>CM056947.1:20876232-21496068 GCA_029856935.1 Cyclocarya paliurus
CCATCAACATAATCCAAGATTTATCAACAGGCTTGCTCTTTTATTTTATTTGTCTTATCCCAATTTTCATATTTAAGGTTGTCCAATGTTCTCTATTCATGTATCCTATAACCTGCACGCATGGTTTTACCCCCAAGTGGGTTGTACACCACTTACTCCCTTCATCTTATAGGGATGTCCTCACACAGGATTCAGTGACCTCTTGCCACGAGGTATGCATCCCCCCATGATTACATTGACACCATTGGATGTATTACAGTGTCCACAATCAAGTCCGGTACCAATCTCAGGACCAAACACTTCTTGTTGAGTCTTTTGATTACATTAAATTGATCAATACTTGTCTCCATGATTTCATCATCATGATACAGAGACATGACTTGGCACATCAGATACTAGGCTTAGACACCTGCAACCCAGATAAGGTGGGGCTCAGGGTTATGGGTAGCCTCCGATGCCTAAGTCAATTTTCTTCTTTTTTAGGGAGTATTTCAATTAGCAAAATACAATAATTCTTAATTTTGACCTAGAGTTTGGCTTTTATACGGCTAGTCAAAGTGGTCCCCCATATCCCACATCAAAGGTACATGTCTTTCATACGGGATGTTGCACTGTTGCCTTTGACAGGGCATAGCCTTCTTGGGTCACATCCTTGTAGCAGGTTGGTAGGAGAGGCCACTCCCTGCACATTCTTTTCAGGGATAAGAGGTTATGTTGCACAAACTATCGGGGGCAGGGTGCCTCATTGTGACCCCTGCCTATGCGTGTGTCTATTCCTTTGACAACATGGCACTATCATGGAGGGCAGTGTCAGGAACATTGATGTCTCATCATTCCACGTTGGCTTCCCTACCGCCTGGGCTCAAGGCTTTTCCTTTCCTTCCTTGGGCCCTGGGCCTTTTATTCTTCATGCTACCCATGGGTCATGGGGGCTATTGTGCTTCGTAGGCCTTCAGTAAGGATTTTGCATGGCTCGAGAGGAGTGTAGGTATCTCTCTTAATCAAGCCCATTTTGGTGGGGGATTTTACATTCCTTCCGGTTACCCTACCAATTCCTACTGTACGCGTATGGTAGGAATTTGCCATTAATCTGTCTGCCTCTCTTCTCATGTCTGGCAACCTATGGTGTGGGGGATTGCTCGCCACGTGCATCGGCCCATGTTCCCACATTGGAGGTTGTGTTTGATGGTTTGATCCCACACTCTTTTGTGCATCAGAAATCGTGGGACCTATCCCCCTTCCATTCTGCTTCTTGATAACAGACATCGCTTCCACGTCCTACCAATTTATCAACATGTAGACCTCCATGTTACACCCTATCTAGTTCTTGAACATGCGATTGACCAATCACTGGTAGGTGGCCCCCACATTCTTGAATGATGTTTTTTCCTCATCAATCGATTCATGTGAATCTGGTTGTACCCTAAGTAAGCATCCATGAAGGTCAATATTTTGTGCCCGGAAGAGGAACATTGTCCTTGGGGCATGCTTTGTTCAAGTCAGTGAAGTCAATGCACATTCTCCCCTTCATGCTTGACTTCTTTACTAACACCACACTAGACAACCATTATGGGTAGTGTGCCTCTCAACCGAACCCCGTGGCCAGCAGGTGGTCAACTTCATTGGCTATAGCAGTGCATTTCTATGAGCTGAAACTTTGGCATTTCAACCTCACCTTCTTCGCCTCGAGATCCACATAGAGGTCGTGTTTGATTATGGCATTGTCTATCCTTGGCAAGTCCCCATGGCTCCAGGCAAACACATCTCAGTGTTCGGCCAAGAGTTGCCTTAGGTCGTGCCTCATCTCGGACTCCATCTTAGTTCCCATCTTGACCATGTCATCATGGTGGCTTGGGTCCAGGGTGACCACCTCAAGTGGCTCATTTGGCTTCTCCTATGAACTTCCGTTGTGAACTTCATCTTTAGATGGTAAGTTGATGTTATTGCCTTCAAGTTGTTCATGACTGGTCGTTCCAATATCGCATTATAGGACGATGGTGCCTTCACCACCAAGAAGTTAGCCATCATTGCAGTCATGCTAGGGGTCTTCTAGGCCAAGATCAACAACATAATGGTTCCTACAGGCAGAACCATGTCCCTCGAAAACCCTTTGTGTTGCATGGGTGCTGTCCATAATAGGTTGGGTATAATTCCCATCTTAGTGAAGATATCCCAGAAAAGGATGTCTACAGAGCTACCATTGTTAATCAGGATCCTTCTAGTTGTGAATTTAGCAATGACCATGGTCACCACTAATGAGTTATCGTGAGGGTACTAGACTCCTTTGTCATTGTCGCCGAAGGAGATGACTACTATCGTCGACTCTTCCTCTACTTCGTAGTAGGCCATTATGCCGAATATACTTCTTCGTAGCACCCCCTTTGGGCATGTGCCTTTCTACTAGACATGGTGTGGCTGCCCCCGAAAAATCCCCTGACTACAGTTTGAATCTCACTAAGGGGACTATTTTCACAACCTTGAGTTTGCCAAGGGGGATTCTTGCTCCACCAGTCGTCTTCTAGGGCTCTCACTTCTTTCCGGTCTCCAAGATCTCCCCGGATCATGCCCCGTCTCCTTCCTCGGGTCCATCAAGTATTGGTTAGTGAGGCATTCCAGCTCCTCTCTCTTTCTCGGAGGGTGAAACAATCCTCAATGTTATAGGTCTTGTTCGCGTAGTAGGTGCAAAAGCGGCGGCTAGTCCAATCATGGTTGTTGGCTCCCTAGTTGTCTGTCATGTCTTCTTCCTACACTCTCAAATTGGATTGTGCATGTCAGGGGTCCTGCCCCCTCAAGGTGTCAACTTCGTACCACCTACTATCTTGCTACCCTCCTTTAACTTTTTTTCAGGGCCTTTGCTCACCCTGACATATTGGACTTCCCGTCAACCTATTCCATTTTGGTTTTCCTTGGGGTTGTCCATGAACTCCCGCAACGTCATGGGATTCTTTCTATCAACTCCGTCATGAACAAATTTCAAGGCCATACGCCCCCTAGAAGTGTTGCCAAAGAGATCTTCTCATCCTGGTCATTCGTCATCATGAGTTCTTTGTTGAACCTGGCCAAGTAGGCCTTCAGGCTCTCATCCTACCACTACTTGACTGTCAGGAGGTAGGCCGACGGATGTCTCCTCCTACTTGCCATTAACTGCATTAGGAACTACCTAGACAACTCATCAAAATTGTCGATCGAAATGGCTGTAGTGCCCCTGAACCAACCTCTCACGGCTCTTTTCAAGTTAGCAAGAAAGCCCTGCAAGCAATCTCTCTAAGAAATCTGTATAGGGTCATATGGGCCTTGAAGGTCTCCAAGTCAACTCTAGGGGGTCTTTAGACCCGTCATACATCTCCATTTGTGGAACTCGAAACTTTGGAGGCCATCACCTCTGTACTGTAGGGCAAACCATGCTAGTGAGTAGCCAGTCGACCAACAACGAAGCTCCCATCCTCTTTGTCATTTCCTCATACTTATCTATGAGGTTACACAACTCGTGGTTCATCTTCTTCCTTTGATCCTTGATGGTGTCTACCCCGCCAATGCTCCAAGACTCACCTTGTTCATTTTGACTCGGTCCCACATCATCTTGTGCCTCAGTGTTCTTCCTCTTTATGCACTTGTTTTCTCGACGAAGATTCTCCAACGCCTCTGCCATCTTCTTCATGTGCTCCTCCATTTCTGCAGACCTTCCTTCCATATTTGTAGATGAAACTTCTTATCCGTAGGTTATTTGTGAATAGGTTGTAGACAACATATGAAGGACACATTATTATTTTGAGGATCCCATAGACGGCGCCACTATTGAAAATGTGTTTCACACACCGGATACTAGGTTTAGATACCTGCAACACATATAAGGTGGGAGCTCGGGGTTGTGGGTAACCTCTGATGTTTAAGTTAGTTTTCTTCTTTAAGGAGTATTTTAGTAAGCAAAAAAGTATGATCCTGCATTCTAACCTAGAGTTTGGCTTTTATATAGCTAGTCGAGGTGGTCCCCCATATCTCATGTCAGAGGTACTTGTCTTTTGTATGGGACGTTGCAATGCTATCTTTGATGGGGCATAGCCTTCTTAGGTCATATCCTTGCAGTAGGTTAGTAGGCGTGGACACTCCTTGCGCGTTCTTGTTAGGGACAGGGGATCGTGTTGCGCACACTATTAGGGGCAGGGTGCCTCACTATGACCCATGCATGTGCATGTGTCATTCCCTCTGAGGACATGGCCCTATCATGGAGGGCAACGTCAGGAACGTTGGCATCTCGTCATTTGACGTTGGCTTGTCTACCACCCGGGCTCAAGGCTTTTCATTTTCCTTCCCCAGGCCTTAGGCCTTATATTCTTCACACTGCCCATGGGTGGTGGGAGCTATTGTGCTTTGTGGGCCTTCAGTAAGGATTCAGCCCAGCCTAAGAGGGGTGTGGGTATCTCTCCTAATCAGGGCCAGTTTGGTGGGGGATTTTACGTCCCTTCCAGCCATCTTTTTTCTTTTCTTTAAACCTCATCTTCCCCTTATATTAAGCCAAATTCTAAACTTCTTTTTCTATAACGAGGTTTGATTAATAGAGTTAGTTGATGTAAACCAGTTCTAAATATCTTTATTATTGATGGAGCTTTTCTTAATGGCTATGTGTAGGACCTCTAAACACAAGATTCTAAAAACTCTTCAAATAATCAATATAATCCTAACTAAGACTATTCATCCAGGCCGGATTTTTTTCCAACCCAATTCGGAACCCAGGAAACTGAATTCCAGTTTTGGATTCCGGCCCAGATCAAACCCTAGTCGGAACCTGGGTTGCCAAAACCTAAACCTGCCTTGTCTGGGTATAGGTTTGAAACCTGGGTACCGAGTACCCAGATCTTTTTTATTCAAAATTCAGCTTTTGATTTCTTTTATAGCTTCTGAAGCTGTCAAGTCACATTAAGATAAAGCAAAGCATACAAGGTCTGCACCCAAGCTTCTAAAGCTATCAACTGTCAAGTCACCCCAGCAAAGCGTACAAGCTTGTTCCTGTTTACTACCCATATATATTTTTGTCATTTTTTCTCTACAGTTGCCTAGCTTCTCTCTACCCAAGGTCTACACCTTCTTGAATCTTGTCCAAGCAATACATCAATACCCATACTGTCAAAGCAATACCCAAGGTCTACAGCTTCTTTTCCTCTGTTCTCTCTCAAAGCTCGCCCCTCTTCTTTTGTTTTCGATTGTATGACAACTTTTGCTCGTCCGATTTTTATATTATATAATACTATTAATATGAAGAAATTAGATGAGGATTTGAATAGGCAGGCTACTTTTGTTGGTACGAAGTATAGATCTTAACAATGTAGGCTTTTATGTGTAAAACAAATTGAAAAAAAAAACCGAGTTTTTAAAAATATGGATTCATCAGGGTTCCAGCCTAAGTCTGACCGGGGCTAACTCAGTGCGGTTCCAATCCGGGTATACCTAGATTTTCGTGCCAGAACCCAAATGAACAATCCTAATCCTAACTAAAATAAGATTGCTATGGTTTCTGCACATGGAGTCTAATACAACCAAATGTAGTGTTATACATCATTCTCGTCTTTAAAGATTAGTAATTATTACATAGTCTCAAAATACGGACACAATGGTACTCTCAACCTATCATATGATGTTGTGTCCTAAAAAATCATTGCTTATACAATCAATTTTGATGTTGTGGGATGTTATGATAGGTTGGGAGTAACACATCATCCAAATTCCAAAGCTTTCTAATAATTTTCATATGATAACAAAATTCATAATTTTTCTTTCTTTGGTTTTTTCTTCATCCCTCTTTTTTTAATTTACATATATAAAACCCATAGCTTCATTCCTACTTTTGAGGAAAAAAAAGTTTAGGAGCTAGAAAAAATGCTTTACACAGCCCCATTTACAAACATTTTGTGCATTTGTTTCAAGACCTAAAAAAAAATGAGCTCAGTCTTGCATATTAATCCCTCAATTCTTAAGGAAATGTTTTTCTTCTTTTTAATTAGCATGATATCTCGTGCGGATAAAAACGACAAATGGGCATCTTATGCTGCACCTGGAGGATGGAATGGTAATGAACTACTACTTCGTCGTCTTCTTTGTACTCATGTATATGCATGAATCAATATCCATCAGTAATTATTATTTAAATTATCAAACAAACAGATATTAATTGATGATCTGTTAATTAATGGGTGTCAGATCCAGATATGCTTGAAGTCGAAAATGGAGGAATGACAACAGAGGAGTATCGTGCACACTTTAGCATATGGGCATTAGTTAAGGTACATGTATTGTTGATCTTTTTCCAAGTTCTCAAATGAGCATGCATTCAGTCACACATACATTGGAATTTTCAATGATTATACTTCAATGATCAATCTTGTTGGGTTACAAGATAATATCCTGGGTTTTCTGCAAATCAAAGGTCTTTTGCTCTAATTCCCCTTCTTCATATAACAAAAAACATACCCAAAATAATGGTCTCTACTTTTTCTCTCTTTGTGTCAAAAGAATAGATGAAATCTTAAGAATTCTCTCTCTCTCTCTCTCTCTCTATATATATATATATATATATATATATATATATATTTATATATCGCACAATAATAACCCATTTTAGTGTCATAATTATTACAACCTATTGAAAAATACAATTATAATAAATCCTAGCTCTAATAGATGGATTTTGACTAATCTCATAAGTCCAACAATTCCAATTGATTGTAAATTCTATGACTGTCAATTAATTGATGATTCTACTCTAAGACCTACTAAATATTTAAAGGATTCCCAATTCACTAAATTTACATGTGTCCACCATAAAATATCCATAGAGAATTAATGAAATTACTATCTTATTAATTTTTCTCATCTTATCCATTATTACTAAATAAGCAATTTCATAACTTTTATTTAGTGTTGTCCAAATGGAAAATAAATTTCGTTTTTTTTTTTTTGGGGGGGGGGGGGGGTGTTGCACAATTGAAATTAGTAACTTGATATATCGCACAATATTTTTAATTTAATTCAGGGAGGTTTGCCTCTGAATCCACCATCTATGGTTCTCGAGGGCAGGACCCCCATATGTGGTTTAGGGTGTGCGGTGGACCCATGGTCCATCACCACTGTCCATTCAAGGTTGTCCCAGTTGGAAAAAACACAAAAAATAAAATAAAATAAAATACAACACAACAATGAAAAAGTTACAAAATACAAATCAAATCCACATCGAATTGGAATGATGGAAACAACAAGAAAAAAAACTAAACTAGCAAAAACAAAAACCTAAACACAATACACATTGACTACGAGAGGGAGAGAGGGTCTCAGAGACTGAGAAGAAGAGGAGAGGAGGAGCCAAGGAGGAGGATGAGAAGAAGAGGATGCAGGCCGCTCCACTGTAGAAACTGTAAGAGGGAGAGAGGGCAGCAGCGTAGAGAGCCATCAATGAAAGAGAGAGAAGAAGAAGACTAAAGAAAGAAGGGACTGCAAGGGGAGGGAAGGGGAAATTAGGGTTAAGGGATTGGGTACCAAGAATACCTCGGGTATTCTCAGAATACTTCACTACTATTCATTACTTTATTATTACTTTTCACTTACTTTTTACAACTATTTATTACTTTTCACTACTATTCAATATTCTATTATTACTTTTTCACTACTATTCACAACTCTTCTTAATACTTCTCAACACTTTTCACTACCAAAAGGTATCCGCCCACCATTTCGACGTTTGTTTTTGGTAAATAATATTATATATATATTGGATTGGGCTTTTGCCCAGTGCAGGATGCGGGGTGTGGAAGTGGGCAGGCCTATGACCCAGCCAACCCCTCGCCCCGCCCCACACACTCTTTTCCTTACGGGATGGGGCCCGCCCCTTCATGGGGTGGGCGGCGTTGCCCGCGCCACCTAGGCAGTGGATACGGGGTGGCAGGAGACAATGCTTTGCCGCCCACCCCTACCTAAACTCTATATTTGATTTGTTATAAATAAGAACTTTTGCCAGTGAATAAATAACAAGTTCCAAGTGATTTTTTCTTTAAAAACAAATATATAACTAATCAAAATTTCATGTGCGTAGGCTCCTTTATTGATTGGGTGCGACATTAGAGCAATGGATGATGTGACATTTGAGTTGCTAAGCAACAAGGAAGTTATTGCCGTTAATCAAGGTAAAGAAGAAATACTGCTCGTCCTTTGAAATTAGTAAGAAAAAGTATGTTAGAAACTACTTATCATTAGCATTTGTGCCTGCACAGATAAACTGGGAGTTCAAGGAAAAAAAGTTAAAAAAGATGGTGATCTTGAGGTCAGTTTTTGTCATCTTATATTAAATATATCTTGAATCCATGCTTTGGAATTAATTCAAACACTGCTTAGTTCAGGTTTTAAGTTTATTATTGTAAAGTAGATATAACGTTCTTTTGAATTTATGTCAGTTTGAAAGTTTATTTTTATAAAATTTATCTGTGATTTTGAAATCTCATTGGAAAAACTCTTGGGCTATGTCTAATCTAAGATGTTTTCATTTTTTTAGGATGATGCTTTTGAATAATTATATTTGAAGACCCTCACCACACATCATCCACGTGACATAATTTGATTTAGAAAATAAATCTTAAAATTTGAATCTTACAAATTAAATTATGTCATGTGGATAATGTGTGGTATAAACGATTTTAAATATTAGAAATGATATTTGTAGTTATTAAGTGCACAAGTACCACGCAATCCCTTTGAAACAAATGTGTAAATACGGGACCCAGATGAAAAAAAAATTAATTTTTTAATAGTAGATCCCACTCTTTTTAAAAAGAATTATGTAGGCCTTGCGTATTCTACGATTATATCTAGCATTACTCTTCAAATATATAACAAAAAATCGCATCATGCAAAATTAAATGCTAGATCAATAGAGCTATCAATATTTCTTCAATACTAATCTACAAATAAAAAGTGTAGGTTTGGGCTGGTCCTCTTAGTAATAGGAAGGTAGCAGTAGTTCTTTGGAACAAAGGCCCATCAAAAGCTACAGTTACTGCTTACTGGTCTGATATAAGCCTCGAATCAACAACCGTTGTTAGTGCACGAGATTTGTGGGCGGTAAGTTTTTGTTCGCTACTTTTAGGGGCAGTAAGATATAATTCAAGTAAGGGATTGTCTTGTTCTTTCCAATAATCACAAGGTTGTTTGAATTGTGTAGCATTCAACACAATCAGCTGTGCAGGGACAACTCTCTGCTGATCTTGAGTCTCATGCTTGTCAAATGTATGTCCTAACTCTTCAATGAAGGGAAGGCTTCATATTCGATATAACCAAACAATATTTCTAATTTATATTGTTCCAATTATCTTTGTTTAAATAAAAATAAGTGAGTAAAAGTAAGACCCGAACAAGGGTATTGTTGCTTATTAAATTCCTTGCATTCTCATCCTCTCAAGAGCCTCTCAAGAGATTATATATACATATATATATAATTTATTCCTATAGATTAATATTCTAATATATATATATATATATATATCTAAAATGTATGAATGCATATTAAACTTAATAATATAAGTATAATAACCTTTATAATTAAATATATAACAAGTAACTCAATTACACATGCCTAGTCATTTATGCCTAAATATTGAAAAAATAATAATAGTTATACGTTTGTTTTTTTATGACAAAATTCATTCATTCATTGAAAAGGGGATTAAAACCGTTTGTCAACCCAGATAATCTAAGAAATTACATTTGGAAAAGACACCCACCATAAACTAATATCCTCCACATTCCAAACAAGTTTTGCTAAACTATGTGCTAGTTCATTACCAAAACGACCTGCATGTTGAATCTTGCAATTAGTAAATCTCTTCATCACCACTTGTGTTTCCTTAATGAGTTATGAGCAGGAACCATGATTCTTCTTCCTCCTGAATATGATTCACCATTAGTAGTGAATCACTGAATTAGATCATGAATGCCCATATGCAAACATAGTTGTAAGCCTCTAACCATTGCCCCGAAAGATGAAGCATCTTGTCGGCGGAAGAAGGCCTAGGGCCAACCGACCGAGCAAACTGTCAGGATGGAGAGGCCATAGGCGATCGAGGTGTGAATGTAGTGCCTGTAGGCTTGCCATCTCTATAGGGAACCACCCTACTAGAAGGGAGGACTTGATCTTCCCCTTCTTCTGAATTGAGAGGTGGAGGAGCTTCCCCGCCAAAAGGAGACTCCCCTATGGGGAATCTCTATGGGGTACCTCCCCGCTATAAGGGAGGACTTGATCCATCCCTTCTTTTGAATTGAGAAGTGGAGGAGCTTCCTCGCCAGAGGGAGAGTGAGGCCCCTCACCGAAGGACGAGGCATTGAAAGCCAAGGTAACGGATGAAGAGTCTCTGCATCTAGGGGGAGGGACTGAGGCGCACAAATGGAACTGAAGCTGAACCTCAGTCAAGTTATGTGCTTGAAGGTCATCTCGGGACAATCCTTGAGGATCAAGCGGAAGATAGGGAGTCTCCCTGCCTGATATATTGGATACAATAAACAGAAGGGAAGCGCCATGGTCATCCCGACGAACCATCTCCTCACCAGCAGCACACAGTACCTCAGCCACGTCATCTAGGACCAAATACATGTCCTCCATACTCTCAAAGGCATGTATGAAAAGTGATCCACAGAGCCCTCCTGTGTAGGCTCCAGGAATGCGGGGTGCAGCTCCACACCAATAACCCATTCCTCCTCTGAAAAACTTGGAGCCTCAGCCATGTGACTGGGAAGGACGAGGCAGTATCGATTGACTCTTGTCGACCAAACTCAGAATATTTGACCTCCAGGACTAAGGCCAAATCAACTCTAACGTCCCTCGTAACTTCTTCCAAATGGCCACCAGGGGTCGAAGCTGAACGAGCAAGCACATTGCTTTTCGGAGGCAGAGGAGTCTACCGTTGGGAACTGGCTAACGGTGTCGAACCACTACCCCCATGGAACAATGAGGACTGTCCATGAAAAAGATCATAAATATCTCTAGAACTTGACTCACTAGAAGATTTACCCTTGTCATGGACCTAGTTGTCCACGTGGGGTTTCTTTCCCTTCTACTCCGGCCGATGGAAGACTCCCTCTTCTGCCCATGAGAACTGGCAAAATCTCTCAAAAGTGGCACTCGTGGTGTGAGAACAGGAAGGCATCACCAGAAAATAGTCGATATTCTCCTAGGTAAGATGCGTCAGTATGGCCCTCCTTAAGATTTTGGTCCACCCACAGATAGACTTGTTGAAGGCAGTCTTTCTCCCAGAAAGAAGGCGCTATTTCAAACTCATGGTCTTCGAGAACCATTTTCCACATTACCTAAATAGGAAACTCTTGACGGTGGGCTTCTCCCTCTAGAAGAAAGAACTTCTTTTGCCAATCTTTAATGTGGGACTAGTGAGGTTCAATGTATACCACCCTACTCGTGAACCGCGAGCAGAAACTGTACAGATTACCCCCACACGATGTAATTGGCCAGCAATGTCCTCCAAGCATTGGGATGAAGCCAGTCAAGCCCAAATAATCTGAGACGTCCCTAATCGAATGGCAAAAGGGAAGGCGTAACCCCATCTGGAACAGGAGCACAAATATGGCCACCTTCTGAGTCTATGGCCCCACAGCCAAGATCGGGATACTCCAGAAAGACCGAGTTAGGAACTCCATACCAACACTGTAGGGAGTCCAGGTCGGTCTAGACAATCACAGAGGACCAACGACAACCCTCGAATTCATTTGGACGGTAAGAACCATCGGTTCCAGTCCTTTGGGATGGAGCTTGGGAATGAGAGAAATCGGAACCGCGAGAACTAAAATAGGAAGTGTTACACATAGCCACAAGGAGAATAGAGAAAGGCGAGGATGAAAGAAAGAAAGCAAAGGCTAGGGTTCAGAGGAGAGCACGATGGTGAGGGTTCGTTAAGGCCTTAGGAAGTGTTAAGGATAAGGAAGTTGTTGAGGATAAAGAATCCATAGAAGACTAGAAGTTCAATTCCAGTAGACTCTAGCTGTTATAGTTTATCTTATCGGTTTGTTATGGCTTTATCTGTTTGTTATGTTTTTCACTTATCTGTTGTTAAGACTTCTACCACTACTATACTTGTAAACATCTATTTAATAAACACAATCAACACATCTAAGCGTGATTGATTATTTCCTCAACATGGTATCAAGAGCCTAAGACTAACGTCATCTATGGCAGATTCAAGTCCACCCATATCAGAGACTAACGTCTCTTCACCTTTTCTTCACCCACCCATTTTTACAAACACCTTCCATGCGCCTACTATATCCCTTCCCAATTTCACCCCAATCAAGGATAATTACCTGCTATGGAAAGCACAGGTCGTTCCCTATCTCAAAGGGCAACATCTTTTTTCCTTTGTCGATGGATCATCCCTCTGTCCTCCACCCATGATCACTACCCCTACAAACCAAACCGTGCCCAACCCTGCTTATATGCAATGGATTATAGAAGATCAATTAATCCTTTCTGCTCTAAATTCCTCCCTCTCCGAAACGGTCCTTGCCCACGTTATTAAATGCCAAACTTCTCATCAGGTCTGGATAACATTGGAATGGATGTTTACCTCCACATCCCGTGCTAGATCCATGAACCTTCACTACCAATTAGCCACACTCAAGAAAGGTGGGTCCTCAATCTCAGATTATTTCCATAAATTTACAACGCTTGCTGATACATTAGCCGCTGCCTATCAACCTCTAAATGAATTTGAGTTGGTCTCATTTTTACTCGCGGGTCTGGGACTGGAATACGACTCCTTTGTTACATCTGTGACTACTAGAGTTGATCCACTTTCTTTGGAAGACTTATATGGCCATCTGATAGCTCATGAAACTCGGCTGGAACATCACCAAACACCCACTAATTTCAATCTGGGAGGTGCGAATTTCACATCTCGTTCGCGTGGGTCTCGCGGTGGACAAAGTTCTGGGCGTACCTCTGGCTTCCAAACTGGTGGTCGTGGTTATGGCCGCTCCAATCATGGCAGGGGTCATGGACGAGGCCCTCCTTCACTTGACTCTCGGCCTGTTTGTCAAGTCTGTAATAAACCGGGTCATACTGCCTTGCGATGTTATCATCGCTACGATGAATCTTATGAGCGTGATTCATCTCCCATTCAAGCCTATTACACTGGGTTGACTGCGCCCAACACCATGAACTGGTATCCAGATACAGGTGCCACTCATTATTTGACCTTAGATCTCTCCAATCTCAACATCACTGTTGAGGAATACACTGGCTCCGATTAGATCCGCGTTGCTAATGGCACTGGTTTAACCATCACACACCTCGGCACTTCTAAACTCTCTACACCCAATCTTTCATTTTTAATTCATAATGTACTTCATGTGCCCCAAATTACCAAGAATTTAATCTCAGTTCAAAAATTCACTGCAGCCACTAACACCTTTTTTGAATTCCATCCCTCTTTTTTTTTGTGAAGGATCGAGCAACGGCGAAAATTCTACTGCACGGGCCGAGTAAGAACGGGCTTTATCCCTTCTCATTTTCAAATAAAACCTCTCCTCCATATGTTCTTGTTGGTGAACGAGCCTCTCTTCCTCAATGGCATTCTCGGATGGGTCATCCAGCGTCCAAAATTGTTTGTCATGTTTTATTAAAATTTTCTTTACCAGTAGTCGCGTCCAATTCGAGTCTATCATGTTCTGCATGTTTAAGTTCTAAGAGTCATCAGTTACCATTTTTTGAGTCTTGTACTCGTGCCTCGGCACCACTTGAACTAATTTATAGTGATGTTTGGGGCCCATATCCTATTCTTTCTCATAATGGTTTCCGATATTATGTTACTTTTTTAGACTCATATAGTCTATACACGTGGTTCTATCCCATAACTTGCAAAAGTGACGTTATTACTATTTTTTGCAAATTTCAAACTCATGCAGAACGGCAATTTAATTGTAAAATTAAATCTGTTCAATCTGACTAGGGGGTGAATTTCGCTCACTATCCTCATTACTGGCCTCTCTTGGCATTTCTCATCGCAGATCTTGCCCCCACACCCACCAACAAAATGGTGCTATAGAACGTAAACATCGTCACATCATTGAGACTGGTTTGGCGCTCTTAACTCATAGTCATGTTCCTCTTAAATATTGGGATGATGCATTTGATAATACATGCTATTTAATAAATCGAATGCCATCACCCGTCTCCAAAAATCAATCTCCTTTCACACGTCTTTTTCATCATAATCCAGATTATTCATTTCTTCGTGTTTTTGGTTGTGCTTGTTAGCCTAATCTTTGACCATATAATCATCACAAGTTACAACCTCGATCTATTCATTGTGTTTTTCTTGGATATAGTCCCCATCATAAAGGGTATAAATGTCTCAATCAAGTTACTGGAAAAATAATTATTTCCCGAGATGTTGTTTTTGAAGAATCATTATTTCCATTTCAATTTCCATCTTCCATTCCAACTCAACAAGAGCATCCCTCGGCACCATTTGTCATACCCAATTTAAGGCCCAACTCTTCCTCATCTCGTGCAGCAGAACAGGCCCCGTTCGTTCGGATCTCTTCAAATCAAGCCCATACCGACACCCCAACCCATCAAGCCCACACGGTTCCTTCTCCCTCCCGTACCTTCTCTTCTCCTTCACCTTCATTATCCATATCACCTTCTCCAGAGCCGAATCTACTAGAAGACCCCTGCCCTCAATCTACCACAAACGCTAGTCCATCCCACCACCCAATGGTTACCCGCTCAAAGCATAACATCACCAAACCAAAAACCCATACCGACGGCACTGTTCGATACCCTCTCCCGAAAGCCCTAATTGCCGAAACGAATTCTCTAGAGGTTGAACCATCCTGCTATACCAACGCGGCCAAGCATCCACAATGGCGAAATGCCATGAATCAGGAATTCGATGCCCTCCTCAGAAACGGCACTTGGATCCTCGTACCCCCCAGTGATGCCCGAAATATAATTGGGTCAAAATGGGTCTATCGGATAAAAATGAAAGCTAATGCCGATGTGGAACGCTACAAGGCACGTCTAGTAGCTAAGGGCTATCTTCAACAAGCTGGGGTTGATTTCTCAGAAACCTACAGCCCAGTGATCAAACCCACTACGGTAAGAACCGTTCTCTCTATTGCTATTTCTTTAGGCTGGGAAATTAGGCAAATTGATGTACACAATGCCTTTTTACACGGCACATTGACAGAGGAGGTTTTCATGACCCAACCTCAAGGGTATACTCACCCACAATTCCCAAATCATGTTTGCCAATTGAAAAAGGCTCTGTATGGCCTAAAACAATCGCCACAGGCATGGTTCTCACGCCTCAGTAATCGGCTCTTAGATCTCGGTTTTCATGGGTCACGATCGGATACATCTCTATTTATTCAAAATACATCCACGTTCACCATGTATATTCTCATTTATGTGGATGAAATTTTGATCACCTGTTCACACAAGTATGCCATTGATGAACTGTTAAAATTGCTGCATTGTGAATTTCCTATCAAGGATCTGGGCAGTCTGAATTTTTTCTTGGGTATTGAGGCTATTAAATCTAACGGGCAGCTTATATTATCTCAACATCGATACATTTTGGATATCCTCAACAAGACAAAAATGCATGAAGCCAAACCTATTAGTACTCCCATGGCTACTTCTACCAATCTTAGTGCCTTTGACAGTGAAGATTTTGGTGATCCTACCCTGTTCCGCAGCACAGTTGGTGCTCTACAGTACTTGTCAGTTACTAGGCCCGATATAGCATTCACGGTTAACAAGTTATCTCAGTTCATGCATAAACCGAAACTAGCTCACTAGCAGTCTGCAAAAAGGCTACTTAGATATCTAAAACAGACCATCACCTGTGGTCTTGCATTTAGAAAGTCCAACAACAACACTCTACAAGCCTTTTCAGATGCTGACTGGGCTGGGTCTTATGATGATAGACGCTCAACTGGAGGTTTTTGTGTATTCCTTGGGCCAAACCTCATCTCATGGAGTTGTAAAAAGCAAGCCACCGTCGCTCGATCAAGTACTGAAGCAAAATATAAGGCACTTGCAAATACTGCTGCTGAACTTCAATGGCTTCAATCATTACTGAAGGAACTTGGTCTTAAAATATTGGCTCCTCCTATCTTATGGTGTGATAACATAGGAGCCACATATTTATCATCTAATCCAGTTTTTCATGCACGTACAAAGCATATAGAAATTGATTTTCACTTTGTACGAGATATGGTAGCAAAGAAGCTCATTGAAGTGAAATTTGTGTCGTCCAAAGACCAACTAGCTGATATTTTTACAAAGCCCCTCTCTTCATTTAGATTTGCAGCACTTAGATCCAAGCTCAATGTAGTTTCCACAACATTGGACTTGCGGGGGCGTGTTAAGGATAAGGAAGTTGTTGAGGATAAAGAATCCATAGAAGACTAGAAGTTCAATTCCAGTAGACTCTAGCTGTTATAGTTTATCTCATCGGTTTGTTATGGCTTTATCTGTTTGTTATGTTTTTCACTTATCTGTTGTTTAGACTTCTACCACTACTATACTTGTAAACATCTATTTAATAAACACAATCAACACATCTGAGTGTGATTGATTATTTCCTCAACAGGAAGAAAGGACAACAACAAGAAACATAATTCAACTAAAAGATAGACTTAAATAGGGGCTAAGGTGGCCAAACAATTCCTGAGCAAGAGCTTGACAGGCATCACTAGCGCAGGTACCGAATTGATGAATCCCACGATTTTCGATGTACCATACGACATGGGACTGAACCAACGCATGCCATCCTAAACATGGGGAGACATACCGACGCAAAATCGAAGGGATTAAGGCTGAGTTTGGAAAGCAAGAAGTGTTGAAAAGTATTGTGAATAGTTATAAGTAAATATTAGAGTGAGTTTGTGGGTCTCATTGAAAGTGTTTTGAGTTATTTGGATGTATGAAATATGTTGAGTTGTTGACTTTTAGATAGATAGTTGAAAAAGGTGTGAGTCCCATAAATATTAATGATTTTATAATAGTGATAAATATTAAAATGATTTTAATATTGTAATTTTATAATAGTGATAAAGATTATAGTGATTTTATTTTATTTTATTTTTATATATAATAATGATAAATATTATTATGATTTTATTTTTAATTTATATATAATAATAAATACTATAATCCATTTTTTATATATATAATAGTGACAAAAATTATAGTGATTTTATTTTATTTTTATATTATAATAGTGATAAATATTATAGTATTTTTTCTCCCTTTTCTCTCTCTCTCTCTCTCTCTCTCTCTCCTCTGCCCGATTCTCACCATGCCCGAAATGGTTTCAGCCCAGTCTGAGCGCCGCCGTGCGCCACCCAACCTCACCGCCACCACCAGCGACTCCCTCTCACGCCGAAGACTCCCCAGCTACCGCCGATATCCCCCACGTGGGCCACCGATCTCCTCCTGATTCTCCCCATGCCCAAAAAAGGGTTTCAGCCCAATTCGACGCTGCCGGTGTGCCACCCAGCCTCACTGCCACCACCGACAACTCCCCCTCAAGCTGGTGACTCCCCCACGCGCAGCTCTCTCTCCCCTGCAGTATACCAACCGAAATGGGTTTCACCCATTTTTCTCCACCATACGCAACCACCCAGGCCACCGCACCTCCACCACCTCACGGGGACACAGTAGTATTCGCATGTTGATGTTGATCTCGGCTCACGGGGACACAGTGGGCTGCGAATGGTTGATCTAGGCACCGCTGGAAAATGGTGTGAAGAGAGAGAAACAAGCTGCGTAGACACAGAAGAGAAGGGAGGGAGTCTGAAGTAGCTTGGCTAAAGTTGTTTGGATGTTGAGGCACTTTGGTCTGTACGAGAAGTGTTGAGAATAATTGGGATACTTTGAGTACCCAAACACAGCCTAAACCTTAGCAAAATTAAAAATTCCAGCCACACTCATGTGACAAGAATTTGCAGCTAACTGGAGGGACGAATGGACTCTCACCCAGGTGAGTTGAGCCCACACCCATGGTAACCACTGAATTGAAAAGGGGAAAGCCCATGGTTATGAATCAAGGAAGCCGATGGGATCCAAGGTATTAGATGGGTCAGAGATCTGAACCGTATTAGGAAAGTGAGATAGAGCATCAAGTGACATGCCCCAATCCAAAAAATCGACAGGAAACCATACCACATTAATTGAACCGATACGAAGTCACAAGCAAGGAAACTCAGCAAAAGATCTTGTCCCTAATATGGAGCCCAAGGAGAGGCCACACCTCACCATCTACTCCTGGAAATACGGAGCAAGGTATTAGAGGGAGCAATCGAGTTAAATGCGATAGCATGTCACCCCACACAAGAGACAGACAACCCAAACACAAAAGAAAAATTTGAGGCTCTACCTCGACAGGGGAATATAAGGCTATAATATAGGCAAAATTGTAGGCTCCCCAAGAGATATACTAACTTAACCATCAAAGGTACCCCAGGGACTCCAAGCCCCTTCTACTTTCCGATTGCAGGTATGAGAAGGTGTGGCGGGTATTATGAAAAACGTCCCTAAAAATAACTATATATAAAAATCAAATCTCAATAATTTGCTATACACATGCAAAGACAAAATTCTAAAAATAGAACTTAATAGTTGTTTCATATTTCTTATGACAATGTTTCATGGATGTATATATTCATCCATTATTATTTTTGCAATGAAATCTTTAGAATTTGATTTCTTTATAAAATTTATTAAGTGATATTTCAAAAGCCTAAATTTCATCCGAAGATGTAAGCTAATTTGTTAAGTTTCATGTAAAATCTAGATATTTTGGTGTTATATTAAGCATATAATGCTATAATTGAAATCTTAAATAAATTTTTTCTTGCTCAATGAAGTCTAGGAGATGAAACTTTTAAATTATTTCTCATACAGATCATCAAACTTAAATATTTTTCTTGAATTTATTTTCACTTTGAGTACCATAGTAAGAAGCCTAATATTGTATAATAAAAAACTTTCGGGTAAAAATTAATATCATAAACTTAACTTAAATTAATTTTGGAGGGGCTATATCATAGAAAATAGATCTTATATAGAGATGATACACAATTTTGGCACTATAGGAAAACAATTTGGAGAGTCATTTATATGTATATAGAAATTTTAAAACATTTCGGAGTGCATATGAGAATTATAAACTTTTGTGAGGGTCATTATGTGTGTATGTGTGTGTGAAAAACAATATAGGATATATTTTGAATTTAAAAATAAAAAATAAAAAATGGCGGGTGGGGTGCCCTTCCAACTTACATGGTTCCGCCACTAGTTAGTAGGTCGAACTTAGTAGTTGCATATTCTACTATGTAGGAACCATATAAGAAATGTTGATATATGTTAATGTATAATGTGTATACAAAGATACAATATCACAGCACAATCTTAAAACTAATATATATAGATATATATATATATATATATATATATATATATATATAATAAAGATACACATTTATATGTATATATATTATTAATAAGTAACTCATGTAGACATATAACATATGGTTATAAGCGATAAATATCAACCAAGTATTGTAATCTTATAATTCAATATAGAGTCAATATATTAGTGGTAAAAATTTCATTAAATTTGCTTTTTTGTAATTTTGTATTTTTAATTACTCAATTTAATTAAAAAATAAATAAAAACATTTTAAAAGAGTACGAGCAAAGCGCAACAAACAAATTGACTCGAGCTTGTTAATGAGCATGAGCAAAAATCGAAAAATAACTTGTCTCGGCTCGAGCTTGTGTTTTGATGAGCTCGAGCTAAAGTTATTTGAATCAAGCTCAACTCGATAACCCAAAAGAATGACTAGCCTCGGATCAATTACAGTCCTACAAGGAATCAAACATAAGAGAAAGAATTATCAAAGGAAAGCATAGGATATAGAATTTCAGTTAATGTATGAACGGCACAATAAACATCCTTACATAGTATTGCTTTTACATCTAAAATCTGTTTCTTAGCCTAAACAAATCGGAATCAGGTGAAGATTAGCAATTACCCCTTTAAAAGACTCGTACCTTGGCACAAAGAGAATAAGAAAAATGAAGTAAAAGAATCGAGAAAGCAAAATGGTGAATTATATGAGGGAGGATTACGTTGGTTCTATTCTCTTCTTCAATAATAAGAATAGATAAAAAAAAGCCCTTACAAATATAGTTAGATCTTCAAGCTCCTGTTTCTTACGAGGAAGTGGATTTTTAATGTGTTTGGAATATTGCTAACAAAAATAACATGTTAGATTTCTAAATATCTATGTTAGAGCTTCCATGCAAATGGTGATCTCTATTAGAAGAGGAAAATTCAAATTACCTCAAGCAGAGTTGAATCTCCACAACTTCAATCTTTGCTCGTCTTACAGCCTTTGTCTAATTGTTGTGATCGTCTTACAGCCTTTGTCTAATTGTTGTGATTACTCTTCTATGTCATTTAGAAAGCTAATAGAGCTCTCAAATAACTCCACATTTTAAGATTAGAGCTTAAGATAGTTACTCTAAAAATTTGTAGAGAGAGGAAAGGCATTTTGTTCTTACGTTCAGTTTCATAAAACTATCATATATAAAATTCTAATTTTTAAGAGTATTATGATGAGTGGTTTATTAACATTCCTAGAAGTTAATTAACCATTTGTTGATGGAAAGCTAATTAACTCAACAATTAATTAAATGATATGTATTTAATTGATGGTGACTGCCCACCCAGGATTTTAACTCATTGGACATTGCACGGATCATGGGCTACACATTACCAACAATCTCCCATTAGAGATAGGTTTGGTATGTTTAGGTAGTGAGGTGATTTCAGATAATCTGTAAATAGTAGTAAAAAAAAAGTAAAATAATAATGATAAAATATTGAATAATTGTAGAGTGATCTAAGACTACTCCACTACCCAAACACAGCCTTAATTTAAACCTTTTCAGGTGAAGTGATGCCTCTATAAACCTTCATGGTTATATTAAGCACACACGCATTATTGCTAGCTTGATGTTCTACGCTTTCGCTAGTTTGTGTTTTGAAGCCTGAGAAAGAAAGGTTAGAGAGTCGTGGTGATGAAGTCAGAGAAGGAATTTGGGAGTTGTGTATGGGCTTAGCAAAGGAGGAGTTTATTGGACCTGAGGGGTTTATAGAGAGAATGCGTTATACACCTGAGTAATAGTGATAGAAAATGCTCACTTCGAGAGTGAGGGCCTCCAAAAGGTGGGAAAGAAAAGAGAGAGAGAGATGAGAAGATTTGTTTGTTGTATTGATTTTTCATAATGGAGAGAATCCTCATACACTAACTCTTTAAATCTATGACTTCTAACAAACTATCAGAACAAAAGAGAAAGCTACTATGCTCAGTAAATAATCAAAATCACAAATGCTCGACATGGGCTTAACAAGACTCACTTAACTAGACAATCTAATGGGCCAAGCCCTTACAGATACAAACATAACTTAGTACCCTTCTTTATTGGAATCAACAATATAAAGAAAAAAAGGCTTAAGAAACCAAGCCCTCAGCCTATGTTTGATGAGAACCATAGATCCCTTAAGTTGTTCTTTCCCAACAAAACTCCATCTCTTCACTATTGCCAACTCTACTTCTCCTCTATTGTTGTCAACTCCCTGGTCGCCTCCAATGGTTTTTCCATGTAACAGGGCCCCCCCTCAAAACACCTTGCCCGCAAGGTGTGGGAACGCCATCTTCAACCTATAAAAACTCTCCCAAGTTGCATCTTCCTTGCTCTAGCATTGCCATCGCACTAACACTTCTACCACCAGCCAGTTGTTGAGAGGAAGAACGTGTCAAGCCAAAACTTCCTCTGGTTCTCCCAAATGCTTATTGAGTTGGGAGATATGAAAGACCGGATGGGTCTGGGTCATAGATGGCAACTTCAACTTGTAGGCCATTTCCCCCACTTTGTTGTCCACCTAAAACAGCCGGTAGAATTGTGGTGATAGCTTCAGATTTCAGTGTTGTGTGATCGACATCTGACAGTAAGGTTGGAGTCTTAAAAAGACCCAGTCTCCCATGGTAAAGCTATTTTCTTTCCACTTCAAATTAGCATACTTTACCATTTTGTTCTATGCTCTGTGCAAATTGTGGTGAAGTAGTTGTATCATTAGATCTCTAGATTGCAGCTCAGTTCAACCTCTTCTACTCGTGTGGTACTCGATATATATAGGAAGTCAACCTAGGAGGAGGATATCCGTATAAAGCCTCAAAAGGCATCAGCTTTGTGGAGGTATGTTGAGTGGTATTGTACCACCACTCGGCGTACACCACAAGGCCAAGGGCACCCACTTCACCCATGAAACTCCTTAAATAGGTTTCAAGGCATTTGTTCAAAACCTCAGACTGCCCATCAGTTTGGGGATGATAGGTTGTATTGAACTCCTTGGGCCCTAAACAACTCTTTTCAAAAAGTACTAGTAAAGGTGATGTCTCTATTTGATACAATGGACTGAGGTAGCCCATGCAGCTTGAACAC
Organism: Cyclocarya paliurus; assembly: GCA_029856935.1. Classification (NCBI taxonomy): domain Eukaryota; kingdom Viridiplantae; phylum Streptophyta; class Magnoliopsida; order Fagales; family Juglandaceae; genus Cyclocarya; species Cyclocarya paliurus. The sequence goes on from CM056947.1 coordinate 20,898,800, forward strand.
ATGTTTCACCAACAACCAAGTCATTGATTTAACTGTGTAAGTATGCCCCAATGGAACAAAGTGAATGCACTTAGTTAAGCGATCTACAACTACCCAGAGAGTGCTAAAACCATTAGAGCTCGGCAACCCTTCAATAAAGTCCATGGTTATGTGAGTCCATGGCTGAGAGGGTATAAGGAGGGGTTGCAACAACCCACTAGGAAATGAATCATCTATTTTCTGCTACTAACACACATTACACCCTCTTATGAAGGCCTTCACTTCGAATTTCATCCCTAGCCAATAGAATTTCATCTTGACCCTATTAATGGTTTTATCCCTTGATTGTCCACCTCATGGACTCCCACGTAAGAACTACAAAAGCTTATTTTTAAGTGTTGAGATGTTTGCAATATAGATTTGTCCCTTATATTACAATAATCCTTCCCTCAAGAAGTAATGCAATGGTAACTGGTTATCTTGACACTTGGATATTAGCTCTTGTAACTTAGGGTCCTTCTCATACCCTTGCTTAATCTCATCCAACCATTCTAAAGAAGGTACCGCCAATAAAGCTAGGGAAACTTCCTTATCCTCTACTTTTCTAGACAAAGCATCCGCCACCCTATTTTCTAAGCTCTTCTTATATTCCACAATGAGGACGTATCCCAACAACTTGCTCAACCACTTCTGCTGCATGGGGATTCCAATTTTTTGGTCCAAGAGGTATTTAGGCTATGATGATCAGTTTTAACCACAAAATACCTACCCAAAAGGTATGGTCTCCACTTTGGAATAGCAATAACCAAAGCATATAATTATTTTTCATATGTGGATAGTAAAAGGGCCTTTCCCTTAAGGGCCTGACTATAGACGGAAATGGCCTACCTTGTTGCATTAGCACAGCCCCCACCCCTTTCCCTAAGGCATCGCACTCAATTACAAATGACTTTGAAAAGTCTAGAAGAGCAAGCACAGGAGATCATTGGCCCTTGATTGGTCCTAAGGTTACTGAAGCTGCTCTCTATGTTCTCAATTCTGGTGGTTTGATTTCTAAAGTAAATAAAACCTTCATAGCTTTGATTCTCAAGAAGAAATCTCCTACTAAGGTGACTGAGTTTAGGCCCATCAGCCTTTGTAATGTCCTTTATAAGATTATATCAAAAACCATTGCTATTAGACAAAAGAAAATACTCCCTAAGGTGATTTCTCCAAATCAATCAGTTTTCTTTTTTGTAAGGCCAATTCTCTTGAATGGAGTAGGCTTATTTACATACTAGAAACTTATGAAAAAGTCTCTAGTCAAAGACTCAATAAAGATAAGACCTCCATTCAATTTAGCAGGAACACTGTTAAAGAAACTCAAGAAATGGTGCTGGAAATTGCAGGGGTTAAGTCCAGTCAATCACATGAAAGCTATTTGGGTCTCCCAGCTTTAATAGGAAAAGCTCATGCCAAGACCTTTGGCTCTATTCTGGACAAATTCAAACAAAGAATTAGTAACTTTAAGGTTAAATATCTGTCACAAGCAGCAAAGGAAATTTTTTTGAAAGCTGTGGTTCAAGCTTTGCCAACCTATAGCATGTCAGTTTATAAACTTCCAATCTCACTAGTTAAGGGCTAAACAGAATGATGCAACGATTCTAGTGGGGTCAACAGGACCATACCAAGAGAATTCACTGGATTTCTTGGGACAAGATGGGCAAGTCTAAGGCTGCAGGGGGCTTGGGATTCAGAAAATTGGAAGATTTTAATTTGGCATTATTGGCCAAACAAGGGTGGAGGCTTTTGCAAGATCCTAACTCCCTAGCTTTCCAGGTTTTAAAACAAAAGTACTTTCCCAAAGATCATTTCTTCCAAGCCAAATTGAGAAGCAAACCTTCTTATATTTGGAGGAGCATAATGGTAGCTAAAGGACTAATAGAGAAGGGCACCTATTGGAGGATTGGCAATGGGAGGGATATCAAGATATGGCAAGACAAGTGGATCCCAAATTCAAGTTCTATAAGGGCTCAAGGTTCTATCAACTCTGACGAAGACCTGTCTACTGTCCATGAATTGATCGATCCAGAGACTAACCAATGGAAACTTGATCTGATAATGAACCTATTTTTAATTGAAAGTGCTGAGAAGATTTTACAATTACCAATAAGTTGCATAAACAAGGCAGACAAGATGATTTGGAAAGGGACAACAACAGGCCAATTTAATGTGAAGAGTGCCTACCATTTCCAAAAAGATCTAAGGATCTCAGCCAAGGGACATCCTTCTACTTCAAACGACAGGAGGAAACTTTGGTCTGTGCTATGGAAACTCAAGATCCCACCAGCAGACAGAATTTTTGTGTAGAGAGCATGTTTAGAGGGTTTGCCCACCATGTTGAATCTTTTCAAGAGAAAACTAGTTGATAATCCTAAGTGTCCCATTTGTTTTGCTGAAGAATATGTTATTCATGCTATTTAGTTATGTCCTGCAGCAAAGGATGTCTGGAGTATGTGTTTCAAACAGATTCAAGAATGTGCTATATGGAAGGCAACTTTTCTTGATCTTTTTTATTATTTTAGCTCTGATTTTGATAAGGAAGTGGTGGAGGAAATTTCAATAATGGCAAAAAGGATATGGCAGAGACGTAACAAGTTCATTTTCCAATCAAAATTCCAGCATCCTAAAGAGGTCCTTTTGCAAGCTCAGTCAATTTTGAAGGAGTTGGTTGTAAGTAATACTAAAAATGTCTAAACAGAGAATGAAGAAAGTAGACAGGCACCAGAATGGATTCCTCCACCCACAAACATCATGAAGGTTAACTGGGATATTGCAATAGACAAGGTCAGTGGTCGAATAGGTATTGGCATAGTTTTGAGGGACAATGCACGAGTAATTATTGCTTCATCAAGAACAAACAGGCGTCTCAAACAAGACCCTCTCTTGGCTGAAGCTATTGGAGCATTGCAGGCTACTATCTTTTGTCTTAATTTGGGATGTCAAAGCATCATTCTAGAAGGGGATTCTCTCCAAGTTATTCAAGACATTCACAAAGCCTTGAAGAAATTAAAGAAAAATTGTTAGGTTTCTCTAGTTGGTCTGTTAATCATGTAAAGAGAGAGGTTAATCACCTCGCTCATTCTCTAGCTAGATCGACTTTGGTAGTTACTGATGTAACTGTGAATTGGACTTAATGTCCCTGAGCAGTGTGTTCTTTCTAAGTTATTGAATGAATGCAACTTTCCTTTCACAAAAAAAAAAAAACACAATTAGCCTATTTACATTCAAACACATCTTAATAGAACTCACAAAATATTACTATTTACAGATCATTTGAGATCATCTCAGCATCCAAATGCAGTCTAAGACTCACTATAAACTCCAAAAGAGTACTGGTGATCAGACCAATACATAAATTTAGGGTCCGTTTGGATACTTGGAATATCATAGTATATCTATAAATAGTAGTGAAATGATTCGAGTTAAGATATTTTTATTGGGTTTTAGAAAATGAGAGATAAAAAAGTTGAATAAAAATATTATAAACATAAAAAATTATTTGAATATTATTTTTTAATATTATTTTTGTTTTAAAATTTGAAAAAGTTGTATTATTTTTTGTGTTTTGTTTGGAAGTTTAGAAAAGTTATAATGATTAGGTAATGACTAGATGAAAAAGTTGATTATTTAAAATTAAAAGTGTTTTGTGTTTAACTGATGCTTAGAAAGAAAATATCTAAAATACTTTAGAACAGTTGTGTTATCAAATGGACCCTTAGTGTAAGAATTTAATATGAGCCAAACATGCTCTCTCAATTTAGGGAAGGGATTGAGTAAAGCCACACTACTCATCATCTCTACATCACATACCGTATTTGATTTTTTATTTTTAAATGAGTTATTATTTTTTATTATTATTATTATTCTTGCTAAACTAAAGGAATTCTTCTACTTATAATCCATACATGACACATTTGATAAGGAAAAAAAATAATATAAAAAAAAAATAAGTATGATGTGTAGTGTAGAGATGATGAGTAGAATTTTTCTACTTCTAATACAAGGCAAACATGCTCTCTCAACCACCATCAATAATCCATTGCGCTCTAGGAAGATCCAACCAAGTGACATAATCACTAGTTGCACCACTTAAAAGGCTTCCTTGATCGGATGATCAATAAGATAAATGCGATGAGATGGTAAGGGAGAAAACTTAAGAACTAGCAAGCACGAACCCAATTAGGAAGAGCACTTTGGTCATTCACACCAAATGCTTCGAGTGGAAGAAATAAAGGGATTCGAAGAGAAGCTACAGAAAGATGCTAAAGAGAGTATCAGAGACTGTTTGGGAAACTAGATTAGCGAAAGATGAAGGTGGAAATGTTCTTATATAAAGAAAGTGAGAGGCTTTCACAGGCCCGAACGCTGGAGTGGGGATGGGTCGTTCTGGATTTCTTCTACGACTCTCTCGAGGGAAAGGAAACCGACTACCATACCATTTTGAACAAGAAATGGTAGGTCTTATGGGGTTCTGCTGCTACCATTGGACCTAGCAGATGAGGTTGAATGATTTGGCGTTAATGACCAAAGAGCTCGTGTTTTGGCTATGATGGTCTCAATATGGGTGTATTGACTTCATTCCATTTGTAAGTAATAAGAGTTTGGGTCTGCAAATGTTAGGCTGCAAGGTTTATAGATGGGGAGATAGGAGGTTGGTAGGGAAAGCTCATTACTAGAAGAGCAGGTTGGCAAGGAGAAAGCTCGTTAGAGAGCTGGAGATCAAGAAATCATGTACAAAGGCGGCCCAGACAAAACAGGGTGAAATGCACATACTAGAGCGGATAGGCTGGGTTGCCCTTTTTTCTTTGATTTTTTACCTATCCGGAAAATTAGTTGTATTTGTATCCCTTTTTAATTAATGTAATGTGGAAAAACTAGGAAAAAAAAAAAAACAGAACTTTCCAATAAAAGTCAACTCACCAATTGTTTCAGATAAACACGTCAGAACATTTTTATTAGATTGGTCAAATGCATATATAAATTTTAGTTAATATCACATGAATTTATATTTGGCTAATCTCAATCTCCACATTGGATTATCCATTTACTCTCTATATAATAATAAAATATTATTAATTTAATAATTTATTTATTTATTTTATCACATTTTGTAATTCTACCAATTAAATGTTAATAATAATTCTATTCTAAATGTTAAATGTTAATTATATTCTAATTACTTTAATTTATTTGCTTAAAGTAAGAAATTAGTATTTTAATGTTTGATGAAATACTGTAGCTAAAATCTAAATTATTTTAGAAATACCCAATCTAATGTGGGGTCCTTTGGGCACAGTTTATCTAAATTTTAACTATATTTCAACTTTGGCCAAACCAATAAAAATGCTCTTAACGACTGACTAATCCGGATGTCCATCAGCATTATTGCCTGGACTGACTGCATTTTCGTTCAATCAGTATTTCAAACAAAATTTTAACGAAGTTCCCGTTTTTAGTTCTTTGAAATATTAAGATAGATGAATTAAATGAAAACGAAGAACTATACATGGCTATGAATCAATACAAGACACTAAGCTTTAGATTTATGCTGTAGTTGTATCTGTAAGATTGAAGACCATTCAATTATCTACCACGTTCCTGTTTTATTTTGAATGTAAACTTATATTAAGACCTAATCAGCACGAGTATAATGATCTGAATGATTTATGTACAACAATCTCTCCCAAGCATGAATCACAGATGATTTCTCTATTCCAGGGATCCTATTTATCATCAGAGAAACAAGTACCTGACGCCTCACATTCCCCCATTCAACAATGCAATTTGCTGACAATTTCACAGTATCTCCTCGTTCAGTAACGTTATTTCACGGTCCACGCATCTTCTCAACAATGTTTCGGCTCTTTTCTTCAATGCTACGCCTCTTTTCTTCTAATTTCTCACCCATTTTCTTCCCTAAATCAAGCATCCTGGCTCTTCTCCCCATTCTCTTCGGCCTTGAATCATCCTCTTCTGTGGTACTGGTACTGTCCTGTTTCCCGAACAAAACTACAGACCCAGACAGTGACTGATACTCTGGAGCTTCCTCAACTTGTTTGGGAGTTTCTTTTGGTTCATCATTTCCTAACAAAGGGGTAGTTAATTCTTGCAAATTTCTGCTGCCAGACCCCGATAAATTAGTAGAACTTGTTGAATCTGTTGCTGTTACATCAGTAGATTCATTACTTGGGTTGCGTTCTGGATAACTGGAGGTGCCACTACTAGATTCCGTCTTGGGTTTTGCTTCAGTAGGTTGGGAGGTGGTTACTTCACGCCCAGCAGTAGGCTCATTAATTGCTTCTTGACGAAGCCATATGAATGGAGCAACCTTCTTGGGAACCCAGTCATCCTTGTCCGCTATCATCCAGGGAATGCAGACACTTTCACTGTTTGGAAGCACCAGAGTATCCAGGATAGATGCCTGCATGTGAAAAAGGCTTCAGAAGCACGCTAGAATTATTTATCCATTCTACCAAAGAGAAACTACTTTAACCAAACGTGCAGGGTTTTGACATTCAATTGTCAAGAGTGCAGAGGTCCTACCCAAGAACACACACACACACTCTCACTCTCTCTCTCTCTCTCTCTCTCCCCCCCCCCCAACCCCCCCCCCTCCCCAATGATGTCTGTTTCCAATGCTTCTCACAAGAAATAATTGGGTTTCTCGTTCCTTCTGTTGTCTTTAGTTCTTCATCATTTCATTGTCATTATTACGGTGGGAGGATGGGTGTATCAAGGAAGCTGTTAGTTCCACAATTAGGGACCATGTTGTAGTTCTACGCTAAAGATGTTCAGTAGAGGCCAAAACACAATGGGTTAGCATTCAAGACCATTGAGCAATAGAGAGTTGCATCGTTGGAGAGGGAGAGGCCGTTTGGAGAAAATGAAGCACGTGAAGTGGTAATAAGGATGGCGCAAGACAAAGCACCCATTCCTAATGGCTTGACTATGGCTTTCATCCAATCATGTTGTGATGTGGTAAGGGAAGATGATATGAAGGTATTCCGAGAGTTTCATACTTTTGGGCTCATTCCTAAGAAAGTAGGGGCATCAGATATTAAGGACTATCGCCCTATCAGCCTTGTGAATGGAGGCCTAAGTTATATCCAACATCCTTGCTAATTGTTTGAATTAGGTGTTCGAGACAATTATATTGAATCCTCAGAATGCATGTCAGAGGCAGGCAAATCCTAGACTCGATGCTCATTGCAATTGAATCTATGAATAGTCAAAAAAGATCTGGGGAACCTGGCATCCTATGTAAATTGCACATGGTAAATGCATATAATTGTGCACTGGGTATTTTTGCATTACTTATAATTGAGGTGTGGATTCGAGGAACGATGGTGTTCTTGGATTATGCATTGTGTCTCCACTGCTCTGTTCTCTGTTTTGGTGAATGACACTCCAGCCGGCTTCTTCAATAGCTCCTGAGGGTTAAGGCAAGGTGACCTATTGTCTCCTTTATTATTTGTCATCATTATGGAAGCTTTTAGCAAAATGTAAACAACTATGGTTCAGGGTCAACTTTATGACAGACTTCTAGGCGGGGGATACTAATCATGGCATTCTCAACATTTCCCATCTATTGTTTCAAATGATATGTTGATATTGTGCAATTTATATCAAAATCAAATCCAGTCTTTAAGGGCACTTCTTCTATGCATTGAAGCCGTTTCTGGCATATAGGTGAACTTCTCTAAGTCAGAATTGACCCCTGCCGAAAAAGTCAACAATGCACAAAGCTTGGCTAATACTCTGGGATGAAAGGTATCTTGTTTGTCCATAAAGTAGCTTGGCCTTCCCTTGGGTGTCCCTTTTTAAACCTAAGTCTATATGGGATGAAGTTCTTAAGAAGGTTGAGCATAGGTTGGCAAGTTAGAAGAGGTTAGATCACCTTATCAAGAGTACTTTCAAATGTGCCCACTTAATTCCTTTCCACTTTCCCTCATTAGCCAATGTGGCAAATCACATTGAGAAGCTTCAATATAACTTACTTCGAAGTGGACTAGGTGAAGTGTTCTAATTTCACTGAGTCAATTGGGAGAAGGTATGCTCTCCAATTTCAGGTGGTGGTTTGGGGATGAAAAACCTGAGAGCATTCAATCGGGCACTCCTTGGGAAATGGTGCAGCGTTATCGATACGATAGGTAACCCTTGTGGAAGATAGTGATTGGCTGCAAATACGTTTGGTGCCAGGGGGGATAGTGCTCTATGGAGGTGCAAGACGCTGATGGAGTAGAGTTGTGGAAAAACATTATAAAGGATAGGGGCATTTTCTCAGCACACTAGATTTGTAGTGGAAGATGGATCCAGGTTTAGATTCAAACATGACATTTGGTGCGAAGAAAGAGCCCTCAAAGAGACATTCCCTACTATTTATAGGATTGTGTGTGGACAGGCTTGGAGGCGGAACTAATTCAGATATCGGGTGGTTCTATTAAGTGGAATGTTAACTTCCTCAAGGCAGCCCACAATAGGGCAGTCGGCACTTTTTCAGAATTTATTAGCTTCTTGTACTCCATGGGGATAAGAAGTCAAGAGATAAGATGCTATGAACTCCCTCTAGGATAGGGAAATTTTCTACTTTGCAGAGAACTCTTTCCCTTGGAGGAACATTTGGAGGAGTAAGGCGCCATTAAAGGCTATCTATTTTGCATGGACAGCTTCCTTGGGGAAGATCCTCTGACCATGGACAACCCATGGAAACGTCAAATTATTGTTATCAACTAGTGCTGCATGTGCAGGAAAAGTGGTGAAACGAGGATCATTTGCTACTTCATTGTGAGCTTGTCATGGCCTTGTGGGATGATTTCTAAAAGCAGAGTGGGGCTAGCATGGGTTATACCTGGGGGGGTATTTGATCTGCTTGCCAGCTGGAGATGCCTCTATGGTGTTCCACAAATTGCAGCTATCTGGAAGATGATCCCCACTTGCATTTTGTGGTGTAATTGGAGGAAAAGAAATGGCCAAAGCTTCAAAGATAAGGAGCGTTTATCGGAGGTCTTAGAAGTCATTATTTCAACACGTAATTTCTCTTTACAGTAGCTACATATTTCAATGGGCTTAATTAATGTTCATGACTTCCTTGTATCTATTTATTTTTTGTCCCTAGTGTTTACTCTTGTACATGTCCTATGTGCTTGGGTTTCCCCAATCTTCTATTAATATTAACAAAATTTTTACATATAAAAAAGAAAGATCAGAGGGAGGGAGAGAGAGAGAGAGCAGCTAGTTTGAGAAAAAAATAAAAAGTTAACAAGAGGATTCTTTTCTATGGTAAGTAACAAGTTGACAAAAGAATCTTAAGGTGCCACATAACAGGAGTTGGGCAGATCACATATAATTCATATGAATATGTGAGTCTAATTTCTCCAATTCAGTCTTTCAATTCTGAACAAGGCAATGACTTGTGAAGCTGTTAATGTTGGACAGTTGCGTATTGGAAACGTCAACTGGCATATAGGTGAACTTCTCTAAGTCAGAATTGGTTCCAACACGCAAGAATAAAAGTTGGACATGAAAATGTTCTGTGCACACATTTTAATTTAGTGTGACGTTTGCATTTGTGCATTATATGAAAACTTAGTTCACAAATCGATGTGTATGTATTAACATAAAAACAAAATGCCAGGCACAAAGAGTAAGGAAAAAAAGTCTTGTGGTGAAGAGAAGTTTGAAACAAATTTTTTCTCCTAAAACTATAAGTTAAAAACATGAATGATTTTTCATAAATTTTAAGTTTGGTTAAGGCTTCAAGTAAGTGGAATGGGAGGAGGAAAATATAATTAAAGCATGCATATATACAAGAAAAGATGGGGGATAATACACTTTGCACCCCAAAACTATGAAGGTGTTTGCACTTTGCAACAAAACTACCAAAACAATTAACACATTCTTTTTATAAGTAAGAAAGATTTTATTGAAAAAGTAAGAGGCATAGCCTAGTACACAGGAAGTATATGAAAGCCAAAACCTAATTACAAGTTAGGAACAAGAAAAAGATACAAGAAAATTATGAACACTTGTTCCATTTAACACAATAGCTGAAGCCCAAAGTTCTGGAAAAAGAAACATCTAAGTTCATCCAGTGAACACTCCCAATCTTCGAAGTACTGACCCTTCCTCTCAAGCCAAATGCACCATAAGAGACATAAAGGGACCAAATTCCAAATGGCTGCAATCTGAAAATTGCCTCGAAAGCCTCTGCAACAAGCCAAGAGACCCATTACCCTCCTAGGAATCACCCATTCCAATCCAATCCCGTTAAAATCTCATCCCATAACACCTTTGCCACCTCACAGTAAAGTAGTAAATGATCAACCGATTCGCCATATTTTTTACACATATAACACCAATCAATAACAATTAATCCCTGCTTCCTCAAGTTATCTATGCACAGAATTTTCCTAAGAGATCAGTCCATCCAAAGAAAGTGACCTTAGAAGGCACCTTACTCCTCCGTATGCACTTCCAAGGAAAAGGATGTACAATGTTCTGACATGACAATTCCTCATACATAGAATGAACAGTGAACTACTTATTACCAATATGACTCCAAATCATTTTGTCCATTGTCGTCCTACCAATACTCGTAGCATGCAACAAGCTAAACAATTGGGAAATTGCATCAATTTCCCAATCTTGTGCAGCTCTAAAAAAACAGCACATTCCATTGTGGGGTACCACCAGAATTGTCAAAAAGGTCCGCCACCGAAGCATCCTGATTATGAGCAATCCAGAAGAAAGCAGGAAAGGAAAACTTATGCGCCATACCCCCACACAGTGTCATGCTAAAACCTGACAATGGAACCCTCACCAACACCAAAATTGACGTGTTAGGCAAACTCCCCCCAACCACTCTTGATATGTTTCCACAAACCCGCACTGTGACCTCTCACCTCTTTAGAATAATACCAACCCCCCCCCCTTCTCAACACTCCCCATATTTGGAATTGATCACGGCCCTCAACAATGACTCACCCAACCTCCATAGCCATATCCTAAAAGGGCTTTATTAAAGGTCGTACCCCCAACTCTCCGCATGACATCAGGGAACAAACATTGTCACAACTAACCAAATGGAACTTGGTCTCCTCCCCAATACCTTCCCATAAGAAATCTTGAAACATCTTTTCCATTCGTTAAACACACCATTATTCTTACACTTACAACACCAGTCCAACATCATTACTCAACATTTCCTTAAATTATCTATAGTGAGGATCTTGTCCAGAGATGCTGTCCATACAAAAATAGCTACTTTTGAAGGAGCTTTCATCTGCCATGTACTCTTCCATGGGAACATGGTCATTCCAGGGCTCATTAGAACTTTGTAAAATGATCTGATCATGAATTTACCTTTCTTGGAGGGGCTCCAGCTCATCCTATCTATGGTACCCTCTGTCATGCTTACAAAATGCAATGCCTCATAGAACTCTGTGATAGTCTCCAACTCCCAGTCTTGGGTTGCCCTAATGAATTCTACATTCCATTGAGGGGAGCCACTAGAAAAGACCAAGAGATTGGCTATTGTTGCATCCTTTTCTCGTGTGAACTCAAAAATGGCAGAGAATGTGTCTTAGAGGCTTCATTCACCCCACCATTTGTCATACCAAAATCTGACACGAGAGCTATCACCGACCACAATATGTTCATGTCTTCAAAAGATCTCCTAGTATCTCCTAATGTATTCTATAAACCCACCTCATATGTGCCACATATCTTATTTGATCACCATCCTCCCCAAATTGTGAATCTATAACGGACTTCCATAAGGCCCCCCTTTCGTTTTAATACCTCCACAACCACTTACCCAACAGGGCTTGGTTAAATTTTATCAAGTTACGAATCTTCAATCCACCCTCAGAATTTGGGGGGTACATACTGTTACTAAGATAAGATTACTAAGAACTTAGTTGTTGTTCATGTCACCCACTAACTTGTCACCCACTAACTATTGTATAGACATGTCGGCCAGGATATATGTGTTAGACCCCCACGTAAAGTCGCCTCCAAAGTTGCCGCACATGTCCTAGCCATGTCAGGGACATGCCCCTTGATCATACCACGAGCATGCCTTGGCCCGTGTCTTGTCACACACGGGGCGCCCAGCATGCCCATGGTCCGGCCACATGCATGCCTTGGCTCGTGCCTTGACACGCACGGGGCGCCCAGCATGCAGGCCATGCTGATTAGACTCCCACATAAAATCACACACAGATCGCTCGAGCGGGGTGTCGAGCGAGTGTCGAGCGGAGCTCTCGGGTTGAATTCGCTCGAGTGAAGTCGAGCGGAAGGTCGAGCGAACAATGGCTCGAGCGGACTGTCGAGCGAAGTTCGAGCGGATCTCTCTGTATGTTTTAGCTCGAGCGAAGTCGAACGGAGGGTCGAGCGAACCTTGGCTTGAGCCAAGGTCGAGCCACAGTCAAGCCAACCCTCAAAAAGGGTATTTTCAGCATGAGAACAAGCCCAAATTCGACCCCATGCACCACCTTAGCCATGTGGTCCATACCACTATCCTTATTTATGTTATTTTAATTATTTATTCCTTTTATTTCTTTTATTGCAAAGGGACCTTTTGGGGGTTTCCAAGTTGTAACCTTATAAATAAGACCCTTAGTCATTGCTTTGACATCTTTTGACAATTTCCCTTTGTGGACGGCTATTGTTCTTGAGATCATTTTCGGTGCCTAGCATTTGGGCTCTTTGGGGTGCAATTCGTGAATCCCTAAGGAGAGAATCACACTTTGCAATTCGTGAATAAGTGTGATTCATTCTATCAATCTTATGATTATTTTCCATTCCATCTCTTGTCTTCCATTATTTTCCATTGATTTGATTATCACGTTTGCATTGAACTTGTGTTGTTCATCCATGTTCTTGTGAGTTTCGGCCCACAAGTATTTCCCAACATCCATTTGATCCTTCTACCCTAGCATAATTTGACCACCACTTGTTTGCCCTACCTTCCATAAATAAACCAAATCCCAAAATACCCTTCTTACCATCCATTCCCTCCATAACCGAAATCCCTACTTCCCATACTAGTCCAAATTCAAATTTGGCTATCCAAGCCTTATTTGAATTAGTCTAGCTGCCCACTCCCCTTTCCATATTAGAGTTTCCATATTGGAAACCCTAGTTGACTCACTCAAACCCCCTTGGCCAGCCAACAACCTAATCCTAGTCAAATCCCAAGTTTTTAGGAAACTTTCCTAAAAACTCTCACTTGCCCATTTGACCAAGCTTTGGCCGCCCATCACCCTTGCCTATCTCCAAACCCTAATTCATCTTACCACACAAACCCTAGCCGCCCATCATCACTCATCCAAACTCTAAACCCTAATGCAAGTGGCGCCAACCCTAGCTCACCCTAGTGCCGTGCACCACTCCCCATTGTGATCTCACACTTAGCCACTTTTCACACTTCCCATACACTTCCCATTAGCCTAAACACTAACCTCACCATACCCAAAGTGCCACCATAGCCAACCTTGAGCGTGAACCAAGCAAGTGAAGGACTTGGAGACGGTCAACCAAAGGAGCCTATTGCCGAAGAGGACTTAGTGTTTAGGGACTTGACCGGGGTCCCTAACAATATGGCACTAGTGTATAAGACATGTTTCCAAGAAACATGGCTAGAAACATTGCAAGAATCTAGCCATGTTTTCAGGCACTACTTTGTAAATTCCTCCCTATATAATGATGAACAAATCCTATGAAAAAGGAGGGAAGCCAAAATTGACATGGTATCAGAGCTTCTCCTCTGATTTTCGAAATTTTTTTCTCTCACAAGAATTTTTTTTCCCTCGCAAAAATTACTTGGTTATCCCGTGTGCAAGAATTTTTTTTCTCCCTCGCAAGAATTTCTTTTTCCGCAAAAAAAAAAAAAAATCACCTGGTTTTCTCTTCTCTCATTCTCAGTAATTTTTTTTGGTGCTCGTCGGCCTCATCTGAAGGTGGGTGTGTACCCGTCGGCCTTCTCTATCAGTGGCTATGTGATTATCGATGCCATCTGTTGCTATCGGCGCTGTCTGTGGTGGCTGGGTGTCCATCGGCGTGGTCTGTAGTGGCTGGGTACTCGTCGACTCTCTCTATGGTGGTTGGCTGCCGTGGGTTTCTCTCGGTATTTGGTGGTGGCTGGATTGCTATGAGCACGTCGGCTCTCTCTGTGGTGGTGGCCGACGATTTCGGGGGTGGCTGGGTTGCTCTTCCGCGTGGCTGTTGAGTTTACGTGTGAGCTGGTTGTTTTTTCTTCAGCAGCTCTTTGATTTACTTGAGGCAAGTAAATTCTTTATTTTACGTCTGGGCTGGTGGGCTGGTGGGCCATATTATCATTTTTATTTGTGGGCTATAAATCTTGATTTCTCGTAAGCTGTCTATTTTACTGAGTCATTTATCTCTTTAAAGCGTCTTTCAACATGTCTATTGAGAATACTATTGTTCATTTTACGGGAAAGAATTTTCCTACATGGGAATTTCAATTTAAGATGTTTTTGAAAGGAAAAGAATTATCAACTCATATCGATGGTTCTGGTAAAATTCCCACTGATGAAAAAGAACTAAATCAATGGGAGGTCAAGGATGCTAAGGTAATCTCTTGGCTGCTGGGAACGATTGAGCCTCATCTTGTCACCAACCTTCGCTGCTTTACTATGGCTCAGGCTATGTGGGATTATCTCCACCGTATTTACCACCAAGATCACAGTGCTCGAAAATTTCAATTGGAATTGGAAATGAGTAATTACAAGCAAGGTAACCTTACCATTGAACAATTTTATTCTGGTTTCCTTAACCTTTGGAGCGAATATTCTGCTATTATTCATGCGAAGGTTCCCTCTACGGCACTTGCGGCTCTTAAAGCAGTTCCTGCTGAGAGTCAACGTGATCAATTTTTGATGAAGCTTCGGCCTGAATTTGAGCCTGCTCGAGCCGGTTTATTGAACCGTCACCCAGTTCCTTCCTTGGATACTTGTTTAGGAGAATTATTGCGTGAAGAACAGCGGTTATCCACGCAGATGGGTATGACCCCTGAGAAACTACATTCTGATGCCGTAAATGTAGCCTATATCGCACAAGGGAAAGGGAGAAACCAGTTGCAATGTTTTAGTTGCAAGGAGTTTGGTCATATTGCTCGCAATTGTCCTAAAAAATTTTGTAACTACTGAAGAAGGTGGGCCATCTCATCAAAGACTGTCGAGTGCGACCTCAAAATCATCCACCTCAAGTATTTCATGCTGCTGTCCAGTCCTCTTCTTCTTCTTCTACGCCATCCACCGTAAGCTCTAATTCATCTGTTCTCACACCAGCAATGGTCCAACAGATGATTATGTCTGCTTTTACAGCTTTAGGGCTGCAAGGTACGGGTACTAACTCCACTTCTTGGATTATTGATTCGAGTGCCTCTAATCATATGTCTAATACTACGACGGGTCTTCATGACATATGTAAGTATAAAGGGACACAAAATATTCAGATTGTTGATAGTAGTACCCTTCCTATTACTACTGTTGGTAATTTGGGCTCTTCATTTCGCAATGTTTTTGTCTCCCCTGAACTGTCTACCAATTTGATTTCTGTCGGACAATTGGTAGATAATAATTGTGATGTTCATTTTTCTCGTGGTGGTTGTCTTATACAGGATCAGGTGTCGAGGACGGTGATCGCGAAGGGGCCTAAAGTGGGACGATTATTTCCTTTACAGTTTTCTATTCCTACTGTTGTTTCTCTTGCATGTACGGCTACGGCTAATAAAAATGAGGTCTGGCATAAGAAATTGGGTCATCCTAACTCTGTTGTCTTAACTCATCTTTTGAAAAATGGTTTGTTGGGTAATAAAGAATCTTTTTCTTCATCCTTTGATTGTGCTACATGTCGTCTTGGTAAAAGTAAAATTTTACCTTTTCCTGTGCATGGTAACCGTGCTTCTAATTATTTTGAGATTGTGCACACTGAAGTTTGGGGTGAGTCCTGTTATTTCTCATGGCCAATATCGTTATTTTGTGACGTTTATTGATGATTATAATCGCTTCACTTGGATATATTTTCTTCTTTCTAAAGCTGACGTGTTCTCTGTCTTTCAAATCTTTGTGGCACTTATCGAGACTCAGTTCAATGCATATATCAAAATCTTATGCTCCGACTCAGGGGGGGAGTACATGTCTAATTCTTTTCAGACTTTTCTTCAGCAAAAAGGAATTATTTCCCAACGTTCTTGTCCTTATACTCCTCAACAAAATGGAGTCGTTGAGCGTAAGAATCGTCATCTCTTAGATGTCGTTCGTACTTTGTTAATTGATTCTTATGTACCTTCTAAGTTCTGGGCAGAAGCTTTATCTACTGCTGTCTATTTAATTAATCGTTTGCCTACAGCCACTCTAAATTATGATTCTCCATATTTTCGATTATTTGGCATATTTCCTGAATATCAATCCTTTCATACTTTTGGGTGTGTTTGTTTTGTTCATCTGCCACCTGTTGAGCGTCACAAGCTTGCTGCCCAATCTGTCACGTGTGCTTTTATGAGATATAGTCCTACTCAGAAAGGACTAGTTTGTTATGATACTCATGCTAACAAATTCTGAATCTCCCGGAATGTGATTTTTTTCGAAAATCAATATTTTTTTCAGTCTTCAGTTGTTTCTAATCCTCCTATTACTCTTCTACCTGCGTTTGATGATGTGTTCTCTTCTATTGAGAGATTTAAACCTGGTATGGTGTATCATCGACATCGTCTCCCTTCTTCCACTCCCCTTCCAGACACTGATCCTACAACTGCTTCTACGGCACCTATACCTCGGCGCTCCACCCGGGTTACACATCCAGCAGATAGGTATGGGTTTCCTCATACCTCGCTTACTGCAACTCTTGACACTGTTTATGTTCCTCACTCTTATACCCAAGCAGCCACCCAAGCATGTTGGCAGCAAGCCATGCAAGAAGAAATCCAAGCCCTTCAAGACAATCACACTTGGGAAATTGTACCTTGTCCCTCTGGTGTCAAACCTATTGGTTGTAAATGGGTGTACTCAGCCAAGTTTCGATCTGATGGCTCACTGGACAGATATAAAGCCCGTCTCGTGGCTCTTGGGAATAGACAGGAGTATGGTATTGATTATGAAGAGACATTTGCACCTGTGGCCAAAATGACTACTGTAAGAACTATCTTGGCACTTACTGCGTCGCAAAGGTGGTCTCTCCTACAGATGGATGTGAAGAATGCTTTTTTACATGGGATCTAAAAGAAGAGATCTATATGTCTCCACCTCCCGGCATGTTTGCTACACCTTCCTCAGAAGTTTGTCAGTTACGACGATCCTTGTATGGATTGAAACAGGCCCTGCATGCATGGTTTGATAAATTTCGCTCCACCCTACTTGCTTTTCATTTTACTCAGAGTCTGTATGATTCCTCTCTTTTTCTTCGCAAGACTTCTGCAGGAATTGTCTTGCTTCTGGTATATGTTGATGACATTGTGATTACTGGCTCTAATGCTGAATTAATTCAGCAATTACAGCAGCATCTCAAGGCCTCTTTTCACATGAAAGATCTTGGTCCCCTACAGTACTTTCTTGGTCTTGAGGTGCAGAATAATCCGACCGGTATTTTGTTACACCAGCACAAATACACACAAGAGGTGATTTCATTGGCTGGTCTCCAATCGGGTAACTCTGTTCTTACTCCCTTGGAAGTAAACCTCAAGCTTCATCAGGCGGAAGGTGAGCTTCTTTCAGATCCATCACTGTATCGGCAACTAGTTGGGTGCTTGAACTATCTAACGATTACTCGTCCTAACATTTCTTTTGCCGTACAACAGGTCAGTCAATTTATGCAAGCTCCTCGGCATCTTCATTTAGCTGTTGTCCGTCGTATTATTCGATATCTGAAGGGCACCTTTACACGAGGGTTATTCTTTCCTAAAAAATCTTCCCTACAATTGGCGGGGTATAGTGATGCTGATTGGGCTAGCTATGCGGATACTCGTCGTTCTGTTACTGGATGGTGCATGTTCTTAGGCAATGCACTCATTTCTTGGAAGAGTAAGAAGCAAGATAGGGTTTCCAAGTCCACTGAGTTTGAATATCGTGCTATGTCTTCAGCTCGCTCTGAGATCACATGGTTTCGTGGATTATTGGGAGAACTTGGTTTTCCTCAGCTTCATTCCACTCCTCTTCATGCTGATAATACCAGTGCTATCCAAATTGCTGTTAATCCTGTTTTCCATGAGCGCACGAAACACATCGAAGTTGATTGTCATTCCATCCGTGAAGTTTTTGACAAACATGTGATTACTCTTCCTCACATTTCCACCACACTCCAAACGGCTGACATCTTCACTAAAGCTCTCTCTCGGCATCGACATCAGTTCTTGATTGACAAATTGATGCTTTTAGATTTCCCAGCATCAATTTGAGGGGGGGTGTTACTAAGATTACTAAGAACTTAGTTGTTGTTCATGTCACCCACTAACTTGTCACCCACTAACTATTGTACAGACATGTCGCCCAGGATATATGGCACTAGTGTATAAGACATGTTTCCAGGAAACATGCCAAGAATCTAGCCATGTTTTCAGGCACTACTTTGTAAATTCCTCCCTATATAATGATGAACAAATCCTATGAAAAATGAGGGAAGCCAAAATTGACACATACAAGTGACCAATTAAGTGTAATTTAAACTCTTCCCCCAATCCACTCCACGAGAAGTCCCGTTGTTGCTTCTCTATACGGTTGGCAACTTTTGTGGGGAGTGGGAGCAAGGACAGAAAATAGGTGGATAAGTTAGAAATAGTACATTTAATCAAAGTGAGCCTACCACCTTTAGAAAAATACAACATCTTCCAAGAAGTCAATCTATGCTACACCTTTTCAACCACACCATTCCAAATCCTCTCTAATTTAAAGGGAGCACCCAATGGTAAGCTAAGATACTTTAGGGGTAGAGATCATACCTTACATCCCAGTAAAGAGGCTAAATTCTCCGCGTTAGGGACAGCCACCACCGGCACCAATTCAAACTTTGAGAGATTAACTCTCAAGCCTCATAGAGAATCAAACTGTAGAGATGCAAAAATCTACTCATTTCTATCATTTTTCCCCAAAGCCACATCTAGCAAGTAAATAAAGAGTGTCCAAAATCGTTAGAACGCCGGTGAGCAAATAGTGCCTTGGAACCATCGCAATACGTCTTGCAAAACTCTGTCTTTCCCTCCAAGAATGAGCATTCTTCCACTATATTCGCAAGCCAATGAGCGCTGGCATAGCTGAGGACCAACTCCTTAGTAAACTTCCTGTTCTTAGTGAAACGAAGATAGTGTTCCCCCTCCAATGATAAAACAAAAACTTCCATCTCTATTAATAAATGTTTAATCAAGTCCATCGTCACTGCTAAATAACTCAATAAATAGCTACACAATTATTCCCAGCAATGGTCACCGGAGCAGATCACCCATTGTGACAGTGAAGGAGAAAAAAATGTACGAAGAGAAAAAAAAATGTATGGAGGGAGGGAACCTTGAAAAAGACCTGGCACTTCCAATTTAATTTTGCTCTCCAAACATTCATTAGCTATTTGTACAAAATCCAGAATTTGTCTCCTTTTGACAAAAGCGTTTTGAGGTTTTAAGATGATCATCTCCATTACCGTACTCCTGCAACAAGAAAGAACTTTGGATATTCACAAGACTAATGTGGCAAAAATCCATCACATCCGAAGCCCCCATCCCCTTGGGGATAAGAGCAATGATGGTTGTAGTAAGACTTTTTACAAACTTACCATAAGAATGTAATTCATGTAAAACCTTCATGACATCTTCCCATACAATATCAGAACAGGCATGAAAAAAAATCCATAGTGAAGGCATCCGGCCCAAGAGCTTTAGCCATAATCATCTTTCTTACAACTTGTATAACTTCCACCTCCTCAAACGGTCATTCCAATCAACTAACACTCGGGATGTCAACATACTCAAAGGCTAAGCCATCAAGCTTAGGCCTCCAAGTGAGCTGCTCCATAAGCAATCTTTCATTAAAGAGGCATATGTGGTCCTTGATCTCAGGAGCCTCTAAGAGGACGTTACCATCAACATGACTCACCTCGATAGCATTGTTCCTCTTATGAGAATTAGCTACCTGATAGAGTCACTTTGTGCACTTGTCCACTCTTTTCGCCAAAGTGCCCTCAATTTTTGTCTCCGCAAAACCTCCTCCATCAAGATTGCCCTCTCAAGCTCCTAAGTAATCTAACTTTTCCTCAAGATCTCTCCTCTTCTGAAAGAGCACTTCCCTCCACCCTACTCTCCAAACCTAGACCTAGAGATTTCTTCCAGTTGTTGACATTCCCAAAAGCTTGAGCATTCCATGCCTTCAAATCATTCTCCAGGGCCTTTAGTTTACCTGCGAAAATAAAACTCAGGGTGCCCTAAAGCTGGTAAGATGACCACCATTGTCTCACCAAATCCACAAAACTCTCAATTTTAAGCCACATGTTTTCATACTTGAAGTATCTCGGACCCCTATGAATGCCATCACAATCCAGAAGAATGGGAAAATGATCTGAACTAATCCGAGGTAACCTCTACTAATACACCTCCAAGAAATTAGCCTCCCAAGAAGGTGATACCAAGAATCTAGCCAATCGAGACCAGGCCCGATTATTGGACCATGTGTATGCACCCTCACTAGGGGTAAATCAAGGAGATCCAACTCAAAAATGAACTCGGAGAAGTACGCCACCGCCTAGGTGATACAATGCTCCCCCGATCTCTCACAAGGAAATCAGGTAACATTGAAATCCCCTCAAATGCACTTGGGCAAATCCCCTGGTCTCTCACAAGTCTCCTTGTACCATCCGAATTTGGTCCATATGTTCCTACAAAAGCCCACTCAAATCCATCCTCCACATTTTTGCAAAGGCATGCTGCCGAATTCTCCCCAATGCACTCCTTTAAGTTCTCCATTTCCCTCGTATCCCACATCACAAAAACACCACCACAAAGACCCCTTAGAAGCAAGAAAAGCTCAACCCACAAACTTCTAATGATACCACTATCAACCCATCTCAGTTTAGTTTCCTTTAAGCACACTATCAAATTTCCAAAGGCAAAGCAAATTCTTTATACAGAGGCACTTGTTGAGATCGTTTAGCCTCATAGATTCCAAGAAAGGATCTTGGGCCTCAAAAGTAAATTTGAAGCCCTACCCTTGGATTTAACTCAACTTGCACTTCCCTCTCTCACATTATAGTTTATTTTACATGCAAGTCTCTTTAACTCCTATCTCTTTTTTTTAGGCTGATTTTGTAGTTAAGGAATGTTCCAACTCAATAGCTATAAGCAATGCTCGAAATTGTTCTTCAAAACCTTCACATGAAATGCCTACACATACTTGAATCTTAACTTTCTAGAGTGCCCAATCTGAAGGGGGACTCGCCATGCTAAATTGCAAAGGCAGTGAACATAGAGGTACTAGATCGAAACCAATCTCATCTCTATCTTGGTGATCACAAGTTCCATCACAATCCCCATTGCTAAGCACCATTTGCATGTCCTCATACAACTCATCACCCCCCCCCCCCCAAAAAAACAGAGGGACTTGCTTCAAAACATCTCTTTTCTCAAAAGAAGGCTCTGCAACGAGGCATCCAACTCCTCAGCATATTCAATCTCCAAAACACCACCCCGCCTCAAAACACCATCCAAGGGTTGGGTCATCGACTTTTGTGCTTCAACAACAACAAGAAAACCCGAAACACCATCTAAAGGTTGGGTTGGCAACTTTTGCGCGTCAACAACACCAGAACAACCCAAGACACCATCGCCAACAATACAAAGGTAAATCTCAAGAGTTTCAATGCCTTTCTCCCTTTCTGGAGAAGACACCAAGCGGAACACTACTTGGAGACTCTGGGAGGGCTGACGACTTGTTCTGTATGGTCCCTAGTAGCACCCCCTGGAGATTGGCCAAAGTCAAACCCACTTGAAATGAAGAAGACCCAGTACCTGGTTTAACCCGCCACATTGAAACAAGTAGGGTTGACTTCAACTGGCTTGGCCAAACCTTTTCCTTTCCTTTATTACAAAAAATTGAAAATTTGCACCATCCATTATGATCTACACATCAAAATTGTGCCACATCACATATTTTTCATTGATCTTAATGGTTTGAATTGGACAAGGGTGTAAAGTGTAAGGTTTTTTTCTTCTTGAGTTAAAGGCCCTAGTGTGTTAATCTTGTTAGTTTGGGATACAAAGTGCAAAATCCTTGTGGTTTAGAGTTGCAAAGTATACTTTTCCCAAAACACATCCTCCATCTATCAAGAAAAATATTCAATTAACAAGTTTTTTTTATAGTTATATTCGAGTACCAAGTTAAAAGATGTAATGCCTTCATTTAGGATTTTCTTTTTAACATTGTCAATAAAAGTAATGGACACAACACTGAAGATGCATATTATTACTTCCAAATTAAAGGATGGATATTAGCACTTAATAAAACAAGTCTCCATACCTTAAGCCGACCGATCAGAAAAGAAGCAACATGTCCACTAGTTATCTTGCGTTCCCCTACAGTAGACTCCAGGTTAAAACCTATATCAGGCATGGATGTGAAAGCAAACCATAGCTGATCAGAAGGAGGTGGCTTTATATGTAACCGCAGTGTTCCTCGAAGGGATGCTACCCTTATGGTCATAGACAGAGGCACCTTTAATGAGAAATAATCAGTTGGATTAAGAAGAGTAAAAACACTTCTGGGCATGCACATGCACCTGTGCAATGTGGTGATAAGAAAACAGGGTGGGGGTGGGAGGACAGAAACACATAAATGCAGAGAGATGTCTACAAACCTGTGAAACCTGTTTGACAATGGAATTAAGGATGGACTTCCACCTGGAACCATAAGTTGATGCTGATGTAGGGTTCTTGCAGCTTTCTAAACCATCTGTAACATAATAGATTAAATTCAAATTAGCATCATATATCATAATATTTCAAACCAACTTACCGTGAAATACTGTTGCTGATCACCAGGTTTATGATTTCCTTAATATCTTATCAAATTTTTGTGAGAACTGGGAGTTAATGTGGTATAAGGAGCAGTGCAAAAAGCTATGGACAAAAGTAAAATAAATAAACAGTGCAATCTCAATCAGTATTAGAATCACCTTTCTCCTTACTCTCTGGTGCATCGCTTATACCTCCAGTAGGATTTAACTGCCTTCCAAAGTACTCAAAATCCTCAAGAAGATCTGATGGGATTTCTCCAACAGAGCTTGATCCTGGATCTGAATCCACTATGCCTTTCTGGAAATCTAGTTCACGAACTTCCAGTCTTGTTTCAATGTCTAAAACCACACCACCAGAATATTCAATGTCAACTTCGAACGCCCAAATCTCATTCATGTCCATTGGAAGAATCCTCGCACCATGAATGTAAGGTGGGAGATTCCCAGGATCAATGTCAGTACAGATGAGTTCACCTATGTAGCTAGGGGTTCTCGTACTGGACAGTGTTCTCTATAACACAAAATAGCAGAAAACCAAAACAATCATATTAATAGATGCTGTCTCTGTTTTCTTGGAGATGAGATTATACATTATGATGGTAACAAATTTCCCTATTTGTATCTATGCAAATATATCAAAATCTTGGCATTTAAGATTCTTCATCCCATTCATTACACTTCCAATCTCAAGATGCACAGATGTGGCTCGATCTGGTGAGTCTGTTAAATCCACCTCGGAGGCCCCAGCCCATGAAAGTTAGTGTAATTTAAATTTAGAAGAAAAAAATAAGATGAAAAATGTCCTAACAAAGCCCCTTTTTTTTCCCTGTGCCTCCCTTAGTAAAAGGAATCTTCAAGAGAACTAATTTGTAAGTGCTAAATTGGGAATAAGAAGAGCAATGAAACAATACCATCTCTACCTTTCCCCACAAAAGCATGTCCTGCACTTGTGCATACAAAAATATAAAACAAAATCTTATACAAAGAAGAGAATAAACCTGAACCCGTGCTTGTAAGGATCTTTTAATCTCGGCATTGTTTTTCACATCAAAAAAGAGACGAGAAATTAACAAGTTCCAACAGAGTGTGCCCTCATCAATGCCAAGCCTATCATTGGAATCTACATCTGAGATGACGGAATTATGACTCTGGCTTCCAGAATGAGAAAATGTTGATGGCAATTGTTGAACCAAATTTTCTTCACTCTTAGATCTCTTCATTGAGGCAGAGGCTGATACTGACTCTTGAAATATACGAGTTTTCTCATTTGGCTTTCTCTCTGCCAAGCCTGATAATTGAGCCCAACTTGACCTATTTTCTAAACCAACCCTAGGAGTCTTCTTGGCAATTTTCTTCCAAAGTAAGCGAACCTTTGAGGAAGTTCCATTAGACCTACTTGTCTGATCTGCTGGCTCAGCACAGAACCCCATCGAGGGTTTTGTAAATGAAGGATATCCCGGATTTAAGGTCGTCAGGTAATTGTGGAACCCTTCATGCAGCTTGGCAAACCAGTCAACTCTTTCTTTCTTGTCACATGATGCTAGACGGAGAGCCTTACACCATGATTCTTTCTCACAGGAGGTCTCAAGATAAATGTAAAGAATTTTACTTCCATTGTTAATTATTGAAGTCTTGCTTTCCAGTTTTAAAGGAAACCTTTTGGCCCTATTATTCCCATAAAAAAATGAATAAGAACAAACATTTAATGACAAGTTACGACTTTTTAAGTTTAATACAGAGGACACATGAAAACCTAACAGTCGGTAAAGATTTTTTTTTTTTTTTATGTATATATATATATAATTACAGTCACTAAAGACCAAAAAAGGGTAATGTAAATCAGCAGGGTGTAAAGCAAACATCCTCCTAGTCTCATGCCTAGATAGACAAAATGATATCAAAAAGCATTCACAGTGAGCCTCTCCAATAAGACCTGTAAAACTTGAGCCAACACTTAGGGGTGGTAAATTATATTATTATCAGTCACATGATTGGATAATAAATACTAATAATGAAATGGATAGCTTTATGAAACACGATAAGTATCGCAGTAGAATGATTCGTAAAGTGAGTACAGACACTACTCCTTTCTCTGACCTTATGGATGCAATCAAGAATTTGCATCCTTTTTTTATAAGTGAATTTGCGTCCTTATTTGAAACATACACATACATCATAAGATTTGTAACTGAAACGAAAATTAAACTTTTGGGACAAGTACAAACTTCAAAATTATATAAATTTCTGATTTAATCCAAAGGCATTAGAAAATTGGAAAATTATACATTACAAACACCCCCCCCCCAAAAAAAAAAAAAAAATCTACCACCGCTTTTGCAATCTGAAACCTATCTGAAACCTAAACTACGAAGAGTTGCAATGAGTACCCTAAAGCAGTTGATCAATTATTACTTACACTGTGAAGTGGCAAGGGAGCTATGGGATGAGACCTTTAGCAGGACCGGACTAACATGGGTGGTGCTTAGGAGGGTGGTGGATCTGTTTGCATGTTGGAAAGGCCTTCAGGGCAACCTACAGTTTGCAGCTATATGGAGAATGATTCCTTTATGCCTCACCAGGTGCATTTGGCTTGAGAGGAATGATTGGAGCTTTGACGATAAGGAGTGCTTTTTTGATGAGCTTAGAAATTTGATTTTTCACACCTTATTTCTTTGGGCTTCTGTCATTGTAATCAACAGTTCTAGTCTTCATGATTTTCTTGTATCATTTTCTAGCTCCTAACTTGTAATAGGTGTTCTCTTTTGTACACTACCTGTGAACTTGGGAAATGCCAATTTACGTTTTAATAAAATTTTTATCTTACTCATCAAAAAACAAAACTACCAATATGCTTCGGTGCGTACCCTTGGTTATGATTTGACTAGTAAGATGAACGAAAAATAGGTTGTAAAATAGTCTTAACAAAGGGTGAGCATTGAAACTTACTGGTAATTTAGGCTGAAAATGCAGCCTTTCATAGTTTAGTGTGCACATTGTCAAAAGAGTTATTGTTCTGAAGTACAAAGTGTAATTACCCTAGGAAGATTTTAAGGGGTTGATTAATTGATGATCCTGACCTTGATCTAAAAAATAAAACTAGTTCTTGGAATAAAAAAGAAAAATACGGCTTCAATTTTTATGTGATCAGTACAAGCAGCTGAAAAACAACCAGAATACAAGGAATATTATGATACAGACCTAATGATATTTGAAGTCAATACATTACAAATATTCTTAACATTGCAAAACTCAAAAACCTTTAGCCAAAAGTTTCAGAAAAGAAAAATATGTTATAGACCTTACTATCTTCATCATTGGTCTAAATAATTTTGGTGAATCAGGATCAAACTTTCCTCCAATTGTATCTCTACACTAATGAATCTTCATTTACATTTACAAGGAAGAAACAACCCCATACTTAGAACCATCGACACAATTTTGAAACTCTATTGTTAGAAAAGTTGTGGCAGGTTACAGCTCTGGGAAAAGAAGTTACATTTTACCATGGGCCCATTAAAGGCTATCAAAACACAGAAGAGGTGAAACCAAGTAACTAATGGATCCAATAATATGTTGCACATAGCAGCTCTAGATTCAAGAGGTTCGATAAGGGGGTATGTTACTCAATAATCCAAAAGAGACAACTTCCAATTAACAAGTATTGAAAATGCATGCTGTACATGACATTGGGATTCAGCAGCTGCCTTGGGTTGCCATTCTAGAACTCTGAAGAAGCTGCATGCTTTCCAATGCCAAGGGATGCAGCTAGTGGGGCTATTAAAGAGGACAAAATGTAGCAAAAAGATTAAGGTGAGGTTTAGATAGTAAGATTAGATGAGATGAGATGAGATGGTTTTAGATGGAAGTTGAATGTTGAATAAAATATTGTTAGAATATTATTTTTTTTAATATTATTATTGTTTTGGGATTTGAAAAAGTTGAATTGTTTATTATATTTTATGTGGGTGTGGAAATTTGGGAAAGTTGTAATGATGAGATGAGATGAGATGAAACACTTTCACTACCCAAATGGGAGAGTCTCTTCTCTAGTGGGGCCTGTTCAAATATTGTCTCATACGGGCTATGTCTCTCTCATCAATAAAATTCTTATATACTAATAAAAAAGATATCGTCTCACACAATTGGAGGAGCAAAGAATGTTTGAAACCCAATCCTCTAAATCGTAAATACCAAATTATTCACACCAATCAAAAGTAATTGAGAAATTAGAATTACTGTGAAGTAGTTTCTCAAAAAAGTCAACAGATACTATGCCAACTATAAGAGCACCCAACAGAAGAGGTCCAGCAAAGACCGCATTACCATTTTCGTGAAGATACACTTGTTGCTGAAACAGCTTCAATCATGCAGCCCTTAAGCTCAATAACTGTGTTGGAACCATCTGATTCAGCCAGAATAAGCTTTTGGTCCTTGATTTTTGCACGCTTTTTGACTGGGGAAACCTCCAAGAAATCATTCTTGCTCTTTTGCTCCTTTGGTCCTTTGTCCCACCAATTTTTTGGAATCTTTTCTGACTCTAACAACCATACTACCCCCTAACATACAAAGCCAATCCAGGAAAACAGAGATTAAAAATATAACAGACTAACAAAGACTAGTAAGAATCTTGCATGATGAACAATTGCCCTCTCAGAGATGCACAAAAACGATTATCAAAATGTATGTTACTAAGGAATAATACCCAATAATGCAGTGGTATGAACCAAAGAGAGTTAAATAAGCATATCAATTGCAATGGTATCACATGTATTAATGATATGTCCATGCAGTTATTTCAATTAATGTTGCAAAGAGCATCATAATGTTCCAAAGCAACCTATTTTCTTGGTGATTGTTAAATGAAGAAATCCCAACCATTAGTTTCTTTCTTTGTTTTCTTTTCATTTTTTTACAGAGTCTTCCTCTAAGCTGAAACACTTTTTTAACTTCGAATTTTGAAAACAAACATGTACTTGTCTGTTATTACATGCTCAAAGAATGCTGTTATTTTCATAGATGAGTTAGTTTGAAGGAGAACTTTGTCCGGGTTTTCTTTAGCCAGCCATTTCATTTAAAACATCAAAATCATTCGCCACATGTAGTTCCCAAAGTACCGTTAAGGGTTTCTTCGACTCACCATCTTATAAAGGAAAGAAACTAACAAAATACCACAGCAAAAAAATAAAATAAAATAAAATAAAAGACTAATGTAATCTCGGTACCAGGAGATTCATGAACATATTTAAAAAATAATAATTAAAAATGCACCTGCTTGTTGTAAGCGAAATCGAGAGATTGACTGGGATCAAGGTCCCGGGAAGACTGTTGTGATCGTGATGCTATCTGGGCTTCCTTTTGTTTGGTCTTCTGATTCAACCATTCGATGATGAAATACACTCCCACCGCTTCCGCGCCCACAATCGTCAGCGCCCCAACTCCAAACCCAATAACAAAAACAAGCAACAAAAACAGGAACATCACTTGGATTTGATGGCAACACACAAAACCCCAAAGAAAAACCCTTGCCTGTGGTCAATCCGACCGATTAGATAAAGAAGAAGAAGCCATAGACAATTATGGGTATTGGGAATATGAAGCCTTTATATTCAACAATGACGTTTGTGGAGGGGAATAATATCATAATGGAGGTAATAATACTCCCAAAGAATCAGATTCTGCTCCCGCCCGCTACTTTCAGAGCTTTCTTCCGAAGTTTTTTCTTTTTGAGCAAGTTAGAACAGAATATATACTGAATAAAGAGCCCGCAAGAAAACGCGTCTACCCGAGTAGACTGTTAAGTTCTTAAGATAATTAGGAACAGTAAGAACAACCGCCGGCATTGTATCAACTGCCGCACCGACTCGTCCGTTGAAAAGTAATTAAAATCAAAATCAAAATTTTCTTAATCTTCTACTTTAGTTTTTTTTTTTTTTTTTAAACTACCGTCCTTCTCACGACTCGTTTGAAGTCGGATCTCGTTTTATAATTATAATTTTTTAAAATATTTATATAACATATAATAAATAATTTAATTTTTTTAAATCTTAATTTAATTTTTTTAAATTTTAAAACAATAATAATATTAAAAAATAATATTCTAACAATATTTTATTTAATTTTTAATTTTTATTTAAAACTATATCATCTCATTTTACTATTTAAATCAACCTTTAAATATCATTCTTTTACCATTTTCTTAAATGGCTTAATGATAAATAAATAATAATAATAATAATAATAGATAATTATTTAATTATTTTATATCACAATAAAAAATGGTGAAAAGAGTCAAAAGACGTTGATAAAAGAATAATGTATTGCACCTCTTTTAGAAAAGTCTTCTAAAGCTCTTCCATCTCATCTCATTATTATAATTTTTATAAATTTTAACATAGAATATAATGAATAATTTAATTTTTTTAAATCTTAAAATAATAATAATATTAAAAAATAATATTCTAATAATATTTTATTTTATTTTTATTTCAACTCTTCTCATCTCAATTCACTATCAAAACCTAATCTAAAATTTTACAATTTTGTTTGAATGAGAGAAATATGGAGTAGCTATCATAATATTTATTGGCATTTAGGTTATGCATGGTAGATGAGATAAGATGAAAATTTTTAAAAATTTTGTGAATAGTATTAAAATGAAAATTTAAAATATTATTTTTTAATATTATTATTATTTTGAGATTTGAAAAAGTTAAATTAGAATTTGAAAAAGTTGAATTGTTTATTATATTTTGTATGGGGATTTAAAAAAGATGTAATGATGAGATGAGATAGAGATGAGATGAGATTTCTCATCTTTACCCCCAAACATTGTTTTAAATAAAACAATGTGTTTAAAACTTTATTTAGACAATTATAAATATTGTTACATAAAACATTTTTTTAACAACATCTGTAAACATGGTTTGAAGGAAATGGTTTTATATTAGCTAAAGAAAATCCCTACATGCATTTTATTAAAATGTAAATCTATGCAATTTGATTATTTATTAACCGTTGCTGATCTACTTGCATAACAGGACACATTCAATAACATAAATTTTACTTTTGATAAAAATAAATAAATAAATAACATAAATTTTAATAAATGTAAAATAAAATTTGATCCATATCTCAATCTTATTATATAAAAAATAAGATCACAAAAATTTATTGCTTAAAAATTACAAAATTATAAAATAACATTAAAAAATCTTTATCTTTGGATGATTGGATCTAAATTGTAAGGAGTTTGGGTACTAAGAATATTTCAGTAGATCAATGAATAATAGTAAAATGGTTGAGTTAAAATGTTTTATTGGATTTTAAAAAATTAGAGAGAAAAAGTTGAATAAAGATATTATAAACTTAAATTGTTTGAATATTATTTTTTAATATTGTTTGAATCTTGAAATTTAAAAAGTTAGTATTTTTTTTTTGATATTTTATTTGAGAATTTAGAAAAGTAGTAATGATTATATAATGGTTAGATGAAAATGTTAAAAATTTGAAATTAAAAGTGTTTTATGTTTAAGTGTTATTTTAAAAGAAAATATTTAAAAATATCTGAAAATACTTGAGAACAGTTATATTGTCAAACGGCCCTTAAAGTTCGAAATTTGAACAATTTTAAAAAATTTTAATTTTTGAAAATTGGAGTTTAAACGATTTTTAATAATCTAATGTAGAACTTTTATTTCAAACTCAAATAAAATGAATGAATGTGTAAAGAGTAATATTAAATACAGTTTTAGAGTGTACAATTCTCATGCACTTCATGAAAAAAATGTGGTTTATTATTAAAATATTAATTTTTTTATATAAATGTTATATTTGTCTATTTTTTAAAAGAAAATGCATAAACTCACTTAAGTAAATACTATTTGTCATGAGTAAAAAAGAAAAATAATATTTACAATCGTAGAGTATGCAATCATCAGGCAGCCTTTTTGAAAAAATAAATAAATAAATATGAGATCTACATAAAAAAATTAATTTTTTAATAATAAATCTCATTTTTTAAAAAAGAATTATACAACATTTGTACACTACTAAAATTGTATATGACAATACTTGACAAAAAATTGTTTACTCCCCTTATCAGAAAATGGAAATGGAAAATGATTTATACACAATATTTTTCATAATATATTCCACAATAATGTGTTAAATAAAAGATAATTTTGTAAAATAATTTCTAAAAATAAAATTATTTTAAAAAATATTCTCATCTCATAATATTATTATAAAATATATTATAAAAATATGTTAGGGAGATATCAATAATATATATGTGAAAATGTGATATGTGTGAGAATATGTATTTGAGATTGAGAAATTTGATTCCAGACAAGTCCACATGGTACCTGATTGTGAAAAACAAAGTACTCTTTAAAAAAAATAATAATAATAAAACAAGATAGTACCATACATGTATCATCTCTCATCAAATCAACGCAGCTAGTCCCTACTTTCCACAAACCCCGAAACTTCCGTTCCAACCGACAAACGCTTTGCAATTTTCAATTTTCTCCTCTCCTACCCAAACAGAACGCTACTCATGGACCCATGGTTTCATAAAGACTATTGACATTTTTTCAAAAAAAAAAAAAAAAGACTAATGACATGAATATATTTACCTTGTAATTTATTTTAGGAAGGGTAGCTCTGTGGCCACCGTTAGGCTTCTAGTACATTTTATTTATTTATTTTTATATATATATTTTTAATATTTTTATATATAATTTTTAAAATCATAACATCATTATATTTTTTTTTAAATATTTTCTTAATTATTAAATAAAAATTTTTTTAAAAAAAGTCTCAGCAAAAGCCCCAGCAGGAGAACATTTTCCTTTTAAGAACAATCAATTTTATAGTACTCTTTCATCAAAATTAGTATAATTTTTTGAATATTGAGTTTTCAAATTTTATTTACATTCAAAATTTAATATAATTACGTTTTTTGAAAAATAGAATTGTAAAATGAATTATAAAAACTAAAGTCCAAAAAGTTATATATATATATCATTATTCATCGATAATGGAAAAAGTATAATCATATCTAGATATAATTTTAGGTTATGTTTGGTAGGTGAGATGAGATGAAAATTTTTAAAAATTTTGTAAATAGTATTAAGATAAAAGTTTAAAATATTAATTTAAAATATTATTATTATTTTAGGATTTGAAAAAGTTCAATTAAGATTTAAAAAAGTTAAATTGTTTATTATATTTTGTATGAAAATTTGAAAAAATTGTAATGATGAGATGAGATAGATATGAGAATTTTGTATGAAACAAAACTTCCAAGAATATGTAAGTTTCATGCAATCTATTTAAAAAAAAATAAAGTTCACCATTATTATTATTATTATTTTCATATGGGTTATATGTCTACCCATTTTTTTTAAATAAAAAATGTGAGACTTAGACACTTATTACTGCAAATATCATATTTATCAATAAAGAATACCTTCAGGCTGGTCGGGCTATCCAACCTCAAAAAGTAGCTCTCTAATGACAACCTTTCACATATGTCGTTTAATTTACCTCTCCTGCACTTGCCAACAGCTGATCAAAAAATACAAAATTTCTTAAGTTAGGTTTGGAGAGTGAGATGAGAATTTTTTATTTTAGATAAAAGTTTAAAGTATTATTTTTAATATTATTATTATTTTAGGATTTGAAAAAGTTAAATTGAGATTTGAAAAAATTGAATTGTTTATTATATTTTATATAAAAATTTAGAAAAATTATAATGATGAGATGAAAATTTTGTATATCATCTTAATTGCCAAACCTATACGATTCCTAATTCTCCCATGCCCTCTTCGTCTTCCACGATAGAATTCTAACCTGTCCAGTTATGAAATAGATTCACATACGACAAGAGTGCATATCCCTCCTTTTCAGTGAAAGTGTGATTGCCTCTTAAACGCAAAACACTCGATCTCCCTCTCTTTCTCTCTCTCTGGTCTCTCTCTTCCTGTCTAGCTATCTCTATCTTTTTCTCAGTGTCTCTATTCTTCATGAAGAACAAGTCTGGTAAGGTAAAAAAATTTAATAGAAATGGCAAAAGAGGGAAGGGTAAGTAGTGAAGTCACCGAAAAATATGGTTTAATGCTAATTGGGTGCTCTCAAAAGAAGATTCTTTGCAATTAGAATCAGGAAAGAATGCTTGAATTCTCCACAGCCAACTACATGTTTTGTGGTTTTTGTATTTGGATCAAGACTACTTAATTAGCTTACCCTTGTAATTGAACTAAAATATGCACTTATTTGAGTGCACAACAGTTAATTTTGTTAATAGAGTTTTGATACTTTGCTTATATTTCAATTTCTTAGAAATCTCATGAAATTGAAACCTGATTTTTTATTTTTTTAAGCTCAATTCATTCCCTTAACTGAACATTTTTGTGGTTAAATTGATAGGAACCAAGGTGGGCCTAGTCTTAAAGATCATTTGCAAGTTCCAGATAGGCCAATTACAAGATCAAGAGCCAAGAAGATCGAGAAAGTAATGCAAGGATTGGTGCAATCCACTTGGAATGAAGCTGGCAAGAGCCCAACACTCAAGATGGGCTTGAAAGAAGAAGAACCAGTATTTATCCACTTGATTCAAGTTGTAGAAGACATGACTTAGAGATATGGTCTATTGTTATTGGAGGCTTTCAATTTAGTTAAAGGATTTATTTTATTAGTTTAAAATAAGTGGGCTTGAGGATACTTGGCCCACATATGTCTTATTTCATTTTAACTAGAGTTTTGGGAAGACCTTGTATTGTGGCCAAGAGCTTATTTGGAAAGTTACATGTTTTGGAACTAGGGTTTAGAAAAGTACTGTAGAGGCACTGTTCATGAGCCGAATACTGTAGCAGCACTGTTCATGCGTGAATCATTATGTCGGCACTGTTCATGCAGGGGCATTTTTGAGAGAAGGGGTTTTATTTTGGCTAGGGTTTCAATAGGGTTTTGGTTAAAACACTCTTTGTAGCCTCATTTAAAGATTAGACAATATTGAATGTTATTTGTGAGTGAGTTTACTCCTCTTGTTCTTCATTGAACTTTTGAACTTATTAAAGGCAAATCACAACCTTTGTGGCGTTCCTCCTTGTAATCTGGGTTCTTGAGACGGGTTACTCATCGGGTTTAGATTTTAATATAATCTAGGTTCTTGAAACGAGTTCTCATCGGGTCTAAATTCTCCATCTACTGACTGAGTTTGGATTTTTTGGATGTGTTTTCAAATTGATTATGGGTTCAAGGGATTCTTTTTCCCGCGGGTTCATATCATTTGGTATTCAGAGCTCGGTTTCCAATCAAGTCTGATTCTATCTTTTATTTCTTGCATATTGAATTTTAGGGCTTCATTGTTCTAGGGTTTAGAAAAAAAAATTCAAAAACAAAATTTGAAAAAAAAAATTGCAGAAATTTCCTTCATCCTAGGGCTACTGAATTTCTCATTGTTTTCTAGGGTTTCTTCATTCTTTGATTTGGGTTACCTTGTTATTTGATTAGCCTTGTCTTGTTCTTTGTTAAGGTTTTGCCAATTGCTTATTCCATTGATTGTGATCATTTCAGTTAGTGAAAAGAAAAGAAAAAAAAAAGAAAAAAAAAAAATCGTCGAGAAAAAAAAAAATCGTTGAGAAAAAAATAAAAATCGTCCAAAAAAAAAAATTTTGAAAAGCTGAAATTTTTCTTGAGCCTTATCATCAAAGAGGCTACATACATCATTATAGTTGGTATCTTGTCTTCTAGTTACTCTTTCATTGCCACAATTTCCTTATTCTTGTTTCTTAGACCAAATTACTAGTTGAGATAAAACAAGGTTGCATTGTCTTAATTGAGTTCAATTAGTTCTTAAAGAATTTGAGTGGGAAAACTCTTGAGGTAAAAGGCAAAAGAATGTGAGACTATTATCGGGAAAAAGCCAATTAAGAGTGAAACACGAGTGGAGTGCCATTATTTGAGTGTAAACACATAAGGGAGTGTGTGAGGTTTTCCACTAACATTCTTTTTGTGCAGCACATTATGATGTCTCATCGGAGTGACTCATCACCAAAAGGGATGGCAGATAACTCACCCTTTTTGTTGCAAGCCATGCAACAACAGTTTGAGAGATTGAACTTTGTGTTAGGTGAAGTGAGGGATATGATGGATCATCAAGAAGTAGTGATTAGAAATCTGCAAAGTGTGAGAGATAGGAGACGACGTGAGTCTAGGGTTGAAAATGAGTATAAGCATGAAGGAGATGGTGAGGATGAGGAAGACTTAGAATCTGAAGTTGGGTCGGGTAGACATAGAAGAGTTAGGCGTGAAAGAAAACTTGAGGGGAACCTAGGGGGTTGAGATGGTGTAGATAGAGACCTTGGGAGCATCAAAATGAAAATACCATCTTTCCAAGGTAGAAGTGACCCGGAGGTTTATCTAGAGTGGGAGAAAAAAATAGAGTTGGTATTTGATTGTCATAATTATTCTGAGGAGAAGAAAGTGAAGTTGGCGGTAATTGAATTCACTGATTATGCTATTATTTGGTGGGATCAATTAGTGACCAATAGGAGGAGGAATTATGAAAGGCCTGTAGAGACGTGGGGAGAGTTGAAAGCTCTCATGAGGCGAAGATTTGTACCTAGCCACTACTATAGGGACCTTTACCAAAAGCTCCAAAATCTTACACAAGGGTCTAGAAGTGTGGAGGATTACCATAAGGAGATGGAGGTGGTGATGATACGGGCTAATGTAGAGGATGACTGGGAGGCCACCATGGCTAGATTTTTTAGTGGTCTGAATAGGGACATAACCAATGTAATTGAATTGCAACATTATGTGGAGATAGAGGACATGGTGCACATGGCTATGAAGGTGGAAAGGCAATTAAAGAGAAAAGGGGCAGCAAGGTACACTTCAGTTTCTAGCAATACTTGAAAATCAAAGTGGGATAGGAACGAACCAGCTGAAGCGAAGAGAAAGACCGAACCACCTAAGGGAAAAGATGAGGGAACTAGCAACAAACCCAAGGTAGAATCTCAACCTTCACGAAATAGAGATATTAAATGCTTTAAATGTTTGGGTTCAGGGCACATCGCTTCTCAATGTCCAAACAGACGGGTGATGATTATGTGTGACAATAGGGAGGTGATGACTGAGAGTGAGGATGATAGTGATGGGGTGCCCAAGTTGGTTGATGCTAGTGATGATGATGGAGTGGTATACCCCGTGACAGGTGAGTCTCTTGTTGCCAGGCGTGCTCTTAATACACACATTAAGGTGGATGATGCAACGCAACAAAGAGAGAACATTTTTCATACTAGATGCCACGTCAACAATAAGGTATATAGTATGATCATTGATGAGGGGAGTTGTACTAATGTGGCTAGCACTACTTTGGTTGAGAAATTGAATTTACCAACCATAAAACACTCTAGACCATACAAATTGCAATGGTTGAATGATTGTGGAGAGGTTAGGGTGGATAGACAAGTGTTAGTTACTTTTTCAATTGGGAAGTATCAGGATGAGGTGCTTTGTGATGTTATGCCTATGCATACTGGTCATATTTTGTTGGGGAGGCCGTGGCAGTATGATAGGAGGGTGACACATGATGGGTTCAAGAACATGCACAGCTTTGTAAAGGAGGGCAAAACAATCAAGCTTGCTCCTTTAACTCCAAGCCAGGTCTATGACAACCAACTGAAACTGAAAAGTGAGGTTGCTAAAAAAAGAAAGAGTAAAAATGAGCACAAAAGAAAGAGTGAAAAAGAAAGTAGAGAGGTGGCTAAGAGTAGAGAAAAAAGAGTGGAGCCAGGAGAGAAAAAAGAAATAGAGTCTGCTGAGAGAAAAGGAAAGGCAAAAGTGAGTTTCTATGCAAGAGAGAGTGAGGTTAAGAGGGCTTTCTTTACAGATCGCCCTATGATCTTTCTTGTCTATAAAGAGTCTTATCTTAATGTTGATGAAACTAAAGAATCTCTTCCTAGTTTGGCTGTTTCTATGTTGCAGGAGTTTGAGAATGTATTCCCAGAGGAGATGCCTAATGAGTTGCCACCTATTAGAGGCATTGAGCACCAGATTGATTTTGTTCCCGGAGCTGCTCTTCCAAACCGACCCGCCTATAGGAGTAATCCAGTGGAGACAGGAGTTTTAGAGGCAAGTTGAGGATTTAATGAGTAAGGGGTACGTGAGGGAGAGCATGAGCCCATGTGCAATACCAGTGTTACTAGTGCCAAAGAAGGATGGGATGTGGAGGATGTGCGTTGATTGCAGGGCGGTTAACAATATCACGGTAAAGTATTGCCATCCCATTCCTAGATTAGATGATATGCTTGATGAATTGCATGGCTCATGTATTTTCAGTAAAATTGATCTTAAAAGTGGGTACCATCAAATTAGAATGAAAGAGGGTGATGAATGGAAGACTGCTTTAAGACTAAGTATGGGCTTTATGAATGGTTGGTTATGCCATTTGGACTTACAAATGCGCCCAGTACTTTCATGAGATTAATGAACCATGTCCTACGTGCGTTCATAGGCAAGTTTGTGGTTGCGTACTTTGATGATATCCTAGTGTACAACAAGGACTTAAATGAACATATTGAGCATTTGAGATACGTGTTTGATGTGTTAAGATGTGAAAAATTGTATGCTAATTTCAAGAAATGTACCTTTTGCATGGAAAAAGTTATTTTTCTTGGTTATGTTGTTAGTACAAAAGGTATTGAGGTGGATGAAGAGAAAGTCAAGGCCATCAAGGAGTGGCCAATGCCAAAAAGCATCACTGAGGTAAGAAGCTTTCATGGCTTAACTAGCTTTTATCGGTGTTTTGTTAAAGACTTTAGCACCATTGCTGCACCACTCACTGAAGTAATTAAAAAGAATGTTGGGTTTCATTGGGGGTTGATCAAGAGAATGCTTTTGCCACTATTAAAGAAAGGTTGTGCTCTGCACCTGTGTTAGCATTACCTGATTTTAACAAATCTTTTGAGATTGAATGTGATGCCTCAAGAATAGGGATTGGAGGCATTTTGATGCAGGATAGGCGGCCCATAGCCTTTTTTAGTGAGAAGCTAAGTGGGGCGTCCCTGAAGTACCCTACTTATGACAAAGAGATTTATGCTCTTGTTCGTGCCTTAGAGACTTGGCAGCATTACCTGTGGCCTAGGGAATTTGTGATCCACACCGATCATGAATCATTGAAACATCTCAAGAGTCAAGGTAAGTTGAATAAAAGGCATGCTAGATGGATGGAATACATTGAGACCTTTCCATATGTCATCCGTTACAAGCAAAGTAAGGAAAACATTGTTGCTGATACTTTATCCTGAAGGTATGTACTTCTTACTTTTATGAGTGCTAAAATGCTTGGGTTTAAATATGTAAAAGACATATATGCTGATGACACTGACTTTTCTGATGTGTATAAGGCTTGTGATAAGGCGGCATTTGGTAAGTTTTACAAGCATGATGGTTATTTGTTTAAAGAAAGCAAACTTTGTGTGCCAAGTTATTCTATTCGTGAGTTATTGGTGCGTGAGGCACATGGTGGGGGATTAATGGGACACTTTGGTGTCAAGAAAACTTTAGATATTTTGCATGAACATTTCTTTTGGCCTAAGATGAAGAGAGATGTCAACCGCATTTGTGGCAGGTGCATTACATGTAGAAAGGCCAAATCTAAGGTTATGCCACATGGGTTGTATACACCTTTACCCGTTCCTAGTGAGCCATGGGTAGACATATCTATGGACTTTGTGTTGGGGTTGCCTAGGACAAAAATGGGTAGAGATTCTATTTTTGTGGTTGTGGATAGATTTAGTAAGATGGCACATTTCATTCCATGCTATAAAACCGATGATGCCACAAACATAGCTGACTTGTTTTTCAGGAAGATAGTGCGACTCCATGGTGTACCTAGGAGTATTGTTTCTGATAGGGTTGTTAAATTTCTTAGCTACTTTTGAAAGGTGTTGTGGGGGAAGTTGGGTACTAAGCTCTTATTTTCTACTACATGTCATCCGCAGACTGATGGTCAGACTGAAGTAGTTAATAGGACTTTAACTCAGTTTTTAAGTACTGTTGTTCATAAGAATTTAAAAATTTGGGAGGATTGTTTGCCATTTATAGAGTTTGCATATAACAGGACCATGCATACTACTACTTCATATTCTCCTTTTGAAATTGTTTATGGTTTTAACCTACTTACTCCTTTAGATTTAATGCCTTTATCTATTGATGACAGGAGTAGCTTGGATGGGCAAAAGAAGGTGGAGTTGGTGAAGTCACTTCATGAGGGTACGGCTTCAAATTGCCCAAAAGAATGAAAGAGTTGCTTCACAAGCCAATAAAGGGCGACGGCGTATCATCTTTGAACCAAGAGATTGGGTTTGGGTTCACATGCGTAAAGAGAGATTTTCAGCCCCTCAAAGGACTAAATTGCATCCTCGAGGAGATGGACCTTTTCAAATTCTTGAGAAAATTAATGACAATGCATATAAAGTGGACCTGTCAGGTGAGTATAATGTTTCTGATCTTTTTCCTTTTGATGTAGGTGAAGATTCGAGGTCGAATCCTTTTAAGGAGAGGGGGAATGATGGGAACCAAGGTGAGCCTAGTTTTAAAGATCATTTGCAAGTTCCAGATGGGCCAATTACAAGATCAAGAGACAAGAAAATCAAGGAAGCAATGCAAGGATTGGTGCAATCCACTTGGGATGAAGCTAGCAAGAGCCCAACACTCAAGATGGACTTGAAAGAAGAAGAACCAGTATTGATCCACTTGATTCAAGCTGTGGAAGACATGACTTAGAGATATGGTCTATTGTTATTGGAGGCTTTCAATTTAGTTAAAGGATTTATTTTATTAGTTTAAAATAAGTGGGTTTGAGGATACTTGGCCCACATATGTCTTATTTCATTTTAACTAGGGTTTTGGGAATGCCTTGTATTGTGGTCGAGGGCTTATTTGGAAAATTACATGTTTTGGAACTAGGGTTTAGAAAAGTACTGTAGAGGCACTGTTCATGAGCCGAATACTGTAGCAGCACTGTTCATGCGCGAATCATTATGTCGGCACTGTTCATGCAGGGGCATTTTTGAGAGAAGGGGTTTTATTTTGGCTAGGGTTTCAATAGGGTTTTGGTTAAAACATTCTTTGTAACCTTATTTGAAGATTAGATAATATTGAATGTTATTTGTGAGTGAGTTTACTCCTCTTGTTCTTCATTAAACTTTTGAACTTATCAAAGGCAAATCACAACCTTTGTGGCGTTCCTCTTTGTAATCTGGGTTCTTAAGACGGGTTACTCATCGGGTCTAGATTTTAATATAATCTAGGTTTTTGAAACGAGTTCTCATCGGGTCTAGATTCTCCATCCACTGACTAAGTTTGGCTTTCTTGAGTGTGTTTTTAAATTGATTGTGGGGTTCAAGGGATTCCTTTTCCCGCAGGTTCATATCATTTCTATACATTTTTAGTTTTCCTCACCTGCTTGATAAAATGCCAGGCTGAGATAGAGGGATGCAGTTAAAGTGAAAATGTCAAGCTGAGACTTGCACTCAAACAAGCAGTAGACGATCCTGGGCATAAAATACACTTATGGCAATTTTTAAAAGAAACTCAGGAGAAGGGGAATTCAAAAGGAAAGCTAACGAACTGGTGCTAGGCGTAGTCCGAGTTTGGTGCTTGGCAAAGACTGACTGCCGACTGTAGATAGAGGTCTTGGACAAGAGCCATTTTCCCCGAGCAAAGAAGGTGAAAGGGGCTTTTCTTTTTTCATTTGTTTGTTATGGGTTTTAATCATGTGTGGGGTTTGTGTAGTGTGTATTTTTCCAACTTTCCTACATGTCTAACTGTTGTTGGTGGGCTATTTTTCTCCTATTATCAGTTGGGTTGTTCCGAAGTGTTTCACGTATCAATAACGAATAGTTGCTATTAAATATTAGAGAGTGGCTGGTAGCAGGACGTGGTGTCATTGCACCTTTTACACCCTCCAATTAAAAGGTGACACCTAAGAGTTCTATTAAAAGTGAAATAGGCATGCTTGTAGTCAATTTCTAGAATTTTGGCAGTACCAATGCCTTTCTTTTCCCTCTTGGCTCTTCAGTGTTTTCATTTTTTACTTTTCATCTCTCTCTCCTTCGAAGTTGATAAACCAGATCTGATTCTCAAACTTCTATGGTAGTGTCGCTCTCGCTCACCTCAAGCCAAAAGTAAGGTATTCTCTTTTCAACATGGACCCCGATTTATATGCTATCTTTTTTTTTTTTTTTTTGCTTCTACTTTAATAAGTACGGTAAATATCTGATTAAAAAAAATAAACATTGTAAAATAATCTATTTTTACCTTTCACTACTTCATCACTACACTAAAACCTCCATAAAAATACACAGAAATATAGTTATGACTTTTTTAGATCGTTGTTAAAGCCATGTCCACTAACACAAAAAAAAAAAAAAACTACTTTTTTTATTACAAATAACTTGTATTGCAACATAACAGCCCACCAAAATCTTCTAGAACCACCACTTTTTATATACTTTTTAAATTATCTGCATTATTAAATAAAATATGTTTAGGTTGAAGAAGTGCATTGTGATAATGATGTTTAGATTACTGTTTAGGTACAAAACCACAAAAATTTCTCTTGTTTGTTTCCTTTATAATAATGATTACTCACCAAAAAATATGTTTCCAATAGTGCAATCATTTTTATGCAACTATAACCATTTTAATTAGTGATGTTTGTAGCCAATCTTATTTTTGGATACTATTCTATTAAATTATTAATCATTTTTTTGTGCATGCGATTTTTGTTC
Organism: Cyclocarya paliurus; assembly: GCA_029856935.1. Classification (NCBI taxonomy): domain Eukaryota; kingdom Viridiplantae; phylum Streptophyta; class Magnoliopsida; order Fagales; family Juglandaceae; genus Cyclocarya; species Cyclocarya paliurus. The sequence goes on from CM056947.1 coordinate 20,940,634, forward strand.
TCTAAATAACACATTTTTCATGATATTAGGTGGATTCAAAATTTGAAATATGAGTATTTTTAGAGATGATGTTGAGGTATTAGATTCTCCTAATTCTAGTGCCGATGAAGTTGAAATAGTTGAAGATTTGGATGTTGAGGTTGAAGAAAATAGGAGCATGCCCAAGGAACCAAATATTGCATCATCTTCATATGTGGAGCCGTATGTGGGGCTACAATTTGACGATATAGAAGATGCACATACTTGCTATAAAGTCTTCTCTAGACGAACTGGTTTTAGCATTCGAACAAACCATACCCGATTGTCAAAGGAAGACAGATCACTAATTGGGATAGAATATGTTTGTTCGAGAGAAGGGTTCCGTTGCCAAAATTTGAAATCGAAAGATAGAGTAAGACCCGAGGCTACAGAAACAAAGATTGGGTGTAAGGCGATGATGACAGTAAGAAAAGATGGAGAAAAATGGATTGTGTCCAAGTTTGTACTCCAGCATAATCATGAGCTGCTGACACCTCGGAGTACAAGTTTTCTTCGTGGGCATAGACGGGTGACTCGAGCACAAAAAAATTTAATAGACACTAAACGAATCGGGGATACCAACACGAAAAATAATGTCTGTCTTGAGTAAGGAGTCTGGTGGTGACTATAATATTGGTTGTATTAATAAAGACATTCAAAATTATTTGAAAAATTGAAGGAGACAGTTTCTGGGAGAGGGATACACACAAAGCCTGTACACTTACTTTTTGGAAAGCGAACGTAATAATCCAGGTTTTGTGTATTCCATCCAAGTAGATGAAAATGGATCAATGGAAAATTATTTTTGGGCAGATGCTAGATCACGGGCTGCATATCAGTATTTTGGGGACGTTGTGACTTTTGATGCCACATACCTCACCAATCGCTACAAGATGCCTTTTGTTCCATTCACTGGAATTAATCATCACCATCAATTTGTGATGTTTGGATGTGCCTTACTCATAAATGAGACAGCCGAGTCTTATATATGGTTGCTGAAAACATGGCTAAAGGCAATGCTTGGCCGTGCTCCATCTACAATAATCACTGATGATGACAAGGCAATGACTAAGACCATCGCAGAGGTATTGCCTAATACTACTCACAAATTGTGTTTATGGCATATATTACAAAAAGTTCCTGAATATCTAGCTCGTGTCTATAATAAGTATCCACAATTTTAAGTAGATTTTCACTATTGTATTTATGAAACACTCACAATTGAAGAGTTTGAGTTGAAGTGGACTGAAATCAAATTAAAGTACAAATTGGAAGACAATAGTTGGTTGCAAGGCATTTATGTTAAGAGGGCAAAGTGGGTGCCAGCTTATTTGAGAGGCATATTTTGTGCTGGAATGTCCACAACTCAGCGAAGTGAAAGTATTAACAAGTTTTTTAAAGACTTTGTTCGTTCAAGTACGATGGTTTGTGATTTTGTCCATCAATATGAAAAAGCACTAAATGCCCGTTATCTCAGTGAGAAAGAGAAAGACGTGAAGACAAAAACTACGAAGCCAATTATGAGAACTTGTTTCAAAGTGGAGGAGGAAGTAGCCAAGATCTTTACAAGAAAGTCATTTTTGAAATTCCAAGAAGAGTTATTTTATAGCCAACGATACAAGGCCTCTAAAACATGTGAGGAAGATGGAAAGAAAATATATTTGGTGACACCTGATGGGAAAGAAAATCCAGTATATGAAGTAACAATTGGGAGGGAAAAGCTCAATGTTTCTTGTACATGTTGTAAATTTGAATTTATTGGAATTTTATGTCACCACAGCCTACATATTTTAGGAAAAAAGTCAATGCTGGACATTATATTGCAATCGTATGTCTTAGAGAGGTGGACGATCAATGCAAAGAGTCGCGTGATACATGGCATATGTGGCGATGGGGGCCAGTAGACACGGTCCCAACTGCATTAGTCATGAAACATCGTTTGATGAGGCAGTTTTATGAAGTTGCTGAAATGGGGTCGCAATCTATCCAGAAATATGAGCATGTCTCTAGGGGTATAGAGAATATCCAGCAAGAACTTCTTTTAACGAATGTTGATGACGGGAACGTTGAGGAGGGACAACCAGTCAATAGGCAACTAGTCTCAAATTTTTCGTTACAAGATCCTCCACATATTGTGCCTAAAGAAAGACCCAAATTGTTACGCCAAAAGAATCCAAAGGAAAATGGTCCAATCAAGAAGCGACGATGTAGCATCTGTAAACAAGAGGGGCATGTTAGAACCAATTGTACATCAAATAGGTACTTATAATGTGGTAATTATGTTGAATAATTAATTACATTTTTTAAATCTAGCTTTAATACAATTTATATATATTTTTTGTAGGAATATGGGGGAACCAAGCTCAACTATATTTGACATATCCTCAAATCCGGGCTCTATCTCAACTGCATTTGACATGTCTGAATATTATGCCACTTGGTTAATTTAGTTATTTTTTATTTCTCATTTTTTATTTATTCATCTTTTAATATGAACCTTTTTTTTGTAGGAATCTGCCGGAAAGTTACACAACTGCATTTGACATGTCTCAAGATCTGGCCATGTCACATGATCAAGACTTTGGTGCTTCATGGAATTTTTATGCATCACATAATCATTAATTCATGTCCAAACTTTGGATGAAATGCTTTTGCTAGAGTTGCTTGATTATGACACATTTTGACATGCCATTTTGACACATTTTGAGAAGCCATTTTGATACATTCTGAAATATTTGACACATTCTTGGATGTTTGACATATTCTGAAATGCTTGACACATTTTGACATGTTAATGTAGCTATAATAATGTTAATGCTACAGTGCAGCCATTGCCAGAGGGGCATATTAATATTATAGTGAATTTTTACATTTGTCTCCCAGCTTGATGCACAACAAATAGGGGTGAGCATCTGCCGGTCCAGACCGAGAAAATCGGACCGGACCGGACCGGCCATTTTGGACCGAACTGGACCGGATCGGAAAGTCCGGTCCGGTCTGGTCCAAATTTTTTTGGACCGAATGCATTCGGTCCGGTCTGCGGTCCGGAGGTTTTTCGGACCGGACCGGACCGAATGTACCTAATTTCTATATATTTTTTATATATAATTAATTATATATATAATTATACTATATTATAATTAAGTATAGACTAATAGTCTAATACTTTATATTAATACTAGTATATAGTTATATTAATAGTTATATTAGTTTAGTTATACTATATTATAGTGATTTATTATAACTATATTATATATTAGTATAAGTTATAATGATTTAGTATAGTTATAACTATTAACTATAGACTATAGTTATACTTATACAATTATACTTATACTAATATTACTAATATATAGCTATAGCCTATACTATATTACTAATACTCTAATACTTTATAGTTTATACTAATATTATTATGTAGTTATAATAATAGTTATATTAGTTTAGTCATACTATATTATAGTGATTTATTATAATTTATAACTATATTATATATTAGTATAAGTTATAATGATTTAGTAATAATAGTATTTTTTTTTAAAGAGATTTAGTAATAATAGTATTAGTAATAATTTATATCAATGTATTATTATATAATATATAGTATTAGTATCACTATATCATTATAATATATAATTACATATACACACAGACACTATATCATTATAGTATTAGAATAATAAATTATAATATTTATAATACATTGAATTTGAGTCATTTACATACTCTACGTTAGTAACAAATTAGCAATTAACATTTAACATTATAAATATAATTATAATTAATTATTTTTTAAATGAGTTAATTAAATAATCCACATTAAATAGTTTATTTAATTTTAGTTTTACTAATTTAAATAATTTTTTAATTCATCTATGTGCCAAAAAGATAAAAAAAAAAATCATAAAAAAATCACGTGGGAGCTGCCTCAACAAAGAACGGCGCCGTTTGATTCAAAATGGGTCCCAAACGGCGCCGTTTTAGTCACTGCAGCCCAAACAAAGAACTGGGTTGCGTGAAACGGCGTCGTTTCTCGCAACCCAGTTATTTTTTTTTTTCAATTTACTTACCTGAAATAGCATCGTTTGGGTCTAATTGAGAACCAAACGCCGCCGTTTGAGGAACGATCCTGGAGTTTTCTTACCCCCTGAATCGATTTCACTTTTTCCAAATTCCCCCCAACTCCTCCAGCGAAAACCCTAGAATTTTTCAGCGAAAACCCTCCGTCCCCATCGTCCCCTCCGTCGCAGTAGTCTCGCCGCCACTCGGTAGTCAGTACTCTCTCTCTCTCTCTGTGTCCGATTTGTTCAAATGCTCGACGAGGATTAACATCAATGTCTATTATAATTTATCTCATTACAAAGCACAACAGCTTCTTCTGCTAGCTAGTGTATTGGCACTTTTTAGTATTTACAAAGAACATAATTGAGATGGTAAGCATTTTTATGGGAGAACATAGTTGAGACCGAGAGGGTTTGGTTAGTTTTAAATTTTATTTTATTTTATTTTTTTCTGGTTCCAAAACGGGTTTGTTGAGGAAAAATTAGTTGATTGGCATATTCGTGTGAAAACCTATGTAAAATTATGTTGTAACTAGTGTTGATGCATTGTCACATAAGAACTGAAGTGTGCTCAACACGGCTCGAATGGACCCAACTGGCGCTCGAGCGAAATCAGGCAGAGTGCTTCGCTCGACTCCCGCTCGACTTTCCGCTCTAGCGAAATCAGGCAGAGTGTTTCGCTCGACTCCCGCTTGATGTTCCGCTCGAGCGAATTTGTAAATGTTAATTTTATTAATGTTAATTTGGAGATGGTTAATTTGTGAATGATGTTTAGCTCCAAATTTATTAACATGTTATACTGCTAGTTCTAGCTTCAATCGTAATAAGTAGAATATAAATTTTAAACATTTTCTTGTACCTACATATTCATGCATAGAAATCATATTCATGGAAGCAGTGTACGAGAACATGAGAGGTCCTTGATTTGGGATGGGAGTTAATTACACAAAAATTGATCGAGTTCGAGTAGCAGGTTGGGCAATCCAAAATTGATGAGTTCAAGGGGAAGAGGATACTGAATCTTAGAGAGAAAGTTCGGTTTCTCTGAAATCAATCCGATTTCGATTGAGGGAATTCCCAATAAGAAGAAGAAGTAACTCAGTTTCCAATGCCAATTTCCCTCGAATTCCTTCCAATTCCATTCCCATATCCCATTCTGCCATTCAATTCCATGCCATAAGCGTCGAGTTTCTTCCGTGAAGACCCATCAAATGATTTCCGATCCAAACCTCATCCTTTACGCCTGCATTGCCAAGGAAACCACGATTCTCACCCAATTCACCAGAGAACCAGATCTCGTGCCATCAAGAGCCGAACCTACATGTTCCTTATCGAAGACCCTTTTTTGTATTTCGCTGTGTTCAACGAGAATTTGGAGCAATTGGAGTGCCTTTGGTTCCCATATGGGTTTCGCCCATCTTAGCTTTCTTTGCCTTCAAAAGCAATGCGATCCCATTTTTTATGAAATAAAGGCGTCGGATTTAAGCTCGGTGAATGTTTCTCCAAGGACTCAAGGGAAGTTAGAATCTGAGCTTGGACTCGGCCAGGGGGACGAAGATGGTTACACCGTTGCTCGGCTCGAAGCCATGTAAACTTTGAAAAAGAAGAAGAGGATGGGTGGGAAGGGTACTGGAGATCCTAAGGCGGTGCATTAGATGATAAGGTGGGAAGGGTAGTGGGTCTTCCGAGTTCACAAGATGAGAGAGAGAGAGCTTGGATCTATAGAGTTCGCAAGGTTAGAGAGAGAAATCGATATTTGAAGTTTCAGGAAGATGAAAGACAAAAAAAAGAAGAAATGGATTCTCAACTCAAACTTACAGTAAATTATTTGTATCCTCTTACGTGTCGGTTTTCTATTAGATGGTGCAAAGTATAACTTTACACCAAATCCGGTTTGAAGCTTTTCTCTAAATATTAATGTTCATTCTCCCTCGAAAGCGCCTTTGTCTTGAAGCATGGAAAGCCGAAATATGATGTTGGAAACCCGCATATCGCGGGTTGAGAGTTTGGTGGACACGGGTTTCGGCCTATTTCTTGGGCTGAGAGTTCGGTCTATTTGTGGACTTTGAATTGTCACTTTGGGGGTTAGAAAAAGGATTGGGCTATTTAACGTGTCAAGCTGTTAAAAACTCAAAGTTTTGGACTTGTTTGTAATTTCCAATAGGCCAGGTTTGAGTTCAAAATAAGTTCAAGCTGTCCGATCAATATTTTTGAACCATTAAATAGGCCTAATATTAAATAGGCCTAATATTGAATATGGACTCACTCGCTCCACAAATATTAAATAGGCTTTAACCCTATCTTTGAGCCCAATAAAAGTGAAAATAAATTTTGAATCTATGGCTTATTCAAAATTATCTGATAAACCTTTCTAAAATATTAGCTCATTAATACTATTTAAAATCATTCTCTAAAAACTCAATGGGCCTTAAAATAACCTCTTGGGCCCATGGCCTAATTAAAGTTTCTTAATCAATTTCAATAAAATATTATTTGCGGACTTATCTAAAATGGCTTATTAAATCTAATTTAGATCCGATTAAAATTATCCATATTACCATATTAATATTGGGCCTACATCAGATCAATAGTCATAACATGAGAATTATGTAACTCTAAAGCTTCAATGCAACACAATGATAGACAGGTTGGTTATTGGACTGTATTCTGTAAAGACTTTTGATTGTTTTTTAAACTTTATATATATGGAATAGGAACTTTATTTTCTTTTATCTAATTGGGTTGAATGTGTGGAAACTATTCTGTGAAGATTCTTGAGTGCTTTGTAGGTTGGATATCTATATGTGTATTAACTTTTTGAAACTATATTATTGATCTTGAGGATTGTCAAAAGAAGCAGGATAGATAAAAATGACCATTACATAAATAGACATTTTCATAAAAATGAGGGTTAGATAAAAATGACCATTAAATAAAAATGATCGTTAGATGGAAATGGCTAATAGATAAAAAGACGTTAGAGACAAAAACACCCGTTAGATTAAAAAATTACCCTAAGATGAAAATAACACTTAGATTAAAATCAACGTTACATAAAGAATGATTGATAAATAAAAAGGACCGTTAGATAAATAAGTGTTAGATAAAACAAATGGTTAGATAAAAATGATGTAAAAACTACCATTAAATAAAAATTACCATTACTATCATGGATGTGTTTCACCGCCACCGTCTCATGATCACCTACAACTAAAGAGTAAGACGGCTTGGGGGTTTCGAGGGAACGCTTCCGATACCTAAGTCAGTGACCAAAATAACTCTTTAATACCAATGAATTAGATGATCTTTACATGCATGAGTTGTTCTCTTATATAAAGCCCTTGGACCGTTTGGTTATTAAATGATAATGGACACATTTGTTATTCAAATTCAAACTTAGAGATAAGAGTTCATCTCTTAGTAAATTTGAATGATAACCGTTTAGATCTCATGCCACTGTTGGATCAATCGGTATTGGCGGTGGGCTGGATCCACTTGATATCAAGTTGGGATTCGGGTAGTGAGGTAGGCTTCCAACTTGAGTAATGGCCTAGGCCCATGTGGGACTAACCGGTTGGAATATCCTCTCCAGTTACCCCATGAAGTCTCAACAAGAGTGGCGTGATGGGACTTAAAACCATGCCGCTTTTCATCTACCTGAATCCAACTATCAGGGCGTCGTTTGGCTTTTCGAGATACTTGTTAGTGCGTCGTTTCGCACCCGCCCCTTCGTACCTCAACAGTCAATCCTATTTAAGGCTCTTGGGGGTCTCGTTTTCCCCCCTCTCTTGAGTTCTTTACCTTTTCCTATTTCTTGTCATCCTTTTAGGTTCTTGTCTTCCATCTTTCTGCCTCCTCTTTTCTCGCGACTTCATACTTCCATTCATGGCGTCTTCTTCCAAAGGCAAAGCCACAACTTCAACTCACAGTCCTTCACCACCCCGCGACTCCTCTATTCGAGTCACTACTGTTTCTGTGAACCCTAGCGGATAAGGGAGGTTTGAGAGGCATGCTCTGGCGTCCATATTCGTGGGCCATCGATGGTCCTTGAATGTCTCTTCTTGCGAACTTGAAAACGCCCGAAACAACTTCAACATCCTTGATTCCACTCAACTGAGGGCACCCACTCCAAACCAGAGGGCTATTGATGCGAAAGGTATGGCCATTTCTGTTGTTCTTTATCTTGTAATGTTCACCATAGGGCTTCGATTACCTTTTGTGTGGCTAGTCCGGGATGTGTTAGATGTCCTAGGGCTTGCTCCTGCCCAATTGGTACCCAACGCCTGGAGAATCTTGATGTCTTGTTGCGTTTTGTGGCGAAAGGTATTGGAACCTGTGGGCGATGAGTATCCCGACTTAACAGCACATGAATTCTTGTCGCTATATGGGTTCAGGTGTTTGGAGGGGAACCTTTGTAGCTTTAGGTCTCGTAGTAAATTGGTTGAACTAGAACGCAAGTATTCTCATGTAAAAGATTGGGGAAATAAGATTTTCTTCCTTTCTAGCTCAGGTTGGGAATTTCTTGCAAATGAAGCTTCTAGTCAAGAATTTAACCTTAGGGCTTGTTGGTCCCCGTTCCTGATGAGGATGATTTTGAGGTTCTTCTTTCCCCTCGTGAAGAGGCCTATGTGGAATTCGTAAAGGCTTGGGTTCAAGCTCATCCCAAGTCATGTTTTTCGGATGTACTTTTAACCTCCAATAATATTGAGAGGTTTCTGATGGTTCCTAGACGGGCCCACATATAGGGTCGTGAGTTTTTGGGTGCCCTCTCATCGGCAGGTGATTTGAAGAGGAAAACCCATGCTAGTGCTAGTGGGCACAAGAAGAGAAAACTTAAAAGGGCTAGAACTTCACCTTGTTCAAATAAGTCTATTTCATCCATATGGGATTCCTCGCCTCCTCCCCCATCGAGTGGAAGTATCAAGTTGGTTGTTCCTCGGGAGCAACCAAGCAAACTGACCGCCTTTGTGGCTCCACCAACGCTTTCCCTGAATGATGTGATGGCTTTGGCCGAGGAAAACCTTGAAGCTGTGATTGCATTGGAAGCTGCTGCCAAAGTTGCTGCTCAGTCCTCGATTACACTGGCTAGTGATTTGCATCAAGAGGGTGATGACATCCATTTGGGGGAGGATGATGCCGTTGTCCTTTTAAAACCCGACTTGCTTACAGTGCCTTCATCTACACCTTCGGACTTCCAATCCTTCGATGTTCCTCTGCTTACAGTGCCTTTATCTACGCCTGCCACTACTTAGTCCTTTGATGTTCCCTCGAGATCTCCTTGGGTGCAACATGTTGAGAAGACAACTACAGTGCCTTGTTCACCCCCTGCTTCCACAATTTTTGGCGGAATTACTCCTGACTTGCCCTTTGTGTTTCCAACGGTTTCTCTTGCTAGTGGGAGTAGGGTTTCGATTCCCTCTCCACCATTTAGCATTTCTCCTAGAGGAGACGGCAAACCATCCTTGATTCCTCCTGAGGAGGACCTTCGAATTAATTGGGCACCTCCTCACCGAGATGATGCTGAAGTGTGCTCGGGCCCACATGCTAATATACCTGCCGGCATTCCTTCTTTTGCTCCTCCCAGACCAACTAAGGAAGCTTCTCCTTGAGGGATTTTTACTAACGTCTTTTTCCAAACTCTCAATCTGAGAGGCTCTTCTAGCTCTCGTCCATCAAGCTCCTTGCCATCCCCACGTGCTCGTCGTGAAGAGGCTTTCAATGCCATTGTTCAACATCTTAGAAATATTTTTGCACTAGTTATTTCTTTGTGTTCATTTTCCCTTTCTATATATTTGATTATTAATTCTAATTTTTTTTTAGGGGGTCGACCGCCTTGCTGCCGACTTGGTGGAGGATAGATTACAATTAGAAGAGGAAAATCAGTCTATGCATTCCTTCATTGGTCAGGCTTACAATGCTGTTGGTGTGGCTCATGGCAGGAAATATAAAATGGCCAGTGAGTTGACCCAACTTGAAGCTCGTTCCCGCACGGTTGATGGCTATCTGGCTACTCTCTATGCCTAAGTTGATTCACTTCGGGAATAGTTGGCGAGTTCTGCAGCGAACGCCTATCATTATCATTAAGAAGTGGCAATGATTGGGAGGGAGCGAGATGACCTCGCCATTCGCCTAAACCAGGCAAAGGCAGTTGAGCAAGAGCAAGAGCAAGATGACCTAGCTGCTCGCCTACGCCAGGTAGAAGTGGTTGTGCAAGGGCGGGTTGTCTTGGCCGCCCAAATGGAGGTCTTTATCAAAGAACAAGACGAACTCTTTGCTCGGGTGGAACTTGCTTCAAAAGAACGAGATGACTTGGTAGCTAGTTTTGATTGGGCAAAGGCAGAGCTTGAAGAGTTGACGAAATCAAGTCTAATTATGCCTCTCGCCTGGTTTCTCTCAAAGACGAGTGGCGAGAGCTGAACATGTAGCTGGGTGTAGCGGAAGAGGAAAGAGTCGAGGCTGAGAAGAAACTGATTGAGGTAAAGAGCCATCTCAAAGATAGGGACCGTCAGTACTTTCAACTCAATGAGGTTGTTGAGTTTGCCAAGATGAAAATTGCCCTTTTAGAGAAAAAGGTGCCCAAGCTGAACGTTGCTTTGGAGAGCTCCCATCATGACCTTACTCAGGTTCTTCCTCAACTGGCGGTGGCTCCCAAGGTTCAATCTCGAGCTTGGGGTATAGGTTTCAAGCAACTTCGTGAGCTTCTCCTCTGTGAACCAGAGACAAACTTGCATACCTTGGATTGGAAATCCATTCGCGCCAGCGAGGTTGCTTTCCATGTTTGCGACTCCTTTGGTCGGGTTGAGATGTCGGATGCTTTTCCTCCTCCTTGCCCATCTTAAGAATTGTAGTTACATATTTTTTATGTTTTGTAATTTGTAAGGGAACAATTTCAGTTTTTATAACATTTCGTAACCTATCATGGATCAATTTGCTTTTTGATACAATGTTACTTTTCTTTTCTCCTATCAATCCGTTCATGCATCAACTTTCAATTGTGTAGCTTTATATTTTAGGTTTAGTAAGAGAGTTTCTCGACCACATTACCTTTGGAGAAGAGTGTGGCAGGAGAGTCTCTCGACCACGCTGCTCTTTTTTTATGAGAAGGTGTTAACGGGAGATTCCTTTACCATTTTTCCTTTTAGTATTAGGTTAGTGGGAGAGTGCGCTTGGAATTGGTGCGTGAATCTGGCATTGGATACATTTCTTTACAAACTCCTTTACATTTTTAAGCGCATTTGGCCAATAATATCCTGCTCTTACAATCTTTGCAGCAAGTGACCGTCCTCTTGAATGATTTCCGCATATCCTCTCGTGTATTTTTTTCATCACATATTCTGCCTCCTCTTTTGCTACATATCTCAGTAATGGATTTGAAAAACTCCTCCTATACAGTACCCCGTCTATTATAGTAAACCTACCCGCCCTACTTTTTATCTTCCTTGCCTCCTCTCGAGATAGGGGAAGGTCCACTGTCTCCAGATATTTTCTTATACTGTCAGCCCACTCTGGCGTACTCTCCCCAATCTGTAAATTTTCCTCTCCTACAACCGGACTGTCTATCATTCGAAGGTTAACCTTCCATGGCAAAGCATCTTCTTGCTTTGCTGATGCTGCTCCTGCTAACCGATCAGCTTTAAAATTATCTCCTCGAGGTATTCACTTGATTTGAAAATACTTGAGGCATTTGCAATGTTCTTGAACTTGGTGGAGATATTTTATTAACTTGAATCCCCTCGCCAAATATTCCCCTATGATTTGCCCGACTACCACCTGCGAATTGGCTTTCATTTCTATCTCTTCGCCTCCCAATACCTTTGTTGTTGTTAAACCGACAAGCACCGCTTTGTATTTTGCTTCGTTGTTCATAACTTTAAAATTTAATCTTACGGCGTGGTATGATTCTTCTTCTTCGTCTGTCACCATATACACACCGACGCCTCCCCCTACTCGGTAGGATGACTCATCCACATATACTCGCCATGACTTATTCTCAGGTGACTTAGGGATTTCCTTTTAGAAATTTAAAAATTCTGCAACAAAGTCAGTCAGGATCTGCCTTTTCACTGCGATTTTAGTCATATAACTGATGTCATACTCGCTTAGCTCAATAGACCACTTGACTAGTTGTCCCAAGGTGTCCAGTTTCTACAATATATTTTATAAAGATGATGAGGTAACCACTTTTATCGGGTGAGCTTGGAAATAAGGCCTTAATTGCCTTGCCGCTATCACCACGAAAAAGGCGACTAACTCAATCTTAGGATACCTGGTCTCAGCTCCTCTCAGGGCCCTACTTATGTAGTACACCGGTTCTGCTCCTTCCCTTCCTCTCTTATTAATGCTGCTGATACTACATCCGTGGTCATTGCCAGGTACAATGACAACAATTCTCCTTGTTTGGTGTGGCTGAGCAATGGCGGGTGAATCAAGTACTCTTTTAGTTGTGTCAATGCCTCTTCGCACTTGGTATCCCAATCTTGAGCCTTCTTAAGCAGCTGAAAAATGGAAGACATTTATTTGTTGATTGGGATACAAACCTGTTGAGGGCTGCTATTCTCTCTGCCAATTCATGTACTTCATTTAGATTTGTGGGCGACTTCATCTCTATTATTGCTCTTAGTTTTTTGGGATTAGTTCCAATATCTCTTTTTGACACCATAAATCTGAAGAATTTTCCTGACTGTACTCCAAAAGCACACTTGGTCTGTTGAGCTTCATCTGATATTGTCGCAAAAGTTGGAAGGCCTCCCTAAGGTCTTCTATGTGTCGAGCAAGCTCCATGCTTTTTACCAGCAGGTCATCGACATACACTTCTATATTCCTCCCAATCTAGTTCTTAAACATCTTGTTCACCAACCTCTGATATGTTGCCTCAGCATTCTTCAAGACAAACGACATCACTTTATAGCAATACATTCCTTGATCTATTATGAAAGCGACCTTCTCCTGTTCAGTTTTAGTCATCCTTATTTGGTTGTATCCTGAATAAGCATCCATAAAACTTAACATTTCATGCCCTGCTATCGCATCTATTATCAAATCTATTTGTGGGAGTAGAAAACTGTCTTTTGGCAAGCCTTGTTGAGATCCATAAAATCTACACACATTCGCCATTTTCTGTTGGATTTTTTCGCCAATACTACATTCGACAACCATTCTGGATACTATGTTTCTCTAATAAACTTAGCTGCCAACAACCTATCCACCTCCTCTGCGATTGCTTCATACTTCTTAGTGCTAAAGTTTCTCTTTTTTTTTCTTTTTTATATTACTAAGCGCGCCTTTAGGTCTACACTCAACCTATGTTCAATGATCTCCTCGCCTATTCCGGGCATATCCTTATGATTCCATGCGAACACGTCTTTATGCTCTAGGAGAAGTTGGTCAATTGTTGTCTTTCCTCTTTCTTTAGTCTGGTTTTGATCTTCACATAACTCTTTGGGTGACCCGACTCAAGAGTGGTTAGCTCTAGAGGTTAATATGCTTCTCCTTGCTTCAAGGCGTCTTCATCTCTAGTTTCTACTTCAGTCATCCATATTTAGGGCAGCTGTGGAAGGATCACATTCGCCTCCTCTCCAACTTCTACAACGCTTACTTCTCCTTGTTCTTGCCTGAGTTCTTGTACATAACATTCTCTAGCTAAGACCTACTTGTCGTGTACTTCACCTACTCCCACCTTTGTTGTGAATTTAAGTCTCAAGTGATATGTCGAGGTAATTGCCTTTAATGCATTCAACATGGGCCAACCGATAATTGCATTGTACGCTTATCGAGTTTTTACTACTAAGAATTTAGTCATAGTAGTGGCGACATGGGGATCCGTGCCCACAAATACTGGCAATGCGATGGATCCCATGGGCTATATCGCGTCTCTGGTGAACCCTTTTAATGTAGTCAGTGCCAGTCACAATTGGTCTACACCAATTCCCATCTTGCTGAAGTTGGACAAAATAGGATATTTGCCGAACTTCCATTATCAATCAGTATCCTCCTCGTAGTATAATTTGCCACCAACATTGTTACTACCAATGCGTCATTGTGTGGGTATACAACCCCTCGATAATCCTCATCACCAAAAAATATTGTGGGAGATACATGTATCCGGGGTTGTTTGATAGATCTCTCTACATTATAAACTTCTTCATACCTCGCCTACCTTGTGTATGCCTTTCTTCCTAAAGAGGTTGGGCCACCTCTAGCATATTCGTCGGCGATTGTATGTATCTCTCCCAAGTAGAGCTGTGCAAACTTTCGAAAATTCCGACTCCGATCAACTTCTGCTCCAATTCCAACTCTGACAGAGTTGGAGTGGTCGAAAATTGGAGTCAGAATCGGAGTAGTTCTAAATTAGTTGATGGAGTCGGAGTTTGAAACTTCAAGGAACTCCGAACTCCGAACTCCGACTCTGACTCTGATTTTTTTTTAAAAATCTAGATATAAAATGACGTTGTTTTACATCTGGATTTAAAAAAATTATTAAACGACGCCGTGCCACTTAATGTGGAACGTCGTCATTTCATCACACAAGGGGGGTCCAAAACGCAGGCCCTCCCCTTCCCTTCTTCCTTCTCTGAACCTCTCGGATCTCTGTGTCTCGCCGCCTCGTTCCCTCTCTGTTGCCGCCACCCCGCTTTTGCTCTTTGTGCCTTCGTAGTGCACAATAGGATTTCGAGCTTCAGCCTCCGTTCAACTTTAGCCTCTAGTAAGAGTACCCGATTCTGAGCCCTAAAATTAAATAAAGGAATTTAATTTTTTGTGTTCTTTTTTCTATTTTGTTAGGTTGCCTAGAAATAGTTTGTTTTGGGATTAATTGTTGTGATTCTTGTGAAGTTATGTTGTAGTAAGGAAATGTAGTAAAAATTGAATATGGTTGATGGCAACGGACTGTGCAAACTAGTATACATGCAATGTGTTTGATAAAATATGTAAGAGATGCTAATGCTTCAAAAATAAAAACCACATGACCCAACCAATTCAATACCTGTTTTAATGGGTTTAATAACCGTACCAATACAGATTTCATTAGAATATATTTATAATTTTGTAATTCCAGTCGGTTTTTACATTTTTTAATGATCATTCTTGTTTTTTGGCCTTTGAATAACAACACTTCAGATTCTTGTCCAAAATAGTTAAAAGCACAGAATATATGCACTTCTTTTTATTTGAAACAATAATATTTGTTATAATTATTTGTACCAATTTAAGATATACATATAATAATGCTGTCCCAATGTATATATTATTATATGTACATACAGTTAAGACTGCCTAGCTCTTCCAAATGCATTCATTCGTACATATCTACATCAATATATAAACAAAAGACTGCCTTAAAAAAAGAAAAAAAAAATCCAATTCACAGAAATAAAAACAGATTAAAATGAAAATGAATGGAAGAAAAAAAAAGGAACTCACTGTTTGACAACATTAATTATTTACATCATGGTCCCGACAACTACCTGCAGGCATTTGAGATAGGTTACCAGCTAGCTAGCTCCTCAATCATGCTTGAAGACACAACTACTACCAATTAACTATATATATGACTCCAATTTGATTGGACCATTAATGCCACTAAGCCATAAAAAATATGGCTTAGGATTTAATTAATTGATTGGATCGATCACGGTGATCACTAAAGAAATTAATGAAATTAACATCATGCATATAGTTAAACCCTCACTCCATCTTTGGCTTTATTTATTCTACATTTAGATTAAGCTTATTCCCACTACAGCTAGCTAACTCAAGTTTAAGATAGAGATCATTAATTGATTGGATTTGGGAAGTAGTAGTAGTGGGTGCGTGTCCATTTCGGTTGATAAAATTGATGGGTCCATGTCCAACCCACAGCTTATAAAATGTGCATGTGTTCATGTTTTCTTTGTGTTCTTTGTGCATGCAAAGTGTATTTTGGTGTTATACTGAGATTGCATTGTTAGATTATATAAATATGTATATGTATATTGATTTCCTTGTAATAAATGCAACACCAGCTTGGTTTGAAGTTAATTATAAAGGTGATATTCTTATATTATTAGTATTCTATAAATTAGTATTGCAAGCAAGGAGAGTAGGATCATATAGTTTGACATACATTTCATCATCTAATGGTTCAACTCATACAGATATTGTATGTATGTAATCTTATATCTTAGTATGCTGTCAGTCATGAATGTGCATTATGCTTAATTACTATTAGAAATGGTTTTGCTCAAATCGAATTTACCCTGCGATATGCATAATATTTTCTTTCCTATCTAGAATTAATACTGCAGCTTAACCTCTGCAGTCCCCTACTGGAGTAATTCTTTAGATTTTTAAACCTCCAATTGCAACTTTTAAACACCAAAGCAAATTTTCATCCCTCAAAATGTTTCCATCTAATCACTTGCCTTTGATTTTCATGATAAAATAACTTAAACAGAAACCTTAAAACACAGATTCTACAAAACCACTTTCATAAATACCATTGAATATACATTTTAAAAACTTTGTAAACTCAAACATACTATCAAATATATATGTAACCTAACAAGAAAAACAAAAACGACTTACATTAGGGATCAAGTCAGTATTATAATTTTGGAGAGGTCAAGTATTGGAGGGCCTATTTTTAGTTGAAGGCTCATTTTAAGTTAAAAGCCCAAATATGAAGGGAGCCCAATATAAAAGGCTCCTGCTTAACTGAATGGAACTAGAAAGAGTCCACAGCCCAATAAAGTCATACACTCCCCACGCACCACCTACTATGGGAAAATAGAGATTTCATGCAGAGATGTGATCAGTTCGGTTATGATCCATACCGATAAACTTTGCATTAGATAAGCATCACATCGAAGTTTATAAATACCAGGTAACCCCTGATAGTAGGGGATCGATCTCTGTTTTGAATTACAAATTGTTTGTGACACTTACTGACTTAAGCATCGAAGTTTTTCTAGGCATATCACCCTAAGAACTTCTTGTTGCCAAGCAGGTGAACAATTGCAGACAGCAAGTGAGACACGTCCTTTACAAGTATTTTATATTTGAATAAATAATTCGATTGAAAAGATTACCTTTGTGTACGATTCTAATTTGGAATTACTTAAAAGATTCTTACTTATAACATTTAATGTAGTGTAAGTTTGTGAGATGGTTATGCCATAACTTGCCCGTTCTTATATTAATTATCACTCTTTTCATGTATGTTTGTTTATGTTTAGCTTCTAATTTATTTTTCTCAATCTTAAATGAGTTGATGCCTTTTAATATAGCCTAATTATTTTTTAAACTAATTTTTTGCTTCTAATTTATTTTTTCAGCTTCTTTGATTGTGATATGAGTCCTAGACCTAGTGGAGACGATCGTCCATAAGGGGATGTGGTGGATGTCAATGCTACAGCTCCTATACCGGTAGGTACTTCCACCCTTAGAGCCACATCTAGGGCAGCTACATCTAGAGTAGCTACATTTGTACGAGTAGTCGACTACCACTCCCAATAAATATAGAGGATAAGGATGAATATTTGTTCAACAAAGAGGAGGAGATGCCCATTGAGCATGATCAACCACCACGACCTTTTAAAAAAAGATCATGGACATGAGAACATTTCATCAAAATTTTTGGTGATATTGCGAACCCACAAGCAAGATGCCACCACTATTGGCAATTTTGTAAATTCCATTTGAAGAAGTAAGGCACCAATGTGTTAATAGCACATCTAAATGGTTGCCAACGATATAAGATTGCGAAAGGATTGGCGGCCACTGATTAGACCAACCTTAGTTACGAAACTTTTACGACCACTGATGGTACACAAGCTAAAAATTTGGTCATCTCTCAATACAGTGAGAAGATATTGAGGGACATGCTTGCAGAGATGATAATTACTGATGAGATGTTCTTTACCACAGTCGACAAAAGAAGCTTCTGAAAGTTTCTAAACTTTGTTGAGCCACGATTTCCCATTTCATCATGGTATATTGTGATACGAGATTGTATGAAGATGCATGCGAATGACAAGGCAAAGATGAGGAAGATGTCTATTACCATTGGCTAGAGAGTGTCATTTATGACTAACACATGGACGTCTATACAGAATGTCTGCTACATGTGTATCACAACACACTACATTAATAGTGAGTGGATTTTGCATAAAAGAATTATTGACTTCAAAGAAATTGTAGATCATAAAGGTGCATCCATTGAGGCGAAGATGGATGATTGTATAAAGAATTGGGGAATTCAAAAAGTGTTGTGTATTACAATTGAAAATGTCAGTGCCAATGAAACATCAATTGATTGGTTAAGCGGAACACGAGGGTGAAAGATGATGTCATTCGGGCCCACGAGTTTATTCATGCTCAATGTTGTGCTCATATCATCAACCTTATAGTTGTTAAGGGATTAAAAGAGATTGATGATTCCATTACCCGAGTCTGCAACATTGTGCGATATGCGAGGGGTTCCCCCTAAAGGTTTGCCAAGTTTAAGGCAATAGCAGAAGATTTTCAGATTGGATGTTCTAGTATGTTGTGCTTAGACGTTTTGACTCGATGGAACTCTACATACATAATGTTGGATATGACACAGAAGTACCAAAGAGTGTTCGAGCAGATGAAGGTCGAGGATGGGGGCTTGAGAATTGCTTTGTTGGAGCTAGCAAGATAGGGACTCTGTGCGCTGAACGCATATAATTGGACTAGTGTGAGGTACTTTGTTCAATTTTTTGAAAAATTGTTATGACATAACCATGCTGATATATGGATTCAAATATACGACTGCGAACTTGTACTTCAGCGAGCTAGAGCTTCAATACCACTTGCAAAATAGTTATGCTGACTATAAGGGATCGTTATCTGCTATGGCTACAAGGATGAAGACCAAATATGATAAATATTAGGAGAATATTGAGAAAATAAATAGATTACCATTTGTGACTGTGATCCTTGACTCTCGATATAAGTTGGCAGTTCTAGAAATTTGGGTAAATTCCGTTCTCGGGGCAGTGAATGCTGCAGAGTTTATTAGAAAGCTAAAAAATGATATTGATGACCTATATAGTCACTACAATAATAGTTGTCAACCTTCATTCATAGCTGGTAGCTCCTCACATTCGAGACCGACAGGGTCGACAGCTTCCTTAGATGATGCTGACCCATTCGTAGGGGTTACAGACCATCGTATTATGCAGCAGTATCATCAACTTATTGCAACGAGGAATATTATACAGTATACATCTGAGGTTGAACGATATCTTATGGAAACTGTTGAGGCACCTAGTAGTGTATTTCAATTATTAACTTGGTGGAAGGTTAATTCCACCAAGGATCCAATCCTTTCTTGTATGGCTCGAGATGTGCTAGCCATTCCTGTCACCACGGTTACCTCAGAGTTGGCGTTTAGCACTAGAGATCGCGTGTTGGATGCTAATCGGATTTCATTGTCACCGTCAATCGTGGAGGCCCTCGTTTGCACACATAATTAGATAAGTGAAACGCCTATTAGACTAGATACCGTTGGCGTTGATGCCGAGTTATAGGCTTGAATCAGGTAACTTTATATGCTTTTAAATGATTATTTAATTATTTTTAATGTTTCTAACTTCTACTTTTTATGATTTTATAGACCTAATTGTGAACCCTAACATAATTACTGATGACTGAGAGTCTAAAATGGATGCCCCTTGAGAGTTGGGATGGAGTTGAGAGACTATGGACTATGGAGAACCCCATTTCTTGGTAAGAATCAAATTTTACTTTTACCGTGTTCAATTTTTTATTATCAATTTTTATTTATTTATTGATTGACACTTTCTATCTTCATTTCAGGCATGACCAATGAACCATTGAGATTTGAGTGAAATCCATGTTTGATATTTATGTAGTTATCTTTAAAAGCTAAGTCAATGTTGTTATAAATGAGACTGTTATAACTTATGGCTACATCATACGTGTTATTTAGTTTTTAAACTATTGTATTTAAGTTTTGTTTTTTTTTTAATCTTTTCAGTATTTTTTTACAGGTTCGAACTTGGGCTTTGGTGAGCCCAAAAGTCGAAAAAGGGCATTCATTTAGCCCAATAAATGGTCGGAGCTCTGAACTCCAATCGAAGTCAGACTCCGATTCCATTTGGAGGAGTAAACATTTTGCTCCAACTCCACCCTACTCCCAAGGGTGGGTTCCTTCAGTTTGTATCTACTCTCGGTCTCCGATCACAAGGTTCCTGCGACCTCCTTCCTCTTTTTGGTGATTCTCATCGCCAAAGGCTCTCACTCCACTGAATTTTGTACTCGGGTTTTTGGACGCTTGCACACTGTGGGAGGGGGGTAGCGTTCTGGGCGACCAGGCGCTCCAACTCACCGTTGTCTATCATATCTTCTATTTTCTACTTCAAGTTATGGCAATCCTTGGTTCTATGCCCTCTTGTTTTGTGATAGGTACAATACTTCTTGGTTTGTCACCCGTTGCTGTTGTCCTACCCTTCCTCATTTTCCTTGTCTCGGTTATATGCACTAGAGTAGTGCATGTAACCTCCTTGATGTCTTCTTAAATTATTATTGCCTCAGGCTCTATTGGTCCCTCCTCACCTTCTGACCTTCATCTCAGTCTTTCTTTTGACTTCCTCTTGGTTCTCGTTCACTTTTTCTTTTAGATTGGGTAGTTAGGGTAATAAGTGTGTCTTCAGCATTAACGAAGTCATCAACCTTGTCTATGAATTTTCATAACGTGGAAAGGGTCTTCCTAGACAATTCGGCCATGAAAGGGCTCTACGGCCAAATACCTCTGAGCAACGCTGCCAGCATAATCTTCTCATCCTGATCATCGACTGTCATCTTCTCTTTATTGAAACGTGTCAATATGCTTTCAAACTTTCATCTTCTCTCTATTTGACGGTTAACAAATACGTGGCTGGCCTCCTATGCCTTCTACTCACTATGAACTGGGTCAAGAATTACCGCCCTAGTTCATTGAAACTATCTTTGGAACTCGGTTGTAATGTTCCAAACCAACCTCTCGCTGATCCCTTTAAGGTCAAAGGGAAAACCCTACAAGCAATTTTCCTTATAGATCTACTAAAGGAACTTTGAACTTCGAAGGTAAAGGTACCTCCATGATTTCTGCAGAGAATGGCAGATTTGTGGTAGAAAGAAATTGGTTGACTGAAGAAAACATCCTTATCTTCTTGGCTATTTCCTCATATTTGTCCATTAAGCTCTATAGGTCGTGATGTATTTTCTTCGTCTCTTTCTTCTCTTGAGGGGTTTTTCCTGCTCCTGCACTGTGCGCCTCCATTTCCACCCTTTCTCCTTGGTCCTCTCCCGATGAACCCTTTTTCACCTTCAAGGCTTCATTTTCCTTTCGTAATGCCTCTAACTCAACATTGAGTTTCCTCGCTACTTCCTCCATTATTGTGAGCCTTTCTTCCATGTTTCTTGATGATACTTCTTGATCTCTAGTTGCCTGCGGTTGAGTTGTGGTGGGTATGTGAAAATCACGTTTGGTTGTAGGAAAAAACAGAAATCCCACATAAAAATTACCATTAGGAGTAATTATCATTCCACAAAAGGACGGTCAGATAAAATTATATATAAAAAAACTTATTTTAGTAGTATAGCCTAACTTATAAATAATCATGTTGATGCATTTTTTTCATCATGGCCGAAGCTCAACAATATGGTTGAATAGTCCACAATGATGGCTTGAGTGATATGGTGCTCGAAGGTTCATCCATGGATTAAATAATAAATAAAGTATATAAAGTATAAATAAAGAGAGAGACACAGAGATTTACGAGAAGGCCTATGTCCATGGGTCGTTCGGGAGTGAAACTCACTATGATTGATGGTTTGTACAGTCTCTCATGACCTCACATATCTCTCAATATAATAAAGGAAATTACGTTTGAGAGAAGTTCAAGCTAGCGCCACCCTCTAGAATTTTGGGGGAGATCTATGTGCAGAGAAGTTGTAAAGTGTCTCAAGATTTGTAGAGATCCTCTCCTTTTATAGGGGTTCATTCCTTATTTAGAGCAGTTGAGTCATACTTTCCTTATGTCACTTTTACATTTTTTGTATTTAAGTCAACTTCTTTTGGCTTTATCTCTTCCTTGCTTATTTCTTGTCTATATCACTTCTGTCTTATCCCTTCATTTATTATTGATGATAGGTTTTTAATGGGATGGACCTCGTTCATATTATATCCAACAGATGCCTATAATTCTTTAGGTTGATTTGTCTAACAAGAAGGCCTTGCGAATCTTCAAGTCAATTCTAATACAGATAGTCTACGAAATCTGTAGAAAGTAAATTCCAGGAGCTCATCCCTGGTTTTCCATTGTCGTGTAATGTAATCAAGTGTTAGAGCATTAGCATTGGAATAGCCAAATGCAAGTCCAAATTTTGGATAATGTCACATGTTTTGCCTTTTGCCTATTCCATTCAAAACTCATTCCCACATTAGATTATCCATCTATTAGTCAAAATAATAATAAAAAAATATGATTAATTTAATATTTTTATCTAATTTATTTTTCTCATATTTTGTAGCACTGTTCATCTAGGCTGGATTTTTTTTTCAGCCCAGAACAAACTTGAGTCGATACCCATCCTCCAAAATCGGGTAGACCCGGGCTGGGTACTGGGTTTAAAAACCAAGAACCCAGGTTTGTTTTAAAAATAACCCCAATGTCAAAACGACGTCGTTTTGATAAACCAAAATGGCGTCGTTTTTTTTTTATCAAAACGGCGTCGTTTTGGCACTAGGGATAAAATCCCATTCCCCGTCTTCCTTATCTCTCAATTCTCTCTCTCTCTCTCTCTCTCTCCCTCTCTCTCACATTATGCAGATTGCAGAAACCCTAGCCTCCCTCCCTCAGTGATCCCGTCATCCTCATGACCCCATCATTCTCGTCACCGACTCGCCGTCATCCCCATCATCCTCAGAAACACTATACCTCTTCCGATCAAAGCTTAGTTCCTCTTGGCTATTGTCTTCCACTTTTTCGCTCTGTCATCGATTTTTACAATCCAAGATTAGTTTTTCTCCATTTCACACACACACTCTCTCTGTATTGGTACTATTATTTAGATTTGGGTTGTGAGAAAACATTGTGTTTGAAATGGGTTTACTTTATTACGCTGCTGTAGTGATGTGCTATGTATAACTGAATGTGTTCGGGAATCTGATTTGCTGTAGCGATGAATGAAAATAATTATTTATTTGTTTGATTGTTTATATAATACATGGTGAATCTATATTCGAAAATCCGGCCCAAATGTCATGAATCGTGATTCTAACAAAGGAATATAATTAACTAATATCTTTATTGACCACTCCACCCTTTTCTCTTTAGCAGACACAAACTTTGTCAAAAAGCCACCACAAAATGGCCATGCTAGGTTATATAAATAAATATATGCCATTAATATTAAATGCAGAAACAGTAGCCTATATATTCAACGGCAAGGATAGGTTTTTTTTTTTTTTTTTGAAGAAATCAGACTCATTTCATTAATGAACCGAAGTTACAACTGTGACTTAATAATACATGAAAAAACCAGATTATAAGTCAACTACGCAACAGCTCAGGGGCATCCCCGCCACAAACCAGTGACGGACATTGTCTTAACTTCTAAAAAACTCTCTCATAAACAGAGAAAGCGTTCTGTAAAAACAGAACTAAACGGCCCCCCAACCTCCCTAGAGGAATGAGATGGAGCACTGCTATGGACATCAAATCCAAAGCCCATTTCTAAATTATTACTAACTAAGACCAAAACCTACACCTAAATACAAACCAAACAACACCAAAAAATCGACCCCAAACACTAGTGCGAACCCGGATGTTACGCCTACCGCAAGCATCGGCATCTCGAATCGGCCTGGACGGGCACCCAGCTCACGCACGGACCACAAAGCCTGGCCGTACGACCACCAGCGTAGCATCATCCAACACTCTCGAACAGCTCTTGCCACAGAGTACGTCCAATCCAAAGGTCCAACACAACACTCGGGTCAACAAAATAACAATAGAACAGAAAAATTAACTACAAAGTGCTGAAAACAACCAAACAGAAAAATAAACAACAAAAAACACGGATGAACAGTGCACGGAAGTTCGGCATTGGTTCGTGCAGGACACTGTTTCTCAGGGAGGAAAGCCGACGGTCAATCTTGGAAACCCCGGAGTCAGAGAACCCAGAGAAGCTGAGCGTGGTGGCGGCAGAGGGCTCCCTGGTGGCGCGTGGTGGCCACGCGCCGACGAGATCTGGAAGTTTCGTCCCGCGCGTGCGGGCTACGCGCCTCTCCGTTGGACGCCGGATTTGGAGGTGTTGAAGATCGGCGCCTGGACGTCCTTCCGGTGTGGCGCAAGGGCAACCCATCCATCATTACTTTTATAATTAATATATCTTTGTATGGATTATTAATTTAAGTAAATATGAAAAAGTGATTATATATATATATATTTATATATATAAAGAAACATGAAAGAAATTGGAAGCCTTTTAATATTTTTTTGCTATAAGGATAGTCACATTAAGATACAGTTCTAGAAAGAAGAAAGGGCAACAAAGGGTGATGATGAAGAACAGGAACAACAGGGTTTTTTTGGGTTAGGTTTAGTGGTAATAAGTGTCTTGCTTTGCAGGAAAGTGAACGATGCTCTAAAGCTTTTGTTCTTTTGGTTAGGGGTGTGCAACCGGATCCAGATCGATATTCGGCCATAATCAGTTCTAGATCAGGATTTTAAAAATCGGGCGATTATCTATCCAGATTAATCCGGATTTATTCATATTTTTTTTTTGCTATAAAAAAAGAAAAAAATCTGGACATCCGGATTGTAACCTAATTTAATCCGGATTTATTAATATTTTAAAAAAAATTGTTTAAACTTTAAAAAATATTTTTATAGCACTTTTTTAAAAAATGATATCATATTTAAATTGCCCAGATTATTTTAAAAAATAATTTAAACACTTTTTAAAAGTTTTTAAAAAAAATAAAAAAAATATGATATCATGTTTAAATTGCCTAGATTATTTTTAAAAAATAATTTAAACACTTTTAAAAGCTTTTTAAACAAATAAAATAAAATAAAAAACAAAATAAATAAAAATGCAAAATAAATAATATTGTTATTACATCACAATGCAAAATATTAATTTACAAAGAATAAAAAGTGTATTTTTGTATATTATTTTTAGAATACTAATTAGAATATAATTTTTGTATATTATTTTTATTTTGAAATTTGAAAAAATTGAATTATTTTTTATATTTAAAAAAAAAAAAGACCCGGTTACAGATAACTAGTTACATAACCGGATCCATAATCAGGTCCATACTAGATCAGGGTTCATCTTACCCACTCGGGTCCAATCCAGGCGGATAACTGCCCGGATTCACCCAGATTTTCAGGTTCTGTACTGGACCGGAAAAAATCCGGCCCGGTTGCACACCCCTACTTTTGGTGGTGGATTATAGCACTTTCCTAATGATTTTAATTAAATTTAATAAATTTTTAGTTAATAAAAAATTACTTTATTGGGATGTGATATATTAGACTTTTTATTTCCAAATAATAAATAATAAAGGGCAATAACCATTTTCCAGTGCTTATTTATGATTGATCATGAACTTAGGATCGAGCCGAATGGTATTAAAATTGTAGAGAAGTTTTGTCTGAATCATTACATTCCATTATTTCATATGCACCAGCCTGGTTTGATAGTGTACAAAGAGAACTATTATATGCGTGTTTGGTTATGTATTTGCTGTGTTTGATTATTTATTATATTGTATTTAGTGATTTTTATTATTCAATAACAGATGAAAGAAGATTGTGTGAGTTGTAATGTCGGTACAACCTAAGGGGTTGGTGGTGACTCCTCTTCTACTCCAGTGGATGTGGAGGGGCATGAGAGTCTTCCAACCCCTTCATCCACATATACACAACACTCTACCCATTCCATCCCACCTTTACCAAAGAAATCCAAAAAACACCTAATAATCCATTGCTAGTTTAGGAACACTTTACTAAAGTTCAACCTATTGACAACGATAACCTAAAAACTCAATACAATTATTGCACTAATCTATACAATTGTCACTACAAGAATAATACTTCATCTATGATGTATCATCTCTAGAATGCATGTGAAACTTCTCCTCTTAGAATTAAAGGAGTTGGAAAAAATCAATCCGCTAATGTTAAGAGGGATGTGGAAGGAAAAGTGTGTACCCACAAGGTCTAGTGAAGTATGATGCAAAAAAATTTAGGGTGTCAACTGCTAAGTTTTTTATTAGGTGAGAATAGCCTTTTAGGCTAGTGGAAAGCAAAGGGTTTGTTGAGTTTGTGGCTGATTTAGAGTCTCGATTTACTTTATCATCCCTTATCACTTTAAAAAAGGATTGTATTAAACCGTATAACGAAGAAAAGATACAGTTAAAGAAATTGTTGGATGGTCAAAGCATCTGTCTTATCACCAATACCTGGACGTCGGTGCATAATATGAACTACATATACATTATCTCACATTTTATTGATTGCAATTGAAAATTGCATTAAAAATACTTAAGTTTTGCCAAATTCCTTATCATAGGGACGAAACTATTGGGAGGGTGTTAGACTTGAGATTACATGAATGGGGTGTTGAGATTAACTATGGATGGTTGTAAACTTGTAATTATTAATTCTTCTATTTCCTCTTGGCAGGATTTGAGATCTTGACCTATATGTTGCAGGTTTGGCATACAATGCTAGCTTTGGCTTAGAAAGTCTAATGCACCATAATAACTTTAATGATAGGAATCTGGATAGGATTGTGAATACATTACGCCCAAGTGTGTGGTTTTGAGTTGGTGTGGAATCTGATGGGAGATGGCTCCATGCATGATGCTTATGCTGGTGTGAATAATGAATTCCTTTTTTAATCAATTAATTTGCAAAATGGGCTTCAGTTTGTTTTTTTTTTTTTTTTGTCTGATCGTTTTTGTATAGGTGTTTTTTTTTTTCCTGAATCCTGATTGTATGTTTGTGTTCATGTTAGTATTACATTTGGGCATTAGTTCTTAATACATTCTGTAGCTGTTTATGATTTAATTAATTTTCAATAGGCCAAGTTATCATTAAGATTATTTAGTTTTCAGTTTCCAAACTGGAAGTAGAAAATTACTTAAGTCACTAAACTCCTTGTCCATTTTCTCTATTGCCTGTGTTCATTTTCATCTCAGGTGCTGCATGTGGTTCATATCATACTTAATTGATGATTTCTCATTTGATATCTTGTTTTAAATTAGCTGAATATCATGTTTTGTTATGCCACTTGATCATGCATGCAGCACCTACTCAAGGTTGTCCCCGTGGTAGGCCTACTTGCTAGGAAAGGAGATTTCAAGCCTTCACTCAATACATATGACGTTGATGCTGTTTTCGATGTTCCGTTGGAGATGTTTATCTCAATACACATGTATCAGCTGTGGAAAAATGCATTGATTAGATGAAGTAGACACATTATGTATTGGCTTTCTGTAATTTGATATGTAATTTTCATATATTGTAATTTTGTATTTTGTAATGTAATGTATAAATACAGAATAATGTAATATGTAGTGAATTGCATTATGTGTTGCACATATTTTACATTATAAATATTGAATTTCTTTTTTTAGATTAGTTAAAAAGGTAATTAGTTGTTTTATATATATTAAAAAAAATTATGATTTTAAGCATTATTTTTTTCTTGAAAAAAATTTAAATAATATAGGCTTTTGGAAAAAAAAAAAAAAAACTCAGGTATAGCCGGAACTCGAATTTTCGGTTGTAAAAACCTAGATTCATCAGAGTTCTGGCTGGAACCCAGATGAATAGTCTTAATATTTTGCAATTCTATTCGTATACAATTCATATGTTAATTAATAGTCAAATTATAATTAAATTATTTCATCTAATTGCACCAAGTCAAGCAAAACATACTACTTTGAAATTATTTCATCTAATTTCGTTACTTTAGGAGTGACTCGGAGAAGCCTCTCTTGTATAAGATCCCTTCCAACAGGGTGAACTAAGCTACTTTGTTTCTAACCTTTCGCGCTTCTTCCAGGTCGTATGGTAGTTTGCCCTCTTATAGGAAATTCTTGATATCTATTGCCTATTAGGGGGATGCTGGGGTGGTGACGAACACCTCTCCCTCGATGGATGGGGTATCAACCGTTCTGACCACGATGTGTTCTGAGAGGAGAAGTTCTTCCTGCCCGGATGCGGCCTTAGCCAGCCGGTCTGCCTTTTGATTCTCTTCTCTCGGGACTTGTTGGATGTAGAAGTAACAGAAGTGGTTGCGCTCATTGCAAACTATTTGGAGGTACTTTAACCTTTCTCCTTTTGTATTTAACTGACCCATTACCTAGCTGACGACCACCTGGGAGTTAGCCCTTACTTCTATCTCCTTTGCTCCCAACAGCCGAGCGACCGACATCTCGATCAAGAGCGCTTCATGCTCGGTGTCTTTGTTGGTTACCTTGAAGGCAA
The DNA here is from genome assembly GCA_029856935.1 of Cyclocarya paliurus. Classification (NCBI taxonomy): domain Eukaryota; kingdom Viridiplantae; phylum Streptophyta; class Magnoliopsida; order Fagales; family Juglandaceae; genus Cyclocarya; species Cyclocarya paliurus. The sequence goes on from CM056947.1 coordinate 20,969,231, forward strand.
GTTTGACTGCATAGTTGTGCTCTATCCCTCGTTCGGTCACTATATGCACCCCCGCACCCTCGCTAGCCCGACAGGATGAGCCGTCTACATATGCTTGCCAGGGTTTTCCTTGGGGTGTGATGGAGACTTCCTCCAGGAAGCTGGTGAACTCTGCGGCGAAGTCTGCCAACACCTGACCTTTGATCGCAGCGTGGGGGTAGGTACTCCATGTCGAACTCGCTGAGCTTGATCTCCCACTTGGCAAGGTGTCCCAAGGTGTCTAGCTCCTACAAGACTTTCTTGAGGGGAAGGTCGGTGAGTACTTTCATCGGGTGGGCCTAGAAGTATGGCCTCAATCTTCTAGTGGCGATGAGCAGGGCGAACACCAACATCTCGATCTGCGGGTACCTAGATTTGGCTCCACGGAAGGCATGGCTTGTGTAGTAGACAGGCCGTTGTCCTTCCTCTGTTTCCTGTACCATACTACTGACATGGCATACGGGGACACGGCTAGGTACACAGTCATATTCTCTCCTGGTTTCGTCTGGCTTAGCAGTGGGGGGTGGCTTAGGCACTTCTTGAGGTCAGTGAAGGCCTCTTCGCAAGTTGCATCCCAACCTTGGGCCTTCCTCAGAACTTGGAAAAAGTTTAAGGCTGCCACCTAGCCGAATAGCCTTTGGACTTCATGATGGTTGCAAGGGGAGGGCATCTCAGTCACTACTTCCACCTTTTCTAGATTTTCCTCAATCTCCCTCTCAGAGACCATGAACCCCATGAACTTTCCCGACTCCACCCTGAACGTGCACTTCAAAGCGTTGAGCTACATATGGTATCGACGGAGGATGGAGAAGGCTTCTTGAAGATCTTCTAGATGTTGCCTGAACTCCTTGCTCTTTACTAGCAGGTCATCCATGTATACTTCCATATTCCGGCCGATCTGCTGCTTGAACATCCAGTTAACTAGTGGTTGGTAGGTGGTCCCAGCATTCTTGAGGCCAAACGACATCGCTTTGTAGCAGTAGAGCCCCCGATCCGTGACGAACGTGGTCTTTTCTTCTTCATCCAGATTCATTATGATCTGATTGTATCCTGAATAGGCGTCCATGAATCTGAGGAAGGGATGGCCTCCCATTGAATCCATAATTAGGTCGATGCGTGGTAATGGAAATCTGTCCTTCGGGCAAGTTTTATCCAGGTCGGTGAAGTCGACGCACATCCTTCATTTTCTGTTGGCCTTTTTGACCAAGACCACGTTCGAGAGCCATTCCGGGTAGTAAGCTTCCTGGATGAATCATGCTGCTAAGAGACGATCCATTTCCTCAACTATTGCCACACACTTCTCATCGCTAAAGTTTTGCCACTTTTGTTTGACTTTTCGAGACAAGGGTCAACGTAGAGCCGGTTGTCAATGATGGAATTGTCAATCTGGGGCATCTCCTCATGACTCAAGGTAAATATGTCTTGGTGTTCGATGAGGAGACGTTTTAATGCCTCCCTTAACTTCGGATCCAACTTAGTCCCAATACAGACTGTGCGTTCCGGTCTCTACTGGTCGACCAGAACCACTTCCAAGGGCTCGTTGGGCTCTACCTCTCGAAGGGCTTGCTCATCGCGAACTTCTTCATCTCTCGAGCATAACATACCCAAGCCAACACTTGCTCGCTGCGGACTTCACCCACCCCCAAATTGGTAGGGAATTTCATCTTAAGGTGGAAGGTGGACGTCACTGCCCTTAAATTGTTCAGGGTGGGACGTCCCAGTATCACATTGTACACAATTGGGATTTAGACGTCCAAGAAGTCAGCCATGGTCGCAGGGGTCCTGGGCGTTTTTCCTGCTAGGATGGATAGGGTAATGGTCCCCATTGGTTGGACAACGTCACTTGTGAAGCCTTTGAGTGTTATCGGGGTGGGGTGTAGTTGGTCTGGGCTAATTCCCATCTAGACAAAGGCCTCCCAAACCAGGATGTTTGCCGAACTGCCGTTGTCGATTAGGATCCTTCGGGCCGTAAAATTTGCAACTTGCATCGTTACCACCAAAGGTTCTTCTTCATCCTTTTTGCAAAAGGTTATCATGGCATTCCCAGGGTGTCATGGTGTCTTGAAGGTTGTCCTCGCGATTGTAAACACTTCTTCGTGGTGGGCCCTCGGGGCGTGCACTCTTCAGGCCGATGACGGGACCCCTCTACCTGCATATCCTCCTGTGATTGTTTAGATTTCTTCGATTAGCTTGTCCTCTGTCTGGGGGCCAAACTTGTCACTCTAGGCTCACACCCCGCCGGGGGCCTTAGCGGCCCCCCTACGCCGGTCTTCCCGATCTTCAGACTATCGCCTCTGGTTCAGTTGATCTTCTTCGCTTCTTCTTTTCATAGCATGCAGACCCTGGTGCTATGTCAGTCAGTCATGTGATACTCACAGTATTGGTGGCTCTCTCTATCTTGGGGCAGCTCTCTCCGTAGACTCCCCTTGCGATCCCTTTCCACTGCTAAACTCGTGTGAGTGTGTAGCTAGGTTGGGACTTCCCCCTTCTCCTTCTATCTGGTGCTCCTCCTTTTCCTCCTTTGTAGCCGTGACTTCCTCTTTGCCCAGCCGCCTTCAGATCAGCTTGCCCCATCTGGGTCCGTCGTGGAGCCATTAGGGTTTTGAGTGTGCCTTCGGCATTGATGAACCCGTCTGCCTAGTCAATGAACGCCCTCAATGTGGTTGGCGTCCTTCGTGCTATTTCAGCCATAAATGGGTTCTTAGGCCAAATCTTGCCTAGGAGGGCTACTAAGGTGATTTTCTCATCTTGGTCGTCCGTTTTCATGTGCTCTTGATTAAAAAGAGAGAGATATGACTTCAGGCTCTCTTCATCTCTCTACTTAACAGTGAGAAGGTAAGCAGCCGAGTGCCTCCTCTTCCGGCTCGCCATGAACTGAGTCATGAAAAGGCGAGCCAACTCGTCGAAGCTATCTACTGTCCCAGGTGATAGAGATCCAAACTAGGCCCGGGCGAGTCCTTTCAATGTCAAAGGAAAGGCCCCGCAGGCAATTTCATTTGGGAAACCGTGCAAGGTCATGTGGGCCTTGAATGCCTCCAGGTGTTCCAAAGGGTCTTTAGTCTCGTCGTACCCCTCCATCTAAGGAACTTTGAATTTGGGTGGAAGGGGCGCCACTATGACTCCCGCATTGTATGGTAGGTCGGTGCTGACAAGGTGCATCTTGCGTCTCTCCTCCTCCACCGTAGAGTTCACAGGGACCCGCTGTGACTCCACTTGCCTAGTCTCGCTGGGTTCTCCTCTTCCCACCAACTCCTCGTTGGTCTACTTGAGCACTGCATTCTCTTGGCAGAGCACTCCTATCTCATCCGTCAACTTCCTTATCCTCTCTCCTCCATGCCTGTGAGTCTTGCCTCAATGCCTTCGTCCTGGTTCTTTTCCTCCTGTGTAGCTTGGGGCCGTGTTGCTGTCGGCATGTGAAGTACACATTGTTTATGAAAAATATCCCACATACGATACCACTGTTGAGGTTGTGTTTCGCAGCCTGAGCAGTGCCACAGTAGCCAATCTTACGCCACCTGCAACAAAGAGAACTAATGCTCCGGTGAATTCCATAGTAGCTCCAATGCCAAAGTTAGTGAAGAACCCTCAAGTGATGGAGAAAGTTTAGAGAATTAGGAAAATGGTAAAAGGTCCAGAGAGCCTTCTCGTGAGAGAGATGGATGTTATTTATACCTGGTTTGGTCCTGACTGCTGAGGGAGATCGTGGCGTGTCTGGTCGTACCTAGGTCAGACTTGCTACCACTCCCCCTGCTATAACAGTATGTCAAGTCGCGACTCAGATTGTCAAGAGATATCGTGGAGTGTTAGGTCGTGCTTAGTCAGACCTGTTGCTACCATCTTGTCGTGCCAGAGTGTCAGGTCATGGTCTAGTCGTCCAACGTACTTTCGGCAGCACGTCGTTGCTATGGCCTTTCTGGATAGGCTTACTATCGTTGGCTTGGTATGTAGCCTCCTGGTCTGGGCTACAAGCCCCCTTAGAGTTTTTGCTTGAGAGATTTGAAATTTACTTAGTTTGATCTCTTTAAGCCTAGGCCCTTCTCTCGAAGGGGCTCCCTTACACAAAGAGATTGGAGATTCCGAGGCTCCATCGTCTTTCTAAATCCCCCGTGTGTTTATTCTGTACTAAACTATGCCTTAGGATTGCTGCTTTGGTAAAAGGGCCAATTGTGTGCTAGTGATTTACTTCTACTGCAAGTGTGCTAGAATTAATCGCTTTTTTTTTTTCATTTAATTTCTTGACGTACTTTTTTTAGTTTTGGAATTTATTTTTTTAAGTATTTGTAATTTATATTCTTAAAAATAATATTCAGATTTTTTCAAATAATTTTCTTAATATCTTATCATTTATTAATAAAATTGCTGACCTGACATTTGAGTGCCTTACGAGCTTCAATTGGTTGTCTATTGATAATAATTGCCAATAGTTGATTAGACGTTTAGATTCCGTTTAGATATAATAAGATGAGATTTTTTTAATGGGATGGGATAATAGGATGAGATTATCTATTGATAATAATGAGAATTCTTTTATAATAATTAAAAATTAAATAAAATATTATTTTTTAATATTATTATTATTTTAAAATCTTAAAAAATTAAATCTTTTATTAAATTTTATATAAAAATTTAAAAAAATTATAATAATTAGATAAAATGAGATGAGATGAAATAATTTTTGTATCAACTTAATTTCAAAAATTTGAAATCAAGAGAGTAATATGCAAACCAGCTAAAACCTAAGAATTAATTTTACAATTAACCCACTGTAGATTTTGATGTTTTTGGTTTTCACCAGAAATTAGAAGAATTCTAAGGTCATCCAAACCAGGCAGAGTTAAGACATTCTAAAACGCTAGCGATCCAATTCTATGGTTTTAAATCTTGGAGATAATACAGAAAATGATGTCCATATAGGGATGGGCCAATTTCTTATCCAAAAATCTGGGATTTGTAGTGTTTGGTTACAAGCTGAAAACAGTCTTTGTCCTGGATTGTAAACTATGCTGTTCCGTTTATTTGCTGTTGTGCATATATTATTTAAATAAAAAATTTTATTTATCATTTCCACACTTCACACACTACACTTTTTTTTTCCTCTTATCAAATGTGTGATATATAGTTTATGAATAGAAGAATTCAATTAATTTAAAAATAATATAATCATTTTAAAAAAAAAAATTATACTATATAATATATAGTGTATGAAAATGATGAGTAAGAAAATTCTATTTGAATTCTTTCGTTGACTTGTCAATATCACGTAATGGTGATGCATGGGAGGCCATATCTTGAGTGAAGTGGCAGCAATAATCGGTACCTAACAACTAATACTTCCTCCTTCCAAACCAACAACCACTTTACATTAATTTGAATGTTGAACAGTTTACATACACGCATATAAGCATTTTTGTCTCTATTTTGTCCCACATAAAGTACACTGTTTATCTTTTTATAAGACCTATGCTGATTTGTCGACATGGATAGGAAAGGGCTCAATTTTATTAATTAAAATAAAAAAAACAATACTAGATAAGTTTTAAAATGTGTAAATTCTAGGTAGTTCTTTCAAAAAATTAGAATTTATCATTAATTTTTTTTATGTGGGTCTTAAATTTATAAGAAATGATATTTTCAGTCTTAAAACGTGCAAACTTTGCATACTCCATTTGAAAAAAATGGATATATATTGAGATCTATGTAAAAAAAATTATTTTTTAAGATTTTTTATTTGAAAAAATCTTAAGTGTTTCTATTTTTTAAAGAGAATGCGTAAAAATTGAAAACTCTAGAACTTTGAAAAATCATTTCCCATTTGACATAAGTGTAAGATTATTAAACTCTTTTTTAATGGATTAAATTTGATGAATTACATCAAATTAGGCTGGTTTATAAATTTCTATATATAAATTTAGCATTTTCCGTTTAAGTTTGTTTCTTTTTATATAAAAATATACTTACGTGGGAAATTAATCGCATCTTGTTTTTGAGACGAGATATCTTTATTGTTTATGTGAAGTGTTAAGTGATCTTTCTTTCAATCAAATCATGAGGCAGAGTCACCAGTTTTGTTGGCGAATGAAATTAGGGAGGCTTGTGTGTAGAGGGAGAGGGAAAGACAAGCGTGCCGATCCAACCTTAAATACAGGTCGGTTGTAGCAATAAATGCGTCTACCAACATCCAACAGAACCAATTAATATGGACCAATAAAACTTCTGTGAAATCTTGTTCAAAGCCGAACCAAAAACAGAACCGATCGAACAAATTTACTTCTGTCAGAGTTTTGAAGAACTGATGCAACGGGGATATGAAATTATGAATACCTACTCGTTCATATGAGAAGAAAAGTAAGAGAAAATTAAAGGAAAAAATTTCTAGCTTGTCGGTTTGTCACACCAAAAAAGCTAGCTTTCTATAATGGGTTGTTTTTGCATGGGTACTCTCTCTCAATAATTTTCTCTTCCAGTTCCAACCCAGTCAAATTCACAACACCCTCGTCTTCCAAACTCCCTCCCTCATTCAATTCGCATTTCCTCATATCTTTCCTTTCCTCCTCCTTTTAGAACCTCTCAATCTTTTCTCACAGCATTCTTTCTTTATCTCTTAGGCAAGTTTGGTAGCTCCTTATAGACACCCAGTGCTTGGCCATAGCTGGGGTCCGTTTCGAGCTCCTCATTCTGGGTTATTGCAGTTGCAAGATCCTGTGCCCGAGCTTTCCTTCGTAGGCAAGTTGGTTTTGAAGATTGAGTAGAAGTGATAATGAGTAACCCTGCAGCAAATCATGTGGTTATGGAGATAGAGGCAAACAAACCAGCAGGGAATGGAATTGTAGTGGCGGGTTTGAGCCCTCTGAGTGAGACTCTATGGAGGGACAAGGCTATCACGGAGTTCGTGGGGGATGTCTCGGCGAGGCTCACTTGGAAGGATCTGACTGTCATGGTCACTCTCAGCAATGGAGAGACCCAGAAAGTTTTGGAAGGACTCACTGGTTATGCCGAGCCTGGAACCTTTACAGCCCTAATGGGTCCCTCTGGTTCAGGCAAATCTACCCTCCTTGATGCTCTTTCTAGTCGTCTTGCGGCTAACGCATTCCTTTCTGGTACCATCCTCCTCAATGGTCGCAAAACAAAGCTCTCGTTTGGGACTGCAGTGAGTTTTTCTTTAGTCTCTCATTTGGTTTGCCGTATTTTCACCTTCTTTAAAGATTAAAAAGACTGTAATTGTTGGTTCTCATACTACTTAAAAATTTGGATTTGTTGTGGTTTATTTGTTTTTGGGTGTTTATAGTTCTGTTAATCTGTCCAAACTTCTTTGAATGCTATTGATAATTCTGCATTAGTGTCTGCTTCTCCACTTGATTCTCTGTTTTGCTGAGAAACTGACGTTATGTGATGCTAACCAGGCCTATGTCACCCAAGATGAGAACCTGATCGGCACTCTAACAGTGCGGGAGACGATTTCATATTCAGCTCGACTCCGTCTGCCCGATAAGATGCCAAGGTCAGAGAAGCGCGCACTGGTTGAGAGTACCATTGTAGAGATGGGTCTCCAAGATTGCGCTGACACGGTCATTGGAAACTGGCATTTGCGTGGAATCAGTGGAGGAGAGAAGAGAAGAGTTAGCATTGCTCTTGAGATCTTGATGAGACCCAGGTTGCTCTTCCTGGATGAGCCAACCAGTGGACTTGATAGGTTAAGCTCTGAGACTTAGCTATGTTTAGATGATAAATGTATTTCAAATCAGTAATAAAATATTTTTGTGAATAATAGTAAAATAATAATAAATAATTTGTGAATAATAATAAAATAGTATGAAAATAAAAGTTGTATTTCCAGACAGAACGATCACAAAAGTTCGATCCCTTTACTTTTTAGAAGTAGATGAAGCCCTTCTTATTAAAAAAAAGTAAAGGGAGCCCTATCCGCTTTGTCGTTGCCTGAATTAGTTCTGATAGCTATAAATTTTACTGCTAGGATTGTCATTTCTGGGTATCTTCCACATTCTTTGCCTAAACAATGTTCCAAACTGCCACTCATTCATCTAGTATGATACAAACAAATTATATATTTATATATATATATATACATATATGGTTTTGATTGTTTCTCTGTGGGCTCTTTTTATCGGGTTCTGAAGTACTAGCATTTTTGTGGCAGTGCCTCTGCTTTCTTTGTAACACAAACATTACGGGGCCTGTCAAGAGATGGTAGGACTGTGATTGCGTCAATTCATCAGCCAAGCAGTGAAGTATTTGAACTCTTTGATCGATTGTACTTGCTTTCTGGTGGCAAGACTGTTTATTTTGGCCAAGCTTCCGAAGCATACGAGGTGAGAATTAAACTTCACTTTCTGTATTGCACACGTTTGAGTTCCCAGAAATGGAGCTCTTATATACTCTAGCCTTTGCAGTTCTTTGCTCAAGCTGGGTTTCCCTGTCCCGCTTTGAGGAACCCATCTGATCATTTTCTTAGATGCATCAATTCTGACTTCGATAAAGTTAAGGCCACTCTAAAAGGATCCATGAAACTGCGGGTATGGAGTTTCTCTTCTCTTATTGTCTATTATGTACTACTTTTAAGCAGTTTGCAGCAGTAGGTATTGGAGGCGGTTTTGATCCTTAGCTAATTGTGGCTTTGAATTTTTTTATGCTCAGTTTGAGGCAAGTGATGATCCACTTGAGAAGATTACCACAGCTGAAGCCATTCGAAGCCTCGTTGACTTTTATCGCACTTCTCAGCAATGCTATGCAGCAAGAGAAAAAGTGGAGGAGATATCCAAAGTGGTAAGTTGTTCAAAGGCAGCAAGAGTTTTCAATTAATTTGACCCTTCTCATTACTTTGGTACGCACTTGTTTAGCATCTGTGGTAACGTTTGATCAGCAACAGTTGGAATTATTTGCCATATGTTGCAGAGAGGAACTGTGCTAGATTCAGGAGGTAGTCAGGCTAGTTTCTTGATGCAAGCCTTTACCTTGACCAAGCGTTCATTTGTTAACATGTCAAGGGACTTCGGGTATTACTGGCTTAGGCTTGTAATTTACATTATAGTCACTATCTGCATTGGGACCATCTATTTGAATATCGGGACGAGTTACACTTCAATTCTGGTACTTTTATTCCTTCTTCTCTTTCACTTTCACTATTTAGTCCTAAGGGACAACTCCAATACCTTAAATAACAAAAACTAACATCAAACTAACACACATACCACATTAAGCATAATGAAATCAAATTGAATGTTTTTTTCTTTACTTGACATGCGGCAGGCAAGGGGATCATGCGCATCTTTTGTGTTTGGTTTTGTAACATTCATGTCAATTGGAGGTTTTCCTTCGTTTGTTGAAGATATGAAGGCAAGTTTCATGATCCCATGCACCTATTTATATACTCAACTCATTAGGAGGTAGACTCTAATAACTTAAATTTTCTCTGTTGATATTTGCAGGTTTTCCAGAGAGAGAGGCTGAATGGCCACTATGGTGTAACCGCATTTGTCATCGGAAACACAGTGTCTGCAATGCCCTTCCTGATATTAATAACTTTCCTCTCTGGAACTGTTTGTTATTTTATGGTCCGCCTGCACCCGGGATTTGAGCACTATATATTCTTTGTACTATGCCTTTTTGCAAGTGTCACTGTGGTGGAGAGCTTGATGATGGCCATAGCCAGTATTGTCCCTAACTTCCTCATGGGTATCATCATTGGGGCTGGAATTCAGGTGTGCATCTTCTTGATACATAAAATGCACCAATTGAACTGCCTGAGAATTTCAAAACAATTCACACTCGATCACTTTGTCTTTAAGTTCACATTCATAAAATCAAGAACTATCAGGCACATATTTGATCGGCTATTTTATTAAGTAACTCTTGTTTCAACATTCAAGTTAAAAATTATGAGTTATTTGTGGATCCTTCACATGTCAGGGCATATTCATGCTAGTCTCTGGGTACTTTAGGCTCCCGAATGACATTCCAAAGCCTGTGTGGCGCTACCCCATGTCATACCTCAGCTTCCATTTCTGGGCTCTACAGGTAAAGATATGCTACCAGATCAATAACTGTTTGATGATGACATGCAGTCCAAGTAGTTCAATGACTAAAACAATTAAATCTTTTCAGGGGCAATACCAGAATGATCTCAAGGGCTTGTTGTTTGACAACCAAACGCCGGGTCCTTTCAAGATACCGGGCGAGTACATCTTGGAAAACGTGTTCCAGATTAACATTCACCGATCCAAGTGGGTTGATCTTAGTGTCCTCTTCAGCATGATAATCGTCTACCGCATCATCTTCTTCATTATGATCAAAGTTAGTGAGGATGTAACACCCTGGATCAGAGGATACATGGCTAGAAGAAGAATGCAACTGAAGAATGGTAATCAACATACAACAATTGCTCCTGATGGTCTTACCCAATCTCCTTCTCTGAGAAATTATGTGAAGACTCGTACAAGAGGTACCAGTAAAAGGTAGACAAGAGATAGTAATATTACAGAGAATAAAATGGAATGAGAAGTCATCTCACCATGGAGTTTGAACAAGGAATGTATGTAGTAAATGCTTTGGGAGACATAATTAATTGGCTCCATCTTTTAACATTTTTTACATCCATTTCTTACCATATGCTACGTTATATTTCAATTTTGTGCTTGATAATACAGAAATCACCTTCAAATAGATTGGGGTCAGTTTAATGAATCTTCTTGTAACGCCCCCAAACCCCCAAATGGTAAATTGTTTTTGCCTCTTTTGGGCAACAGCTAGCCTTTCCTTCCCTTTACAGAAGTCTTGTAAGCAAAAGCTAAGATATTTTCCAATACAAAATACTTCATGCTTGTGTGTCAGCACAATACTAATTTGATAAATATTTTAGCCATAAAGAGATTATACAAAAGTAAACTCATAAAGTGACGTGGTTTGATGTGGTACATCAGATTGTAAAATTATTTTTATCGTGAAGTAGATCTTACGAATTACATGAACTTATGTTAGTTTGTGAGTTAATTTTTTTACTTTTGTATAATCTCCGTGTCTGTAGCACTTCTCTACTAATTATTATGAGATCCATTATAGTAATAAAGAATTAAACTCCAATACTTTTCTAGTATTGAGATTCACTTCATTGTATGTTACATGTGTAAAAAACACTTGCAAAAAGACATTCTCAACAATAAATTTATTCCAACTACCAGCACCCAACATTTTTATGATCACTATCATCCTTGTGATGAAAAACATACAGCTGGCAATGCAAGTTAGTAGGCAAAAAATTAAGTACAACAACTACCAAGAAGTCCGCGATAATCAGATAGTGGGGTGGAGGAAATGACAACTTTTATAAAGTACAATCGTTAACGTAAGCCAAATCAGAGTAAAGTAAATTTACAGCCAATGCATTTAATCCAAATATTTGAAATAGTAAAAGATGCATCAGGGAGCAGGGGTGAGCACCGATGAAGGATAAAATATCCTAAGATAAATCAAGTCTAGTCCATCAAAAGACTCCTACTCGAAGACAATTGAAAGAAAGAAGAAAAATGGACGAAGGGGAGACAAGGAAAGAAGATGTTAGAGAGAAAGGAAGGATGTGACGGAAAGGAAAAGAAAAATGAGAGAAGAGAGGAGGCCACGCAAGGGAAAATGCTGTCATTTCTCACCACTCTCTATAAAACAAAATTAGCATTTATGATTAGTTATTTACGATGAAAATGACTATTTATTACGAGAATAGACTAATTTTGATAGAAAATAGTCATTTTAAAAAGAAATAACTGATCATAAATAAACAGTTTTCTTGTAGTGCTCCTAAGGGGCACAAGGAAGGAGGGGACTTCTGCCAGAGGAGGGGGCTCCGACTTCGACTCCAACTTCTTCAACCTCACAATGAGAACTCCAGAGACAAGTATCTTGTAACACCTCACTTAAAAACACCTTAGACCTTAACCCTAGTAGCTTTGACCCTAGTAAGCAGCAATGTTCTCCCTTTAAGATTGACTACAACAAGCTTGCGACTCTAATAGAAAGAAAGGGTAAGCTCTCTTCTATATTCTTGCAATCCTATACTTAATCAAAGTTAGCAAACGCTTCTCTAACCTTAGACTAATTACGATGTTTGATAGAACGTGTTTTTAATCTCATGATGACTTGGTCATTCAAAACAAATTCTTTCTCGATCAGAATAGTGGAATGAAAGGCATTGCAAGAAAGATATACCCCTTTGGACGTTCAGAAAGGTTATCAAGTTCATCAATTCTTGAAGGTGAGTAACAAAGTTTTGGCCTCTGAAGTGGGAGTTAGCGAGCCTTCTTAGGGGGATTGGGTTAGAGTGCAACGGAAGGGAAAAGATGAGGTAGAAGTTAAGGGTAGTAGAGCCAATAAGGAGAAGATGGTGATAGGGAATGAAAGCACTATCACTCAACTCATTGAGGCTCATTTTGGTGCAATTTCTTCATCGCAGGGAACAGATGATGTGGGGCCTCATTTTTGCTCGATGCTCAGCAAGGGAGTGGGAATAACGATGGGTTGTGTCCAGTGACTCCTATGGTTGAGGGGAAGGCTGCTGGTCTAGAGTACATGCCACCTTAATGCACTAGCCAATTAGAAGGATTTGAACTATTACTGAACAGGCTCCCCAAAAAAGCTGGGGAACCAGGGCTCTGACCTCAACCAGGTTCTATTTTTTTTCATCAAGATCTGTGTTGAGTCTACCAAAAAAAGGAAAAGAGAAGACGATAACTATTGTTTGCTTTAGAAAACTACAAGCAACTACATCAACAACTTCTTCTTGCAACAAAGCTACTAACTACATCAATACCTAGGAGGATTGGCATTTGGCCAAGATGTGTGATCTATTTCTTTCTTTGGTTGTATTGAAACTTTGGTTTTTATTAGTGAGAACCGTTTCACTCTAGATCTGAGACTCCCCAAAGGAAAGAGCTTGATCCTTTAACCATGTTTTGAATTCTACCCAAGAGTATCTGGTAAAATCATCTACTATCACCAGTATGTATTTCTCTCCCCCTAGGCTCTCGGTTCTAGAGGGTCCCATAAGATCAATGTGTAACAACTCTAATGGTCATTTGGTCAAGGTGATTGTTGTGTTCTTGTGAGCTATTCTAACTTGTTTTCCCAATTAACATGACCCATATACTGGATACTCTACTTTACCTAGCTCAGGTAATCCTACTACCATTTCTTTATTGGCTATCTTAGCACTATTGCAATTGTACTGTGGCTATCTTACTATTTCTTTCAAGTCTTTTATGCCAAATATTAGTAGCCTCGTTGTTAGCACTATTGTAATTGTACTGTGAGCTAGGAGCGATAACATAGCAATTATCAGAAGTCCTAACTCCCTTCATTACACAATTTTCATCATTATCAGACACAACACACTTTTCTTTTGAGAAGTGAGCTCCAGCACACTATCACACATTTGACTTATACTAAGCAGATGTGCTCTTAAGCCATCAACAAACAAGACCTCACGCAAGGCAGGTAATCCAAGAATTTCAATCTCACATTTTCCAATTATATCAGCTTTACCATCATCTGCAAATATCACTATTCCACATTTATACTCTTCAACAGTTTTAAACAAAGTTCTATCACCAGACATATGTCGAAAATAACTGCTATCAAAGTACCACAAAGAAGTGTCCCTAATCTTTAGAGCAATATGTGCTACATGACATGTGTCTCTTTCTCCCTTTGTGATCCACACCTTTTTGATCTTTGGATGGTTCACCTTATTCACCCTCTAGCTAGTAGTCAATTGGTCTAACTTTACATTGATTATATCATTTTGTTTAGTTAAGACCATAACTTGACTCCACAAGTTCTGACGCCCTTTTCTTGAGTAGGAATTTTTAATTCTCTTGGGATGCCTCTTAAACTCAAAACAGTTTGGTTGAATGTGATCAATCTTACCACAACTATGACACATGTGGCTTACTTTGTGAGCTCTTTGTTTCATGAAGCGGGAGACATATTTAGGAGCATTCATGAAATTCTTACCCCTTTTTGGAGAATAAACAATCCTACTTTTAAAGGATGCAGAGCATGCATAGAGTTTTTCTTTAATTTAAAGCAATTTGGTCTAACATGACCAATGATGACATATAGGGCTTGTTTTGCAAGCTCTTTGTCTCTTAGAAGCTGAAACTGACTTTTGCACATGTAAAGTTTTTTTTACCCTTTTCAAATGGGTAAGCATTCCTATTCTCAGTCAACGCAGGAATAAACACAAATTTTCCTACATTTTCATAGGAGGTTTTTGAAGTTGAAGGAAGATAAGACTTTTCTTCAACACAGCCTAGACCGCTTTTGTCACCAGATGATTTTCCTACACTTAGGAGTTGGTCAAGCTTTGTCCCACTCAAAAATTCTGCAATTTAGTGTTCAAGAAAATCAACTCACTTTCCTAAATTTTCACTTTATCTTCAAGGGACACATTCCTCCTTTGTAATTGATCTATTAGACTAATGGCTTCATTTAACTTGTCTTGAAGACCTTCCCTATCTCTTTTGCAGATTTATATCTTCTCAATATGTGCTTTATTGAGTTTCCTCAATTTCACACACTCCTTATAAAGCTTCTCATAGATTTCCTGCAATTCGTCTTCATACTTGGAATCATTTCCAGACACACTCCCATCATCAGACACTTATTCACTGCAATAACTTTTGTCACCAACAAAAGAGGTGAACTCCATGTAGTTGAGATTTTTCTTTGGAAAAGAATTCTCTGATGAGTCATTTGACTTAGACTCACTTTCACTTAGGGACGCAATCTTTGCTCTTTCTTTGGCCTTTTTGTAATTAGTATACTCAAAATGAATGTACCCAAAGCCACGACATTCATGACACTGTACATTTGATTGTACATTGTCTTTGGTAGCTCTAGTGTATTTCTTAGAGCTTCTTTCCTCGTTCTCCGAACTTGAACCTTCGTTGAATCTTTCAAACCTTTTCTTCTCCTATCCTTGATTCTTGTTATTTCTATACTCAAACATTTTCTTGATTTTATTGCATAAAAGGCTATCTCATTGTCACTCATACAAAGTTCATCAGATGATTCATCTGAATTCTCTCTCACTGTGTTGAGAGCTATAGACTTATTTTTCTCTGACAGTGGAAGAGTATATTCATAGGTTTGTAGAGAACCAACCAACTCTTCAATTCTCATGCTGTCCAAATCTTTGCTCTTTTCAATTGCAGTGACTTTGGGACAAAATCTCTCAAGTAGAGATCTGAGGACCTTCCTCACAACTTTGTTTTAAGGAATTTTGTCCCCTAGATTGAAACTTGAATTTGTCATTCAGCTTGGCAAAGAACACATCAAAGGTTTCATCGTCCTTCATTCTAAGTTCTTTAAAGTTGATTGTGACGCCCCGACTCCCACATGCAAAACAACGCAGGAATCGTGACGTCAGGATGATGACAACACGGTCACGCATCCCAACGACAAGTGTTAAAGTGTGTGCAACAAATAAACAGTGCACAACAAATCGCAGCGGAATATTAATAATATCAGTCTACTAAGTACCTGAATTTTAATTTAATACACATATCTGAAAAATACAGTAAAAAGCCAAATACATACACGAGAGATAAATAATTTCCATAATCCAAATAGCAGCAACCACATGCCACTTATCCACAGAGCCGAACCCGAGGCTCAACGTCCTCATCCACATCTGCACCAAAAATCTACGGTACCAAAAAGGGTACCGCAGGTAAGTAATAATCCAAACGATCCCAAAAATAAAAATACATTTAAGCAACCAACATGCATGCATATGAGAAAATATGCACCAAACCCAAAAATATTAATTGGACACTGTAGGCAGGAATCACAGGCGGGACTCTACCACCATCCCTGCTTACTACCATCCCTACCGCGTGTACCGTAGGCGGTAATCGCAGGCGGGACAACACCACCATCCCTGCTTACCACCATCCCTACGCATACACCGTAGGCGGGAATCGCAGGCGGGACTATACCACCGTCCCTGCTTACCACCATCCCTACAGTTCCTTTCCACACAACACCAAAAACCCAATGGAGCACTGTAGGCGGGAATCGCAGGCGGGACTACACCACCATCCCTGCTTACCACCATCCCTACAGTCTCCTTTCCTTTTCCCCACATATGAAAACCCAGTTTTCATTAACACAAAATATGCGTGCACATGCAATGTACAAATCCAACAATAAATTCCAATAACCAACACGACAGTAAATTCCACAATTCAACCAGATCACAACACAACCAATCACAAACATCATAAACCAGTCAGTGCAAAAATATATTAAAACCTTAAAAGATGTTCGGCAAAATACTTACAGCGCTTTAATATAATTTTTGGAGGATCACGAGAGAGCTGGAAGCGCCAAATCAGCAACACCACAGTGTAAAAATACACTGTGACTGAAATACATAGTTAAACCCAAAAATCACCCGGGACCAAACGAAGACTTGGGAACGATAGGGTAGGGCCTATAGAAGGTGGGGAATCTAATGGTGGTGATGGTTGGCCGTGGGTGGCGGCCGAAACGGCGGTGGAAGGCCAAGAAGGTCGAATCGGATAGGGTGCTCGATGGGACGGCTCCGGCGACGTGATGGGAACCAAGGTGGGCCTAGTTTTCTAGATCATTTGCAAGTTCCAGATGGACCAATTACAAGATCAAGAGCCAAGAAGATTAAGGAAGCAATGCAAGGATTGGTCCAATCCACTTGGAATGAAGCTAGCAAGAGCCCAACATTCAATATGGGCTTGAAAGAAGGAGAACCAGTTATGATCCATTTGATTCAAGCAGTGGAAGACAAGACATAGAGATAGGCCCTATTGTTATTAGAAGCTTTTAATTTAGTTAAAAGATTTATTTCATTTAGAATAAGTGGGCTAGATGATACTTGGCCCACATATGTCTTATTTATTATGAATTAGGGTTTTTGGGAAGGCCTTGTACTTTGGCCAAGGGCTTATTTGGAAAAGTTATATTTTTTGGAACTAGGGTTTACAAGGGGGACTGTAGCGAATTATTGTAGCGCTGTACAGTAGCCGCGGGTACTGTTCATCCGAGGGTAGTTTTGGAAGTAGGGTTTATTTTGGGTTAGGGTTTCAATAGGGTTTTGGTTAAAACATTCTTTGTAGCCTCATTTGAAGATTAGACAATTTTGAATGTTATTTGTGAGTGAGTTTGCTCCTCTTGTTCTTCATTGAACTTTTGAACTTATCAAAGGCAAATCACAACCTTTGTGGCGTTCCTCCTTGTAATCTGGGTTCTTGAGACGGGTTATTCATCGGGTCTAGATTTTAATATAATCTAGGTTCTTGAAACGAGTTCTCATCGGGTCTAGATTCTCCATCCATTGACTTGATTTTGGCTTTCTTGGGTGCGTTTTCAAATTGATTGTGGGTTCAAGGGATTCCCTTCCCGCGGGTTCATATCATTTGGTATTCAGAGCTCGGTTTCCAATCAGGTCTGATTCTATCTTTTATTTCTTGCATATTGAATTCTAGGGCTTCATTGTTCTAGGGTTTAGAAAAAAAAAAAAAAGTGCAGAAATTTCCTTCATCCTAGGGCTGCTGAATTTCTCTTTGTTTTCTAGGGTTTCTTCATTCTTTGGTTTGGGTTACCTTGTTATTTGATT
Source organism: Cyclocarya paliurus (assembly GCA_029856935.1). Taxonomy (NCBI): domain Eukaryota; kingdom Viridiplantae; phylum Streptophyta; class Magnoliopsida; order Fagales; family Juglandaceae; genus Cyclocarya; species Cyclocarya paliurus. The sequence continues at coordinate 20,986,908 of CM056947.1, forward strand.
AGCCTTGCCTTGTTCTTTGTTAGGATTTTTTTTTTTTCAAGTGTTTATTCCTTTGTTTGTGATCATTTCAGTTGGTGAAAAGGAAAGAAAAGAAAAGGAAAGAAAAGAAAAGAAAAGAAAAGAAAAGAAAAGAAAAGAAAGGAAAAAAAAAAAATTGGTCCAGAAAAAAAAAAATAATCGTCCAAAAAAAAAAAAAAAGTATTGGAAAGCTGAAATTTTTTTTTTCTTGAGGCTTATCATCAAAGGAGCTACATACATTATTATAGTTGGTATCTTGTCTTCTAGTTACTCTTTCGTTGCCACAATTTCCTTGATTCTTGTGTCATTTTTATTCCTTCCGTGTTTTTCTTGTTCTTGTTTCTTAGACCTAATTACTAGTTGGGATAAAACAAGGTTGCATTGTCTTGATTGAGTTCAATTAGTTCTTAAAGAACTTGAGTGGGAAAACTCTTGAGGTAAAAGGCAAGAGAGTGTGAGACTATTATCTGGAAAAGCCAATTAGGAGTGAAACACGAGTGGAGTGCCATTGTTTGAGTGTAAACACGTAAGGGAGTGTGTGAGGTTTTCTACTAACATTCTTTTTGTACAGCACATTACGATGTCTCATCGTAGTGACTCATCACCGAAGGGGATGACAGATAACTCATCCTTTGTGTTGCAAGCCATGCAAAAACAGTTTGAGCGGTTGAATTTTGTGTTGGGTGAAGTTAGGGACAGGATGGATCATCAAGAAGCAGCGATTAGAAATCTACAAGGTGGGAGAGATAGGAGGCGACGTGTGCCTAGGGTTGAAAATGAGTATGAGCATGAAGGAGATGGTGAGGATGAGGAAGATTTAGAATCTGAAGTTGGGTCGGGTAGGCATGGAAGAGTTAGGCGTGAAAGACGACTTGAGGGGAACCTAGGGGGTCGGGATGGTATAGATAGAGACCTTGGGAGCATCAAAATGAAAATACCATCTTTCCATGGTAGAACTGACCCGGAGGTTTATCTAGATTGGGAGAAAAAAATAGAGTTGGTATTTGATTGTCATAATTACTCTGAGGAGAAAAAAGTAAAGTTGGCGGTAATTGAGTTCACTGACTATGCTACTATTTGGTGGGATCAATTAGTAACCAATAGGAGGAGGAATTATGAGAGGCCAGTAGAGACGTGGGGAGAGTTGAAAGCTCTCATGAGACGAAGATTTGTACCTAGCCACTACTATAGGGATCTTTACCAAAAGCTCCAAAATCTTACACAGGGGTCTAGGAGTGTGGAGGATTACCATAAGGAGATGGAGGTGGCGATGATACGGGCTAATGTAGAGGAGGATCGGGAGGCCACCATGGCTAGATTTTTGAGTGGTTTGAATAGGGACATAGCCAATGTAATTGAATTGCAACATTATGTGGAGATGGAGGACATGGTTCACATGGTTATGAAGGTGGAGAGGCAGTTAAAGAGAAAAGGGGCAGCAAGGTACACTTCAGTCTCTAGCACTCCTTGGAAATCAAAGTGGGATAAGAATGATGGAGTTGTAGCAAAGAGAAAGACCGAACCACCTAAGGGAAAAGATGAGGGAACTAGCAACAAACCCAAGGTAGAATCTCAACCTTCACGGAATAGAGATATTAAATGCTTTAAGTGTTTGGGTTCAGGGCACATTGCTTCTCAATGTCCAAACAGGCGGGTGATGATTATGCGTGACAATGGGGAGGTGATGACTGAGAGTGAGGATGATAGTGATGAGATGCCTGACTTGGTTGATGCTAGTGATGATGATGGAGTGGTATACCCCGTCACAGGTGAGTCTCTTGTTGCCAGGCGTGCTCTCAATACACACATTAGGGTGGATGATGCAGAGCAACAGAGAGAGAACATTTTCCATACTAGATGCCATGTCAACAATAAGGTATGTAGTTTGATCATTGATGGGGGGAGTTGTACTAATGTGGCTAGCACTACTTTGGTTGAGAAACTGAATCTACCAACTTTAAAACACTCTAGACCATACAAATTGCAGTGGTTGAATGATTGTGGAGAGGTTAGGGTGGATAGACAAGTGTTAGTTACTTTTTCAATCGGAAAATATCAGGATAAGGTGCTTTGTGATGTTGTGCCTATGCATGCTGGCCATATTTTGTTGGGGAGGCCGTGGCAGTATGATAGGAGGGTGACACATGATGGGTTCAAAAACATGCACATCTTTGTAATGGAGGGCAAAACAATCAAGCTTGCTCCTTTAACTCCAAGTCAGGTCTATGAGGACCAATTGAAACTGAAAAATGAGAGTGATCAAAAAAGAAAGAGTGAAAATAAGAGTGATCAAAAAAGAAAGAGTGGAAAAGAGATTGAGCAAAAAAGAAAGAGTGAGAGTGAAAATGAGCACAAAAGAAAGAGTGAAAAAGAAAGTCGAGAGGTGGTTGGGAGTAAAGAAAAAAGAGTGGAGCCACGAGAGACAAAAGAAAGAGAGTCTGCTGAGAGAAAAGGAAAGACAAAAGTGAGTTTTTATGCAAGAGAGAGTGAGGTTAAGAGAGCTTTCTTCGCAGATCGCCCTATGATTTTTCTTGTCTATAAAGAATCTTATCTTAATGTTGATGAAACTAACCAGTCTCTTCCTAGTTTGGCTGTTTCTATGTTGCAGGAGTTTGAGGATGTATTCCCAGAGGAGATGCCTAATGAGTTGCCACCCATTAGAGGCATTGAGCACCAGATTGATTTTGTGCCCGGAGCTGCTATTCCAAACCGACCAGCCTATAGGAGTAATCCAGAGGAGACAAAGGAGCTTCAGAAGCAAGTAGAGGATTTGATGAGCAAGGGGTACGTGAGGGAGAGCATGAGCCCATGTGTAGTACCAGTGCTACTAGTGCCAAAGAAGGATGGGACGTGGAGGATGTGCGTTGATTGCAGGGCGGTCAACAATATCACGGTAAAGTATCGCCATCCCATTCCTAGATTAGATGATATGCTTGATGAATTGCATGGCTCATGTATTTTCAGTAAAATTGATCTTAAAAGTGGGTACCATCAAATTAGAATGAAAGAGGGTGATGAATGGAAAACGGCTTTTAAGACTAAGTATGGACTTTATGAATGGTTGGTTATGCCATTTGGACTTACAAATGCGCCCAGTACTTTCATGAGATTAATGAACCATGTCTTACGTGCGTTCATAGGAAAGTTTGTGGTTGTGTACTTTGATGATATCCTAGTGTACAGCAAGGACTTAAATGAACATATTGAGCATTTGAGATACGTGTTTGATGTGTTAAGATGTGAAAAGTTGTATGCTAATTTCAAGAAATGTACCTTTTGCATGGAAAAAGTTGTTTTTCTTGGTTATGTTGTTAGCACAAAAGGTATTGAGGTGGATGAAGAGAAAGTCAAGGCCATCAAGGAGTGGCCAACGCCAAAAAGCATCACTGAGGTAAGAAGCTTCCATGGCTTAGCTAGCTTTTATCGGCGTTTTGTTAAAGACTTTAGCACCATTGCTGCACCACTCACTGAAGTAATTAAAAAGAATGTTGGGTTTCATTGGGGGGTTGATCAAGAGAATGCTTTTACCACTATTAAAGAAAGGTTGTGCTCTGCACCTGTGTTAGCATTACCTGATTTTAACAAAACTTTTGAGATTGAATGTGATGCCTCAGGAATAGGGATTGGAGCCGTTTTGATGCAAGATAGGCGGCCCATAGCATTTTTCAGTGAGAAGCTAAGTGGGGCGTCCCTGAAGTACCCTACTTATGACAAAGAGCTTTATGCTCTAGTTCGTGCATTAGAGACTTGGCAGCATTATCTATGGCCTAGGGAATTTGTGATCCACACCGATCATGAATCGTTGAAGCATCTCAAGGGTCAAGGTAAGTTGAATAAAAGGCATGCTAGATGGATGGAATACATTGAGACCTTTCCATATGTCATCCGTTACAAGCAAGGTAAGGAAAACATTGTTGCTGATGCTTTATCCCGAAGGTATGTACTTCTTACTTCTATGAGTGCTAAAATGCTTGGGTTTGAATATGTGAAAGACATGTATGTTGATGATACTGCCTTTTCTGAGGTGTATAAGGCATGTGATAAGGCGGCATTCGGTAAGTTTTACAAACATGATGGTTATTTGTTTAAGGAAAGCAAATTTTGTGTGCCAAATTGTTCTATGCGTGAGTTGTTGGTGCGTGAGACACATGGTGGAGGATTAATGGGACACTTTGGTGTCAAGAAGACTTTAGATATTTTGCATGAACATTTCTTTTGGCCTAAGATGAAGAGAGATGTCAACCGCATTTGTGGCAGGTGCATTACATGTAGAAAGGCCAAATCTAAGGTTATGCCACATGGGTTGTATACACCCTTTCCTGTTCCTAGTGAGCCATGGGTAGACATATCTATGGACTTTGTTTTGGGGCTGCCTAGGACAAAAAGGAGTAGATATTCTATTTTTGTGGTTGTGGATAGATTTAGTAAGATGACCCATTTCATTCCATGCCATAAAACAGATGATGCCACAAACATAGCTGACTTGTTTTTCAGGGAGATAGTGCGACTCCATGGTGTACCTAGGAGTATTGTTTCTGATAGAGATGTTAAATTCCTTAGCTACTTTTGGAAGGTGTTGTGGGGGAAATTGGGTACTAAGCTCTTATTTTCCACAACTTGTCATCCGCAGACTGATGGTCAGACTGAAGTAGTTAATAGGACTTTAACTCAGCTTTTGCGCACTGTTGTTCAAAAGAATTTAAAAACTTGGGAGGATTGTTTGCCATTTATAGAGTTTGCATATAATAGGGCCATGCATACTACTACTTCCTATTCTCCTTTTGAAATTGTTTATGGTTTTAATCCACTTACTCCTTTAGATTTGACGCCTTTACCTATTGATGGCAGGAGTAGTTTGGATGGACAAAAGAAGGCAGAGATGGTAAAGTCACTTCATGAGAGGGTACGGCTTCAAATTGCCCAAAAGAATGAAAGAGTTGCTTCCCAAGCTAATAAAGGGCGAAGGCGTGTCATCTTTGAACCAGGAGATTGGGTTTGGGTTCACATGCGCAAAGAAAGATTCCCTGCCCATAGAAGGACCAAGCTGCATCCTCGAGGAGATGGACCTTTCCAAATTCTTGAGAAAATTAATGACAATGCATATAAAGTGGACCTTCAAGGTGAGTATAATGTTTCAGCTACGTTCAATGTTTCTGATCTTTCTCCTTTTGATGTAGGTGATGATTCGAGGTCGAATCCTTTTGAGGAGAGGGGGAATGATGGGAACCAAGGTGGGCCTAGTTTTCTAGATTATTTGCAAGTTCCAGATGGACCAATTACAAGATCAAGAGCCAAGAAGATTAAGGAAGCAATGCAAGGATTGGTCCAATCCACTTGGAATGAAGCTAGCAAGAGCCCAACATTCAATATGGGCTTGAAAGAAGGAGAACCAGTTATGATCCATTTGATTCAAGCAGTGGAAGACAAGACATAGAGATAGGCCCTATTGTTATTAGAAGCTTTTAATTTAGTTAAAAGATTTATTTCATTTAGAATAAGTGGGCTAGATGATACTTGGCCCACATATGTCTTATTTATTATGAATTAGGGTTTTTGGGAAGGCCTTGTACTTTGGCCAAGGGCTTATTTGGAAAAGTTATATTTTTTGGAACTAGGGTTTACAAGGGGGACTGTAGCGAATTACTGTAGCGCTGTACAGTAGCCGCGGGTACATTTCATCCGAGGGTAGTTTTGGAAGTAGGGTTTATTTTGGGTTAGGGTTTCAATAGGGTTTTGGTTAAAACATTCTTTGTAGCCTCATTTGAAGATTAGACAATTTTGAATGTTATTTGTGAGTGAGTTTGCTCCTCTTGTTCTTCATTGAACTTTTGAACTTATTAAAGGCAAATCACAACCTTTGTGGCGTTCCTCCTTGTAATCTGGGTTCTTGAGACGGGTTATTCATCGGGTCTAGATTTTAATATAATCTAGGTTCTTGAAACGAGTTCTCATCGGGTCTTGATTCTCCATCCATTGACTTGATTTTGGCTTTCTTGGGTGCGTTTTCAAATTGATTGTGGGTTCAAGGGATTCCCTTCCCGCGGGTTCATATCACGACGGATCGGAGCCGGGGTTGGGTCCAAATGGTTGCTTGAGGGCCGGTGGTGGTGTGGTAGAGAGATGGTGGCCGGAGGTGGCCGGACGGCGGCGAAACGGGTGAAGGAACGCCGCGGCTTCGCAAGACTTCCGGAGGCTAACGGCGGCGCGGCGTCGGCTGGAATTTGGAGGGGTGGCTCGCCGGCGCACGGGGAAGCCGGTGGTACCGGCGGCGGCTCAGGAACGGTGAACCCGATTTGAGCGAGGGAGAGGAGAGAGAGAGAAGGGGCTGGGTCGGGGGAATCCGAAGGAGAAGAAGAAAAGAAAAAGAAAAAGAGAAAAAGAAAAAGAGAAGGAAGAAAAAAGAGATCCAGCCTTTTTCAACTTGGGTTTCGAAAGTGATCCAACGAAAACGATTTTAAAACCACTAAATAAACAAAACAATTCAAATTCAATGAAAAGCTCAATTAAAGCAGTAAAAATATTAAAATCCAAAAACAAACCAATTTAAATTAAAGATCAATTTTAAATCTAAAACATTAAATAATATTAAGAAAATCCATTAAAATGATTTTCACAACTTAAAAATATAATAAAAATAATATTTAAAACCCCCATAAATTCAAAACAAGAGAATAAATTTTTAAACAATTTAAAATAATCATTCTTTAAAAATACTCTAAAATCTGGGATGTTACATTGATAGTCAACATTTGAAGTTTAGAATTCTTTATAACCTTGGTACCTTTGTGGGTAATTTCTAGAATATCCCACACCTCTTTGCTAGTTTCACATATGGAGATTCGCTTGAACTCCTCAAGTGACACAACCATGGAAATCTATGGTGCCCCTAGCCCCTGCTTGGAATTGGAAAGTGGCTGAAACGCTGGGACATGTAACACAAGGCTACACACCCCTCATACATGACATGTAGTATGCTATGCTCCTAAGTACACTAGCAGTATGTAATATCGTAGTAGCGAAAAAATAATAAAATTCGGATATTCTAAACAATGCAACAAGCAATTGCAAAGTACATGGTACCGTACTAACAAAACATTACCCACATTGTCCATAACCATAAAATTGTACCATAAGATATAGTATCCCAAAATAACATATAGTAAAGTTTAGTCTCCCAAAACACGAAACTTCCTCAAAATATTGTTTCTCAAAAATTGAGATCTAATTCATAAGTTCTTTCTTTCACAAAATAACTAAGTTTCCATTTTCTTCATGAGGGTTCAGGTTTCACGTGCTTCTCTAGAATTTTATCTTTGTCCCGATTGTTATGCCGTCTGAATTCCACAATAAACTCTAGTATTCCGGAGATCTCCCGATCAATGCCCTCGAGTTGCTCCAAGATGAAGGGCTCAGGTTGACTAGTAACCATCTTAGGCACAATCATCTTCGGAGGACGTTCTCTTTCTCTTGGTCATGGGTGTCGTCTTCTACACTTGTAACAACTTCTACCATTCCGGTTGGGAAATGGTAGTGTAAACCACCATAATGAGATTTCTAGAAATCTTAGCAAGTAATCACACAACATACAATAGTTAACTCAAGCATACAAGAGGTACATCATGAAATACGTGCATAGACATATACTTGACATATGACTCGACCATTTTCAAAAGACTTGTAACAGAGATTTTAACATTTTTAGAAAATTTCTTTGACTTTATTTTTCATGATGATTCTTAGTCAAAACTTTTTTTATTAGAACATATCACAAGATTTGCATCGAGTGATCCTTATCATATCACGAGATTTTCATCAAGTGATCCTTATCTTATGAACTCTTATTCTTGTTCATAGGGTGGACACAACATAGTTCCCCTTTTGCTCCGCGTGTTCCTGCTAGTTACCACACCATCAACGGTCCGTATATCATGATGAATACGTCATAAATAGAGATTCATATTAACTCAACCTTACTTCGTCGAATTACATGCCTTATGCACCCACTAGCGTTATGTGCTTCCTCGCTCCGGCATTCTTTAAAAAGAATTTATTCGAGGCTTGTCGACTGTTCTTCGTCTACCCAGGGGTTACCACTTCATTTTTAAACACTCCAGAGTGGACAGAGGAGTTCCACTAGGACAATCCCCCGTCCTAGCACTTGGGGTCGTGATACAACTTTTAAACTTTTTTCTTTGAAAACAGTTTTCCCCAAATGCATGTGACATAAGATTTAAGACATACGTACTTGCACTTGACATGTGACATATGAAATGTCGTGCAAGAAATAGCCAAGCATAATATGTTCAATTCATGGCATGATAACATAGATCACATGAGACATCAAAACGCATACATGGAATCATGAGAACTTGTTTAGGTTGAAACACATAGACACAAAAACATGAAGATTCATCACTTAAATATGTTCCAATCTTCAAGTATATAATATAGAAATCAAAATATAGTAAAACAAAGCATGAAATCATAGGTTTTGGCTAAGGTCTGAAACTTCCAAGACATGGTATAGTCGAAACACTAAGTATCACAAATTGACAACATTATTCTCCTTAAAACCGAAACATGCCAAGAACATTCTTATCATTTTCATCTTGAACCGAATCATACCATTTATGTAATATTTATAATTCAAGATCATATAAGAATATTCAAACAAACAATCAAGAAATAGCAAACAAAGCAAACATGATAATGAAAGGATTTACACAAATATATACAAGTATTAACCAAGAGCAAGTTAAGTATATACTTACAAAAATCCACGAAATGAAAAAAATAGCAAGCTATAAATTGAGATATAACTTGTTGGAAATAGGGTTCCAAAACTCTAATCCATATTCTTGAGTGTGTGAGGGTTTCTAGGGTTATCACTAAGATTTAAGAAATACCAAACCAATCGGCTTCTAGGGTTTTAAGTCAACAAACCCTTCAACTTCCTTGTGTCTTTTGCTAAACTCGAACAAGAGTAAAAATACATGAGGGTGGCCGAAAATATAGAGGATGAATTGCCCCCATCATTCGGCTTCAAGGTTTTCTTAAACCTAAGTCATTTTCTAAGAAAATGGGTAGAAAGTGTGTGTGTTCCATCATTCTTGAAGTCTTATGAGATTTGAATCTCACTTTTGGATTGAGAAAGTGACTTGTGTGTGAAACTAGGAGGAAAAACAGATTCTTACCTTTCTTAGTCCTGAGGGTGCCGAAATCCTTCCTTGAAAAGGAATCCTTTTGTTTGGTTGGAAAGAAAATATGAGAAAGAGTGAGAATCTTCATGTGGACATGAGAGAGTTGTGTGGAGAGAGTGAGAGCAAGTAAAATCCGAAATTGGCAAAAAAAGAAAGCTTTTGGGCGTAGCCGCGTATGGCTCCTATCCCCTTTTGCAGAATATTCCTCAATCCCTCATTGGTTGTTTGAAATCCATTGCATGCAAAACAAGTGGCATAGGTTTCTTCTCCCCCTTTCTCCTTTGCCGAAAATGACTCTTAGAATTCCCATCATGGAATTCTATTGGGAATACAAGAAGCTTGGGGTGGCCTATATGGTTTCTCTTCCCTTGGCCGAAACCTCATTTTTCCCTTTAATGCCCTTCCTTTTCTTAAGCAAGTGAATATCTTTTCAAGGGTACTTTGTAAAACATTCCATACCTCTTCCTTTTCCCAACAAGCAACCTTTGGCATGGGTGACAAGTGTGCCTTGTCCTTTGCCGTCCACTCATTCTTCTATTTACTAAGTTGATGCTTCATCTTCCTAGTGCTTCTTCCCTAAGTGACTTTTCATGTGCCATTGGTCTATGGATGGTCGAAGTGACAAGTGGCAAGTGGGTGGGGTGCTTGGGAGTGTGTTAGCCGAAACCCTAATGGCATATTTGTCCTTTGATATAAGAGTCCCTTCATCCAATCTTCTAGAAGCTTAGTACATATTTGACACTTGGCAAAATCTGACCAAAATTAGAAATCCTTTGTGCTCCCCTTCGGTTTCCCATGCAGATTTTCTAGAAAAGCTATATTTCTTTTTCCTAGGCTTCCTTTCCCAAGATATCTATCTTGGAACTCAAAATTGGGCCAAGACAAGGGGTCTAGGCATGTGGGAAGATGGGCTAGCCGAAAATCCTTTAGTCTTCCTAGGTGCCTTTTGGTCCCTTGATTCTTCTAGAAGGTTTCTAGCACATTGACAAGTAGCAATTCCTTTAGAGTAGGTGTGCAAGCCACTTCCTGGTGCTTTCCTACACTTCTCTCTCCCCCTTATCCCATTATCAAGTCTTGATTCACAATATAGCACTTATCCCATTATCAAGTCTTGATTCACAATATAGCACTTACATGCCACATGGCACTAGTGACTAAGACTAGGGTCATGGGCATAAAGTCATTGGGGCTGGGTTTCTAAATAGGGCCGAAATTTACAAAGCATTCTAAGGTTACTCCTCTCTTGGGCTCAAGTTGTCATTTCCAAGACTCTAAGGCTTTCCAAAATAACTAGAGCTCCCAAAAATGTCATGGCAACTAAGAATAAAAACTATGGGCCATGCTTAGGCAAGTTTGGGTCATCACAAAATCGTATTCAGGTCTTTACTATTCCAATTACAATCACTAATTTCATCTTTTGTCTTATCTTCTACCATTTTGGGAATTTCAGCTCCATTAATGATTGTACTAGGCTGTTTCCATCCTCTTGCCATTGATACCCACACTCGTTTATCTATAGATTTCAGAAAAGCTCCCATTCGAACTTTTTAATAGGCATAGTTGCTATCATCAAAATATGGTGGTGATGTGAGTGATTGAGACCTATCCATTCTAACCACTAAAGTAGGATCAAGCTCAGGAACTAAATCCTAATGGAGTGAACTCGCTTTGATACCAATTGAAAAAGTAAGGATTCTATCCAACACAACACCTAGAGGGGGGTGAATAGGTGTAATTCTATTTTGATAGTCTATTAAAAAAGTATTGTTAAACAAACAATTAATCAATGAAATAAAACACACAAATAATCAACACAACAATTTGGTCACAAAGTGAAAATTTATTTGAAAAATGTCTTCAAAATCTAAAACCACTCTGGGTGTAAGTTACCACCTCAAATCTACTATAGAAACTTTAGTTTGTTATAACCATTTTAGAAGAACTCACAAAACCTTTGTAGTGGCTAAACCTAGCTTGCAATACCACGAGTGACCCACTCAATCTCTCCACACATGTAGTACTAGAACTCCGACCTTTTTGTAGCTTTCTACGAGAACCTCTTGATCTCTGCATCAACAACAACTTTAGAAACCTTTCGGCTAATGAACATGATCACACCAATGGACTCAACTGTGCTTAATCTTGAGTGTGATATGATGGAGATATATTTTCCAAGAGAGAATTAAATTTGAATGTGGAAGGGAGTTTCTCTCAAGTGCTCTTGGAAGAGGCTTTGTTTTAGCTCAATTTCTCCACACATTAGGACAAAACATAAGTGTCTTTTATACCCACCAAGGAATACATACGATATATTCTGAACATTCGCTTGAACTACATGTCGAGTGTGTGTTGAGCGCATGATATACTTCAGAAGTCGCTTGAGCTCCATGTTGAGTAAGGGTTGAGCGATCTCCCTGTCTAGGTTACTATTCGAGGTACATGTCGAGTGAGGGTTGAATGAACTCTTTGTATGAGTTCCACTTGAGCTCCATGTCAAGTGCCTTTCGAGAGAATTCTCTGTATGGGTTCCACTCAAGCGCAATGTCGAGCGCCTATCGAGCGAACTCTCTAAATGAGTTCTGCTCAAGCCATGTTGAGCTCACTTGGACCTCTTTTCACTTTAACCCACTTCAACACTTGTTACAACTCAATTTTATAAAAGTTTTCACAAAAATATGCCAACACACTCATTTTTACATTAACATAAACAATTCAACTTTTTTAAATTCTAAAATAATAATAATATTCAATAATAATATTCTAATAATATTTTATTTTATTTTTAACTTTCATCTAAAATTATCTTATCTCATCTCACTATTCAATCTGCACCTAACTCATCATCATCATTTTAAAGATGGATAATTAAGTAATGGAGTCTGTAGATCTTAGAAAAATGTTACTGATGTGGAACTATTATAACTCTTAAATTGATTTATTTTTCAATCAGCCTTTTACGACCCTCTTTCGGATGGAAGAAATTTTTGTAAAATAATGATATTTTCCTACTTATTTTATAAAGATAAATATAATTTAGACTAGAAAGTGATGTTATAAAAAGACATTTAAATTGACTTAGACTTGATATAATATGATAGATTGTAAAATTGTATTTATTGTAAAATAGACTTAGTATATTACATTTAAGTCATGTTAGTTTGTAAACTTCATTTGTAATATTTCTTAAGTCCTTTGTCAATCTAACACTTGTGGAAGGGATAAAATATATCAAGTCTAAAGTGGTTTTCAAGGCTCAATCCAAGGGGGATCTCATTAGGAAGGAAGTGAGAAAGGAAAGGGGAAGGGATAAAAGGCTGAGAAGGGTGTAAGGAGGAAAATAGAGGAAAGGATATAAATGAGAGGTGATGTGACATAAAGGAGGGTGGGGTGACCTAAAGGAAGGCGAGACAAAGGATACAAGAAAGGGAGCAGAAGACTTCAGGGGGACTTCTTTGACTTCAATTGTTTTAGCTTTTCAACCTCTTGGGAAGGAGACGAGCGAGGAGATCTACATTGTACAAAGAGGAAGAGAGATCATGAGAGACTGTAAATAAGAATATTATAGTGGACTCTCCCTTCCCCAAAACTACCGTAGATGTAGACTTTATGCCGAACTATGTAAATCTGGATGTCATTGTCTCTTTATATTCTCTACATTTATTTACTGCTCACTGCCATATATGTATGCACCGACGCTGTACAGCTGCACCGAACCACCACTAGGAGCTCCACACTGTGCTGATTGAGGTCCGAACATCTTCAGCGGGCCGGGAATGGATCTTTCTTCCATTTCGGCCTATTGTGCCATTTTTAGGCGTTGACAACTTCTGTTTTATAATAAGTCTTTGTGTGAAACAAAGTTGTAAAACGGATTGTCTTAATCATTTTCCATAATTAATAAGCAATGTAATATCAACATAAGAAGATAGGGGTACTGTTGAGTTTATTAACTGGGCTCAGCACTTAATTAGTATTTAGCTAATTGTGACTTTAGGGTTTTGCTAATTAGAAAAATAATCATGTAGTTAAGTGCAAGTGGTTGTATAAAATGGAGAATAAGCCTTTGTATTGATTCATTCAACAGATTTAATACAAAATTACTCTTTCTGTCTCTATCCCTTGGAGGCATAACCATCCTCAAATTTGGTTTCTTCTTACTTTGTGGTTGACTTTTTGTTTAGTTTCCATCGATCCAAGCAACAATTTAAGGGGTGCTGTTATCATGACCTGCCATCCACAACACGTGGGGAGACAGACACTATTGACTTCCATTGTCAACTGCCACGACTGCCACTCAAAAATCTTACAAAATCTCATTCAACTCAGAATTATTTTTATAATTTCAGAAAAAAAAAACAACTCCACTTGTCCAATGAAATCCAATATCAGCAATAATAAGCATATTTTGTTTTATATTTGTCATGAGCCATGGTGTCTTTGACATTGTGCAAATTAGAGCCCGTTTACTTTTCCTGGCCTGTTTGATTTTTATGGAATCAATATGAAAATTATAGTTGACTAAATTCCTTAATTTGTTTTTGTTGCAAAACTTTAAAATTGATCAAATATATAACTTGACTATTCATGCATTTACTTTTTATTCAAGCATTATATATCCTTACTATAATATTATGTGTAGGTAATATATAATTTAATCTAATTAATACACGAAATATTTAATCCAAATAATTAAATATATATAAAGCAAGCGTACGTAGAGTGAAGGTCTTAATTTATGATCACTGATATAATAAGTTTTGGAAAAATGTGGTAATTTAATATGGATAGTGATAGGGTTACTAACTATTACTATCCATCTACTACTCAAGTACATTTCAATTTTTTTTTATCATTTTTTTAAAGTATTTTTTTAACATTCTTAATCACTAAGAAAAAATTAAAAAATATATATAATTTATCTAATAGTACTCACTTCTTTAATTATTAAGTAAAATAATAATAAAAAAATCAAATACAAAAGGAATAGTAGATGGGTAATAGTAGGGTAGTAACCCTATCATTATTCTAAAATATACTGTTTTAGTTTCAGTCTTCTTTTTTTACGTTGATAATTTCAAAAAAAAAAAAAAAAGAAGTAATTATGTTATACAGTTCTGAGATATGCAAGTCTTGTACATTACTCTATTTGAAAAAAGCAGAATCCACCGTGAAAAACATGTGTCCAAGATTTTTCATACTTTTTTCAAAGAGAATACACAAAGTTTGCACATCCTAGAACCGTATTTAAAAGTACTAATTTTTGAAAAATGTTATTATTCATCAATATTATAACTATCATGATGCATTAATCTTTCTTTAAATGTAGCATCAAATGATTACCAACTAAATAAAAAAAAAACACTTGGTTTTCTAATCATGATTTGATCGATGCCACATAAAAAAAAAACGCAAGAATGATAAAAGTCATCATAGTTAAAAAAGATATATATATATATATATATATATATATATATATATAATGAATAAAATTACTAATCATTTTCAAGATGATGGGTAGTTAATGAAAGGATTATTAAGTTGTATGAGATAGTCATGAGTCATACATGCATGTGTGCAAATCATATATCCATGCATAAATTTTGCTGTCCCGAAATTTGTTTAAAAAAAACTAGCTTGAAGAGAAACGTACGGTTATACGTTATGATCCATGTGGTATATTGACTTTGGGATTTCAACGTTATTATACTAATCGTTTTAATCCGGTTCTAATTATATATCAAAGTATGAATGAGTCACCATTTACTTTCCTTTCTTTCTTTGTTGTTGTTCCTCATGATCTCTTATTCTTCTTCTTCAGCTTGTTTTTGTTTTGTTTTTTTGTTTTTGTTTTTTAATTTTCCTCTTCATTAAATTCTTATTTAGTCTCTAGGGTTCAACAAGCAATCTTTATAAAGATCTTCCGAGACAAAGTATTTCCACCGAACCTGGGAGAAATATTTGCCGGAAAAGATGTTTTGCCACAAAATTATGCTTGTTTTTAGCGAAAGGTCCTCGCCGCAAAAAGTCATACCTTTTGTAATGAATTACCACTTTTAAGTTCTAAAATTCGGAAGAATTCTAAAAGATGATATCCATGCCATTATCGTATTAGATTAAATATGATCTCTGCTATCTCCTTTGTTATTGTCGTTCATGGAGTCGATTAATTTTTTATTATATGCATATTGTAAGTTTACGATTTTTTTATTGATTACTTATGACTGGGGGCGGGGGTACTGATGCATGTACTTGGATTTGGAACAAGAAAATACGCTTCTGGAAACAAAGAATGTCCTGATCTGCCGTCATAAACTATTGGAAGGCCGGCGATTCGGCAAATATTGGTCAAGCTGTTCGGCCGGCAATCCCCGCCCACATAGATCACTATGTAGTATTTATTTATTGAAAAACGGACACTGCAATTTTGTCCAAATTAGAGTAGAAGCCAAGCATTTCCAACAACAGTTTTTGCCTTTTTTTTTTTTTGAATGATCCGCCTTTATTGTTTTTAAGTGATTGATAAATATATATATTTATTTATAAACCCTTTTATAATATCATATATATATAAGTGGTTGAAGACTTGAAGTTGTTTAGGATATGATATAAATAATTAAATTTATCTTTTCTTATTAGTTTAAAATTTTTGAACAAATTATGAATTCAGACAATATCAGTGCAGAGGTATTGAGTTCAATTAAATCCTAACTCTACACTTTACACAACTAATAAAATATCTCACTTATTGGGTGATCATATCAAGGGCACCGGCGAGTCTAGCTCACATGTTAATGGCCATGTATTAAGGGAATTATGATATAAATAATGAAAAGTTTCATAGAAGTTGGCTCCGAAAAAGAAAGAAAAAGAGTTGCTATGGTAAGTCCAAAAATATAAGACATATCTTTTACATAAGAACTTTAATGGAGCTATCAATTATTTATTTTATTAATATATATTAGGAGTACTATAATGGATAAAGATAACTATCAATGAGAAGTTGTATCTCTTGGGTGATATAAACCAAGTTTTATATCATTTGATAAATGATATCAACATTATGATAGAAAGTGATGGATGGGTCGCTAACCTAACATGGTTTAAATTCTTGTATATATATATATATATATATATATAGTCTATATTTAATTCGAAGGTTAATGGCGATGGATAAACTAGAAGAATAATTTCAAAATATGGGTGATCTATATAATAAAGCATTCTTAGACAAATCATGATTAAAGATGATAGATATGCACTATATATATTTCTTAGCCCCTTCAAAAGAACCGTGGAAAAAGACCTTATAAGGTTGATCATGAGGAGATCCCTCAATAGCTATAGTGTACTTGCCCTTGGATAATACAATGATCAATTAGAAAGGGGTGAGGTGTTTTTAAGACTTTGATTAAAAAATATGAAAGAAAGAGGTCAGAAGTTCCTCATATACATGCATGGTGGGCCGGGGTCCTCCATCACTTTCATTTGTGTCAAGCTCGCAACTGCAACTTTTAATTTCAATGATGACTTGCATTTAGTGGTCGGCATTTTAATTAGATTTCGTACTAATTAATATTAGACACGCACTAACTATGGCCTCTTAATTATCGCCATGGTTTTGGCGGTTTTGACTTTTGCCACTACTCTCTCTCTATTTAAAGGATCGCAGCTGCCTCTTGGATTTAATCCATAAAACAGCTTTCGGTCTTTGACAAGTTTTCTTTCTTTCTTGTGTGCTACTCTGATAACAGTGAGTACCACTTCTCTCCCTCCCTCTCTCTCTCTCTCTCTCTCTCTCTTCCATAGCCATGGTTCTCCTGAGAAGCAGCTGCTCCCATGCATATACATACATACATACATACGTACATATATTTGTGCATGTCTATATATATTATATATATATGTTTTATGTTTTCTTTTGTGTATTATGGTTCATGAGTACTATGTTCGGAAGAGTGGAAGATATTTGTAGGAAACTTGTCATACTTTTGGTACAAGTTGTCGTTCTTATTTTGTTGTTGTTGTAAGGTAAGAATAATTTTGAGCACAAAATCTCATATTATATAGCACCAGAAAATATAGGAACATGCCTATACAATCCTAGCAGCCAGATTCTTCGTAAATTATAGAGAATCTTCACATAAAATATGATCCCTCAATTAATTTGATGGAATTGTTTCCCAATAGATTTCCATTAATCAGTCAACTCCGTAGTGTTTTCTGACTGCAGTTTTGATTAAAATATAAATAAAAAAAGGTCATGTCAAGTTGTCAACCATGTAATACAATGCATCTGTATGGTTGTGATGTTACCTCCATCAACTGTTTAACTTCCAACTGCATCCATGCTGACTAAAAAATTGCAGATTTAAGATGCAAACCTGCATCACCGTCCACAGATACACCTTGAACCTTACTCGACTTCACATGAAATGACACATGAAAAAAAGAGTTCAAAATTGTATCCATTTGTCTGTAAAACTGTTTCAATTTGTCCTTTCTTGTGTGGCGCCTTTCACAAAACAGTTTTATAAATAATTAATTGCTTGCCGTTGATCATGTGCAGGACAGTCAAACGTAAGCTAGACATCAAAGGTAATTCAAAGAAACCGAGCCAAATGCCTTCTCAAAAGCAGGCCAAGCTCCCTGTAATAGATTTTTCTGGTAACAACTTGCAGAGTTATTGGGCATCGACATGTGACAAAGTCCGGCAGGCTCTTGAAGAATATGGCTGTTTTGTAGCATTATATGAAAAAGTCTCCTCTGATCTTGACAATGATGTTTTTGACTCGTTAGCGGAGTTGTTCGATCTTCCTTTGCAAACCAAACTCAGAAACGTATCTGAGAAACCTTACCATGGCTATTTTGGTCAGAACCCATGGTTGCCACTCAATGAAAGCATGGGAATTGAGGATGCACTAGTTCTCAGCAGAACTCAAAGCTTCACAAACCTAATGTGGCCTTCTGGAAACCAAAACTTCTGGTATATATATTTATATATAGAACTCTATTTATATATATGCATTGTGGCCGTACTTTTACCTAGCTAATCATTTGAACTCGCTCAATTTCTCAGTAAAAGCATACACTCTTACGCAAAGATGGTATCTGAATTGGATTGTTTGGTGGAGAGCATGGTGTTTGAAAGCTATGGCGTCAAGAAGTACTTTGATTCTCACATCAAATCGACAGCAAATCTTCTTCGACTCATCAAATATAACGAACCCAAGAAGAGCGAAGACAATAATATTGGAGCCATGTCTCATACTGACAAGAGCTTCATAACCATACTGCACCAAAATGATGTCAAGGGTCTGGAGATCGAGACAAAGGATGGCAGGTGGATCGATTTCGAGCCCTTCCCTTCCTCCTTTGTAGTCATGGCCGGAGAGGCATCCACGGTAAGTTGAATTAGTCACCTACTAATTAATTTGATCAGCGAATTAAGGGAGATTTCATATATATAAAGAAATGAAGCAGGAAACAGTAGGTATTATAATGAATTTCAGGACAACTAGTAAATTTATATATATAATGGGGTTTTTAAGGTAAATATATGTCATAATAATTAATTTACAGTACTCCAACTCGCAAATTCTTTGAACTCAATATGTATAAATTATTCAATGTTGATCTGATCAGAAATTAATATTGCATGTTTTGCTCGATCGGCCTATATAGGCATGGAGCAATGGAAGGATATATTCTCCCTTTCACAGGGTGATAATGAAGGGAGGCAAAGACAGATATTCACTTGGAACGTTCTCATTCAACAGTGGGACGATTCAAACACCAAAAGAGCTAGTGGACGAGGAACACCCACTCCAGTTCAAGCCATTTGATCATCTCTCATTTCTTCGTTTCTACAGCACCAATGAAGGCCAAAAGCATCACTGTACTATCAAGGCTTATTGTGGTCTTCCCTAGTTCTGATCATGAACATATATATATTTATAAAAGTTCATGGCTGGAATGTCTTTTTGTTTTTTGGCTAGGTTGTCTTTTTTTTATTATTATTAGTAAAAGAATTAATGTAATGGAAGAACTTGAACCTATGTAAAGGGACTCGATCTAATATATATTGTATGTATTGTAATCCTTTTTTCTGGAATATATATATTGTTGTACGCATGGAATTGTACGTATATATATCCCTTTTTTGTGGTCAACGGTGTTTTGACAAATACTACCAGCTGATTTCTATTTAAATCATATTGTCATGAAAGGCATTACGATTTGGAACATGGGTATTGGAAGATCAGTCCCAAAAGCTTGAGCAATATTAAGTTTAATCATTTGTTAATAATTTTATGATTAAGATCAAGTACTATATATATATTTTACAAGTGAGAATATCATACCTTTCCACATGTAAAATTGCCCAATATATACATACATATATATATACATGTGAGCCATGCATGCATGTTAGAGAGAGATGCAAGTCAATTGCGTACAAGATATATCTTCCCACATCCAGAGCGGCGCCCCTCGCACGTCTAGCAGCGGGGAAGTTTATATCCAAAGCCCCTCGCATGCCTTAAAGGCCAGCGATTATGTGTAGTTTGGCCACTTTATCGGCTAGACGTTCGTAACGATTTGCCTACTCGAACGAATGTTAGGGGCCCCCTTTTGCTGCCAATAGATCCACTACAACACAATTACCTTTAGTGACGGTTCGAAAATTGTGACAGTCTCCAAACCATCACTAAAAAGACTTTTCTGTGATGGTTTCTGAAAACCGTCACTAAAGAAAGATGAGATTTTTTTTTACGTCCCAATGTATAGAAAAATTATGTTCGAACGTCACATATACGTTCGAACATTATGGCTACTTACGTGCGAACGTGAAATGTTTTGGTGCTAACGTTCGAACATTAATTGAAAATTAAATTAAATATGACTCTAATTTAAAAATTATATGGTTTTTATAGTACATAATTTGTGAACAAGTTTAAAAAATTGACTTATATAAATTTATATATACACAATTTGTAAAATATAATTATATGTTTATATATATAAACATAAATATGTTTATATATATAAATATATATTTATATCTATATATATTTGAAGTGCAGTGATTTAGTATTAAAGTTGAAAAATATAACATTAAAGAAAATTGAGAATTGAAATTAAAAAACCATAGATATATTAAATAATATTATTTCTTACATATATTAAAAGCAAAATACAAAATATGATAGAATTTCGTAAACAACACTAAGATGATAGTGTTGTTCGTGAAATTCGTACTCTGTATCTCCTCAGTCAAGGTATCAACCTTGTCGTTGAGGATACCTATACGATGGGCTATCTCGGTGACAGACGCTTCTACAGCCCCGAGCAATTAATTGATCTTATGATCGATATGCGCAGTCAGCTGTGAGATCATCGCATCAACCCAAGCAAGCCCCACATCTCCCGTAGATGTACTCGTCGGCTACTGACTAGTACTCCTCACACCAGGCTCGGGCTGCATTGGAGGAACTAGATCCTCTACAGGGGTGGCTGACGTCCCCTCGCTTGTCCAATGCTACGTCGATGCGTGGTCATGTCGAGGAGGCTCATCTGATCTCTGACTCGCTCCTCCGGCTGGGTTGGCACTCTCCGAGTAAGTAATAGCCAGCTGATCAGGACACCATATGGAAGGTTGTCCGTGGAGACGATGCTCGCCTCGTAACGGATCCTCTCAAAGATGTGTTATGGCAAATCTATGAGATCTCCACATGCCACTTGTATAAAAAACTGTGTCTGAAGCCGACTAAATGTGGTCTTATGTGCCACAGGATCCACGTTTGTTGCAACAATAAGGTGCAACATGCGGAAGAAAGGTAGCAGATGGTTGATTCCGAAGGCGTTCTTCCTCTCGATCTACGTGCGGTCTCTCCCAGTGAGGATGTATAAATCCTCATCTCGGTCATCATCCTGAGCCTCACAGCCAGTATCCTCGGCCTCTGACCGATCTACATCTTTGGCTGATGCTGGCTCAAATGAGCCAGTAGATGATGCAGAAGTGCCTATATTCTCACTGGCTGTGCCGTGTGCAGATGGAGATGTGTGAACCATGCCTAGAGAGTTAGCCGTAGTTGATGTCTGAACTCCTCGACGAATCCTGAGGTACTCGGCAATGACATCCGATGAAATCTCAATGGAAACACCGCGTATGGTCACGGTGTGAGATGATGCGTCTTGTGGTATGTCACACATCCCCATATAGAACTCATGAATCATTAAGGGGTATACTTTCCCCCTCAATGTGTAGATATTTCCCCAGCCTTTACTGACGAAGACATCTCTGAGGTTCGTTTGCTCCCATCTGAGTTCGTCGAACTCATTAATCAGAATCTCTCACTCCACCATAATAGTACGAGCCCCGATACGAGTAGTGTCTTGAGTGGCTCATTCCCTCTCTCGTTTCCTTGTATGCAAAGGATGAGTCATATCCTGAAAATAGAAAATGAAAAAAAATTATTTACATTGATGGATCTTTTATGTTAATTTTAAGCTACTTTGCATTAACGTTGGAACATAGTAAAACAAATGTTCAAATGTTCAGATAAAATGTTCGGACGTGTATCCTTTACCTTAGCACGTAAAACACATACATGTGAACGTATAACATACACGTTTGAACGTAAGAAGTAAATAAATTTAAATTACGTACGTTTGGACGTTTATATTATACGTTCAAACGTATGGGTTTTATGTGCGAACGTGAAGGATACATGTCTGAACATTGACGTGTAAATAAATTTAAATACCGGACGTTATAATTAAACGTTCGGAAGTAAATGTTACGATTAATAACGTCCGAATGTAAAAAATATATACGTTCGAACGTAGAAGACATCACGGCTATGTAATTGAAATGTCGTACGTTTGAACGTCTTGGTGATACATTTGAACGTTACGACACAGAATGGCTGAGTTGAGTCAGCCATTATTGAAATCTCAAAAATGGCATTACAAGGCTCTAAATGCCGAAATGCCACCATAGAAATAAAGCATATACTTCAAGAAACGTTTCTACAGTGACTATTTGGCCAATGGCAACTCGTCTTGGCCGGAAAATGGAGTTGAAAATCCGGCCACCACCAAACTCGTTTTAAACAAAACTGAACCCAAATCCAATAATAAAATAAATGTTAGGGGTTAAAAGAGGGATGCCTACCTTTTAGTGATGGTTGTGGCGGAGTTTGACGGCGGCGGCGACGGAGGAGTGGCGGCGTGCAAACAAGAATGAGTAAAAATGGTGAAAATGACGTTTCACTGTTTCGTTTCGGGCTTATATACACGAAACATTCGAACATAATTCTTAGTAACGTTTGAACGATAGTCGATTGATTTT
The DNA here is from genome assembly GCA_029856935.1 of Cyclocarya paliurus. Lineage (NCBI taxonomy): Eukaryota > Viridiplantae > Streptophyta > Magnoliopsida > Fagales > Juglandaceae > Cyclocarya > Cyclocarya paliurus. The sequence continues at coordinate 21,009,480 of CM056947.1, forward strand.
TCAAAATATGACTATAATATATTATATTATTAATATATGTTATATATTATAATACTATAACATTATAATACTATATCTAATATTATATTATAATATATATAGTATATTATAGTATATATATATACTAAATAGTATATAGTATAGTGTATTATATATATAGTATATAGTGTATTATATAGATATATTATATATATATATATACTATATATATATACTATAATAACATACTATATTCTAAACTAATGAAAACAACATTAGAACCACGAGTTATTATTACTAGTCCAAAAGGAAATACTTTATTATTACATAGATAAAAAAATAGACGGAATAGTCCAAATTGATTTTCAACCTTTTAGAAGATCTTTATCACATTATTCTTCTCTAGCACCTTCTGGTTATCATATACCTAGATCTGTTATTACATCAATTTCTTGAAATAAATCTCAAAATTTAGACAACAGGACTACTAATCAATGGATTAAAGAATAAGATAATCAAGTTGTTTATGAAGAATATCCTCCTTTTGAAGTCATTAAATTCAATCTAAGAAATACTCAATTCAATACCTCTGATGGATTCCCAAGACCCGTTCGATCTGGAATTAACAAATTATTAACCTAAGATGATGTGATTCCAGAAAATTATTACTTTTCAATTAGTCAGCATGATAGATGGAAGTTATTATAAATATTATCTCTTCAGAAGAATAAGGACAAAGAACTTTGTCTATATATAGTATATTGTATATATACTATACTATATCTATAGTGTATTATATATATAATGTATTATATAGTATATTATATATATAATATATATACTATATTATTATGTGGTCATTTAAAGTATTATGCTATCATAGTATATATATTATACTATATTATAGCATTATAAATTTCATTTAAACATATACTAATTATAATATAATATAATATTAATTATTAATAAATTTATTAAAAGACCGTTCGATCGGTAAAAGACTACTATCCGTTCGACCACTAACAAATATATATATATATATATATATATATATATATATATATATACACTATAGTATATATATAACTAGAATATTAATAAATACCAAAGTATTATAATGTCTTCTCTGAACGTTCGAATGTACATTATTTACGTTCGACGTGAGAAAATTTGGACGGGAGATTTCCCGCTGGATTTCCACTGAAAAGGATTCATGTCCGAACGTTTAAATATTACGTTCGAACGTATGCAGATGAAATTTGACAGGAAAAATAAACGATCGAACGTTAACTTGTGACGTTCGAATGTGCAAAAACATTTTGCGGGAAATCTTTGTAACACCCCACTCCTTCTTCCTTCTAATGTAAGCAAATTTCAGAGATGGAATTTAGTACAATGAGAAGAGGACGTAACCGTCCGCTTCTCTCTGTGTCTAGGAGCCTCGTTATGCGTGCCAGACCCCAATGGTGTGTTTTTAAAGGTACTACGTGATTTCTAAAGCTAACTTTGTGTTTTAAAGTTATGTGTGTTTTAAATGGAATATTCTCATTGTTATTTAATTAAGTAATATTTTAAATAACTCAATTATAATATCTTTGAAGAGTTCCAAAAATATTATAATTGTGGGGAATCATTTTATATAAATGATTACAGTTATTTAAAATATTACGTAAATTAAATAATGATGGAATCCTTAAATTAATTTAATGGTTTTATTCTCTTAAATATGTTAACTAGGACTTCATCATTTTATAAATGATGAAGGAATATTATTTTAAATAATATTCCATCTTAATTCCTCTCAGTGCTTTTAATTAAATAAACGTTTACGCGTTTTAAATTGGTGTTTAAGGGTCATCGTTAGATCATTTCGTAGACCCCAAAGGATGGGTTTTAGAATAAAACCCCAGCCCCTCTCTCTTTCTTCCTCACTTTTCCCTCCCCTCTCTCTCTCCTCCCTCTCGGCTTGCGACGTATGCAACCCCTCACCCAAGCCCGAGCTGATCCAGCTCCCAGCCTGGCGCCGCCGTCCGCCGGTGAGTCTCACCTCCACCACCACCGGCTTCCTCTCCCTCCGGCGTGTCTCCTTGCAGTGGTTTCCCACTCCCATGCTCTCTCCTCTTCTCCCTCAGTGGTGTACTGCCCAATAGGGTTTGGTGTTCACTGCGCCGTCGTGCGCCGTCCTCCGGCGCCACCATTCTCACGATAGTTTCCCCTGCCACCGGCCACCCTCCTCCAACAAGCTTGGCCCTCATCTCCCCGCCGGCCGCTCCCATGCACGAGCACAGGCTTACCCACGAATGAGTTCACTGTGCAGCCTCCTAGCGCCACCGTGCGTGGCCATCTCGGCCACTGGTCACCACCACGAGCTCCCCCAGGTCTCCCCCTTCCTCCTCCCTTGAACCCACGGCCAGATGCCCCCTCCTCCACCTCCCGGTTCCTCCCTCTCTCACGCACGGGTTAAGCCTTCCCCGCCGCTGTACATCACCACCCACGGTGGGTGACCACCCTCTCCGGCATCCTCAGGCCACCACCTAGCCATCCTAATCACCCTTGGCCCCGATCTGTCCCCCATGCACGCACACTCTCTCTCACTCTCCCATGGCATTTCCCTCCCTCATAGTGCACGGCAGCCCCTCTTCCACCACCACGGACCGCCGTGTCGCCACCGCCGAGCCTCCATGGCTCTTCCGGCAATTTCCCTTAGCCGAGCCCTAGGTCTAAACTACCACGTTATGTGGTGGTTAGTCACTGCGCGTGACATCGTCACTGTACACAGCCAGGTCCGCCGTGCTACGCTCCTTGCCGCCATCATCAAGGCCACCATGAGCCCTTCCAAGACCACACCTAGCTATCCAAATGCCTAAACAGTCACCGTACACTCATCCGGCGTTACCGACTATGACGGTTAGCAAGCGACGCACAGGTCATCCCGTCAATGGTATAACTCTCTATCTCTCGCTATTTATGTTAGATGCTAGTTAGTTGACTAGGTTGTGGACTGTGCTGTTAGTATTGTGGAGTGTGATGTGTGGTATGGTGGTGTGGACTGTGACGTGAAGTGTTGGGCTTTGTTGGGAAATGTGCTGTGTAGAGTTATAGGCTATGTTGTGCAGTATGGCCTGTAGTCCAAGGTGATGGGTGTCGCCGTGTAGTCGGCTTATGGCCAGGAGTTTGTGCGATGTGTCTAAAAGTATCAAAGTAGTGTAGCGGAAGCATGACTGGGCAACGTCACCAACACCAAGTGACGTGGCCACCTAAGCAGTCGTGCGATGATGGGTTAAGGTGTATGTCGGATGACGTGACGAGGTCACGGTATAGCTTGGGAATAGTCTCGAGCTATATGGTGTGGTGTAAAGTGTAGTGATGAATGGGTCCTATCATGTCAAGTGTTGGGATGAACTGTCATGAAGCTCGGTTAGCACGGAGAGTCGTACTAGTCGGGTTATGAGAAGGTTGGTATCAGAGTATGGCGCTTGTCCATACGGGCCGATGACCAACGGATGATATGTTGGTCTTAGGTGATAAAGGAGTAAGGCACGTGTGTAGTCTGGTTGGACACATGTGCTTGACGGATTTATCGTATGTAATGGGTAATCTATCCTAAGTATGGTTACATGGTGCTTAAGCCTCGGAGTGGCTTAGAGTCGTGTAGCGTGTATGGAAGATCATGAGAATTAGAGTGAGCTAAGATACGTGAAGGTGATGATAAGTGTATTGTCTAAGGATGGGATGCGTGACTTAGTTGGTCTTAGTGTTTTAATCCTAAGGTGAATCATGGGTTTACCCTAGCGAGTAAGCACTTGAAGTAAGACTTAAAGGTTGAATGAAGTAGTGACCGTAAATGGGTCCCCGAAAGTTTTATCATAGTAAGGGACATGAAAGAGCATGATATAGAAGGAGAGTGTTCTAAGTAAAGTATAGCTTTATTTCTAGTCCAGCTATTTATGCACTAGATAGATAATGACGTAAGGTTATGTATGCATGTAGGTTGCCATCTGACACGCGCATGAATGGACTGCATGGTATGAAAGTAGCAGGGAGTCTATGTAAGTGTTACGTTCATGCCCTTCTAGAGTTTTCTAAAGGATAAGCATGAAAAAGAAAAAGTAGACGTTTTCACGAAAGAAAGAAAGGAACGTTTTACGAAAGAAACGATAAGCATGACTTTTAAAGTATAAGTAAGTACGGCCTTCCTTGGCAGCTCCTGTTTACGCACCCCAAAGTATTAAAGATAAGTTTGGAAGGTGAGATGAGAATTTTGTGTTTTGTTTTAAAGTTTAAAATATTATTTTTTAGTTTTAAGATTTGAAAAAGTTAAATTGGGATTTGAAAAAGTTGTATTAGGATTAGAAAAAGTTGAATTGTTTATTATATTTTTTATAAAAATTTGAAAAGGTTGTAATGATGAGATGAGATAAGATGAAAATTTTGTATAAGATAGAACATCCAAACCTATCCTAAGTGTATGCATGTGAATGGATGACTATATGCAAGTATCTATTGTATGTATTTTCCACGAAGGTGCATGTCAAGAAAGATGATTTGCGGGCTCACGCCCCAAGGCGATGTTTTCTCACGAAAATATACATTTTCTCATGAAATGAACTGTTTTCCCATAAATGCATGAAATGAATGAAAAAAAAGGAAAATAATGAAAAGCCATGCCCATGCACATGAATGAAAGCTCCAGCTCTTTCGAGCTGACATGAATGAATGAAAGAATGGCATGTAGCATAAATGAATGTATGAAACTACGTAACGACCATATGAATGAAAAGGGGTACCCAATGAATGAATGGGCAGATTGCAATATCGGGTCGTAGTATCTGGTAGTTCACCCAGTGCTGCACCCTGACAGAAATGGATTGCAACCTGTGGCCATGGGCGAATCCATTGGCCATAGGGTCGCTAACCCTAGCACACGGGGCGTAACAGTGTGCACTGGCCTATGAAAGTGAAAAGAAAAGAATATATGAATGCATGACATTCTTCAAGAAATGAAAGCAATAGCGAGAGAAACGTTTTACGAAAACAAAAGCATGCTTAAAGATGAAAAGCCCTACCACTGATGTTTATAAAGGAAAGCATGTATGCATGTACGTATAGTAAGTATGGAATGATGAATGCATGTGAAAACGTTTATTTTTATATTTTAATTGTATGAAATAACGCTTACAGAGTATTCGACTCATTTTAGTTTTATGTATATCCCTCCTCCACAGGAACTGAATGAGTAGTACGCTTGGGACGAACACGGCCAAAGGGGAAGAGCACGTAAGTCTAGGCATGAAGGTCTCAACTGTAAAAGAGATCTTTTATTTTAAGATTTATATTTTCCACTCTCAACCCCTTTTATTACGAAAACATATTTTATTTTATAACGTAGAGTCTTGCACCCTGGGAAGAAAGTAAAACGTTTTAAAATTGAACAGTAATCCCTGTCGTCCTTTTCTAAAATATTCACTAAAAACACCCACCACGAGGACGGGCGTTACAATTTCACTCTCCTTCTTTTAGTTATGTGAGGAGCAGTTACATCCGAACGTAGAGTAAGAAATGTTAACGTTAATTGATGATCTTTTAACAAGTTGTTTATAAATGTTTGAATGTAAAATTATATTATTTGGACGTCAGAATATTTGGGCAGTAAATTTCCCGCTCATGCAAAACGTTCTTTGTGAAAATATCCCAGAATCAAAGGACCGTTCGAACGATCAACTTAAATGTTCGAACATATCAATGTTAATGAAATGTTTTTGAATGAAAACACGCACCCGGGGGGGGGGAGGGAGCAGAGTCATTTCTGCTTCCTCCATTCGCGAAAGAGAGAGAGAGTGTCCAGGGAGAGAGGATTAGAGTGAGAGAGAGTAGAGTGAGAGAGGGTCGTGGGTTAATATCCAAACGAGAGAGAGAGAGTTAGAGTGAGAGAGAGTACTGGGTGAGAGAGGGTCGTGGGTTAGAGAGAGAGAGAGAGAGTTACAGTGAGAGAGGGTTAGAGTGAGAGAGAGTAAAGTGAGAGAGGGTTAATATTTTCCAAGTATTTTGGTATGGAAAAACTCTTATTTATTTTTTAATTTTTTGCAATTTTATGATATTTGTGTTGTGTTTTTATATATATATATATATATATATATATATATATGTCTCTAACAAGTTAGTGTTGTATTTTTTTTGAAGGATTTGAAATTTTGAAAAGTTGAAAGCATTTGATCTGTAAGAGGATATTGTGAGTACTAGGTATATTTCTAAACTTTAGTGATATGTTTATACATTTTGTTGTGATTTTATTGTGGATACTGATGAATATGGGATGTGTATAATGTGAGTTGATTGTGGATTTTGATGAATTGGATATGGGTAGAATATTGTGAGTTAAGTAGTGAATTTTGATTGTGTATATATATATATATATAGTCATGAATATGTATCAATTGGGTATTGATGAATTTTGTGAGGTTATGGTGTTTATTGATGAATTAATATGTTTAAAAATATTGTTGTGGAAATATTGTGAATATGTTGTGATATGGATTTGAAATATTGTAATTATTGTTTATGAATTTTATGAATATTTTGTTTGTTTATGGTATTTATTGATGAATTAATGCCTTGAAATATTGTTGTGGGAATATTGTGAATATGTTATGATATGGATTTAAAATATTTTGTAATGTTTGTAGATTTAAGTAAATTTTTTTATATGGATTTGAAATATTGTGATTATTGTTTGTGAATTTTTATTGAATATGTTGATATGGTTAGATATACACTATTGTGTAATGTTTGTGGATTTATGTGAAATTTTTTATATAATATATCGAGGATGTTTTCTGAATATTTTCTTTCTTAAGAAAATTATAAGTTTAGGAACTTAATTTAAGTTAAAATTAAAAACGTTTATATACTTATTGTCTATATAAATAAATAACTCACTTAATTAAGTATATAAATATTAGTAAACATTTTAGACATAATAACTAATTATAACTAATATGTTAATATTTTTGTAAGTAATTAAAATAAATCAACTTTTACTAAGTAATAATATAAATATTAAGAAATAATATTGTATCAATTATAATAACAATTGTATAATAACAATTAAAATGAAATAGGTATTATATAGATAAGTACATATACTTGTGTAATAACGATTAAAATTAAACATTTAATAATAATAATAATTATTAAATTATATAACGATGGAGAATGCTTTTGAAGAAATATTTGTCAAATTGCTTGACTGTCAATGTCTCTCTGGTCTTTGGAGTTGTCTACGAGGGAGAGTTTGTGACAGTTAAGTAATTAGACTAAAATTTAGACATTTCTTCAAGATCATTCTCCCTTGTTTTGTATTGATAGGAAACTTGTAAACATATTCGGCCATCTTTCTCTAGTTCAACAACATAACACTATTATTTCTTAAACACACAAAATTCAAACATTTTAGGCTTATATTATATCATGTGTGTTGGTCTATATTGTGTGACATTAGGGGTGAGCATCGGTCGGTCTGGACCGAGAAAACCGGACCGGATCGGTCATTTTGGACTGAGTTCATTCGGTCAGATCTACGGTCCGGTTGTTTTTCAGACCGGACTGAATTGGATCGAATGTATTTCTATATATTTTTTATATATTTTTATATATAATTATACTATATTATAATTAAGTATAGACTATTAATACTATTATATATTTATATAATTATACTAATGGTTATATTAGTTGTTATATTAGTTTAGTTATACTATACTATAGTGATTTATTATAAGTTATAAGTTTATAAGAAATTATAACTATATTATATATTAGTATAAGTTATAATGATTTAGTATAGTTATAAGTATAGACTATAGACTATAGTTATACTTATACAATTATACTTATACTAAATTACTAATATTACTAATATATACCTATAGCCTATAGCCTATACTATATTACTAGTAGTCTAATACTTTATACTAATACTATTATATAGTTATACTAATAGTTATATTAGTTTAGTTATACTATATAATAGTGATTTATTATAACTATATTATAGATTAGTATAAGTTATAATGATTTAGTATAGTTATAACTATTAACTATAGATTATACTTATACTTATACAATTATACTTATACTAATATTACTAATATATAGCTACACTATATTACTAATAGTCTAATACTTTATACTAATACTATTATATAATTATACTAATCATGATTCATAATAACTAATCACTATAAGTCTATCACTATATATATTTAGTATCAATGTATTAATATATTCTTTAATGTATTACTAATATTATTAAGTATTAAGCGTTATAGTATAAATTATAATATATGTATAATTTATAAATTTATAATAGTATGTATAATTTATAAATTTATAATAGTATGTATAATTAAATATTTTATTCTTATTTATCATAGTTTGTTAAGTATGTATCTTTCTCAATTATGGATATAATATGTATGGATAATTAAATTATTTATGCTTATTGTTTCATATACAAAATGTTAAAAGTTGTATATGGCTCATTATGCATTAACATACTTTAAGTTAGTAATAAAGTAATAATTAACATCATCAATAATGTAATTTTTATCTAATTTATTATCATTGACCATATCAAATATTGTTTTATTGAGTTTGTTACATAATCCATATTAATAAGTCACTTAGTTTAATTTAGTATTGTAAATAATTTTTTTTATTAATTGATTTTAAAAAAAAAAGGCCGGACCGAATGGATCGAACCAGACCGGACCGGACCGATAGCTACTGGTCTGGTTTGGTCCCCTTGGGTGTTCGGTCCGGTCCAATTGATGGACCGAAAACCTTCGGTCCATCGTCGAACCGGACCGGACCGTGTGCACCCCTATGTGACATTGCATAAATAACCTTAGACCCGTTCAGGAATTACTGTACATTTAGGTGTCCACTAATTCCTGAATTGTCCAGTGTGGATAGTTTGGGATTATATTATCTATATTGCACATTCTTGTTACTCCTACTGAACACGTTTAATATGAAGTTTCGGAGTCTTCCTTTACTGTTCTTCTGGTATATTGTTCGTAGGGTCACGATCCCTCTATGTGAATATATATACTTGGTGAACTATGGGGAGGTGCTGCCAAAATTTTTACAGACGTGGAAAGTAGTAGAGTGACGGAATATGTGTAATATGGATAATATAATCTCAAATAGGATATGATCAACTATCTAATTATAACTTGGCAAGAGAGAATTGAAGCATGACATGCATGTGAATTTTCTATATACGTATTACTAATAGATAGATGTTTTTAGAAATGGACAAAAGTTGGATGCGTCTAGGCGATAGACTTGGAAATGATTACGCACTCTATGCGTGTGGAGTAAGAACCTTCATTGATTTTGCTCGGGCCTCTACTGATAGTCGTGGTTACATTAAGTGTCCATGTCAAGGGTATAAAAATTTGTGTGTGATAGGGTTGACTGAAGTTGAGAGTCATATATTGGTCGTCCTGCATGTTGCGACATAGTTTGGATGTAATGCACATAAAGAATAATATCTGTGATAATATATTGGGTACATTGATGAGCATTAACAAAAAGACAAAGGCCACGATAAAGATGAGGAAAGATCTTGAGAGAATGAGAATTAAACATAATCTACATTTGCGGGTAGAAGGCAACAGGGTGGTCATGCCGCATACATGTTTTACGATGACGAGGGAGGAGAGGATGAACTTCTGCAAGTGGTTGCAAGGTGTAAAGTTGTCATATGGTTATGCTTCAAATATCGGTAGATGCGTGAGCCCTAATGACTAGAAAATTAGTAGATTAAAAAGTCATGACTGTCATGTATTTTTGCAGAAGTTATTACCGATGGGAATTTGTGGGAAGCTGACATCTAATGTACATGTCGCCATAACTGAACTTTGTATGTTTTTTAAGAATTTGTGCGCTTGAGTAGTAAATCGAGATATGTTGCAGAAGATGGAAGAAGACATTGCTACCATACTCTGTAAATTCGAGCAAATCTTTCCACCATCATTTTTTAATGTCATGGTCCATTTAGCAATACATTTACAGCGGGAGGTACAATTGAGTGGATCGGTGTAGTTCCATTGGATTATCCAGTTGAAAGATATTTGGGTCGACTAAAGCGCACTATTGGGAATAAAGCCAGAGTTGAGGGTTCAATAGGCATATATACATGATGAATGGTTAACGTTTTGCTCTCCATATCTTCGTGGTGTTGAGATACGATTTAATCGTTAAGAGCGAAATACTGAGCTTGCTGTTCCGCCTCCTCGTGAGCTATCAGTGTTTTCCCAGAATGTACGACCCATGAGTACACAAACGGGTTACGATTTAATTGATGGAGAATTGGGTAAAGTTCGTTGGTACGTGCTAAATAATTGCCAGGAGATTGATGACTATATTAGGTATGTTGTTGCATGCTTCGAGAAATTCTAGTTAAAAAAGTTTAATTATAATTTTTGTGCTCAAAATAATATTCTTTTGCACTTATATACAGTGAACACATGGACAAACTTAGGACGGAAGGTGTAGAGAATAAAGAGGCAAGACACGAGGAAGAATTCCCCAGATGGTTTGAACAACGTGTATGAACTAAAATTACATATATGTTAGATTTTAAAATTTTTAACTTTGGGTAACTTTTAATATGTATATACTATTTCAATTGATAGATTTTGGAACAACGTGCTCGTGATCCCAGGTCAGTTTATCCTGAATTGTATGCATTGGCCCGTGGTCACTCAAATAGAGCACTTCGATACACTGCATGCATGATTAGAGGTTATAGATTCCATACTCTAAACCGTGAACGTAATAGAAAGACTCAAAACTGTAGTGTGTTGGTCGAGGGGAGTCATGGAACAGATGATATTGACTATTATGGTGTCATACGTGATATTATCAGATTGAAATATCTGGGTGGGTCTGTAAATATGTCTTTAAATGTGATTGGTGGGATCTAGGTGATGGTCGGGTTTCGATACATAGGGATAATCACTTTACGAGTGTCAATATTGCATCTAAATTGTATGAAGATGATCCATTCGTATTGACTTGTCAAGCTACCCAAGTCTATTACTTGATTGATCTAATGAAAAGCGCTGATAAAGATAGTGGAGAGATAACTTGACGAGTTGTGCAAAAATTTATCCGTCAAAATATATATGAAGCAGGAATGAGTGCGGATTACGAGAATAGTGGAGATGAAGATGACACTCTGATTGTAGAGGCCTACCAAGAAGATGGATAGGGTATTAACTTGTTTGTTGACCTCGGTGCACTTGAGTTGCTCCCCTTATGTAGAGATAACGTCTCACCCGTCCTTCTTGACCCGTCCATATTAAATGATCATTCAATTCAAGTAAGTGCGGAAGAAGAAGAAACAGAGTCAGAAGAAGAAGACGAAGAAGAATCCGGGGAGGAAGTGGATAAGGAGGACAAAGAAAAGGTTGATGACGACGATGAAGATGTTATTGAGGGAGATTCTGAAACAAGCATGGAAAATATATCTGAAGATGAAGAATAAAAGTACTAAATATTTTATTATATAGGTGACTATAGAATATTATACTTTTCATAATTTCTTCTAATTAATTTTCTTTATCATATTAATCATGCCTCAAGGATGCTGCCAAAACAACAACGAAGAAATTTGCCTCCTCCTCTATGTCCAAGTCCCGAACCTGTTGAGGACTCCCCATCTAAGTGTTTCACTCCTGAAGATCAAGTGCAAATGCAAGAGAACGACAGCCAGTCGACACCTACCAGTAAGAAAATGTTGTTGATAGTTAATTATATATCAATACTTTTATTTCAATAACTATATACCTAAAATTACATTATTATCTAATAGTTGATGCATTCGCTCGTCGCGGTCGTGACTATACACGTGGCATTTCTCTTGAGCAAAATAGAAGGCACGGAAAACTCAAGGTCACAATTCCTGATAATCCCACTAGAGGAGTGGATGATAGTGCAGCAATGCTTTCCTTCTATATTGGTACAATAGTCCGAGCTTATGCTCCATTTTATATGTGATTATGGTGAGATGTTGCGCTCGAGATTAAGGAGCACATTCGGAGTCATGTGCTGGTGAGTTTATCTTGAGAGTACTCTTTTTGTATACTAGATCAGTATATTATATTTTTGACGTAATTCACTTATTAGGATGACTTCGACCTCGACTTTGGCCGAATTGAGGATTTGAGAACTGTGAATGGGTTGATGGCTACACTATTTTGAAGACACAAGGGACGATGTCATGACCACTTCAAGAAATTTGAGATGTTAGAAGAGGTTGCGCAATCCCCTTTCCAGCAGATGAAGTTAGACGATTAGAGAAAGTGTTGTGATCTTTTCGCAACTCCAGATTATTAGGTATTCTAGATTTATATCTAATGATTATTTACATTTATATTTGGGTTATATATTATATGTATATATATTACAATTAACATTCTTAATTAATTTTGTAGCACTTAAGTTCTATGAATGCACATAATAGATTTGTTTTGACTATCCACCATCGTGTCGGTTCAAGATCATTCCACTGTCTTGCTGATAAAATGGTAATTAATCAATTATAGAATTCATTTATTTTTCTGATATTCTTTTATTTAAGTAATAACATTATCTTTTTAAAATTGCTAATGTCGCTTTGTTAGAAACGTGATGATCCTGAAAATTTTTCCCTCATTCATGTCTATGCTGCTACTCACACTAATGAGTGTAGTGAGTGGATAGATCCTGCCACTGTAGATAATTATGTAAGCGGTGTTACTTTTGTTAAATAAATTATGCAACAAGTGAATAATTTATTTTTTATTTGTATTTCTTTTAATACATTACTTATTGTATGTTTTCTTTCAAATTGCAGGAAAAAATGATGGAGATGTAGTTAGGTTCTGGGGCATCCTCTCTGAGTGACATATACATATTCGCGCAAGTGCTCGGGCCCAAGTCTAGTATGGCAAGAGGTTTGGGATGATCTTTCAAGCATTCTGGTTCATCATCCTCATCTTCTTCGACTTCACAAATTAATAATCTTACCAAAGATTTAGAAGCTGCATGGTGCGAGAATGAGTATATAAGGTCGAGACAGCAAGAGTTGGAGTCCCTCTTAGAGCGACAGTCTCATTTAGAGATGCGTCAATAGGACCAACAGAGAGATTAGGAGGAAAGAATACGCAGTGAAGTCCAAGAGCAAGTGCAGTGGGAGATGACGGTGCAAATGGAGTGCGTTATGTCATTGCAACAGAATCAGGGTGGGCGTGGAAAGAAGAAATGAATTATCTCAATTTTATTCGTGTATATAACTTTTAGTATCTAATTTTAAAACTTTATAAGACATTGTTAGTTGTAGAATATTTATGGTCTGTAATATGATACAATTGGTATGGTTTTTAATTTTATGAAATTAATATTTCTAATCTATACGTTCAAATGTAAACAAAAACCGTTCGAATATAAGTTCACATTTGAACAAACGTTCGAACATAATTACATAAAATTATTACATAACATTTGAATGTACTTATCAATGTTTGAACGTACTCACTCTCAAAAGAACAAAGTGTCCGAACGTTTAAACGATTAATGTTCGAAGAAACCTCCGAACGTACCAAGTGCGTTCGAACACTTCTTCTTTAACATTCAAACAAACGTCCGAACGTTATACTCGTTACGTTCGAGCATTGTTCCTTTAATGTTTGAAAGTATAAACGTTCGAACGTAAATATGATACATTCAAACTGTAATCAACGAACGTCAACTTCTGTCATTCGAATGTCAATTGCTCGGGTTGACATTTAGAAATAAAACATTACGTCCGAATGTTACTTTTTGTGATAGATCTCAACCGTTACAAAAAATTGAATGGTCGAAGGTTACTTCGAACGCAACACCTCCAACTGTCACTAAAAATACTTTTAGTGATGGTTCAATAGTAAACCGTCACCAAATGTATTCTGTGATGCACATTAGGTGACGGTTTCCATTAGGTGACGGTTCGAATGTCTTTAGTGACGTTTTGGTTATTTTTTATGACGGTTTCTTTTGTCACAAAAGACCATTTGTGTTGTAGTGATATGGTCTTTTGCAAGGCTGGCGTGCCCACTATGAGCATCGTCTCTCATGATTACATCTTCAAGTTGTACATAGTGAATACAATTTTTGATCTACTTGTAATGCTTGCTTGGAGTCATACTCTAAAAGAATTAATTAATGCTATAATTGGAGTTCCTTTCAATCATTCTAAGAAGTAAGAGTTTCTCCCTCTTACACATGCATGTGCGATCCCATTTACCACATATATATAGATATATATATATATATATATATATATAGAATAACAAACAATAAATTTAGAAAAAACACCATGCGTTAGTTAAGACTGAACACTCAATTGAGAAATGAGAAATTATTGCATGTAGTCATCTATGAAGTTTTATAATTTTCCAAACTAGTCCCTAGGGTAAAGAACGTTTCACAACTATTTATGAATTAAGCAATATCCATATATATGTCAAAAAGGCCACATGCTCCAAGTTTATTTAATCAATAATGAAAACTGCTTATATATGTCACACTCAATCATTAATACTTCATGACCAGTTAGAGATAGACATGGGGTCTTATAAGCATGGTTGTATTTTTTTTTTTTTCTGCTTTTTGTTCAAATATTTTTTAAACCCTTTAAACATTTAAAAGATGTGGCGCCCTCGACCCCACGTGTAAGTTGGTGGAAATTGTGACACCGGGATGATGACTGCATGGATCATACACCCAATCACCTCGTGTAAGTGTGTGCAAACATGTAAATGTGTACAGTAAAGATATCGCAGTGGAAAAATAGAAGGCAGTAAAACTAAGTACCAGAAAGTTTTAAACAACAGTACAACTCAATATAAAGTCCTCCAAAAGGTTAATACAATCATCGGCTGAAAATAACGGAATGAAAAATAAAGGTCCTACAATAAACAATGCGGAAAGCCCGTCATCACTCCTCAGGTGGGGCTGGTTGCTCTTGCTCATGGTTCTCTATATCAAAGTCTGCTATCCCATGAAACGAGACTATAGGTAGGAATACCACAATGAGATTTCGGAATCTCAGTAAATAACTCAAAAGAACAACAACCAAGAGATTGAAGCATAAAATTATATAAGCAAACATGTTTAGCAGTTATGAAAGCAATAACCCCCAAAATCATTTAATTACAGCCACTCACGCCAAAAATCCTTGGTACCCAAACATATACATTTTATTACTCTGTACACCATGGTCTCCTTTCAGGATCACCTGCACACCCTAGCTCCCTTCGTCACACCATGAGTAACGATCGTGCGTGTGACTTAGTTATGAGTGTTGCCCAGCTCCGCGCTCGGCATGTAATGTGACCAGGCAACCTTTAGCCCTAGCTAGCAGAGGGGCTCCAGAGTTGTACCAAGAGCGTTACCGTCTTGGCCGAACCTGTTGTCACACAGCGACAGCCTAGGGGATCTCACTCAGTTTTACACGCTCCCGAGTGATCAAAGAAGCTCCACCGAGATAATACCTCATCTCCACTTGGGGTCATGATATGCATGCACCCACACCAAAAATATACATTTTTCCAAAAACCCATTTTTCATATTACATAGCACAACATTTGTTTTTTGTTACACAGCACAACATAGAATATAGCACTGTTGAATTTAATTTTGGCAGATATCATTAGCAGTAAAATGCTGATGCATGATAGGCAGTTTATTGGATGGCATGGCATAGCACGCAACAATCACATACAACCACACAACAGTCACAAAACAAAGTTTCACAAACCCAACTACATGTATTTCCCATCCTCCATCCGGCCCTTGGCCCAATTTCTGACAACAACTACGCCAAAAATAATCCCAACACTTCTCCAGGCCCAAGGCCCTGCTCAACACAATCAGACTGCACAAGTTAGCGATAATTTCATGTTAAAATATCAAGGGTCACAATGGAGAGTTACTTACGACGCGGACGAGAAACTGGATGATCAAGTGTGTGTCGGTCTACAGAGTCTCGCGATTGGAAAAGTGCGTGCATCGCTACGTAGACGGACATCAAACCTTAGTAAATAAACAAAACGTAAATAGAAACTAAAATAAACAACTCGAGGTAGCTTTGGCTCACCGAGGTGATGCCAAAAGTGGTGAGGCAGCGGCGGATCCAAGTGAGACAGAGGGTTTTTTTATGGATTTTTCTCAAAAAGGAGGTCAGATTTGGGGTGCTAATGGGTGGTTGAAAGAGGTGCTATGGTGGGGCACGACGGAGTAGAGGTGGGGATGGGCTATAGCACACGGGTTGGGTGGATCTGAGGGAAAAAGGGGCTGCGAGAAAAGAATGGTTGGTGCTCGGGGTGGTTGCGCAACCTTTAGAAGGTAGTTGAGATTGGCGGCTCATGGCTGCGCTCGACGACAGATTGAGAAAAAAACTCCCAAAGGCTTCGGGATCTAGATCGAAGGGTGGGGAATCTCTAGATCTATGCTTAGAGAAGGGGAGAATGGATTTTGAGATGCTTCGAAGAGGTGGGGAACTTGGCCTATTTATAGGTTGAGTGAGGGGTCTCGACAACCGCAGCCGATGCTGCGATTGGGGGTGGTGGACGGTGCGGGGTCTCGAGAGACCAACGCGTGGCACGCTAGCAGTGGCCTCCAATGGTGACAAGGAGCACCCATGGCTAGAAAAGGCCTTTGGTTTCACAGAGGGGGAAAGAGAATACGGAGGGTCTCATAGGTTGAGGGATACGGGTGGTGGTGCAGGCCAGTGGTGGAGGGGCTAGCAGATGAGGATGCATGGCGTGACTTAAGAGGCTGAGTGGGCAGTGATGCAAGGGCTATCATGTAGGAGGAAGAAGGAAAAGAGAAAAAGGAAAGAAAGAAAGGACAAACCGAGAGAGTGATGCGGTGCAGGGAGGAAATGAGAGAAAACTCATAAGGGTTTTTCCTTTAAGCCTCAAAACGACGTCACTTAGGGGAAGGAAAAAATTTCATCCATCAGCCAACCCAATGACACCGCTTAAGATGGGAAGCCAGCCTTCCCTTGCAGCACACGAGCTAGGCTGGTTCTCAACACTTCACATGCCTAGGCTCGGCCCACAACAACCCAAGAAAGTGCAACAACCCACAAACAAACACTGGGGCTTAGAATTCCCTTAAGGAAAAGAATAAAACACAATAAAATAAAACAAAATAAAATAAAATTGAACACACTAATTTTTTGGGGTCTCACAAAATAAATTCACGAAGTCATTAAAAAATATTTCCTTAACCATTAAGTAAAACAAACAAATTGCAAAGTGGCATTCCCCTTATAAGAAATTGCAAACACGAAGCTTTTTTAGATAGCCACTTTTGATGAGAGTGGCATTTCCCTTATAAGAAATTGCAAAGTGTTCGATCAACCACTCATGCCAACAAGAAACTAAAACAAACAAATTCCTGATCTTCCTATGCGACAAGAGTTAATGTAAACTTTTCGATCTTACATGTCAACCCCACCCCGTACCATGTGGGTATCACCCCTATATCAAGGGAATATCGAAACATATATAGATCTCGGGGAGGCTTATTGAGAAGAAAGGGATGCTGTGTGTGGCAAATCTAGGTGGCTAAGCTGCTATGGATCTCTTCTATGGCACAATGGAGAAGACCTCAGATGAGAATAAGGTTTAGTGGCGATAAACCAAAAAGAAATAAAGTAGAGAGAGAAAATGAGTGACCGACGGTCGTAGCTCATCGGAATAGTACAAGATTATTGGAGATGATCATTCGGTAGTTTTTTATCCTTTAAGAAACTCTCTAGTTCCATGAAACATCAGGTTTTAGTAAACATTGTTGGCTTTAGCAACTTTAGCTTAAAGGGGCCCTCCTGTCACTAGGATGTCTTGCAAGTATTTTATTTAGGACCATAAATTCTATAGAAAATTCTTCAATGCGTTCTTCCAAGAACCCCAATTCCAAGAGCACATCTCCCATTCGATGTTTAACCAAAACAACTTATTCTTCTGTTCAATCATCCAATCATTACATTGATAGAATAAAATATTGAATATGGAATAGCTAGCAGTGGAAATAAAATAGCACATACCTTCGGCCATGGTGATTCAAGAATAAAACAAGAGCCTAAAAGAAACCACACTTTAAGAAAAAAATATGTTAAACGTGAGTAGGAAGAGAATTTTCTGGCCTATGCCTTTTGATTGCCATACCGATGGTGTACACAGGATCTTTATTTATAGGCTAAGCTAGGGACCCTCTAACAGAGTTAGACTTGAACTATTCCTCCCATCAAGGAATAAGAATTATCCATTACTAGTTGTTCATTAGAAATAAAACTCTTAACACCCAAGTTTAATTGAATTACACTTCTTAACAAACTATGACATATGGGTCACTCTAAATAGAACTCTAACATTCTCCCACTTGACCCTTATGTCACAAAAATTTCCATATAGGGTGATAGAAAAACAAATATGGCCAAACATTGTTTATTTCAACTAGTTATAAAATACTCTCACTCAGATAAAGAATATTATACATGAATCATGGCAGTAAAGCCCTTTATAAAGTCAAGCCATCCCTTCCATGTATCACATGTACAATACCCCTTAAATAAGTACCTTATGAGCAAACAATTTTATGAATGAACTTCCAATAAGTTATTCGGGTCCTACTTTACATTATCCCCATGGATAAAAACAATATGAGCAAAACAACTTTATTCTCCAAAATAAAATCAAAATGAATATTGTATGTCTATAGACCAAAAAAAGAGAAACTAAATATAAAATAAATTGACAAGTCCCATATTGTCCACATGACCCTTGAACTGTATTACTGATAAGCCTTTGGTCATGAGATCTGCAATCATCAACTCAATACTTATGTGTTCAATAAACACCTCATTCCTCTTAATGCTCTCTCTAACATTGAGGTTCTTGATATTGATATGCTTACTTCTACTACTACTTTTATTGTTCTTGGAGAAGAAAGCTGTAGCAGTGCTATCACAGAAGATCTTTAGTGGCCTCTCTACTAAATCAAAAATCTTAAGACCACTGAGGAAATTACTCAACCATAACACATGTGTAGCGGCTTCATAGCTTTCTATGAACTCTGCCTCCATAGTAGGCGTAGCAACAATAGTTTTGCTTACAACTTTTTCAAGATATAACACCTCCAGCAAGTAGAAAAATATATCCTGAAGTAGATTTTCTGGTGTCTACACATCCGGTAAAATTCGAGTCTGAATAACTAACTACCTCTAAACGGTTAGTGTGTCTGTATGTTAATATGTAGTCCTTGGTTCCTAGTAAATATCGCAGAACCTTCTTTGCAGCCTTCCAATTACCCAAACCTGGGTTACTTTGATATCGACCCAATAATCCAACTGCAAAGCCAATGTCATGTCTAGTGCAGACCTGGGCATATATTAGGCTTCCTACTGCAGATGCATATGGTATCCCTTTCATCTGGTCCTGCTCTAATGCATTTTGAGGGCATTGGATTTTACAAAATGCATCCCCTTTGACAATAGGTGGCACCAAAGCCTTACATCTCTTCATGTTGAATCTTTTCAAAACCTTTTCAATATAGGCCTTTTGAGACAGTCCCAAAATTCTTTGTTCCCTGTCTCTGTGAATCTTTTTGCCAATGACATAAGAGGCTTCACCTTAATCCTTCATTTCAAAATTTTGAGGAAAAAATTGCTTGGTGTCGCGAAGCAAACCTAATTCACTGCTTGCAAGCAAAATATCATCTACATATAGGATTAATAAAATGTATTTACTCCCACTAACCTTAAGGTATATGCACTGATCAACAAGGTTCTCAATAAATCCAAATGAGCTAATAACCTTGTGAAACTTTATATATCACTGGCGGGAGGCCTGCTTAAGTCCATATATAGATTTCTTTAGTTTGAAAACTATTTGACTCCTCATGTTGTAACATATATACGTCCTCTTCAAGATCTTCATTTAAGAATGGCGTTTTCACATCCATCTGATGTAACTCTAGATCAAAATGAGCTACTAATGCCATGATTATCCTGAATGAATCCTTCTTAGAAACAAGAGAGAAGGTTTCATAGTAGTCAATGACTTCCTTTTGAGTAAATCCTTTAGCCATAAGTATAGTTTTACGTCGTTCAACATTACCAGAAGCATCCCTTTTGATTTTATATATCCATTTGCAGTCAATGGCTGCTGCTCCATTAGGTAAGTCAATGAGATCCCAGACTTGATTTTTAGCCATGGATTCCATCTCATCTTTCATGGCATCATACCAAGATGTGGAATTATCTCCACTCATGGCCTCTGAAAACGAGCTTGGATCCTCCTTAGGTCCAACATCAAAGTCAGATTCTTAAAGGTAAACCATATAGTCATTAGAAATTACTGGTCTCCTTACTCTTGAGGATTTCCTTAATATACCTCCTTTGTAGTTTGTAAACTAGTGGTAGGTTCTGGTTGAACCTATTCTTCATGAGTAGACTATTCTAAAAATGATTGTTGCTAAGAGTAATCAATTTGATATTCTCTTAGCATAATCATACGTCCTCCATATGAAGGATTTTTAGTCTGCTCTTGTGATTCCTCAAATTGTAAATTACGAGGATAAACACTCCCACTAGGTTCAGTATCCTTTGGGAATTTGGCATTTAGGACTATTTGAAGGACAATAAAATCTGAATCCTTTGGAGTTTACCGGATAGCCAATGAAAAAACCACTTATCGTTCTTGGGTCTAATTTCTTTATGTGAGGATTATCAATCCCCCCTTCAATAGGAAAACCCCATACGTGTAAATGACTCAAACTTGGTTTTCGTCCAACCCATAACTCAAAAGGTGTCTTAGAGATAGCCTTGGACAGAACTTTGTTCAAGATATACACAACGGTTTTCAAGGCTTCACTCAACAAGAATAATGGTAGTTCAGAATTACTAATCATGCTTCTTACCATGTCCATAAGCGTGTGATTCCAAGTACACCGTTTTGTTGTGGTGTGTCAGGCATTGTGTATTGAGCAATAACGCCCTCTTTTTCGAGGAATGTCGCAAATGGACCCATCATTTGTCCATTTTTTGTGTGCCTACCATACTGCTCTCCTCCCCTATCAGATCTTACAATCTTGATTTTCTTTTCCTTTTATTTCTCTACTTCAGCTTTATATGTTTTGAAAGCATCTAATGCCTCGGCCTTTTCATTTAGAAGGTAGAGATACATATACCTTGTATGGTCATCAATGAATGAAATAAAATATCTTTAACCATTTAGGCAGGGAGTAGGGAAAGGTCCACAGATATCAGTGTGTATTATTTTGAGAATACTGGAACTCCTTATGGCACCTTTAGTGGTCTTGTTAGTCTGCTTTCACTTTATGCAGTCTACACAAGTTCTAAAATAAGTAAAATCAAGAGTTTGTAAGACTCCATCATTCACCAAACTTTTAATTCTCTCTATGTAGATATATCCCAATCTCCTATGCCACAACATGGATGAGTTCTCATTTATGATACTCCGCTTGATACAATATCAATATGCAAGGATAATTAATTATTCTCAAAGTTGGGATCTAACTCAAATTTAAATAAACCATCAACTTTTATTCCACCACCAATGTAAACATTATTCTTGAAAATTCTGAAATTAGGATTAACAAATCTGAACTCAAATTCAATCTCAATTAACTTTGTAACTAAAACCAAATTTCTAGAAAGATTAGGAATAAAAAATACATTTTCAAGGTCTAAAACAAAATCAGTCTTTAAATACATCTTGTTTCCTGAATAAACATATTGTTCACTTGGTTTTGGCTTTCTTGTTTTGAGAAATCCCTACATGGTATTAACAATATGGATTGTAGAACCAGAATCAATCCACTATGTGTTTCGGGGAGCTTCTACAAAAAATGATTCATGACATAGTAGAGATAGAAGATTACCTTTCTTTTCGAGCCATCTCTTATACTTTTGGCAATCTTTCTTAATCTGGCCTTACTGTTTGCAGAAGCAACAAGAATCCTTATTGCCATTTTTATTGAATGACACTTTGTGCTTATACAGTTGGGCATCCTTGCCTTTTGTGGTCTTTCCATTAGTATGAGTTGCCATATGAACACTTTCTGGCCTCTCATTTTTCAATCTCTCATCTTCTTGAACACACATGGTCAATAATTCATTAACTGACCATTCATCCTTATGTGTGTTGTAAGAGATTTTGAAAGGACCATACTCAGAAGGGAGAGAATTTAGAATGAAATGTACCAAGAATGATTCAGAGATCTCCATCTTTAGGAATTTAAGTTGAGCTCACGCATACCTTTAGTACTATCAAAAGTCTTACTTGATAGTTTCTTCATTCAGGTGCTACCTAAAGCCTTGCTGAAACGAATGAATTATTCCTCAACAGCCTTCAGGAATGCTTTAGCCTTATCCGTTTCAGGGATAGAACCCCTAATTCTCTTGTTGGTATCAGATTTCATGAACAACAAACATAGGTGATTAGATCGCTCCCATTGTTCATGTTTAGAAATCTGTGTTGGCGTACTTGATTTCGTGAGGGCGGGTGGTTCATCCACACAGAGCACCATATCAAGCTCTAAGCACCCTAATTTCAGAAGAATATTTTCTTTCCAGTCAGAGAAATTGCCACCATTTAGCATTGGAATACAAATAATATCATCAAAAGGTGAAGTGGGGAAAGTTAAAGCTGTAATAACCAAGAAACACTTTAATGCTATGAATTTGACTTTATTTAAATCAACCAATGTCAATTTAACCAATTGTAAATGTTAGCCCACTATAAATAAAGGTTGCATCACACATAAATTTACTAAATATCTGAATAATAAGGCTAGAATATTCAATGCTAATTAATAAATTCTCCATACCTTTGGGCCTAGGAAAATCTATAACCAACACTAAACCGTCTATCTTAGTTTAATTAAACCACAAAATAATAACCTGTCTTTGGGGCTGGGTCACTAAAATAATGATTTAATCACAACACAGATGCCAATATATCTTTATGAAGTTGAAACTTTATATGATTATCATTATAAATTAGGATGCTTTGGCTACTCCCAAAATACTCCGATAATCAACCTTATATGATTATTTTTCAATAGATAAGGATGCTTTGGCTACTTCCAAAATATTTCAAATAATTACAACCTCTAGCATCCTGCCATAGGAAAAATAATATATTGATACACCAAAATTAATAGAAAGAACAAACAATCCAAAAACAAGCCCAGGAATAAAATCCCCCCCCCCCTTTTTTAAAAAAAAAAAATTTAAATATTAAAATTTTATTCCTGCGGGTTGGACTTGTTAAAATTGTTCTGGGTGGATCAACCCATGCCTACCTGAGCACATGGCCTAGCCCGAAAGACTGGACTAATAGGGGTGTCTATTTAATGGGTAAAAGTGTCATATGAGCTTAAAAGACCAAAAGGCCTAATAAGGCCAAAAATCCAAAATAAGGCCTAATAAGGCTAATGTTGGCCCACTTGACATGTTGCCCCCATCCTCTAGGAAACACATGGCCCAAGGGCATTCACCCAATTCACATGCCTCAGACTCTCAACTTGGAATGGGCGAGCCAGTAATAAGCCGCCTGGGGCCCAACCAATTGATGCCCCCATGTGGGTTAAAGGCTTGCATTGCCAAGCCCAGCCATATAGCATGATACGGGCGCATGAATCTCAAGCGCCCTGGCAAAGGTCATCCCCTACTTCTGGCCGGGTCTGGAACTGGTTTGGGTCGGGTCTATGGGTCTCAAAATGGATTTTTGGACATAACTTGATCTCTGGAGCTCCAAATTCAGTGATTATTGAGGTGTTTTGTTAGTAATAAAAATATATTTCAGAACTTAATGCTTATATGAAGTGGGTATCAACAGCATGTGACAGATTTTGAAAAAATCATTTGGCCTTAAAACCTTATGAACAAACATCAAACCCTAGATTCTAAAACCATAAATCATGCAATAAAATCGTGTAAGCATGGACTATATAATCTCAGAGGCATGTATTTATGAACAAGTTTGAATGCAAAATCAAGAATCACAAAGAATGCATGAAAATCGAACATGCAAGGATGCAGGTTATAAAATAAAAATCAGACCAAGATGTCTATGATTTTCCAGAGATCCAGAGACAACATAAATCACAAGAAAGGCCATAAAACCTCGCATATCAAACCAAACGTGATCTCACAAAGAAAACACAATGATATTGGATTTTCATGCTCAAACGAAAAATACAGATGTCTCAAAAATTTGAATAAACAGGCATGAAGGTGGCTCTGATACCACACGATAGAATAAAATACTGAAT
This sequence comes from Cyclocarya paliurus, assembly GCA_029856935.1. NCBI lineage: Eukaryota > Viridiplantae > Streptophyta > Magnoliopsida > Fagales > Juglandaceae > Cyclocarya > Cyclocarya paliurus. The sequence goes on from CM056947.1 coordinate 21,033,858, forward strand.
ATAGAATAGCTAGTAGCAGAAATAATATAGCACCTACCTCCTGCCATGGTGATTCAAGAATAAAACAAGAGCCTAAAAGAAATCCCCTTTAAGAAAATAATATGTTAAATGTGAGTAGGAAAAGAATTTTTTGCCTATGCCTTTTGATTGTCGTACCGATGGTGTACATAGGCCCTTTATTTATAGGCTAGGCAAGGGACCCTCTAACAGAGTTAGACTTGAACTATTCCTCCCATCAAGGAATAAGAATTATCCATTACTAGTTGTTCATTAGAAATAAAACTCTTAACACCCAAGTTTAATTGAATTAAACTTCTTAATAAATTGTGGCATAAACTCTTAACTCTCAATTACAATTATTTTTACACCTTTTCAGACAGTAACTATTTCATTTTAAAATTCAAATTGAAACATTGAAACATTGCAACTGCTGCTATTGCATCTATTCGTTCTATGGTTTAGTGTTCAGAATTTGCAATCTGCACACTATATAAACAGTGTTGTATCCTGAGGACATGATGACCAGATTCTCTTTTGCAGAACTCAATACAAGTGAGAGGCAATATTTGTCTAAGAGACAGATTAACAATCGCCTCACTGTATATCTTCTGCAATCTCGGTTTGCTATTCTTATTTTTTTTCCTAGCATTTCTTCCACTACCCAAGGCTTTACATGTATAGCTATCATGATCATTAACTAAACTCTAACAGAAGAAGCTTTTAGATAGGCTACAATCGCCTGAAATGGCCGGTAGAGCTTAATTTCCAGCCACGTGACACAACTTGCCAACCATTTCCACACATCTATGTATGCAAGCTAGGCCCTTGAGACTCCTCTAAACCATCCATCGACCAAACCTTGTTCCTAATTTTAACCCGACCCAATAAAACCATAGCTCAATCATTTGAAGGGAACATGAGCAATGCATCCAAGAGCAGCAAAAATGAAGCCCATTAGCACAAGAGATAACAACTAATTGCTTGAGCACCATCTCGAGCATGTTTAGACCACGGTATGCCTTGTCATTTCCATGCAGGTTGTGTGGTTTCGACAGGAGTAGGGCTCACCAATGGCACCACCGAGGCATCCAAGTCACTTGAGTGACAAACCACCCACGCTAACTGAGCCATATGTCCTCAACAAAAGTGAGTCCAAGTACACTTTTTCACTTCTTTCTTGAACTGCCGAAAAGTGAGGTCCCTCTCTTAGCTTGCTTCTTCTTGTGGGAGGCTTGTCCACTTAACAAGAAAATATACTCTTATATTCTTCTTGTGCTAGCCCTTCGTCCAATCCGATGGGCCAAAATCCTGACCTCTTTCTTTTCAACCTCTTTTATGACATTGGGTAGTGCACGTTTTAGTTCATTCCGTACTGACGATTTTCCTAGCTATGCCTTTATGATTGGGTTTAAGAGGACACATGTAAAATGTTGGATGAATATATGAATGTTCTGGCAGCTTTAGCTTATAAGACACCCTGCTAACCTGCTTTACAACCTCAAACAATCCATTATATTTCAGGATAACCATTTATATATGGGTTGTCCCTCTTTTAAGCTTTCTTCACCTTATCTACGTGTTTTACAACCTCGAATTGTCCATCACATGTCACGACTATAGGTTGTTCCTCTATTAAAGATTTTCCAAATTTTTTGGGGAAGTTTTGCCTCGTTTGTTTTTACAGTTTATCTCAACTCGTCTTGTCTCGTCTCATCACATCTAATCATTATAACTTTTCTAAATTTGCACAGAAAATAAAATAAATAATTCAACTTTTTTAAATTTCAAAATAAATATAATATTAAAAAAATATATTCTAACAATATTTTATTCAATTTTTTAATTTTAATCTCAACTCATTTACAAAAACAAACGAGCCCTTGGAGTCACTTTATCTCTGATTTCAAACTCCAAATGATCTCGCCTCCTTCCCATCAACATATTCAATCTTGTTTTAAAGAAATAGACTAAAATATAAAGGCACAAAAGTTGAAACAAATTAACTTAAAAAAGTATTTTTTTTTTCAATGTGTTTTTAATTTTCCACATATAGTATGAGAGTTTTCAAACTCCCAAACTCCATCATCAGAAACATCAGCAGAGTTATGCAACAATACTAGTGGGGACAACAAGACAAGAAAAGAAAGATACACTGGGTTTTTTGGAACAGGATGGGAAAGGATGTAGGTACTTGGAAAGTTTTATCTTGCCATGCTTGAAAAGCAAGGTTGGAGGCTGATCCAGAGCCCTAACTCTTTAGCTTCACAAGTTTTGAAGTTCAAATATTTTGCTAAGGTATCTTTCTTTCAAGCTAAAGTTGGTAGCAAATAAGGGTGGGTAGCGGGACTCCGCAACCTACCCTCGTCCGTCTCGTAGGGAAAAACACAAGCGAGGGTGGGGGGTGGTATGGCCTCAGCACAGCCCACCCTGTCTCCCACCCAACATATTTAATTTTTTTTATATAAATATATATTTATAAATATTGATAAATATTTATTATTTTTACTATATATAAATATAGTAATATAAATTAAGTAGAACTTTAATTAATACTTTGCAAATTATGTAGTGTAGTAGGGTGACCCTTTTATAGGTTGACTCGGCAATACAAATCTCACACTTAAGAAATGTGGGACTCTTGTGGAGAGCATGCTTAGAAGCACTACCTTCAAACTTGAATTTGTTAAGAAAGAAAGTTGTGGAGAACTCAAAATGCCTTATCTGCTTAGAGGAGGAAGAGTCAATGGCTCATGCTTTGTGAGGATGCATTACTGCTCAAGATGTCTAGAGTCAATATACCAAGCAAATACAGAAAAGCAGTTTTACTAAGTTGAATTTTATGCAGTTAATGAAAAACATCTGTGAAACTTTTGAGAAGGAACAAATTGAGGAAATTGTTGTGGTTGCTAGAAGAATATGGTTGAGAAGAAATCATTTTGTTTTAATACAGTTTTAACCCATCCAAGAAATGTGGTGCTACATGATTCTAAACAAATTCTGCAGGAGATGAAGGAAATTCAGGCAAAGAGAACAATGTGACGCCCCGACTCCCACGTACGGAAACGTGGAAATCGTGACGTCAGGATGATGACAACGGGTCACGCACCCCAACAATAAGTGCTCAAGTGTGTGCAATATGCAAGGAGTGCACAACAAAAGTTGCAGCGGTTAATTAAAAGTTAGTCAACTAAGTACCAGAAATTTAAATACAGATTTCTAAAATAAAATGCGTTTAAAAAGTTATACAGTTATCCAGTATAAATATAATACAAACCATTTAGCATAGCCAAAAAGTGGGAGACAAATCACAATACACGAGCAAGTGATCCCAAATCACTTCTCCGGCGGAGCCAAATCCTCAGGCTCTACATCAACATCATCTGCATCAAAATTTGCGATACCATAAAACGGTACCGCTGGGTATCGAATACCGTGAGATTATGAATCTCAGTAAGTAACAACCCAAACAACCCAAGAGATAAAAGTGCATTAATACAACCAATAGATATGCGTACACATGACGGAATATGCATTAGACCTAAAACATCATTTTCCCTAAAAATTAATATTTTCCAACGCACACCAAAATCCTATTTTGGCCCAAAATAATAATCCGTCATTTTTCCAGAAAATAGCCCATTATCCAATTTTACCGTATGCACCATGATCTCCCATAGGGACCATCCGCATACCCTGGCTCCCTTCGTCACACCACGGGTAACGATTGTGTGAGTGACTTCATAACGAGCGATGCCCAATTCCGCGCCCAGCGCGTTCGTGGCCAAGCATCCTCTAGCCCCCGCCAGCAAGAGGGGCCATAGAGTCGGCACGAGAGCATTACCATCCTGTCCGATCCTCACTACAAAAAAAGGTCCATTTGTCGGCATTTATACTAATGGCATTTATGTAAATGCTGGAAAAAATAGTGATTTATCGACGTATTGTTTATCCGCCGAGAATTAGCAGCGCATATGCCTATACACAAGTACGAGATGATTTAGCGACATTTATATTACCGGCGGTTATAGATATGCCAGAACAATAGTTTTTTTTATCGACGTTTCATTTGCACGCTAGTAATTAAATATAAATTTGCCAGCATTTGCTTAAGCGTTGGTAAAGTATAGGATTTAGTGGCATTTATATTAGCTGTGCTTATAGATATGTCGAAAAAATAGAAATTTATTGACATTTCATTCTTACGCCGTAATCTAATATACATTTGTTGGCGTTTGCATAAACGTCAATAAAGTAGAGAGGATTTAGAGGCCTTTAGATTAGCAGTGCATATAGATATGTGTTGCATCTAAACTTTCACTCAAAATAATGAATAAAAATTTAGAGCAGTTTTACCTGCAAGTATACAGGTGTCGTAGTACTTTACAAGATCGAATCCACAGGGATTGACTAATGTGATAAAGAGAATAAAATAAAAATAGATTATTAAAAGGAACGGGCAATCAAAAAGAAAAGAGATTATCGAGATGAAGATTTTTAAAATATAAAAATATAACTGAACTAATAAAATAAATCAATATGAAAATGACTAAGGTTTCGAGGATCCGTCTAATAATTTAGAATATTATTCCCAATCAATTTAGCTCAGTTAGACTAGAATAATGATTCCTTCTAACTGAAAGATTTAACAATTAAAAGTCTATTTGATTACCACAGGGATTCTTCAAGCATCCAATGTATTCGGAAATCACAATAGATCAAGAAAAGTATATAGATAATCAAAGTTTCTAATAATAACACCAAAAATTCTTTCGATCACTAAAGATTAAGTTTGAACAATTTATGGTAGAAACATTCACAAGTCCAATTGATTACCACAAGGATTCTTCAAGTATCTAATGTATTTGGAAATCACAATGGATCAAGAAAAGTAGATAGATAATCAAAGTTTCTAATAATAACACCATTCAATTGATCAAACTCACAATATAAACTCTATTGTTGATCCAAAACAATATTTAAATCATTAGATTTCACCTCTAACCTTGAAAATGTAGACATGTAGTTTATAATTCCAAACTGAAATAATAATAAAAATAATAACACGAAAAAATAAAATCACACTTGAAATAATAATTCTACTCTACTCTACTCTACTCCTAATTACAAAAAATTATAACTGTTTTATTTCTCTCCTAAAATCTGCAAAACTCTGATTTTCCTTTCTTCGTTCACTTCAAGCCTTTTTATAGGCTTCAAAAGCCACAAAGAATAATTGTCGTGCTGTGTCGTCGTCCACTGAAGAGAAAAAGATATTTCTTCTCGCTGGCCGTCCTGTGTGTTGTTTCCCTCTGCCGAAAGCTCACTTCTTTTCTTTTATTCTTCCATTTCTTTTCGTCTGTTTCTTTTCTTTTCTTTTCTTTCTTTTTCTTTCAGCTTTCTTTTTCTTTCAGCTTTCTTTTTCTTTCATTCTTTTTCTTCCACTGATCAACTTTTCTTTCTTTAACAGTGCATCTTCCAGCAGCAAGTCCATATCTTTCTTTAGTTTATTCCTCCACTTTCTGTTACAGAATGCATTTAACCAAATGGGTCCTCTGCATGTTATATTCTCGTTCCAGCGTACTGCCAACCAACCCAGTGAAACCGAGGCTTCTTCCACATGGATCTGCTGCTACTCTGTAAAATGAAAACTGCATGCATTATTGCTCCAGCTGGTCCCATGTGAATGGAGAGCATCTGTGGTCCGAACGCACTGCATCTGCATGCATTATTGCTCCACCAAGCCGTGCCTGCCACTGCGGTCCGAACGTACTGCATGTAGGTTGGTGCTGCTGCGCTGTTGAGGATGAACGTTGGCAGCGAGGTGGAGGTGCTTTCGAGGCTGCAGTTGCGCAATGGTGCATGCATGGCTCACTGGTTGTGGAGGTGCAGCGTTGCTGGAGGTTGAAGATGGTGGCTCTCAGAAAGGTGGTGGATGTGTAGCTCGATGGTGTTCGGAGTAGTGCTACTGGAGGAGGCTGCACGGTGGCTCTTGGTGATGCCGGTTGGCTTCGAATGGTGGCTGGGCGGAGGAGAAGAATGCACGCATGTTGTTTTCACTCGTCTTCAACCTTTCGCTTGTCTTCTCCATTTCATCCATACATAGCGCTGCAGTGCTTCACATAGCAGCACCACCATTGCGCTGCCCCACCTGCAGCCGCTAGCAACAATAAAAGACACCGGAGATCACTTCTCCACGGAGTTTGGCAGCAGCACTCCACGAAACCACCGAGCTACAGCAGCATCACCATCTTCAACCTCACGATCGCATCGCCATGCACAACGTTCAACCAGTCCCATCTCCACCGCCTAGTCTGGTCCAGTAGCACATGAAGCAGCCACCAACGCCACTGTCTAGCAGCACCACCTTGCAGTAGCAGCCACCGTCTGAAGTTCCCTTCCTCCATCAACAACACACTCCATGCACGCTGCAACACGTCCTCCGCAGGTGCCGCCATGCCCATCACCTTAGCCATTTCGAGCCACCACCGTGAGCCATCCTCATCACCTCCACGCTTGCAGCTGCGGGTCACTTTAAACATGCAACCTCCATCGAAGAAATCGCCACGACTGTGCTTCCGTGAAACTGCCATCAAAGCACCCAACTCCTCTGTTTGTATCACTATAAAATAGAGCCAGCACTCCTCCACGTCCAGGAAAACTACACCCAAGCAATTGCACATCCGCTACCACCAAGAGCCACAATGCACGGCCAGCCACCCTCTGCTCAACTCCACTCCTGCGCACGTTCATGAACCAGCATGCACAACGCCAACTGGACGCAACACTCACTCAGCACGGAGAAAGAAGACACTGCTAAACATAAAGAAAGCTGGGAAGAGGAAAGAAGAAAAAGAAAAGAAAAGAAAGAGAGACGGAGTGGCATGCGAGTTGAAGATAGAAGAAAAATAAAATAAAATGTTCAAGCTGGAAGCACTCATACTGGACAACAACGAGGACGAAGCACTGGAATGAAACACGGGACCCAGCTTCTTTACAAATGCAGGAAAGTGAATTGAAAAAGAAGAAAAAGGTTGGTCGGCTGGCATACTTTTGGACAGGCACGCACGGCTACAGTGCAAGTAATTTTTCTGAGTGGGAGACAAGTAGCTGGCTTCACAGACGAAACAAGCTAAGCACAGCGCGAATGCAGTGGCTTTTGAAGCCTATATGAGGACCTGAAGATAGACAGAGAAGGGGTGGTCGATGTTAGACACCCAGTAGGATAGCTTAGGATTAGTCTGTAGTTTTTTTTTAGTTTTGGAGAAAGCGCAGATGAAGTGAGGGAGTTCGGTGATGCAGTTGAGAACCAACTGTTGTTGCCGGGCTTTCCTCCTTCACCCGTAGTCTTCATTTTTAGTTTTATTTTTATTTTATTTCAGTTTGAAGTTTATAAAAAAAAAATTATTGCGACGATTAGTTCAATTTCAGTTCATTTAAATTACTGTCATTTATTTTTCACGCACTTTAAATTTCTGTCATTTAAATTATCGCAATTTATTTTTCTCGCACTTTTAATTTCTGTCATTTAAATTTATGTCATTTACTTTTCCTGCACTTTTAATTTCAGCATTTAAATTACTGTCATTTATTTTTCCACACTTTTATTTCCTGTAATTTATTTTTATGTCATTTAATTTTCTTGCTCTTTTAAATTTCAGTTATTTAATTTTCAGCAATTTAGATTCACTGTCTTGCACTTTAATTTCTTTACTTTTCATCACTGCATCTAAAACACTCAAAGCCAACAAAAAATGAATCTGGTTCATGACAAGTAAAATCTTCTTTTCATTGCACTCTTTCATCCATTGTACATATCATCACTTTTTATTTTTATTTTCTCATTGTAAATATTTCCACCATTTTACATGAGTTTATTTTTAGCACTTTCCCTATGGAGACGATCTAGGAATTTATTCCTAATTACTACGCGACACGCTCCTGCACTTAGGATAGCCCTTTGGGCTGCTCATTTTCGAACGAGTCAACAATTAATTAGCATGTTTCAAATAAAATGTCTTGTTTCTGTAAATCATACAAAAACCAAAAATGCATGATATTACATATATGCCCTTTTAATTTATAAGCCGCATATATAATCGTTCCGATTCTACTTCCGAACGTGTGGTTTTGGTTGGGCTTCATTTAATGATGGGCCTTGTTTATTTTGATTGGGCTTGATGCTAAGATCAGCCTATCATTTATGTGGGCCTTTGTGGTTGTGATGCGCACACTTTCCCTGAGATGCAATGATTCATTTGCAATAATTCCCTTTGATACAAATAGTATGTATTGTAGGTCTTCTAGCTAGATCAATTGCAATTAATAATTTTGTCAGTCCCAATTCACTTTCTTTTTTCTTAATAGGTCCATCTTAATCCTAATATAACTTTATTTCTTAGCTTCCTGACTACACTATCATTTGACTCAATAGCAATATGGACAAGACCAGTTGGATGACAATGCGTCGAAATACGAAAGAATATGTTGATGGTGTTAATGAGTTTTTGAAGTTTGCAAGTGACTACATGGGTATTGATGGGCTAATATGTTGCCCATGTAAAAATTATTGCTTGTCTAAGTATTTCAAGGTTGATATGGTGCATGACCACTTGATTTACTACGGAATTTGTTAGGGTTACACAATTTGTTAGTGAGATGTATACAATGTTGCAAGATGTTTTTCCTATGTTTGTACCTGGAGTGGTTGGAGGTGGGCTTGAAATGGGTGTGGAAGCTGAAGTGGTAGATGACAATTCTCAAGGTCCCAATGAGGGTGTTCAAAAGTTTTATAATATGTTGAAAGATGCTAATAAGCTATTATATGAAGAGTGTAGAAAACATAGTAGGTTTAGTGCTATTGTACGTTTGTGGAATATGACATGTTTAGGCGGATGGAGTAACAATATCTTTGTAGAGCTTCTTGAATTTCTAAATGAGTTACTTCCATCGGGAGCATTGTTACCTAAAAATACATATGAGGCTAAAAAGTACATGAGTGATTTAGGACTTGAATGCGTAAAAATCCCAGTATATCCTAACGGTTGTATGTTGTTTTGGAAGAATAATGAAAATAGAGAAATATTTATGTTTTGCCAAACTTTAAACTGGAAGCAAAATACTGATACGGATGGAAGGAATAAAAGAATTCAAGCAAAGGTTTTGCGTTGGTTTCCTTTGAAGTCAAGATTGCAAAGATTTTTTATGTCATCGAAAACTGCTTCACACATGAAGTGGCATGCTGAAGGTCGAATAGATGATGGTGTATTATGACATCCGGCCAATGGGATAGCTTGTAAGACGTTTGACTCACAACACAATGATTTTGCATCTGACCCACACAATGTCAGACTTGGATTAGCTGTGGATGAATTTAATCCTTTTGGTAACATAAGCATTTCTCACAGTAGTTGACCAGTTATTCTCATACCTTATATCTTGCCTCTTTGGATGTGCATGAAACGATTGACTTTCATGTTATCATTGATAATCCTAGGCCCATCTTCACCCTTTATGAAAATAGATGTGTACCTCGAGCCTTTAATAGCAGAACTGAAGGAATTATGGGAGGTTGGATCACTAACCTACAATGCCTGCTCTAAAAGAATGTTTATGATGAGTGCAGCCTTGATGTGAACAATCAATGACTTTCCTGCATATGGTGATTTGTTTGGATAGAGTACGAAAGGTCATTTTGCATGTCCTTGCATGTCTAAGTAGTTAAAACATGTAAAAAGGTTTTCATATATGGGACATAGAAGATTCTTACCGATGGATCATAGGTGGAGAAAGCAAGCTAGTGCATTTAATGGTTCGAAAGAAATTAATCATGACATTATGAGACAATTAGAGAATGTTGAATATGTTGCTAACATGCAGAAAAGAAAAAGGACTAGTGAACACGATCTTGACATGCAATCCATATTTATGGAAGAAGCGCAGTATTTTCTTTGACTTACCATATTGGAAAGGAAATTTGTTACGACACAATCTTGATGTAATGCACATAGAGAAGAATATTGTTGATAATATAATTGGCACATTGTTGAACATTGATAGTAAATCAAAAGATAATTTGCAAGCACTCCTTGACTTGAAAGAGATTTGCGACCAGAACTTCACCTTATTTTCAAAGCTTTTAACAAGACATATATATATATTTATATATGGTGGCGTGGTCTGTTACATACCATCTTGAGGATCAGTAAATGAATCGATGAAGTGAATTCCTAAAAGAAACAAAGCCAGAAAGAGCAGTTGCAACTTCATGTCGATCGACTTCCTACACATTAATCTCTCTCTCTCTCTCTCTCCCTCCCAGCTCAATGATCTGTCTCTTCTATCTCTATGTGTGGGTGCGCTTAATAAGTATCTCACCACACATTCCTATATATCAAAGAAGTGATAAGTCTACGTACACTCGTATAGGTCTTCCTCTTCATCTTGTTCGTGGAGAATGACAAAGCAAGTTGTTTTTGACTAAGTCATCCCATTGGTCAATACTAAACTAGTGCATAATACTATAAGGATGGCGCTACTCATACAAAGAAATAATGGTATCGACTTTTTCTATCCATAGTGTTAAACCTTTTTTTAAAAATCATTTTTGTGTTATTAAAAAATAAAAACACACGAACACATAGGATCAGATAGAGTATTGTCCATACAGGTGGGAGTTTTCCATACTGTAATTCAGTCTTCGGTGACTGATCTTTCATCAGTGGCACTGTCGCATTAATGTACGTTTTCCTCAGCTGCCTGCAAAACTATAACTTCAGTGAAGAATATCATCTTAGTCATCATTTATTACTTAGTTTAAAGTGTCAGTGTCTAGACAGTTGGTTGATTGTGATGAGGTGGCTCCCACCACCTCGGCACCACATTATAACTGTCAATTTCTCTCTCCTAAAATATCTTTTTTTTTTCAAGTTGATAGAGATATATATTAAACCATAATCTAGAAATACAAAGTTCAGAAGAATTAAAAGAAATTAAAGAAAATTATACAAATAGTGAGGGTGGATCCATTACAACAGAATTTGGATTTTGTGACGGATGAAACTGTTACAAAAAAAATGCAAACCGTCACAAAATTTTTTTTATGACGGTTTGAGACCATCACCACGACCGTCACCTAAAAGGTGTCATAAAATGTTTTCTATGGCAGTTTACTTCCGTAAGATGTAACGTTCGAACGTGATAATTTTTTGTGACAGTTAAAAACTGTCACAAAAGTAACATTCCCACATATAAACTGATGTTCGAACATTAACTTGAGCGATTAACACACAAGTAAAAAATTTGATGTTCGATGTTCTTGCTTCACACGAATGATATTTACATTCGAACATGACAACGTTCGAACGTTAACTCAGATACATTTGAATGTGGTATTCGTATGTTAAAGGAGAAGAGTTCGAAAGTAAAATTTGTAGCGTTCTGATGTTAGTTTGTCTTTTGCACGTATCTATTAGAATCATTCAAACGTTTAGATTGTTTGTGCATTAAAATATGCGAACGTAGTGACTAACTTTTGAACGTTTTTAGTCGAATTGAAGCCTTGTTCAAACGTTTATTGTTTACATGTGAACAATATGACCAAAATTAGTAATTTGATCATATTAAAAAGCATACAAATTGTTTCGTATTACACCATAAATGTAACAACTAATAATGTCTTATAGAGTTGCAAAAATAGACAATAAAAGTTTCTAATAATGATAATGATAATGATATATTGATCATTTCTTCTTCTTTTCTCATCCACTGTGATCCTGTCAAATTGACATAACACGTTTCATTTGGACCGTCATCTCCCTCTGTCTTTACTCTTAGACTTTAATGTGTATTCTCTCATCGCGGTCTCTTTGTTGTTCCTGCAAACGCATTTCTAAATCAGACTGTCGTGATAAGAGAGACTCCAACTCCTACTGTCTCGACTTCATTTGCTCAATTTCTTGGCGTGCTGCATCTAGATCTTTAGTAAGATTGTTAACTTCTGAAGTTGAGGTCTTGGAGGATGAACCGACACGCTTGAAAGAACATTTCAAACCTCTTACCAAACTATATTTGGTCTCGAGCACTTGCGTGAATATGTCTATGTCACTAGGAGAGCATTCCTAAGAGGTTGATTGGTCTCAATCATTTTTTCCTATAATTAAAAAAAAAAACACAATAAGTAATATATTAAAAGAAATAAGGAATCAAACATAATATGAAGTCACATGTTCATAGAAAATAATGTCAAACATATATTCATAGAAAATAATGTCACTTACATAATTATCTTTAGCGACAAGATTAATCCACTCACTGTTCTCATTAGTGTGAGTAGTAGCATAGACATGATTGAGGGACAAATTTTCAAGATTATCTCGTTTCTAACAAAGTCGCATTAGTAATTTTAAGAAATAATATTAGTACTTAAATAAAAGAATATGATAAAATGAGTGAGAATTAATAAGTTATCAATTACCATTTTATCAGCAAGACGTTGGAATGACCTTGAGTCGGCACGATGGCGGATTGTCAAAGCCATTCTATTATGTAAATTGAAAGAACTTAAGTGCGGCAGGAGAAATTAACAATGTTAAATATAATATATGAAACTAATTATAATGTCAAATAAATTAAATGGAATAAATCTATAATACTTGATAATCTGGACTTGCGAAAAGATCACAACACTTCCTCCAATCGTCTAACTTCATTTTTTGAAAAGGGGACTAAACAGGCTCTTCCAACGTCTTGAATTTCTTGAAGTGGTCATGGCATCGTCCCTTGTGATGCCTCGCTACGGCCAAAATTGAGGTCAAGTTCATCCTAAGAAGTGAATTGCGTCAAAAATATGAAATCAATAACATCTCAAATAACAAATTTACTAAGCATATAAACTCGCCAGTACACGACTCCGAATGTGATCCTTCACCTCATTCGGAACATCTCTCCATGATCGCACATAAAATGGGGCATAAACTTGGACTAGTATACCGACATAGGAGGAAAGCGATGTTGCATTGTTGTCCACTCCTCCAGCGAAGTTATCGGGAATGTTGATCTTAATTTTTCTATGCCTTCTATCTCTTTCTAGAGCAAGGCCACGTGTGTAGCCATGCTCGCGATGTGACAAGGCATCAGCTAATTTTTTTAAAATTATTAAATATAAACCCCAAAGTATTAAAATATAATTAATTATCAATAAAATTTCTCTACTGGTAGGTGTCGATTGGTTGTCTATTTCTTGTGTATTAACTTGTTCAAGAGCGGAGTCTTCATGATCATCATCTTCTTCTTCATTGAGTTCCTCTTCGAACTCTTCTTCTTCTTTAGACTCTTCTTCTTCACTTACTTCATGAACTGAATGATCATTTAACAATACTAGACTAGTATATATAGTATATATACTATACTAGTACATTATATACTAGTATAACTTATATACTAGTACATTAGTGTTATTAGTAGAACATATATTATTAGCATATAATATGTTAGTACATACCATTAAATTAATTAACAACACTAGACTAGTATATATAGGAGTACATAATGCATAAGTATAGTGTATATATAATATATTATTTAATATAAATTATTTAAAATTTATTCTACAGATGTTCGAACTTTTTAATATAACATTCGCATGTCTCGAACATCTAGTGACAAATGTTCAAACGTTATAATTAAAACATTCGGATGTCTTTCTCTCTCATCCCTTAATGTTCGAATGTTAATGCTTAAACGTTCATACGTTATGTGTACAAAAGCTCAATTCCGAATGCGAAACAACACTTCCAACTTTCTCACCCAACAAACATCCACTTGAACCATCGCACACCTATGCTAGAACCGTCACCGTCGTCGTCAAACTCAACCACAAACATCACAAAAGAGGTAGGATTCCCTCTTTAAGTATATATTTCTTTTGTGTTTAATGGAGGTTTCGGTGGTTCCTGAAACCCATTGGTGGCTTGACCTTCATCTCCATTTTCCAGCCACCACGAATTGCCAATGGCCAAATGGCCACCGTAGAAAGTGTTCTTGAAGTTTATACTTCATTTCTATGGTGGCTTTTAGTCAATTTCATTGTGTTTGAGGTATTTGGGAATGGCTGACTTGACTCACCCATTTCTATATCGTAACGTTCGAACGTTAGCTTCTCATGCGCGAATGTTTTGTCTTCTAAATGAGGAAGATGACATACACATTCGCACATTAATCATATAACGTGTGAATTTATACAATAGGTGCGAACATATTTAGTATGATGCGAATGTAAATTTTACGTGTGAAAAAACGTTTGTAATGTTCGCATGTGTGATCATTCAAATTCTTGAGCGGCACATACATGCGAACGTTAATATTACGTGCAAACATTATTTGTAATTCGTGCAAATGTAAAACCTTTCAGTTGCCATAAACCAAATATACGTTCGAACCACTAGTTATGTACGTTCGCCCGTATTATTAAATATGTTCAATAGCTTCCTTACGTGTGAATGTGATATGTATTATACGTTCGCACGTGTATTTGAACCGTCACGTTTGACTATTTGTCATATTACGTTGGAATGCTTATACTAGTTAAATCTAATGTGCGAATGTCATAACCAAAACGTTCGCATGCATCAGCTTATCCTTCGAAGGTTATTTTTTACGTTCAAATGTGTACCATAAATAATTTAGATTACAGTAAATAATATGTATCATAATATTAATATTGCTCAATTTTTTTTTTTTCTTTTAGGATATGACTCATCTTCTAACTACTAGAAAAAGGGGGAGGGAAGGAACAAGTGAGGACACGTCTGGAATTGGGGCTTGGACAATGATGTTTGAATGCAAAGTCATGATCAACCACTTTCACGAACTCATATGGGAGCAGAAAAGTGTTCGAGACATGCTCATGACAAGAGGTTGGATGAGTGTCTGCACATTAAGGGTATCATATACCCCACAATGGTTTGGGAGTTTTATATGTAGATGTGAACCATGTCTAAGGATGCATCATCTCACACCGTGACAGTACGCGGTGTTCAATTCGAGGTCTTGGCTGATGTCATCGCCGAGCTTTTGGGGATCGGTCTTGTAGCTATGGGGGATGGATCGCTAGTAGATGTAGATGTAGGCACTTCTGCATCATCTGCTGGCCCAGTTGACCGGTCAGAGGCTAGGGATAGTGATGAGGAGGATGGCAGGCAAGATGAGGATTTCTACATCCTCACTGGGACTGACTGAGACAAGATCGATAGGAAGAACTCCTTTAGCCAGGTACAGCTCCTCCCTTCTTTTCTCATGTTGCATCTTATTGTTGCCACAAATGTGGATCCCGTGGGACATAAGGCCACATTTAGCCGGAGACGCGCACAGTTTCTTATACAAGATCAACTTGCCACTTCATATTTTTTAAAGGATCCGTTACGAGGTGACCATTGTCTCCACGAACAACCTCCCATATGGAGTCATGATTACCAAATTATTACTGGCTTAAAGTGTGCAACCCAAGGTGGAGGAGTGGATGACAGACCATATGAGCCCCGTCGACATTACCACACACCGTTGCAGCATTGGACAGGGGAAGGGGCATGCTCGACGTTAGCCTGGCCCTGTACTAGATCTTGTTCCCCCGACCCTATCTGAGAGTAGTGTTGGGAGTACTAATCAGCCGCCGACGGGTACATCTATGGGAGATGCGCGGCTTGCTTAGGTTGATGCGATGGTCACAGAGATTATTGCACACGTTGACCTAAAGATCGCATTAGTGGAACAAAGTGTTGGAGATTTTGTCGTTGATGTTCTCCATCGGATAGATATCCTAAACACAAAGGTCAATGCATTGACTGACGATTTTAATAAATATGTAACCAACGACTTATGGGTATTTTGTACTTTATTTTTATTATATGTAATGAATAATATTATTTAATATATCTACTATTTTTAAATTTCAATTCTCAATCTTTTTTAATTTGAAATATCCAACTTTAATATTAAATCAATTAACGTTCGCACATGAGATTTAATAACAGTCGAACGTTGGAGGAAAAGTTTTTCACTTTCGCACGTAAATAGCCCCAACGTTTGAATGTTTAGAGAATGTTCTAATGTTAATATGTATACATTCGAACGTAATATAATTTATTAGCTGCCTTCAGTGACGGTTTCCTCAAACCGTCATAGAAAATGCTTTTCTGTGACGGTTTGGGCACTGTCACAATTTCCAAACTATCACAAAAATAATTTTTGTTGTAATGATCTTTTCAACTATGAAAATGCAAGAGACAAGGTGGGATTTGTATTAGAGGGATATTTCCAAGGGCTTGTGTTGCAATTGCCCATTGCGCCAAATTATGCGCACATTGATTTTGAGACCCATTAATTTTCCTCACAGTCCAATCTTTGAATGAAGTTAAGTGGTATTTGATATCACTGATGATGGGGCTCATGATCCATTCTTGGATTGGAATGAGTGTGTGATGGCATTGATGGTCCCCTTTGAGTCTCCTTCGAGGATAATTTTTTCCAATCTTTGACTTTCGGCTTCTCCTAGATTTGAATTTGCACTAAGTATTAGATCTGTTTTTGCTAATAAAATTTCACCATTGTCTATCTCTATCTTGCTTTTCTCATCTTATCTTATATAAATATTTTTAAATTTTTAAATTTTAAATTTTTTCTTTTAATTATTATAATTTTTTTAAATCTTTAAATAAAATATAAAAAAAAATTCTTTTTTTTTTTAAATTTCAAAACAAAAATTATAGTAAAAAAGTCTATTATAACAATATTTTAATTTTATAATGTTTTTATTCAACTTTTCTCTCTCATTTCTCAAAACTCCATAAAACATCTTAACTCAAACTATTTCACTACTATTGATAGATAATTTCATCTCATCTTACTATCCAAACGAAACCTTAAGGAAAAAGAAATGATATTTATAGTCATAAAACAATTTCTAATCTTTATATTCAGCAATCACATGAGACATAAGAGCGACTTTCTCTCTTCCAACATCTCCATTAATCTAAACTCTAACGGAGAATGCTTTGTACACAAATATCGCTCTCCCCTAGGCCGTTGGCGATTCCTAGGTGGATGCTAGGAAAAAGGATAGAGATAGTTTACTACTTAGTTAATGTAATTTTTCAGTATGGCCAGAGTTCAAACAATATAATTGTGTTGGCACAGTACTCAAATATTTATTCATAAAATAAATAATAAATAAAACATATAAAAGGTAAATAAAGAGAGATAAAGACTTATGTGATTCAATATGAATGTTTACGTCTACGAATCGTTTGGGGATAAAATCTATTATGTTGGATAATTGTATACTTTCTCATTGTAAGAACTATGCCTTTAGAAGAAATGAACATCCACGTACGAGACTAAGAGCATCCTCATTGGCTTGGCCAAAGTTCAAAGATGGCTAAAATTTGGATAATATGTGACAAAAAGACCACATATTGGATTGGGCATTGCTAAAATAATTTAGATTTCAGCTACAGTCATTCACCAATTATGAAATACTACAGTAACTTCAACAAACATTAAAATAATATTTTTTTGTAATTAAGGTGTAGGTGCAGATTTATGTAGGTGTTGGAATTGCAGACATGGTAATTTCTTGTAGGTGTTTATGTAGGTGCACATTTATTACTGACATGAACATATGTTGCTAGATATTTGGTTAGTAATTAAGAAACTTATATAGAATTCTAAATGAATTTAATCAAATATTTTTTGTTATTAGCATTAAATGACTTTGAAAAATTGATTTTTTTAATATTAATTTAATTAGAGTATAATTATTATTAACATTTAATTGGTAGAAATACAAAATGTGATAAAAATAAATTAAATAAAAAATTATTAAATTAATAATATTTTATTATTATATAGAGAGTAAATGGATAATCCAATGTGGGATCGAATTTAAATGGAATAGGCAAAATGCAAATTCATGTGATATTTGCTAAATTTTGAAGATGCATTTGGCCAAGCCAATGAGGATACTCTAAGGGGAGGTTTGGATAGCGAGTTGAGATAAAATTTGAAAGTTAAATAAAATATTGTTAGAATATTATTATTATTTTAAGATTTAAAAAAGTTGAATTGTTTATTATATTTTTGTGTAAAAATTAGGAAAAATTGTAATGACTAAATGAGATGAGCTAAAAATATTTCACCATCCAAACCTCTCCTAAGGCTTTGTTTGGAGAATGAGATGAGATGAGATGAGATCTGAATAGTAGTGAAATTATTTGAGTTAAGATGTTTTATAGATTTTAGAAGAAAAAAGAGAAAAAAATTAAATAAAATATTATAGAGTTAAAATATTGATAAAATATAATTTAAAAAAATTGAATTACTTTTTGTATTTTGTTTAGAAGTTTGAAAAAGTTGTAATGATTAGATAAAAAAGTTAAAAATTTGAAATTGAAAAATATTTGTGTTGATGTTTTGTTTCATAGCCTAGGCTACTCCACGTTGGTGGGCTCAATCTAGATCATGTTGAGATAGTGAATGGAGGGTTTGGAGTGCCATGGTACCTTTGATGCCTAAGTCAGTTGTTGGGATGAAGTGAAAGAGAGAAATGTTCAATTAAAGAGAATGTAAGCTGAAGTATGAAAGAGTCTGAACCCCTCCCCTAGCTAAGGGAGAGAGTATTTATACATGGCCAGGGTGATCCCGAGGCGAAGGTAGTGGGTGTGTAGCTCTGTACCTGGGTTGGGTATCCCTGCCAACTCCTTATTGTGTTGTAGACTTTCCAGGCCTAATTGCGGCTGTCACTGACACTCCAGAAGGCACGTCATGGCGTGCCTAGCCCCAGGATGCATTAAATGTAGTGTGGCTCCGTATCATGGCGTACCCGTCCACATCCCATTAAACGCGGTGTGGTTCTGGTCAGGTATGTCCATCCCCTTGGAGTAGGGTTTAGAGGCAGAGGGTGTCCTTGAATGTCGGCCAATAGTGGTGTTAGATAGTCCTGCCTTCCATCCTTTAGTCAGTGTGCTTTGCCCGATTGCTCTTCTTCTTGGGCCTCCAAGGCCGACTTGGCCCAGCCCAAACCTTATACTCAGGCCTTTCGAACCTGGCTTACTCCCTGGGCTCGGCCCTAGGGATTCTCCCATCACAGTACCCAACGAATTCTTAGCACACATGTCGTGGGAATTCAAAACATCTTTGCCCTTGCTTCCTGGATGCATTCCTCGCAACCGTTCCCACATCGTTAGATGAGGGCACTTAGGCTTCTGTTGTCTTTCCAACTTCCCAACTGTTGAATTTAGGGGGGTGTCTTCCCACGTCCTAGGTTGTGCACTAGCCAGTGCTCTCTATGTGCGCAACGTGGCTTCACACTTCTGCACAGCCCTGCGCCGATTGAGCTCCTTGAGGCCACCATCCACGCCATTCAATGAAGGAGTCACCTCAAGTTCCACAGTTTCCACATCTCCCGATGGTTGGATCGGGTGGGGTGAGTCTGGCTATCTCCAGGGACATTCATTGGCCCGTGCTCTCTATGCGCCCGATGTGACTTACAATGTCTGCACAGTCCTGCATCAATCAGGCTTCCAGAGGCCACCTATCTGTACTGTCAGCGGTGCCTAAGTTTACATGTCGTCTCGTTTGAAATGTTATCAACTTCTTGTGATTAGTCCCCGTGTAGCTTCATCCAAACGCCTGGCAGCTCCTAGTGGCTAGTTGCATCATTTACCAAAGGGTGGGAGTTTGGGAGTTTTTGTCAGTGTACCACATACTACGCCTTGACGGGAGCTTATGTAGCTTTCAGGTGCGCACGGACTGGTCCCAAAAGTTTTTCTTCATTTCTAGCTCGAGATGGGAGTACCTTGATGGAGAGAAAGACCACAGGGAGTTCTTCATTCAAGTATTCTGGTCATACGTCCCCTGTCCAAGAGCCAGAACATCAACTTGTCCCAGAGGGACCTGGAGGGGGGTAGCAAGGCTAGCGACAATGATATCTTGGGTATCGGCCCACCCTTATGACCCGAAGACCGACTTGGTGCTTTCCGACGTCCATATCAAGAGCTATTTGACCGCCCCCGACCACTTGTACGTGCTTGGGCTGGACTTCCTGAGGGACCCCTCATCACCCTGAGGTCAAAAGCGTCACTTAAGTTCGCTTATGACCAGGAGCAAGGGGAAACGTCCAAAGGTCACTCATGGCAAGGCGGGCAGGGCTCCTAGAGGCGAGGTAGGCAAGGCTCCCTGAGGCTACGCCAAAGGGTCCTAGAGTAGAGAGGGCTCCTCCCGGAGCGGAGCCAGAGGAACCAAGCCCCCTTCTCCACACAAGGCTTCGAGGAGCAAGGTTGGGGGATCCCAACAAGCGCGTCCCGTGGCCAATAGGTCCTGGTTTTGCCTACTCGGGGGGCTACTAGGAAATAGGCCAGGAATCCTAGTGCGCGCGCCCTGAGCTCCTCAAGGTCCCAGTTTCGCCTACTTAGGGATCCACTATGAGCAAGGTGTGGCGTTCGACATTCACCTCATCTTCTATTCCATCAGCGTCTTTCTCATCGACGTTTATCATCGAAGAAGAGGAAGATGACAAACTCTTCCAGGTGGCCTTCTTCACCGCCTTCACTCAACCAGCCCTACATGGGGCCGCGATCGTGGAATCTTTTGTCTCCTTCGAGGAGACACTTGCTCGGGAGGCCTTTTTGCCCATTCCGTCCCTGGCTACTATGGGGGCCCCAATCTCTCCATCTATCAGGAAGGTTCTACCCCTTCAATGTTAGGGCTCCCAAGTGTTGGTGCCAGGGGTCCATCCTCCTATGCAGCCTCCATGTCCGATGATAGCAAGGAGGCCCGAGCTCCCCCTTCGTTATGGAGCTAAGTGAAGATTGGGTATCGATCCCGCTACCTCCCCTACAATCTTCCTCTAAGCCAGAGGTGGACTCCTACCTTACTTTTCCAGAAGAGGCATCCCAGCCAAACCCCCCAACAGACAGACCAAGCTCGGCTAGGGAGGAGGTTAGGCCCACGGTGGATGAGGGGTTCTCGCAGACCAAAGAACCTTCCTTGGGTCTAGTCGTATACGAGGGACCTATGTAGGAGAGGTGAGGTCCCTGAACGGTTGGAGGATGACGTGCCAGAGCCGTTCAGCACAGGTCTTTCATTGGTGTCCATCGAGGACGTGTCGCGACCTTCATGGTAGCTGGCAGGTGCAGCCTTTTCTTCTCGCGCTGGATAGGGGGTAAGCTGGACCACTGGCCCGGGCTTTAATCAGGCATGAACGGAGGCGATTAAGTGAAATGCCCAGAAAATGAGGCTCTTCTTTGCCCAGGTACGCTTCCTCTTTTACTTAACTCATCCCATGGAGCATTTCCCTTCCTCCTTCTAACACTTTCTTCTTTTGTAGGCCACAGATCAATTGGTGGGCATTATCATCGAGGAGTGCGGGGAGCTCTAGGAGGAGAACAAGGCGCTCTGATCCCTGGCCTTTCTTGCCTGCTTGGAGGTTCGCAAGGTGAACCGAGACGTGAGGAAGAAGTTTGGGCTGAAGATGGAGCTGGCCAGGACCAAAGTGCTCACCCGAGTTTCCTTGGAGTGCAGACATCTCCGGGATGTGTAGAAGGACCTAGAGATCAGGGAGGAAGAGCTGCGGTAGCTACGGATTGGGCTCCTAATGCTTCCAGAAAATAAGGACCAGATGGCTCGAGAGTAAGCCTCAGTAGCCAAGAGACAGTCTTGGTTGTTGTTTAGGCAATTTTCACTCGTTTGGGAAGTTTGACGCCAAAGGGCTGAGGTGCAGCGGAAGGAGACTTTGATCCATGGCCTTGAAGTCAAGTTGTTGCAGGCGACAAGCACCATCTTGGCTTGGGACACGTAAATCTCAGTCATGGAATCTAGCCAGGAGGACAACACTTGGTACATAGGGGAGATTAGGTCTTAGATTCAACGCACTTAGGCCATACGGAATGCCGCTTGGGGGTACAGCTACAAGGAGAGCCTTGAACTGCTACAAGACAATCAACGAGAATATCTAGGGATGGATCTTAGTACTTTGAGTCTGGAATCCTTGGAACCAAACCCTCATGATTACGCATTTTTCAAGAACCCCGAGAAGCTAGGAATGCCCCCATTCCTCCCAGGTGCTCCCCTTTCATCCCTTTAGTTACTTTTGTACGGTCTCTGAGCCCCTTCGTTGTTTCGCTTTCCTTACTCTTTTTTTGTAACCCAGGCTCCCATGTAAACTTAACATATATATGGATCAGATTTTTCCTCATTTCTTCTTGCGTACTTATTGTTTTGTGTTTTCTCCATTTCCTTTTTGTTTAGACATGGGTCTCAGGATTCACTTCGTTGGGACCTTTGTCTGCGCGATTACGTGTAAATCGCGCAGTAAGGCCAGCCTTCCAAGGCCTCAACCCCACAGCGAGTCTAGGGATGAGCCTTGTCGACCACGGACCTTGGCAAGTCTAAGGACTTGTTTCCGAGGGGCCGTGTAGGCAGAGCTCAGAATGCTCTAGTCCGACCTTAATCCGATGCGAGTTTGGGGACTTGGCTTGTAACATGAAGGTCAGCAAGTCAAGAGGCTTGTGTCCAACTGGTTGTGGGTGGGGCAGGGCTTGGGAGGCTCTGGCCCTAGCCAATGCATCAGGGTAGAGACTTGGCTTGTGGCATGAAGGTCGGCAAGCCAAGGGAATTGTGTCTGACTAGTTGTGTGGGCGAGTCCTGGGCTCCAACCTGACCAATACATCACGGCGAGTCTAGAAACTCAGCTTGTAGCATGAAGGTCGGCAAGTCTTGTGTCCGATTAGCTATGCATGGGGCAGAGCTCGGGAGGCTTTGGCCCTAGCCAATGCATCGTGGCAAGTCCAGAGACTTGACTTGTAGCATGAAGGTCGGCAAGTCTTGTGCCTATTGACTCGTTCGAAAATGAGCAGCCAAAAGGCTATCCCAAGTGCAGGAGCGTGTCGCATAGTAATTAGGAATAAATTCCTAGATCGTCTCCACAGGGAAAGTGCTAAAAATAAACTCGTGTAAAATAATGGAATTATTTACAATGAGAAAATAAAAATTAAAAGTGATGATATTTACAATGGATGAAAGAGTGCAATGAAAAAGAAAATTTACTGGTCGTGAACCAGATTCATTTTTGGTTGGCTTTGAGTGTTGAGAAGCAGTGATGAAAAGTAAAGAAATTACAGCGCAAGACAGTGAATTTAAATTGTTGAAAATTAAATAACTGAAATTTAAATGAGCAAGAAAATTAAATGACATAAAAATAAATTGCAGGAAATAAAAATGCAGAAAAATAAATGACAATAAATTAAAGTGCAGAAATTAAAAGTGCAGGAAAATAAAGTGCAGTAATTTAAAGTGCAGAAAATTAAATTGCAGAAAAATAAATGACAGTAATTCAAAGTGCATAAATTTAAAGTGCATAAAATTAAATGACATAAATTGAAATAAAAAAAAATAAAAATAAAGTGGAGACTACAGATAAAGGAGAGGACAGCTCGATAACACAGTTGGTCCATTAGGCTCTCAACTGTATCACCGAACTCACTCACTTCATCTGCGTTGTCTCCTAAACTGAAAAACTACAACTACTCTATTCTACAGCTACTGGGTGTCTAACATCGACCCCCCTCTTCTGTCTATCTTCAGGTCCTTATATAGGCTTGAAAAACCGCTGCACATGCTTATGTCCGTGACCTTGTCCATCTGTGAAGCCAGCTGCTTGTCTCCCACTCAGAAAAATTATTCTCATTGTCTCCGTGCGTGCCTGTCCAAAAGAGCCGACGAGCCGACCAGCCTTTCTTTCTTCTTTCTTTTTCTTTCTTTTTCTTTCTTTCTTTCTTGCCTTTCAGTCGACCGAATGCACTGCTTGAGTTTTATTTCATTTCTTTTTCTTCCACTGCGAGCTGCACCGACTGCTAGCACCGAACTGCATATCATTATTTTCTTTCTTTTCACTGCTGCTCGCGTGTTTCTTTATTTTCTTCTTGCTTTCCAGTCTCACAAAACTGCAAATGTTTTGTTTTCTTTCACTGCTGCACGCACCGAATGGTTCTACTTGTTTCTTTTTATTTCTCTTTATAGCTGAAACTGCACTGCACCGAGTGGTTTGCAGTTGTTTTTCTTCTTCTTCTTTTCTTTCTTTTTCTCTCTGTTATTTCTCTTTTTCCCGCATGCAACTTCTTCCACATTGTTTCCTTTCTTTTCTTTTTATTTTTGCTTTCCTGCATCTTTTACCTCTGACATGCTGCAACGTTTACCGAGAGATAGAGAGAAAACTGCAACCGAAACGTAGAGAGAGCAGCCGAGGTGTCTTCGGTCGTTCTAGGCAGTGTTGCACAGGAGGTGGTTTCGGTGTGCATGGGGGCTTCGGTCGTGGCAGAGCCTTGGGCTCCGGCATTTTCTGGCGGTCATCGGCGATGCATGGTGGCGTGGAAGAGTGCAGAAGTGGCAGAACCGGGTGGTTGGATGCTGCTGTGCATGGAGTGGGCTGGCCGTGGCGTCGGACGGTTCTTGGCCGTACATGGGGTGGCTGAGTGATCACCGGCGTCGTCTGGTGTTGCTGGTGGCTGCAGGTGGGCGGAGGACGGCTCACGGTGGCAGCTCGAAGCTGCTGTGCACGGTGGCACTGTAGCTTGAGCTACGGATCGAGAGGTAGGGAACGACGTGCCGTACGTATCAAAACGGCATGTCGTCGGCTTCAAACGGCAGGGAATTCTTTCGTGCAAAACGACATGTCGTTTTTTCCAAACGACATGTCGTTTGCCTCAGACGACAGAAACGACCAACGTCATAAACGACATGTCGTTTGTCATAAACGACATGTCGTTTAGGACCTGTGCAGAAAAAATAAAAAAATAAATAAAAATAAATAAAATAAAATAAAATAAAAATAAAATAAAATAAAAATAAACTAAAACAAACAGAATAATAATAAAACAATAAAATTAGAAAAAGAAAATAATTAATTAATTAAAAATTAAACAACAACTAAACTAGAATATTAAAAATGTGTTGTGCATGTGAGACAATAAAATCAAATTAAATTACAAGTTATAAAATATAAGCATAAACTATGCTTTTAATCAATTTAATTCATAACTTGAATTTATTGCCTCTTGATCATTTTTCCATCTAAAATCAATGATAATATGATGAAACAATTAAAATTACATTGATTTTAACTATATAAATTATGCAATAATGCAGCTCAATCACCTATTGATTTGCACCATGAGTATTGACTCAACACTAGTGGCTAAATGTTGGGGTTGCGGAGTCCTGTGACCTTCGCGCCCATTGATTTGCGCCACTAGTATTGACTCAACACTGGTAGCTAACTGTTGGGGTCGTGGGGTCCTGTGACCTTCATGGCCGTTGATTTGTACCGCGAGTATTGGACTTGAAATTGCTGTTTGAGGGGATGCTAGACCGCATTGTTGTGGCGGGAGGCTAAGTTCGACCTTCCTAAGACGTTTCACCTAAAACCAAATAGGTTAGCATGATACAAATTACAAGTTTCAGATCTGTAAACTCAAGCCATTCTGCTAGAGTGTGGTGAAGGCCAATGACACACTGGTGATGCTCGCGGGTAGCCATACTTTGGCATTGATGAAGGTCTGGGATGCTCGCAATACCAAACTGCTTATTCTGATGAAAACAAATTAAGACTTTGTAAGCAGTGTTCCGCGCCTCCCGGGTGATTTCCAATAAAGCATATTCCAGATCAATTTTACTGCTGCTTTCCCTTTTTCCTGACTAGGATTGTTCACTGCTGAATCATTTTTGCATGAAGAAGTTGTTCATCCTTGAGTGCTTTTGCAGCAATAATCTTTCAAGGTTTAGACTACTAAATTTTTGTTCTTTGAGAGGTGTTGATCTTGTTCCTCGCCCAAGGCGTTGGTCATGCATGGTGGACTAATGAGTTTTTGCTTGCTGAGAGGCGTTGGTTTTGTCGCTTGCCCAAGGCGTTGGTCTAGTTCCTAGCCCAAGGCTTTGGTCTTGTATGGTGGACTATTGAATTTTTGCTCGCCGAGAGGCGCTGCTCTTGTTGCTCACCTAGAAGAGTTGCCCGTCTGCGTGTTGTTGCTCGCCCAAGGGTGGTGAGACGTTGCATGTTGGTCACCACATTTTGGCGAGATGTTGCATGGCGTGATTGCTTGCACGTGCATGGTGTAGTTGAACCTGCCTATGATTTATGGGTCGAGAGTGCCTTCGCAATAGTAGGAATCGCTGGTCGGTCGACTGCTAAGGATTGTGTGACCTGCTCGGACGAGGGTGGCGAGACGTAACTACAGTGGTGTTAGCTATTGTTCGCATAAAAATATATCTGCAAGTGTATAGAATCGTCACAAGTAGTAAACTGTTTTAAAGAAAACAGATATCGAATCCACAGGGAATAATGATGCTATTAAATATTGAAATTGACTAAATTAATCACTATTTGGAAAACCAAAATTTGAAGGATGGTTTATCTAAATTAAACTGAAGAAAAGAACATTAAAATTAAGATTTTTAAAATAATAATAATAGATTTAGAGCGTTTGACTT
The DNA here is from genome assembly GCA_029856935.1 of Cyclocarya paliurus. Classification (NCBI taxonomy): domain Eukaryota; kingdom Viridiplantae; phylum Streptophyta; class Magnoliopsida; order Fagales; family Juglandaceae; genus Cyclocarya; species Cyclocarya paliurus. The sequence goes on from CM056947.1 coordinate 21,060,390, forward strand.
CACCTAGGAAATCCCATACAGTTTATTTTTCTTTGTTATAGAATCCCAATTATCCCAAGTTGATGATAAAAATCCCTTAACTATTCAATATTTTCTCTCAAACAATACCAAAAATATCTCCAACTAATAACTCCATATTTCTATGTGAATTTAACTAATTGGAGACTCATTAAGTTCTTTGAATTTTTCTTGAAAATCACACTAGTCGAGGTAAAGCATCTATGTTTTCGCTCAACTAATGGTATTTCATCCTAGAGCTTTAATTACAAATCACCTCTCGGTCTCATTGTGATTCAATAGATCGAACAATAGTTAGTTAGAAAATTGCAAGCATTAAGAACAAAAAATAAACACTCAATCATTGAAATATTGAAAATAAAATAACTTGGAATATAAACTGTGTGCTTAGTGCTAGGCTACATCAAAACTCTAGAAAATAGAATTAGTTCATAATGAAATTAAAAAGAAAAAGAATAAAACTAATGTTCTTTGTTGAACTTAGTTGATGAAGCATTCGACTCTCGCCTTTTCCCCCCAGATCCACATTCTCGAAAGAACACTTCAAGAATAAAAACTAAAAACTCTCAATCTCTGATTCAGAACTCCCTCTATTCATCCCACAAGACGGGATTAAATAGATGTTGAAATTCAAATATGTAAACAAGATAACTGAGGCTATAATCTCGCCTAAAGATCTGGAAAATAGTTTATAAAGATAAATGTTATCATAAAGGGAATTATTCCAAGAATAACAGGATTATCAAAAATGGAAGATTCAGTGATATGCGGCTTAAATTATAGAGCTCGGAAGGATTTGGTCACCAATAGATTGATTGCGGAACTCAGATTTGGTGGTCAACAATAGATTGATTTCGGTCGGGAAGAATTATCCCGCCGAGTAGATGCCATGGGCATTGAGTATAATTAGCGTGGAGGTAAAAAATGAACGGGCGTGGCGATCACAAATGAATGGGTGTGGAGTTGAAAAAGACCACACGGCCCTGTCCCCACTTACTGAGTGGAAAGACTCCCGACTGGGACGAAAGACTCCTCTCGCCTTTTCTAGTTGTTGCCCACGATGTCGTTTAGGTTGGTCTTTTAAGTTGGGTTGTAGACTAGTCACTCAATCTAACTGCCTAGAGCCTTATCGCCAAGTATTCGTGCCTTCTGGTCGCGATTTTCCTTGCCTACCGAGAGGTAAGTCTCCTCGCCTTGGGGCGAGGGAAATCTCTTTCCTGCCCAAGAGACAAGGTTCTTCACCCCAATCTCATCGGCTCTCTTCAGATCTCGTTGCTCTCATTTTGCGCTAAATCTTCTCATTATTTCAAATCTAAGAAAATAAATAAAAATATGTAGAAATAAAATAAAATCAATAGTATTGAAGAGAAAATGACACCTTTCATAAATAAAATAGTGATAAAAATCACATAAAAATAACACTTATCAGCTACAATGGAGTTGCATGGTTTCGAGTTGGAGCTGCTGTGAAGGAGGATGGTCGTGGAGGTTAGATCCAACAGTTTAGAGCTTGTTGGGGTCAGTGATGCCATGGCAGCAGCAAAACACACCAGATGTTCAAGGCATAGTCGTGGGTGGTTCCACGAGCTCATGGTTGGGCTGGGCTAGCGAGCGCATTGTGGTGTTGGCGTTAAACAACTCCTACAGTAAGCTTTGGTGACGGTAGCGAGGGCTGTGAGCAAAGCCTCCATGTTCGGGGACCTTCTTGCCACCGTCTGGTTAGGTGATCATTGGTGGTGGTCTGCCAACTCATAGATGTCTGGACATGGCTCTTTTCCCGTATACTATTGGGATGTATGGCGGCGAGGAATTTGGCGGAAGAGCCTTTGTGGTTGAGTTCCTCCTCGAAGGCAGTAGAAAACGCCTACTGGTCAGGTGGCAACTGCTGGCTGTTTGCCAGCTTAGGGTCAATTAGCTCGTGTATCTAGTGTGTGAGGGAAGAGGTCAGTGGAACCTAGTGAGAGGAACCAGTGAGGAGCCTACGTTAGCGCCCCCCCCCCCCCAAAAGTTTTCAAAAATATGTTTAGGATATGGTTTTTTTAAAAATATCCTAATATAAAGATAATTTTCCCCCCCAAACATTTAAAAAAATCTCATTTAGTACTTAATTGTCTAGGTTTCTTTTAGTTTTTTAATAATTTTTTCATAATTACACCTATTTTTTTGTCATCAATAAAATCTCACATTCTCATTTTGTTTTTACATCTCATAAGAGGTAATAAAATATCTTGATCTCTTTTTATAAGCTATTTGGTAAATTTACAACCTCATTTTTCCTATTTATTTACACTTTTCCTTTTAAGTCTTCCACTAGCTAGCTTGTTTGGATTAGTTTTGTTAGTAAGTACATATATACTACCATCAAGTTAACAATTAGGAGTGAATGCAACAAATCTCGCATAACTATTTCTATCTATATTATAGAGACTTCACAATATTTAATCTTAGATTCAACAAAATAGTTTATCTTTGTTTACTTAATTTTAATCATTTGCTTCAAAAAATCTTATATGGTTATTTCTATCTTAATTTTTATCTTTCACTTGAGTCCGATGGAGCTTAAGTGAGAGGTTTAGATGGATGGCTTTAATAATTTAGTTTATCCTTAGATAACAACCTTATATGGTTAATGTTAAATATCGGTGACACTTTCCTATCTTAAATGTCGGTTACTGTTCATCCATACATACGACACACTTTAATAATCGTCTTCCCAATCACCAAATCCTAGTCCCGCCCCTCCTTGTCTGGGGGTCTAGGAGTGGCGGCTAGACCTAATTCGTGCCATGCAATGGAAGTGGCAGGTCTTCATGTTCGCCACTTGATCCCCTTGGTGCACGACTCCAATATGGATCGCTCACGACACTATGCGTGCCAAGCACAGCGCAAGCTTTTTAACATGCACTTGGCTAGTAGAGCATTCTTGTACATCCAACGTGCATAGTGTATGTTATGTATCTACATATACTTCTCTCATATTTTCCTTTTGTTTCACAAGTGTTAGTCAAATAAAAATAAGAGGCAAATAAGTGAAAAATCTTATTTGGTCTTTCGAAGCCAATCTTGTGAGTCAGTTGGAGAATATCCTTCTTCTAATTCTGGTGGCAGGATAAGCTAGTGTGCTGGGTGTTCTCAATCTAGTTCTCTTGAGGTGCTCGCATGGTGCACAGCATGCATGGTGCGCTCCTGTAGCATGGATCGATGGCGAGGAACACCATTGTGGTCGAGAACCACCATGCCAACAATAGATGATCACGTCGAGTTAGACGTTGGTCGACGACTGAACCTTCCCGACGAGCTACAGTCAAGCAAGCTGCTCGTGGTGCACACTGGTGAGAACAATGAGGGACTTTGGTGAGTAGCACCGTTTGGGCAGTGACCTCCTTGCTGGCGACAAAAATCTTCAACAGCTCGGGTGGTGGCTGGTGACAGTTTTGTCAACGCACAAACGCCAGATTTTTGTGGATCTTTGGCACCGTCTATCCTCCATTTTCACTGTGCGTAGTATGAACTGCTTCATTGGATGAGGTCTACCTCACCAGCGACAGGGATCTCCAACGGTGCAAGTGGTGGCTAGCGGTGGTAGAGGACCACTGTGCTGGTGACAGAGGGCATCGGCGAGTTGTGTGGTGGTTGTTAACAGCCTCGTTGGCTATGGAGTCATCGGTGCATGGTGTTGCCAGCCTCTGTTTGCTTGATCCAAGTGTGCCATCGTGCGGGAAGCGCATCGTCTGAAACAGAAAACATCGACAGGCCAATTTATGGCCACCGGCAGCCTCAACTGTCCTTGGGTAGTTGATTGTTGGTTTCCTGCATGCTTTTGGGTTGTTTGCGTTGAGACACCGCCACATGCACAATGGTCGTCGATGGGGCCGACTAGGTACACTGACACATGCCACCGGGCCATGCATGAGCACGTAATGTGCATGACATGTCGCCCAGTGCTTGGTGCATGTTCATAGTGCATGCCCCATTTCGGGGGTCCCTATATATATATATATGCACAGTTAATAAGGCGGCTCAGCTGACCAATGCATATATGTGATATGAACAAATATGAGGCGGCAGTGCCGACTGATGAATGAATGCAAAATTAAGATAGGAAATGAAAATAGAACTTGTATTCAAAATATTATAATCAAGATACAAGATTATCAAAACAAATTGGATCAAGATCACAGGTGGAAGAGTAAAAGATGGAAGAAGAAGAGAAGGAAGGTGAGGAGGATACCTCGAGAGAGAGAGAGATGGGAAAATCATAAGCATCTTTTGGTATCAGAGCCATTTGGCTCTTGGTTAATTGTTTGTAATTACTTCTCTTCATTTCATTTATTTTGTTCTTCTTCAACCCAATCTCTGAGTTCTTACTTTGTCTTGCTGTTCCTTCTTCAAGAAACCCAGAACCTTGTAAGACCTGTTTTGCCAGAGGGCGTTAGGGCAATTAGGTATATGGGTGAGATGAGAGTACCTAGGCATTGAAGTACGAAGAACTGGTTTGATTAATTACAAAATGGATAGAATGTTTAGATCTAATTTAACACTTAGTTTCAGGTCGTCCATACCACCTGATATCATTAATGAGGAAGATTGTTCTTTTATTGAAACTGCTCCTACTAATTTTGATCGTTGGAATATTCCAAAAATTCCTTCTGATTCTATTTACTGGACCTCTTGAGTCCAAACTACTTTCAAAACTGCTTTTAATGTTAGAACGGTTGAACAAACCTATGCTATTTCAAAATCTCAAGAAAAATGTTATCTTTTTACCAAGAAACTTATTCAAGACTTCTGGGCAAAAGGATACAAATTTTTGCATATTGGTTCTGTTTAAGTTGCTGTCAAACCTTTAACCAGGAAAGGCATCAATGCTTCTGTTCTACTGTGTTTACGGGATGCTCGTTTTAATATTTTTGAAACTAGTGTTCTTGGAATTATTCAATCATCTTTGTTTAATGGTCCTGTTCATTTTGATTGTTTTCCTGATATTACAACTGCTTTAGATGATCCTCATATTATTAAAGCTTTGATGTTAAACATTTCAACTTCTAGCTATGATATGCTAGAAGGAAGCAAACCACTTGCTCTTGTTTACCGCATTTATTGTGGCGCCCCCGACTTCCATGTACGGACCAACACGGAAATCGAGACACCCGGGATGATGACAACCGGTCACGCATCCCAACGACAAGTGTCAGTGTGTGCAACAAATAAACAGTGCACAATTAAAAACACAGCGGAAGGTAATAAAGTCTACTAGTACCAGAATTTTAATTAATACAGATATCCAAATATACAAAATACCTTAAAAATAAAGCCAAGTCCCAGAAAAATAAAATACAAGTCTGAAAATAAAGTCTACAGCATGAGTGATCCCAGATCACTCCTCCGGCGGAGCCAGATCCTCAGGCTCGACATCTGCATCATCAACAAAGTCTGCAGTACCATGAAATGGTACCGCAGGTAAGTTATAACCTAACCAAGTCCAGAGATAAAACCATACTCTAACAATTAACCATACATGCCCATGATGCAAATGAAATAATGCTACGCACGCCAAAAATCTCATTGGCTCAAAATCATTCCCAGTAAAATCCATTTCCACCATTTTCCCAGAAAATGCCACACAAAAATCATTTTCATCATTTTCCCAGAAAATGATGCACAAAAGCAACTCATGCTATTTTCCCAGAAAACAGCTCTTTTCCATTTAATCCAATTAACCATATGCACCATGGCCTCCCCTATGGACCATCCGCACGTCCTGGCTACTTTACGAGCGATGCCCAGTTCCGCACCCGGTGCGTTCGTGGCCAGGTCATCCTCTAGCCCCCGCCAGCAGAAGGGCCACGGAGTCGGCACGTCCAACGTCCGATCCCGTTGTCGCCCGGCGACAACCCAGGGGACATCACTCAGTATATTCCGCTCCCGAGTGACCAGAGGAGCTCCACCGAGATAATACCCCATCTCGGCTTGGGGTCGTGATACACACGCACCCAAAAATCCAGTCAACACATGAAAACCCAGTTTTCATAAAAGCCACATGAACATGAATGCAATACACGAAAACCCAGTTTTCAATTTACAAACATGATCATGCGTGCATATGCCATGAACCAACAATAACCTTAATAATCACAACCAACCCAGATCAAAACACAGTTCCCAACAATTAACCAAACCACAGCCAGAATACCCAATAACTAACTCCAATACACAAAATCATCAAATCCAACTATAACCCAAACTCCAATAATCAACCAGATCACAATAATCACACACAACAAATACTCTGATCAATCCAACCACCCCCGAACTCCTCGGACTCAGTCCGGAAACCAACCAGGATACATAATATAAAATATAGCAGTTAATTGCAAAAATATAATTAAATCTCAAAAGAGTTGTTTAGGAAATACTTACAGTGCTTTAAAATAATTATGGAGGATCACGAGAGAGCTGGAAGCGCCAAAACAGCAACACCACAGTGTAAAAATACACTGTGACCGAAATACACAGTAAATCTCAAATTTCACCCGGGGCCAAACGAAGACTTGGGAATGGTAGGGTAGGGCCTATAGGAGGTGGGGAATCTAATGGTGGTGATGGTTGGCCGTGGGTGGCAGCCGAAACGGTGGTGGAAGGTCTAGAAGTTCGGATCGGAGATGGGGTTCAATGGGACGGCTCCGGCGACGGATCGGAGCCGGGGTTGGGTCCAAATGGTTGCTTGAGGGCCGGTGGTGATGTGGTAGAGAAATGGTGGCCGGAGGTGGCCGGACGGCGGTGAAACGGTGCAAAAACCACCGCGGCTTCGCACGGCTACTGGCGGCGTTAGCCGGCCTGAAAATCTACAGGTGAGGTCGCCGGTCGACGAGGAGCCGAACGGCACCGGCGGTGTCGACCACCGCCGGCCGGCGGCGGTGCTGGGAGGAGAAAACCGAGGCAGCCGTGGGTGAGGAGAGAGAGAGAGGGGTCTAGGTCGCGTGGGTCCGAAGGAGAAGAAGGAAATAGAAGAAAAAGAAAAAGAAAAGAGAAAAAGAAAGAGAGAAGGAAGAAAAAGGAGATCCCGCCTTTTTCAACTTGGGTTTCGAAAGTGATCCAACGAAAACGATTTTAAAACTACTAAATAAATAAAATAATTCAAACTCCATGAAATACTCAATTAAAACAGTAAAAATATTAAAATCCAAAAACAAGTCTATTTAAATAAAACAAAACTATTTTTAACACAGTTAAAATAAATAAACCAATTTAACTCAAAATTAGCTAAAATGAAATATTAAATTCTGACAAAAACATCCTTTAAAATAAAAAGAAATTAAATTGCAGATCACTAATTTAAATTAATCAAACACAGTGAAATACTTTAATAAAACAATAGAAATTTTAAAACCCACAAACAAACCAATTTAAATTAAAAGAATCAATTTAAATCCAAAATAATAATTAACAATAAGAAAGCCCAATAAAATAATTTTCACAACTTAAAAAATATTATAAAATAATATTTAAAAACTCCCAAAATTTTAAAACAAGATAATTAATCATGAAATAAATTAAATAAATCCTTCATTAAAATACACTAAAATTCAGGATGTTACATTTATTATTGACTTTTAAAAACAAATTTAAATGCAAAAGCTATTTCAAAACCAACTGAGGGCAAAACTCTTCTTATTCAGAGTTCTACTCCAGATGCGAATGTTCAAGTTCCAAAATTAATTTTATGGAAGGATGTTATTCTTCCTAATGAATGGATTTTGGAAAATGAATTCCCTCCTATGAAAAATATTCTCACTGATTGTAGCTTAGATTACATTCAACAATATTTAGATGGACCTGTTAAAATTAGTTTTGATCAGACTAGTACTCCAAGCTTAAGAAGAAATTCTTTTGCGGGGTCTAGATCTTCTTTTGTTGGTTCTGTTTCTAAGATTCCTGTAAGGCAAGACCAAAATCTCACCCAATTTTTGGAAGATTCAACTAAAACAGCCCAACCCATTAATATTGATTTACCTGTTAATTCTGATTTAAAACTGAAAGGATTAACCACATCCTCTCAGATTATTTCTGCTTATTATTCTGCTAAAGATGTTGGGACAACCAAAGGCAAGTCTGTAAATGAAGAAGCTGATAAAGACGAAGATACTGCATCTATGTCTCCCACAACTTCTAATATGGCTGCTCCAGTTGCACCCAGTCATCATAGTCTTACTGTTTTAAATAAACATTTTCAATATGATTTAATTGCTCTTGTTAATGAATATAAACCTTCTGAAAACCATGATAAGAGAAAAATTTATCATGTGGCTTTTTTCGATTTGGAAAAGCTTCGTGTTAAACGATTGGACAACAGATTGGACAACAGTTAGACAGGATAGAAGAAAAGGCAGAGAAACCTGTTTTTACTTCTACCCCTATTTTAACTACTCCTCAAAAGATCAGTCAAAACATATTTCAAAACCTATTGAAAAACCTTTGATTATTTTACCTCAGGCACGGCCAAAAATCCAATTTAAAGAACCAAAAGTCGTCACCTTAGATAAAATTAATAAGATGCTGTCTGATCTTTCTAAACTTAAAAAGGAACAACCTTCTACTAATACTCTTTCAAAAGAGGAAAAATGATTTGTTCTTGTTGAGAAGAATCATCCAGTAATGACTCCTCTGTTGCTCATGAAATTGATTTACTTGAAAATAATTTTCATGATTTTGATTTAAAACCTGAAGTTGCTGCAATTACTTCAAAAAGACCCAAACCAATGAGTCTAATGAAGAATTGGTACTCCAGGCCTACTCCTCCTGATTTACAATTTGAAGAAAAAGTTTTTCAAACTCAATTTTCTTATTCTGCTGATAAAATTTACGAATGGAATATTGATGGGTTCTCTGAACAATAAATCCTCAATACTATGAGTAAAATGTCTTTGATTGCAAATGCTTATATTAATAATAATATTAGATAACCAGATATTGTCATGATTTTAACTAATGGGTTTTCTGGTGTTCTCCATAATTGGTGGGATAAACATCTCATTGATGATACTAGAGTATCCATTCAAAACGATGTTCAGTGTAATGATGAAGGGATACCTATTTTTGATGAATCTATTGGGAGTGCCCATCCTGATGGAATTAATACTTTGATCTATACTGTTATTAAACATTTTATCGGAACTCCTTCCAACATTACTAGTCGAATTTTCAATTATTTAAATAATTTACGTTGCCATACTATGTCTGATTATAGATGGTACCAAGATGTTTTCCTCTCTCAAGTAATGCTTAGAGATGACAGTAATAAGCCTTACTGGAAAGAAAAATTTGTTGATGGATTCCCAAGATTGTTCGTTCATAAGATTAAGGAACAACTTACTGATATCTCGGGATTTATTAATTACGACAATTACACATATGGTGATATTTGTAGTGTAATAAAGAAACTTGGTATTAGTATGTGCAATGATCAAATAATGCTTCGTGAACAATTGAGAAATAGTAAGAAAGCCAAATATGAAATGGAAAATTTTTGTCAACAATTTGGCCTTCCTCCTACTGCTCCTTCAAAACGAAAGCATAAGAATTTTACTAAATTTTCTAAACCTCACGGGGAATCAAGGAGAAAACCCTGTGATGAATTTTACAAAAAATCTTATAAAAAACCTCATTCCAAAAGTTTCTCTAAGAAAAAGAATTTTTTAAAAGAAAAAGGAAAATGTTTTAATTGTGGCAAGTCTGGACATTTTGCTGATAAATGCCCCCAAAAGCCCAATAAATTCAAAAACAAGCTTAATCAGTTGAATATTGACGATAATGATCATGAAGAATTATTTCACCTCCTAGAAATACATTCTACTTCATTATTTGATGTCTACGAGTTTAGCTCTAGTGATTCAGAATATCACTCTGAAACTAAATCTCTTAATTCTCCTGATATAGCGCTTGGTTGCAATGATTCTTGTTGCAAGTCTCTGGATAAAACAATCAATGTTTTGACCAAAGATCAAGAACAAGAAAACCTTTTATTAACTTTAATTTCTCAAATTACTGATCCCGAGCTCAAAGAAGAATATCTTCTTAAGTTTAAGAAGAATATTGTTCGCCAAGAACAACCCCAAACTTCTAAGTAAAGGATTAATTTTCAAGAAACTTTGGAAAGATTTCAAAAGAAAAAACCCAAAGAAATTTCTACCAATGATTTACAATCTGAAATCAATTTTATTAAAAAAGAAATTATTGAACTCAAATCTAAGATCAATAATCTCAAATCTGAAAATGAAGTTTTAAAACAAGAGTTCTTATGTTTTAAAATTGATAAAGAACTTGATCAAGATATTCCTGCTGATAATGAGCAAATGAATGGTTCAGATACTGGTCAATAGGATGAGAAATCTCCTGAAAACCAGATTTGTTTTGTCCATCATACTATTCCCCCAAAATAGTTTTCACGTGTTACCATTATTGTCTGCCATGAGTTTTCATTTTCTGTGGTTGCTATGATTGATTCTGGTTCAGATTTAAACTGCATCCAAGACGGGTTGATCCCTAGTAAATATTTTGAAAAATCCACTGAACGTTCATCTTCAGCAAATGGATCTCAGATGAAGATCAATTATGAGCTTAATACTGCTCATGTTTGCCAAGATAATGTTTGTTTTAAAATCCCCTCTGTTTTGATCAGAAATATGTCTGACAAAGTGATTCTTGGGATTCCTTTTATTTCATCCCTTTATCCCTTTTTGTCTGAAAAAGGCGAAATTACTACTGATCCTTTTGGACAAAAAGTCAAATTTAAATTTGCTTCAAGATTTGAAATCGATACTGACAAAAGTTTCAAATATTTGCTTTCTGCAAAAAACAAACATTTGAACTTCCTTCAACAGGAAATCAAATACAAAAAGACTTCTGAACAATTGTCTAGTACTTTACTTCAATAAAAAATTGATGATTTTAATAAAAGATTGATTTTTTATGTTTGTTCTGATCTTCCAAATGCCTTCTGGTATGGGAAGAAACATGTTGTTAAACTATTTTATATTAAAGGTTTTGATGAAAAAGATATTCCCACTAAAGCTCGCCCTATTCAAATGAATAGAGAAACTTTAGAATTTTGCAAAAAAGAAATTTTTGATCTCCGTGATAAAAAGATAATTAGAGATAGTAAGTCTCGTTGGTCTTGTGCTACTTTATATGTTCATAAAAATGCTGAGATTGAGAGAGGAATCCCTCGCTTAGTCATTAATTACAAACATTTGAACAAAGTCTTAGAATGGATTAGGTCTTTTTACTTCCATTCCTAGGGTGCAAGACTCTACGTTAAAAAATACATTCTGATTTTGGAATAAAAGAGGTTCACAGCGGAAAACATAAATCTTAAAATGAAAAGGGTCTCTTGTGCAGCTAAAATCCTCGTGCCTAGACTTTTGTGATCATCCCCTTGTTGGTCGTGTCTGTCATGAGCATACTGCTCATTCAGTTGCTGTGGGGTAAGGGGCACACATAAAAATTAAAATTAGTCAAATACTCAGTAAGCATTACTTCATACTATTAAAATATAGTAACGTAGGTTTTCAATCATGCATTTATCATTCTATACATACTATGCATACATGCGTTCCTTTACAAACATCACTGGCGAGACTTTCTTCTTTAAAAGAAAATGGCTTTCTTTTCGTAAAACGTTTCTCCCGCTAGTGCCTTCATTTCTTAATGAATGTCATGCATTCATACATATTTTTCTTTTCACTTTCATAGGCCGGTGCACGTTGTTACGCACCGCATGCTGGGGTTAGTGACCCTTTGGCCAATGGATTCGCCCGTGGCCATGAGTTGGAGCATGAGCTTTCATTTTTTTTCTTTTCTTTTCATTAACAGTCCTTTCATGAGAAAACAATCCTTTCATGAGAAAACATCCTTTCATGAGAAAGCGTCTTTTCATGAGAAAACGTTGTTTGGGGTGCGAGCCCGAAAATCATCTTTCATGCCATGTCTTTTCGTGGAAAATACATACAATAGATACTTGGTATAGTCATCCATTCACATGCGTGAGAATAATACTTTGGTTGCGTGAAAAGGGGCTGCAAAAGAGGGTCGTACGTACTTATACTTTAAAAACGTCATGCTTATCGTGCTTTTTCATAAAACGTTTTCCTTTTCAAGAAAAGCATTTCTTTTCTTCCATTTTCAAAGGGAAAAGCATTCCATTTTCTTTTTCTTATCTTTTGGAAAACTCTAGAAGAGTATGAATGTAACACTTACCATGCAGTCCATTCATGCACGTGTCAGATGGCAACCTATATGCATACACATAACCTTGGCGTCATTCTCTATCTAGTACATAAGCAACTAAACTAGAAATAGAACTACGCTTTACTTAGAACACTCTCCTTCTATCTCGTGCTCTTTCATGTCCCTTACTATGATAAAACCTTCGGGGACTCATTTACGGTCAGTACTTCTTTCAACCTCAACGTTCTACTTTGAGTGCTTACTCACTAGGGCGAACCCATGATTCACCTTAGGATTAAGACACTAAGACTTCTGTCTTATTCTTCTCATTAACCACGTTTCGTTGCATGACTTAGACCGACTAAGTCATGCATTCCATTCTTAGACAGTACACTCGTCATTACCTTCATGTATCTTAGCTCACTCTAATCCTTATGACCATCTATACACGTCACACATGGCTCTAAGCCACTCTGAGGCTTAAGCACCGTGTCACCATGCTTAGGGCAGATTACCCATTATATACGGTAAATCCATCCGGCATATGTGTTTAACCAGATTACACACGTACCTTACCCCTTTATCACCTAAGACCAACATATAATACATTGGTCATAGGTTCGCATGGACAAGCCCCATACTTCGATACCAACCTTCTCTTACCCGACTAGCACGACTCTTCATGCTACCCGTACCTCCTAACAGTTCATCCCAACACTTAACATGACATGACTTCCCTTATAACTACACCTTATGTCACACCTAATAGCTCGAAACTATTCCCAAGCTACACAGTGACATTATCACATCACCTGACATACATCCTAACTCATCACCACACGACTCTTGGGTTGACCATGTCACTTTGTGACGTTGTCCAGTGACATTCTATTGAGCCGCTAATTGTACGCTAATCGTAGTGCCTCTACCTCGGCGCTGGTTTACAACAGCTATATATATAGTAATTAAAGTAAGTATTTTAATTAAATAATTTTATTTTATAGATATATTACTTAAATTGAGCATAAACTGTGGTATTTAATTTGATAAAATACCTTCTTTTGAGTCTAGTAGTGTTGGCTCACTATTCATGGCAGCTGAACCACACGGGGAGTCAGTAATGGATGGGGATGGCGCACGTGTTGCTTTACGTTTATGAGGCATATCTATTTGAAATTGTAACAAATTATTATTCAAACAAGCGTTACGGATATTTATAAGAATAATACTTACAAAAATTAATGTTTGAAATTCATTCACTATCCGTTTTGCTAGACCAGTCGCCCTCATCCTCGTTAGACATTTCAGTTGATTCATCGTCTTCCGATATTTCATCCTCAATTACTTCGGGTTGAACATATTCTCTACGCATTGGGAACATATCATATTGGCCGAGATCAACAAATAGATTGATGCCTACTTCGTTTTCTTAATATGCTTTTTCATTTGCTGGACTATCAACTTCTTTTGAAGGTTTGTCTGTCTCTGGAATAGTATCATATATATTTTTTGGTACAAACTTCTCCACTACCTGCCATGGGTTTCCATACTCCGGATCATCTAAATAAAAAACTTGATTCGTTTGGCAAGCGAGAACGAAGGGATCGTCCTCATACCATGTGCGAGATGTATTAACACTCACAAAGTAATCATCGTTACGCACTCTCAATCTAGGATTTGAGTCATCCCACCAATTACATTTAAACAACCAGACCATATATCCTCCCACATATTTCAACACTATAATATCTTTCACAATTCCATAAAAGTCAATGTTATCATCCTCATGACTTCCTTCGACTACAACTCCACAATTTTGAGTTTTCCTATATTGTTCTCTATCAGCTGTATGAAATCTATATCCATGCACCAAACATCCTGAGTACTGGATGGCCCGCCTACACGGACCACATGCCAGAGCATACAGTTCTGGTGAAATTGCTTCTGAATTTTAACCATATTTCGATACAACTTACATCAATAAATATTATTATATAGAAAAAATAATAGAGTTTAGTGATCTGAAATTCGTATTATAAAATGGGACTTTACAGTAATACTGTATGTTCAAACCATGAAGCAAATTCCTCTTCATGCGTCTTTTCTACATCAGTTACATCATTCATGCGAAGTAGTTATATATGTTCACTGTGCATGTTCGTGTGAATGGTTAATTTGTAGCAACGAACTAAATTTATATTATTATACATGGTTAGTTTAGAGGATCATCACTAACCTCAAGTAGTGGTCAATCTCTGCATAGTTATTCAAGACATACCATCGAGCTCTTTCAAACTCTCGCCCATATAGGTCGTGGCCCCCTTGTGCGCCTATGGGACGTACTATCTGGGAAAACAAGGTAAATGTTGATGAGACTCTCATCTCTCTTCTACCTTCATAATTTCGGTCTGATCTTATAAATCTAGTATCAACCTCACAGAAATACATTGAACAAAAGGTATGCTACTCATTATCAATATATGATTTAGGAACCTTTTGGACGAGCTTTATTCCCCATAGATTGCTTCAATTTTCTCAAAAATCATTCAATAGGATACATCCATCCATCTATACTGAACCAGACCAGCGACTAAAGCCTCACGAGGTAGGTGCACAGCCAAATGAACCATTACATCAAAGAATGAAGGCGGGTACAAACTCTCCAATTTGCATAATATTACTGCAATGTCAGCTTCCATTTTTAACAATGCATTGAATTTCAATGTTCTACTATAAATGTTTCTGAAAAATCCCCCTAATTCTATGAGAACTATACGAACATCTCTAGTAAGCTTTCCACGCACACCAACCGGCAACGGACGCTACAAAAATACATGACAGTCATGACTTTTAAGACCAGTTATCTTCCAATCATGTGCTCGAACACATCTTGACAAGTTTGGAGCATAGCCATCGGGTAATTTGATTGTCATGAACCAATCACAAAATTTCTTTCTCTCATCATTTGAGAGTGTATACCATCCAATGGGCATATATGCTGATGACCCATTATCTTGCAAATGCAACTCCGGTCTTATTCCCAACTCTTTCAAATCTTTACGAGAGTTAGCTGTATCTTTTGGCTTCCCTTCTATTGACAATAGAGTGCCCAATATATTCTCACATATATTCTTTTCAAAGTACATAACATCTAGATTGTGGCGCAGTGTCAATGTAGACCAGTATGGTAACTTAAAGAAAATACTTTTTTTGTCCAATTCAACTTCACAACTCCACTGCTTGTCGTTTTCTCTTTCAAACTCTGGTATCTTTCCTAAATTTGTTTTCTGAAACATCCCCCAACTGAAAGATAATATCATTCCCAGACAACTCTGGCGGTGATGACTTAGGTTCAACCCTTCCATCAAACATAGCTCTATTTGAACGCCATTTATGAGCATGTGGTAAATAACGACGATGTTCCATAAAACATAATTTCCTACCACGACTCAACCACTGATACTATGTATCTTTATTACAAATAGGACAAGCCATTTTACCTTTTGTGCTCCACCCAGAAAAATTTCCATATGCTGGAAAATCATTTATTGTCCACATCACTGCAGCATGCATATTGAACTCCCGCGACGAAGCTGCATCATATGTACTGACACCCTGATCCCACAACTCTTTCAACTCTGCAATCAGTGGTTGCAGATATATATCTAATTCGTTCCCTGGTGACCTTGGCCCTGGTATTAATAGAGTCATCATAAAATACAGATCCTTCATACATTTTCAAGGTGGCAAGTTATAGGGCATTAATATGACAGGCCAAATACTATGAGAAGTGCTCATGTTGCCAAATGGATTAAAACCATCCGTTGCTAAACCAAGACGTACATTGCGAGGTTCTTCGGCAAACCATGGATACTCGACGTCAAATTTCTTCCATTGTAAAGAATCTGCAGGATGCGAGAGGAATTTTTCATTTTGGACTCTTTCTGTGTGATGCCAAGACATATCTTTCGCAATTAACCTCGACGTAAATAGTCTTTGAAGTCGAGAAATCAACGAAAAATGTTTTAAAACTTTGTGGGGTACATTACATTTATCGGATGTCCATCTTGACTCATGACACACTGGGCATGAGTCAAATTCTGCATATTGCTGCCAGTAAAGAATATAATCATTTTTACAAGCTTGGATGATGCTATAATCAAATCCTATCTCTCGCTTCAATTGCTTCGCTTCATAAAAATTACGGGGTACTGGATTATCTTGAGGAAGAGCCTCTTTAAATAATTCAAGTAACATGTCGATAGCTTTGGCAGAAATACGACAAATAGACTTAATATGAAGCAACCTCACCGTGAAAGACAACTTGCTATGACGAGTGCACCCCTCATACAATTCTCTTTGTGCATCCTCCCACAGTCTTCCAAAGTTATCATTTCCCTCAAATGATTGTGCAGATGTTCCTTCTCCATCCCTCATCCCAAACATTCTTGCACTCAGATCACCTAACATCTCAGTCATATCCTCTCTATTATCGTCACTGTCATCAGGATCATCCACATTAATTTTCTCTATGTCGATGTCGTTACCCTCCTCTACTTGATTGGTCTGACTGCTAAATCTAACTCATTTAGGAAATGGTTCGCCATGTAAGACCCAAGGTGCGTATTTAGAATCGATTCCATTTACAAATAAATGATCCTCCACTACCACAAAATTATAAGAACTAAGATTCTTGAACTTCTTGCATGGACATCTTATATATATCCTCGACTATCAACACTCATGCGAGCAAACTCTAGAAAAAACTTCACCCCTTGTGAATACTCCTTATAGTCTCGCCCAAATCTATCTCCCAATAGCATCCAACTTTTATCCATTGCTAAGATCCGTGATTTGTCGAATGTCTATCAAAAAACCCAATTCTTGGGATAAACACTATCAAAAGTATATTCAAACGTGATCCATTTATTTTATAAGGTAGTTGATCCTATCCCATTCGAGAAACTATCATCTATATCGCATATATACTTAGTCAAAAACTCCTATGTTAGTAAAAAATTTGGCAGCATTTTCCTACAATTCTCCAAGTATGTTAATCACGATAAGTCGTTGACCCTATTCATGGGCCGAAGAACTTACAGACCACATACCCGAAGAATGTAAGAAAACACTAAACCAAAATTTTAATTGACTAACACAAGAGTTTAAGCTGAATATATCTGCTATATAGATGATAGAATCCCAAATTGTCTATTTTGGACAATTCAAGAGTTGTACCCAAAAATATTCTTTGGCCACACCTCTCGAACGGGTTTAAAGTTCAAGTACATATAAAAATAACCCTAAAATCCAAAACACTCCAACTCCTACAATTATTGGATAAATTTGAAAGTAAAGCAAATATATGTGCAAAATTACATATAATTAAGTGTTAATTATTCTTATTTAATAATTAATTATAAATTTCATTTTAATTTAAGTGCATCCTCCACTTATAATTATATTATGTATATAGTTTTTGGATTAAATATTTTATAAATATCATTTATTAATCTATAGTGTAATCAATTCCTATGTTATATTATATTATAAGTTTTCATCTTAAATATTTTATAACTACTATTTATTAATCTAAGTGTAATCAATTCCTATGTTATATTATATTATAAGTTTCTATCTTAAATATTTTATAACTACTATGTATTAATTTAAGTGTAATCAATTCCTATGTTATATTATATTATAAGTTTCCATTTTAATATAAATGCAAAATATTTTATTATTATATTATGTATATAATTTTTCATAACTCTAAATACCCTAAAACTATTATTTATTAATTTAAGTGTTTTCAATTCCTATGTTATATATATATATATATATATATATATATATATATATATATTATACGTTTCCATTTTAATTCATTCTGTTTAAACGGGTATTATAGCGTTCGAACGAAACAAGCCCACAATCATTTTAATTCATTCTATTCGAACGAGAATTATAGTGTTTGAACGGTACTAGCCCAGATTTCAAACCCAAAATAGAGACCAAATTCCTTGTCCAGAAAATAAAATTTTCACTACATTATTCTCATAAGATGCATATTAGAATAGGATACATTGTAAATGTGATTGTAGAAACACAAATATACCAAAATAGCTTAACATATGTTATTAAAAACTATAAATTATCAAAAACCCAAAAATTAGAAATATTACCTCAAATTTAAGCAATCCAAGCCAAATAGCAATATACAATACCTACAATGCCATAAAACACATTATTGCATAACCCTAAACCATATCCTATAAACCAACTTGCTATAAAATTCGAAATACAAAAAAAAATTCAAAAATGTATTACTTACTTTTATAAGATGCACCTTTCTCTCAAGAATCCCTTCTCTTGCAGGCCAAGTGTGTTCCTCTATCTATCCACAACTCTCTCTCACTCCATAAGTCTCTCAAAATTTCGCACGAAATGAAAATGGACTGGAGGTTGTGGTATTTGAATCTGTGAAGTCACGTTCGAACGGGAATTTTACTCATTCAAACACAAAAATTTCAAATTGCGCCAATTTTTGCCGCGATTTAATTTTTGTTCGAATGTAAAGTTACTAGTTTGAACAAAAAATAAAATATTCCTTGGCATATTCTTCAAATGCCCAGAAGATGAAAAGATATTTTCGTTCGAACAAATTGACATTCAGAGTATTTGACGCGAAATTTCCCACCAAACACATTTCACGAGATAAATTCATTCTAACGGTACTTTATTGGGTTCGAACTAAAAATTGTATTACTATACTTATAAATGATCGCATATAGATAATAATAAAGTATTTTAATCTATAGCAACTATTTTATTTCTAATCTAGAGTATATACTATTTGGTATTTTATAACTCAAAGTCCAACTTTTTTGGATTTCTTTTTATATCAAATATTTAATACTTTTAAATATTTTAAACAAAAGAAAAAAAAACTAAGTAAAAAAATATTTCCCTAATTGGGCAAAAAAAAGGAAAGCCCAAAACGGGCTTCCTAATATTTTTCTATTAATATATAGTACTTATTAAGGTATAGTACTTATACAATACTACATATAGTCAGGGGCGGAATTAGGATTTGGTACCTGGGGGGAGATCGGCAAAGTGTGTGGTGTGTGTTAGTATAAGTAATATATACTTTTTACATGTGACTATATAAAAAGATAATTATACGTTATAAAATTATACAATTTTATATATAATTGTATAAGTGAACAAAAAAAAAACATTTGAATAACTACTAAATTCTTCACAAAAGAAAATAAATTATTCACATACTCTCTCAATCTCTCTATAAACGTCTCATCAATATAGTATAGGAAGATTATGTACAGGTGATAGTTCCGCCCCTGACTATAGTACTTATATAGTATAGTACTTATATAGTATAGCACTTGTAGTACTTATTCAATAGTTTTTTTCTATCAATATACCATATCATACTATATAGTAATTATATAGTATTTTTCTATTAATATATAGTATAGTACTTATATAGTAACTAGGATATAATATAATACTTATTGTACTAGCTATATAACTAATAAGTACTATTTATATATATTAATCATATTAACTTATATAGTTATCATAACTCATTCAATAGTTATAACTATATAGTAATTAGGATATAATATAGTACTTATTGTACTAGGCTACTATAACTAATAAGTACTATATATATTAATTATATTAACTTGTATCTTAAAATATTATAATACTATTATTAAGGTATTAACTTTAATTATATTAAAGTATATATTAACTATTATTTATTAAAGTACTATATATTTTAACTTTAACTATATTAAAGTATTATAATACTATTATTAGTATTATTTTTATACTTTTGTACTTTGGAATATTAGTATTATTATATATTAGTATAGTAATATAATTACAAATTATATTGGGATAATAACCGTTTGAACAGGTACCCTATTCCATTCGAACAGGTTAGTATCCCGTTGGAACGGGATTGTATCCCGTTCGAACGAGACGTCACGGTCATTATATGCCCAGTTCGATTCACATCAAACCCATTTGAACCCTCACTGCCAAGAGCCTCCGAGTCGCCCTTTATCTCCGCCGCCACAACCGCCACTCAACCGCCGTAGGAACAACGCATTTGAACTTCTAAGAGGTATGGGCCAACTCTCCAGCTCTATTGGTTACTTTTTTTTTGGAAAAATTGGTTTTGTTTGGGAGGGGAATTTCGGATTCCCCCCATTTTGGTGTAGTTGATCCGATTAACAAGCTTTTAATCGGTAGAAATGATTGGGATTCACTCGTTAATCATTTCTACCGATTAAAACAACGCTTTTGGTGTAGTTGTTAGAGTTTCGGCCATGGCTGTTTGGCTTTGATCTCGTTCAAATGCAATATATTCCATTCGAACGCGAAGTTGCCAAATAGATTTATTTCTGTTCAAACAAAAAAATTTAGTTCGAACGAGTATTAATTGCCAGTTTGATTGAACAGAATCTTCCATTCGAATAATTTTACTAGTTCGAACATAATATGTTTCGTTCGAACTAGTTATTTCAATTCAGTTTAATATAGTTTAATTCTTCAATAATATATTTTAAATAATATATTTATAATTATATTCTTAATTTTCTTGTGGTTAAACAGTATACTAATGGCATTTAGCGAAAGAAAACGTGCAAGAGATCAGGTCAGTGAAAGTAGTACTGGACCAGCTCATGCTCAGGAGTCGAGGCCTATACTCATTGAGCGTTAGATCATTTTGTCTGACTTCTCTGATCTTTCATGGGAGGGATGGAGCATATAGTCCATCTTCACCGAGCAAGGATGGGTACCGATCTGTCAGCATCAGGGGACTACATACCGAGAGATGGTCAGTGAATTTTACCGTGCCATGGGAGAGGAGAGTGCTGATGCTCTTTTTTACACTTTATCAGTCCGGGGAGTGAGTATTAATTTCTCTCCCCATATTATTTCTGAGTTCCTTAACATCCGGCGCGAGGTCGGCGCATATCCTGGAGTGGCTACATCAGGACCAGCGGCTGCACCATCTGATTCCGACACACCGGCCGCATCCTCCACACTAGCCCCGAATGTAGAGCCAGATGATAGTGACGATGGTAGTGAGGATGAGGATCTACCTGATGATGGTCTCACAGACGATCAGGTGCGTCATCTAGTGCGAGACCCTTCGGCTCCTTCATATGATGGGAGCAAGGTGATCCGACAGGCCAACTGTAAAGCATTTTTTAAAATGCTTAACTTGATTGTTGGCTATAACATCGACCTGAAAAAATAAAAGACTGATTTCGGGATCGATTGAGCTAGATTTTTGTTGCAGATAGCGCAGGGGGACCCATTGATATGGCGTTGTATTTCTTCTACCACATTCGATAGGAGTCACGCTATGTAAGTGGAGGTAGTCTACCATTTGCACTGCTGATATCTAACCTCCTACTCTGATCAGAGGTCGCCACAGATGGGGCCCCTTAACAAGATCACATTCAGCAAGAGCGAGGGGCACTTGTGGAAGCTGCACCAGGACAGCCTAGTGCCCCGCCCATCGATCCAGCTTCTACTACTACTGCCGCTGTTGAGAGACAGCCTCTTGGGGCTACTTTGGATCAGGTATGAGCTCTGTTTGTTGAGTTCGTTGAGCCCATCATGGGGAATCTGGATGGATGCATTAAAATGTTATAAGAGGATGTTGATCTGCTTAGTAGCAAATAGTCATTTTAGTTATTATTTTACTTATTTATGTTGTATTGAACATTATATAGTTGAGATGTAATTAATGTATGGTTTTTATTTCTCGTGTTTGCTACTTTATTTATTTTTTTCATTTTACTTGTCGTTCATGATAAAATAAAAAATTATACTATTTTTAAAGTTATATTTATATAATTTAACATAAAAGAAATCACTATAAAGTTTTGAAATTAATTAATTAATTTGTGAATTTATAAATATTTGAACTCACCGTAAATCATAATATATAATATATACACATATATGTACTTTGAAAATGATAACAAATTAATGGAAAAAATATTAATCATTACTTTAATGGAAAAAATATATGCACAAATTAATGATGATAAACAAAATTAACGGAAAAAATATTCGTTCGAACTAATAAATGTAAGTTCGTACGGTTATTAACTTTCCCTGAAAAAAAGAAATTAATTTCCCGCCAATATTACTATTCAAACAGATAACATACTATTCGAACAGACATTAATTGGTTGTTCGAATATTTTTTTTCCCGTTCAAACGTTTTTTCTTTTTGGAGAAGATTTTTTCAGTCACAA
Source organism: Cyclocarya paliurus (assembly GCA_029856935.1). Classification (NCBI taxonomy): domain Eukaryota; kingdom Viridiplantae; phylum Streptophyta; class Magnoliopsida; order Fagales; family Juglandaceae; genus Cyclocarya; species Cyclocarya paliurus. The sequence goes on from CM056947.1 coordinate 21,082,946, forward strand.
AATATTCCGTTCGAATGAATATTTTTCCGTTCAAACGAATTTTGTCTCTCAGGCAATTTCAGAGACGAAATAAAAAATTCATCTCCAAAAATGACTTCTAGAGACGAAATTTAGTTCGTCCCTAACTAATTTCGTCCCTAAAAGTGAAATTTCTTGTAGTGTGACTATTAGTAATAAAAAGTGATATCAAGTATAAAACTTTTTATGACTAATATCCATAAATAATAAATACGGCAAAAATATACAAATTCCTCACATATAAATAATAAAGTATTATTACTGTTTCAGATAGATATTAATTTAGAACTATCAATTTCTCTTTCGCAATTTATCATCTAGGACTATTTCTTTTCCCTCTTCTTATCTTAATATTTAAACATAATAGATATAAATATTTTTTAATTTTTAATTTAATTATTACTTAATTATTACAACCTTTTTTAAATTTTTAAACAAAATATAAAAAATAATTCAACTTTTTTCAATTTCAAAACAAAAATTATATTAAAAAATTCTATTCTAACAATATTTTCACTTTAATAATATTTTTATTCAACTTTTTCTCTCTTATTTCTCAAAACTTCATAAAACATCTTAACTCAAACTATTTTAGTACTACTATTCACAAATAATTTCACTACTATTCACTTATAATCTCATCTTATCGCATTATCCAAGCAAGGCCTTAAAGAAAAAGAGAAATGATACTTGCAGTCATAAAATACGTAAGCGTCATACACTCTTTTTGAAAAAAGTGAATAAATATGAGATTTATATTAAAAAATTAATTTTTAATAATAAATCATTTGTTTTTAAAGAATGCATGAAACTTATACAACTTATAAATCATTTGTTTTGAAAGAATGCATGTTTTGAAAGAATGCATGAAACTTATATTTAGTATTATTCTTGATGAAGAATTTCTAATCTTTATATATTCAGCAATCACGTGAGACATAAGAGCGACTCTCTCTTCCAACATCTCCATTACTCTAAAATCTAATGGAGAATGCTTTGTACACAAACATCGCTCGCCCCTAGGCCCTCGGTGATTCCTTGTTGGATGTTAGGCGAAAGGATAGAGATAGTATACTGCTTAGGTAATGTAATTTTTTAGTATGGCCAAAGTTCAAACAATATAATTGAGTTGACACAGTATTCAAATATTTATTCATAAAATAAATAATAAATAAAACATATAAAAGGTAAAACAAGAGAGATAAAGACTTATGTGATTCAGCATAAAAGTTTACCTCTACGAATCGTTTCGAGACAAATCCATTATGTTTGATGATTGTATACCTTCTCATTGTAAGAACTATTCCCTTAGAAGAAATGAACATCCCACGAACGAGATTAGGGCTCGTTTGGGGAGTGAGATGAAAAGAAAATTTTATGAATAGTAGTAAGATAGTTTGTAAAGGTAGTGAGATAGTTTAAGTTGAGTATTTTTTAGGTTTTGAGAAATGAGAGAGAAAAAGTTGAATAAAAAATATTATAAAGTTAAAATATTGTTAGAATATAGTTTTATAATATGTTTTTTTTTGAAAATTTGAATAAGTTGAATTATTTTTTATTTTTTGTTTGAAAATTTGGGAAAACTATAATAATTAGCTTGAAAAAGTTGTAATGATTAGGTTGAAAATATTTGGATTTAAATTATGTTTGGGAAGGACATGTGATGAGATGAATTTTAGGATGAGATCTATTTCCAAACAAGCACTAAGGCTTTGTCTAGAGAATGAGATGAGATGAGATGAGAAATCTGTGAATAGTAGTGAAATTATTTGAGTTAAGATGTTTTTATAGATTTTAGAAAAAAAAGAGAAAAAAATATTAAATAAAAATATTATAAAGTTAAAATATTGTTATATATAATTTTTTGATATAATTTTTTTTCTGCAATTTAAAAAATTTGAATTATTTTTTTTATTTTGTTTAAAACTTTGAAAGTTTGAAAAGGTTTTAATAATTAGGTACTGATTAAATGAAAAAGTTAAAAATTTGAAATTGAAAAATATTTGTATTTGTAACGCCCGTCCTCGTGGTGCATGTTTTTAGAGAATAATTTATAAAAGACGACGGGAATTGCCGTTCGATTTAAAAAAAATTTACTTCTGTTCCCAGAGTGCAAGACTCTATGTTATAAAATAAAAGTGCTTTCATAATAAAAGAGGTTTTCAGCAGAAAACATAAATCTTAAAATAAAAAGGCCTTTTATACAGATAAGACTTTCATGCCTAGACTTCCATGCTCTTCCCCTTTTGGCCGTGCTCGTCCTGAAGCGTACTACTCATTCAGTTCCTGTGGGGAGAGGGACACACATAAAAATTAAAATGAGTCGAATACTCAGTAAGCATTACTTCATACAGTTAAAATATAAAAACATAGGTTTTCACATGCACTTATCATTCTATACATACTATACATACATGCATACATGCTTTCCTTTGCAAACATCAGTGGCGGGGCTTTCTTCTTTAAAAGAACATGGCTTTCCTTTCGTAAATGTTTCTCCCGCCACTGCCTTCATTTCCTAAAAAATGTCATGCATTCATACATACTTTTCTTTTCACTTTCAAAAGCCAGTGCACACTGTTATGCCCTGCGTGCTAGGGTTAGCGGCCCTATGGCCAATGGATTCGTCCGTAGCCATGAGTTGGAATCCTATTCCATCAAGGTGTAGCACTGGGTGCACTACCAGATACTACTGCCCGGCATTGCCATCTGCCCATTCATTCATTTGGGTACCCCTTTCATTCATATGGCCGTTACGTAACTTCATACATTCATTTATGCCACATGCCTTTATTTCATTCATTCTTTCGTTCATATTAGCTCGAAAGAGCTGGAGCTTTCATTCATTTACATGGGCATGAGTTTTTCATTCTTTTCTTTTCTTTCATTTCATGCTTTCATGAGAAAACATTCGTTTCATGAGAAAACATATCTTTTCGTGAGAAAACTTCATTTGGGGTGTGAGCCCGAAAATCATCTTTTCATGACATGCATCTTCGTGGAAAATACATAAAATACATATCGCGTATAGTCATCCATTCACATGCGTACAATAAATACTTTAGGATGCGTGAACAGGGGCTGCCAAGAAAGGCCTTATGTACTTATACTTTAAAAGTCATGCTTCTCGTGCCCTTTCGTAAAACGTTTTCCTTTTCATAGAAAACCCTTTCTTTCTTTCTTTCTTGAAAATGTTTTCTTTTTCATGCTTATCTTTTAGAAAACTCTAGAAGGGCATGAGCGTAACACTTACTTGGGCTCCATGCTACGTTCATACCATGCAGTCCATTCATGCGCGTGACAGATGGCAACCTACATGCATACACATAACCTTATGTCATTCTCTATCTAGTTCATAAGCAACTGAATTAGAAATAGAGCTATATTTTACTTAAAACACTCTCCTTCTATACCGTACTCTTTCATATCTCTTACTATGATAAGACTTTCGGGGACCCATTACGGCCACTATCCTTTCAACCTTAACGTTCTACTTCGAGTGCTTACTCGCTAGGGTGAACCCATAATTCACCTTAGGATTAAGACACTAGGACCTCTATCTCATTCTTCTCTTTAACCACATTCCGAAGCATGAGTTAGACTAACTAAGTCACGCATCCCATCTTTAGACAGTACACTTATCGTCACCTTTATGTATCTTAGCTCACTCTACTCCTTATGACCTTCCATACACGTAACACGGCTCTAAGCCACTCTGAGGCTTAAGCACCATGTAACCATACGTATGACAGATTATCCGTTACATACGGTGAATCCGTCCTGCACGTGTCTAACCAGACTACACATGTGCCTTACTCCTTTATCACCTAAGACCAACATATCATACATTGGTCATCGGCCCGTATGGACAAGCACCATACTCTGATACCAACCTTCTCATAACCTGGCTAGCATGACTCTCCGTGCTACCCGAACCTCATGACAGTTCATCCCAACACTTAACATAACATGACTCATTCATAACTACACCTTACGCCATGCCATATAGCTCGAGACCATTCCCAAGCTACACCGTGACCTCGTCACGTCACCTAACATACACCTTAACCCATCATCGCACGACTCCTTGGGTGGCCACATCACTTCGCGACATTGCCCAGTCATGCTTTCGCTATACTACTTTGATACTTCCCAGCTACTTAGCAATTTCAGATGTTGAACCTGATGAGGAACTAAATGAGTTATTAGCAAAATGTTTTGATTCAGATCCAGATTTGCACGTCCCTTTGAAGTAGTTTAGAGGGATAAGGAAAGGAAAATCGATTGTTGTATTGAAGTGATGTACTCACTCAACGAAATTAGTTAATTGATGTTGATCATATTGGCGTGGAACGTTAGGGGTATTCTTTCATTGAAGAGTAGGCTTCGGTTGTTATTGAATAAAAGTTGACCTTCTGTGGTGGATCTTTTAGAACCTTTTCTTGGTGAGAATAAATGTTGCCGATGGGCGAGATGGTTGAAGTTGTCTAATTTTGTTAAAAATGCGCAAGTTGGGGGGAAGATTTGGCTTTTTTGGGATGATGATCTTGAGTTTGAATTATTGTCGATGACGGATCAGGCTTTATGTGGTTGGTTTACACTTGGTAGTTTGCAAATTCTTGGTATGTTTGTTTATGCCAGTTGTTTCCGTACTAAGAGATTGGAGTTATGGAATTTTTTGTGTAATCAAGATCCGAGAAGTTGTCCATGGTTTATTGGGGATGATTTTAATATTATTCGTGGCGGTGAGGATAAAGTTGGTGGTATTATGCGGGCTCCCCGAGCAAAAGCTGAGTTTAATGATTGTATTCAAACTTGGTTTGATTGATTTGCCTTATATAGGAAATCGATTGTCTTGGTGTAATGGTAGACTTGGTGAGAGGCATATTTGGACAAGATTGGATGGAGTTTTGGTGAATATGGCTTTTATTAATTTATGGGGTGATGTGTGTGTTGAATATCTTTTGAGAACTTCTTCGGATCATTCACCGATGCTAGTGTCATTGGGTGGTGAGCAAAATATGATTGTTAGACCATTTCCGTTTCAGCGAATGTGGGGCACTCATGAGGGACTTCTTCCCTTGGTTAAGGGGGTGTGTGATGTTGTTATAGATGGTTGTCCAATGTTCTAGATCACTAAGAAATTAAAAACATTGAAAGGTGTTTTGAGGAAATGGAATGTGGAGGTATTTGGAAGAGTTGATGTTGAACTAAAGAAGATGGAAAATCGTATAGTTAGTTTGGAGCAATTATTACTGAATGATTATTCTTCTCAGATTGAAGATGAGTTGTTAAGCTGTAAACAAAGACATTTGGAATGGTTACATAGAGAGGAAATCTTGGATTGTCAAAAGTCCTGTGTTAAATGGTTAACGGAGGGGGATTCAAATATCGGTTTTTTTCATGCGACGATGCATATTAAGAAGAAGAACAAAAGGGTTGAGAAGATGCGGCTGGAAAATGGTTTGCTTCTAGAATCTCTTGAAGAGTTGTAGAATGGGGTGGTGGCTTTTTTCCAGGAGTTATTGGCTGCAAAAGAAATTCGTTTGGAGGAAGATGCGTTGGCGTTGCTGGCGCCGATTATTTAGAGGAAGAAAATGAAATTTTAACCGCAAGGCCTTCAATAGAAGAGGTAAAATCTGCACTTTGGTCTATTCCTTTGGATAGTAGTTCGGGACCGGTTGGTTATTCGGCTAGTTTTTTTATTCTTGCTTGGGAAATTGTTAAGCATGACATTCTGGAATTGGCCATTGATTTTTTTGAGGGGATGCCACTATCAACATTTTATGGTGCGACTAACTTGGTGCTCATTCCTAAAGTTAATGAACCTGTAGGCCTCAGTCAATTTCGGCCTATTACCCTATGTTCGGTGCTTTATAAAATTTTGTCGAAGAAAATGGTGTTTCAATTGGCTCCTTTGCTGCATAAAATTATTTCTCAGGAGCAATCTACATTTATTAGGGGGAGAAGTATTTTTGATAATATGGCTATTGTATAGGAGATGGTTTAGGGGATGAATCGAAAGGTAAGAGGAGGAATTGTTATGGTTAAAATTGATATGGCCAAGGAGTATGATAAAGTCAATTGGAGGTTATTAATGGAGGTTTAGAAAAGGTTGGGTTTCTCAGATAAATGGAGGGATATGATTTTTAATTGTATTTCTTCTCCATACTTCTTAGTTATGTTAAATGGATGTTCTCAAGGATTTTTTAAGGCTTCACGGGGGCTTCGTCCAGGTGATCCTCTTTCACCATATTTGTTTATCTTATTAGAGGACGTGCTTTCGCGAATGTTAAATAGGGAGTATCAATTGGAAATGATTAAGCCTTTCAATTCTTGTGGAGAAACCATGATTAGTCATTTGTTATATGCGGATGATTTATTGATTTTTTTCTAATGGAGGTAAAGCCTCAATTAGAAGCCTTTTGGAGGTAATTCATTTATATGAGACGATGTCGAGGCACTGGGTTAGTGCTCATAAATCTTCTATGTTTTTCTCTTCTAATTTTTCGGTGGCAAGGAAAGTGGAATTAAAAAGAATTTCTGGTTTTGAGGAAGGTGTGTGGCCTTGTACTTATTTGGGAATTCCATTGCATGTGGGAGAACGAGACTTCGAATTTTTGATCCAATGATTGCAAAGATTCAAAAGAAGTTAGCGCTCTTTTGGTGGAAAAATTGTTTTAATTAAGCATGTCTTGAATAGTATGCCAATTCACATGCTTTTAGCATTGAATTTACCAAAGGGAGTTTTGTTGGCTTTGAAGGGGATTTTCTCTAATTTTTTATGGGGATCATCTTTAGATAATAAAAACAGGAAGTGGGTTTCGTGGCGAAAGATTTGTGCTTGGTTCGGGATTTGTCCGAAGTACAAATGTCTTTGCTTATGAAGTTTGCTTGGAAATTGCAACAAGGTAATTCCTTATGGGATGGGATGATGGTTTTATGCTGGAGACGTGCAACTTATTCTTCGCAGGTTGGTTGGATCCATGGTGTGTTGCCCATCATTATTTCTTGGGTTCTTTGGAGGGCTAGATGTGCTTCTTGGATGAAGGGTGTTAATTTTGATTGAAGGGGAATGTTGAGAGTAGTGAAAGTGAATTTAAGAGATATGACCAATGGCTTGCGGAAATTTAAGATGATGGGTCCTAATGATTTTTCAGTTTTGCAGGATCTTAATTGTCCTACGATTCTAGTTCGTGATAAATTACCAAGACTAAAAGCTTGGACGCTGGCAAAAAAGGGATTATTTAAACATGTTGATGGTGGTTGTTGTGGAAATCCGGGGAGGTCCGGTGGTGTGGGATTAATTCGGGATTCAGGGGGTAAGGTCTTAGCGGGTTTTGCTCATTTTTATAGGCATGCAACAAATACGATTGCCGAGTGCCGGGCTCTTCTTGATGGTCTTCATCTGTGTCAATCTCTTAGGTTGAGAGATTTATTGGTGGAATCTGAATCAAGTGTGGTGATGGGTTGGCTAGCTTCCGGGATATGTAAATATTGGTTTCTTTGGAACTTTTGGGAGGAGATTAAAACTCTTGCGAATGTGCTTAATATTCGATTTCGACATATATTTAGAGAGGTTAACATGGCAGCAGACTTTTTGGCAAAAGAAGGGACGATGGGCAGAACCATTGATTTTTTAGGTGAGGATTTGGTGTAAGGACGACTACGGGGCATTGTTCGGCTACATTTATTGGGTACTCCTTATATTTTTCATTGATGTATTTTCTTATGAAACCTTGTATTCATGGTTTTCCTCCACCCTAGTGAGGAGGTTATTAATAAAAAGAGACTTGACCTCGTTTTTTGATTAAAAAAAAAGTGTAACTTGCCAGTTTTTGGTAGTTTTTATGTGTAATGTGTCTGTTATGCATAACAGTTTGGAGTGCAGAATTTGAAGCTAGCTCTTGGTAGTTTTATGGTACAAAATTTATAGCTCTTTCTTAAATCTAAGGGACATACTCCTATATTCCTGGTCATAAGAAAAGTATCTTACATTTAAAATGTAACTCAAGTAGTAGTAACATAGAAAACATTTATGTCTGGCTAGATCTTTCTACTATCAACCCATATATAGTCAAATCATATTGTTGACAATTAGAAACAACTCCCTCTGTACAAAATTACCATTTCCCCCCTTAAAAGCCAAAAACAAAAAGAAAAGAAAAAGACAAAAATGTAGAATATAGGCGAGGATTGGCTACTTGGGTTCAACTCTTGTTGAGACTGTGTATGCACCACTATAACCAAAGGTATCAATGCTACTAACATCCATTTTGTGCTTAGGATCATTGTAAGGATGCTTAGAAGCATCCCTTGAAGCTCCAAGGTCACTTGTAGAAGACAATGCATATGTGCTTGAAGCCATCCCATTGTTTTGTAATATTGTTTCAAATGCCTTTACCACTTCACTCATTGTTGGACGGTCTTCAGGTGAATTTTCAATGCATTGTATAGTAATTTCCAAGACTTGCCCAAACCCTATAAGATTATTTGTGTCTCTAATGGATGAATCAATCATGTCCCACAAGCCATAGTGCTCTTTGTTGTCCTTGTTCATCATTGTTCTCACCTGACGAACGATGTACTTTCCCATCTCAATCAGTTGCTTGGATGTTAGCAATTCAAGCATAAACACTCCAAAACTATAAACATCACTCTTCTCAGTTAATTGTTGAGTTTTGACTCGTTCGAAAATGAGCAGCCCAAAGGCTATCCCAAGTGCAGGAGCGTGTCGCGTAGTAATTAGGAATAAATTCCTAGATCGTCTCCACAGGGAAAGTGCTTAAAAATCAAACTCGTGTAAAATGGTGGAAATAGTTACAATGAGAGAATAAAAATAAAAATGATGATATGTGCAATGAATGTGAGAGTGCAATGGAAATGAAAATTTACTAGTCATGGACTAGATTCATGTTTGTTGATTTTGAGGGGATGATGAAAAGTAAAAAAAAAAAAAAAATTAAAATACAAGACAATAAATTAAAATTGCTAGAAATTAAATAACTGAAATGTAAATGGACAATAAAATTTAAATTACATAAAAGTAAATTGCAAAAATTAAAGGTGCAGGAAAATTAAATGACAGTAATTAAAATTGCAGGAAATTAAAAGTGCGAGGAAATTAAATGACGGTAATTTAAATTGCAAGAAATTAAAATTGTGAGAAATGTAAATGACAGTAATTTAAATTGCAGGAAATTAAAAGTGCGAGAAAATTAAATGACAGTAATTAAAATTGCAGGAAATTAAAAGTGCGAGAAAATTAAATGACATAAATTTAAATTGCAGGAAATTAAATGACATAAATTTTTGGGTTGGAGACTGTGTTCTCCAACCGAAAAATCTGAACTTCCAATTAATGTAACCTCTCAAAAATAAAATGGACTTTCAACATTTATAAAAAAGGACTGAAAATTTACTCACTAAATAAACTCAAAACTGAAAATAAAGACTTACAAAAGTAAAATTTACTGAGCCATACATTAAAACTAACTGATGAATAAATCACATGAAACTAAAAATTGAACTTAGAAGAAAATAAAAACTGACTGCAAAAATTCACTCACTATTTTTTCTGAATTTTAACTCTAAATTCACACTAAAAATATTACATCTGACAACTCACTGACACTCTAACTCTAGACTCACTGACACTCTAACTCTCTAACATCTGTTGGCTAATTTCTCACACCAGATTTCGTCTACTTACAAGCCTTATATAGGCTTCAAAATAACAATGCACTGCCTGTGCTGTCCATGATGCCAGCTGCATATTGTTTCCCATTCAGAAAGTTATTCCATTTGTCGTCTGTCTTGGTCTGCTCTCTATCCCGTGACCGACTTGTTGATTTATTATTATTATTATTATTTTTTACTTTCTTTTTCTCTGCTTGCGCCGACTGCACCTTTTCTTTCTTCTTTGTTTTGTCTTCTTTGTTTTACTTGTTTTTTTTCGTTGCTGGCATGTTCTCGTGGCACTGTTGTGCGTGAAGTGCGAACTGCTCCAAGTGAACTCCTATGAGGCAGTGGGAAGCAACGAACCCTCTGTGTGCGTGTGTCTTCTTCCTGTTCTTTTTTTTTTTGCACTTTGTCTTTTTTTCTTTTTTTCTCTCTTTTCTTTCTCTTCTTCCCGTTTCCTTTCTTTTCTTTTTATTTTTGCTTTCCTGCATCTTGCACCTCTGGCATGCTGCAACGTTTACTGAGAGAGAGAGAAAACTGAAACCAAACGTAGAGAGAGCAGCCGAGGTGCCTTCGGTCGTTCTCGGCAGTGTGCTCAGGAGAAGGTTTCGGTGTGCATGGGGGCTTCGGTCGTGGCGAAGCCTTGGTCTCCGGAATTTTCTGGCGGTCATCGGCAATGTAGGGTGGCGTGGAAGAGTGCAGAAGTGGCGGAACCGGGTGGTTGGATGCTGCTGTGCATGGAGTGGGCTGGCCGTGGCGTCGGACGGTTCTCGGCCGTGCATGGGGTGGAGGAGTGATCGTCGGCGTCGTCTGGTATTGTTGGTGGCTTCAGGTGGGCGGAAGACGGCCCACGGTGGCAGCTCGAAGCTGCTGTGCACGGTGGCACTGTAGCTCGAGACGCAGTGCGGGAGGTAGGAGATGAAGGAAAACGGCGTCGTTTGGCTCAGACGACAGCCGGCTCCTCGAGTCAAACGACATGTCGTTTGGCTTACAGGCCAAACGACATGTCGTTTAGCCTGCGCAGTAAATAAATAAAATAAAATAAAATAAAATAAAATAAACTAGAACAAATAGAATAATAAAATAAAATAAAATTAGAAAAAGAAAATAATTAATTAATTAAAAATTAAACAAAAACTAAACTAGAATATTAAAAATGTGTTGTGCATGTGAGACAATAAAATCAAATTAAATCACAAGTTATCAAATATAAGCATAAACTATGCTTTTAATCAATTTAATTCATAACTTGAATTTATTGCCTCTTGATCATTTTTCCATTTAAAATCAACGATAAAATAATAAAATAATTAAGAATACATTGATTTTAAATGTATAAAATATGCAATAATGCAGCTCAATCACACCCCCCAACTAACCTTTTGCTAGTCTCTGAGCAAAATAGTGAAAATTAATTGAGATGAATATTGCATAAAACTCGAAATCCAAACAAAAGCAATCAAACACAATAACGAATTCTCACAAAATGTGACACGTGACTATCAACTCCCAGGGCTATATTCACCAAGACTGTCTCAACAATCTTTTATTAAGAATTGGGGAAAAAAAATCTCAGAACTCAGATGTGTGTGTAGCTAAATTGTTCTTCATTACTAGCCGTGATTCATCATAGGATTTTTCAACCTTAAGATTAATCATTTCTGATTCTAACTACCTCAAAGCCTAAGGGACTAGCAGTTTTCACGCAAACTCTGTTTAAAGGTTGAACACTCAACCCCCAAAGTTTGGGTAACTGTTTCTAGCCCTTTTCTTAGGAAAGCTCACTGTTTTTTTTTTTTTTTAATTTTAAAACGGATTCGATCAGTGGGGAATCGAACCCAGGACCGTGTGCCTAATCCACACATTCCCAAGTTCGCCCTTACCGCTGAGATAGATCCATGCTTATTCGCTTTTTTTTTTTTTTTTTTCGAAAGGCTCAGTAGTCCTGCAGTTTACTTCTCCAGTGTTAAATCAACGAATAGTAATGAAGAACACTACAAGTGTAAGCATGTGTAGACCGTCATTCAAGATTTTCCCTTCATTATATAAATCATGCCAAGTCTATCTTAATGAATATAGCATCCTGGTGTTTCAAGTCATACATCAAGCAAAATATGATGCATCAGGAATCATGTTCTATGCTCAGGGTTGAAAATAAATCTTCATAAAATGATTCCGCTCAACTACACCACCAAGGCGCTCAAATTTCACAAAATAATAGAATAGAGTATGTGTCAATCATGTGTATCTCAGTGCATATTGCATTAAGGCAAAAATTGTGTAATCCAATGCACACATACTAACAAAGAAAAGATGAGCAATAAAAGAAAAATTAACACAGAAAATAAAGAAAGAGAAACAATCAACAAACAACAACTTAGAAAATAAGCAATTATGTAATCCATCATACACACGTAAAATTAAACAAACAACATAGAACAAAAAGAGGCACAAAATAAACAACAAGATGCAATAACAGAAACAGTATTTAAGTAAGTATGAGAGTAGAGAAAACTCCCTCGATCAGTGGGAAATGCTTTGGGGTGAAAACTTTTCTTGCAAAAAAATTCTTCATGCATTCCATTCCAGTGTTTAAGTATTCTCAGCAATGGAACACTCGAGTTGGATCAAGTTTGAAACAAAGATGATCTGCCAACTGAGTCAAATGAGTGTTCATCCAATTGTAGTAAACTTGGAATTTAACAAGTGTCATAAATCCCGAGATCCGACAGTTGCCATGAGTCACGGAGCCTTGGATCTCGTGCAATGGAACCGTTATGACAAACACTTTAAGCCTCGAGCTCCGTCCTGGGTCCATATCGTGCTGTAAATTGCAAACGGACAATTGCTTTATGGCCTCGAGTTGTGCTCCGGGTTCTGCGTGAATCAATTTTTGCTGAGCCTTTGAATGCTTCGGGCCTCTATATAAAGGACCATCTCCACCCTCTTGAAACACATAACAATCTCTGCATCTCTCGTATTTTTTTCTTTCTTTTCTTTTCTCATACCTCTCACAGCTTCTCTCATTTTCTTCAAATGGCTGAGCAGCATTCTGTCAATAATATCCCCGATTTGAATCAGGTATCAATTACGCCTCAACAATTGCACTTTTGTCCTGATGCCGTCAACACCATGGTTGGGGCAGAGGTATATTTCTCTACCCGGTCCGATGCCGAAGTTGTTTCAGGATCGAGAATGCTCGGTGCCCAATATGCTGCTTCTATTACAACCATATCCCGGAGGTTACTGTTATGAGTGAGTGAAACTGATCAACTTAAATCTCAAATTTCTAAATTGCAGCAAAAACTTGTTAATAAACGCAGAAAAAATAAAATATTAAGACAAGAAAATAAGCAATTAAAAAAATGTGCGGACTGGTATGCTCAAAACCTGCAACCACGAATAACGGAGCTGGAACAAGAGAAGGAACAAATACTCAGCCAAAATCAGCAATTAACAGCAGAGGTCCAGCGTTTAAAAGAAACAGGGAGTCAGTCTGCTGTTTAATCTTTGCTTGCTTATTATAGAGCTTGTTTTGTTCTTTATTTCCAACTCTATAAAATTAGTCTTGAGCATTAAGGTCCTTTTTTTTTTTTTTTTATGAAACAAAATCAGAAAAAGAAAAGACTCATTCAAAACGGGTTTTCTAAGACTCAATATCCCTAAAGAAATACCGTCAAACAAATGGGATAACTGGCAAGATAACTACTCTGCCAAAGCGGACACTTGCGATCATTGTGCTATCGCGTGTCGGTATCACTTCATCATGCCAGGAAATCCTGAACGCTGACATGGTATTTTTTTATTTTTTATTTTTAGAATGCAATTTCCTCCCCCCAACTGAACAATGCAGTGTCCTCACTGTTTAATGAAAAAGAAAATCAATGCAAAGAGAAAATAATGCAAAACGGAAGAGAGAAATGAATAATTAAACAATCATGCAACACAAGAAATAAACATAAATAAATAAACAAACAAATAAAAAGCACTCAAAAATCACAAGGTGTCTGGACAAGAAGAGTTTCACCTGGATCATACATTGGAATAAAAGATTTAAGGCGCTGACCATTCACAGTGAAAGGGGTACCTTCATTATTAGGATTTTTGATGTCCACCGCCCCATGAGAATGAATTTTTGTTGCCACATAGGGACCATTCCAACGAGATTTCAATTTACCAGGAAAAATATGTAAACGAGAGTTGTAAAGAAGTACTTCCTGGCCGATTGTGAATTGCTTGGAATGAATTTTCTTATCATGCACATTTTTCATTCTTTCTTTTGCTATTTGGGCATTATCATAAGCATCTCGACGAGCTTCATCCAATTCGTTGATCTGCAGTTTTCTCAACCCTGAAGCTTCATCAAGTGACATGTTAACATGTTTTATTGCCCAAAGAGATGCTGAATATCAACAGGTAAATGACACGTTTTACCATAGACTAATCGATAAGGGGACATCCCTAGATTAGTTTTGAAAGCTGTCCTATAAGCCCACAAAGCATCAAGAAGTTTGACTGACCAGTCTTTCCTGTTAGGATTGACAGTTTTCTCCAGAATTATTTTGATTTCTCTATTTGCCAATTCAGCTTGCCCATTTGTTTGGGGGTGATAGGGGGTAGAAACTCGGTGTGTGATACCATATTTCTTCATGAGTGTGGAAAATGGTTTGTTGCAAAAATGAGAACCCCCATCACTAATGATAACTTTGGGCATGCCAAAGCGAGCAAATAGAGATTGCAAAAATTTTAGGACAACACGATGGTCATTAGTTTTGCAAGCGATGGCCTCTACCCATTTTGAAACATAATCCACAGCTAGTAAAATATATGTGTTTCCAAAGGAAACCGGAAAAGGTCCCATGAAGTCTATTCCCCAACAATCAAAAATTTCTAAAGTGAGAATGGGGGAAAGAGGCATCATATTTCTTTTACTAATGGATCCCAATTTTTGACAAGGCTCACAAGCTTTACAAAAATTGTAAGCATCTTTAAACATGGAAGGCCAGTAGAAACCACTTTGCAAAATTTTAGCAACAGTTTTCTTTGCTGAAAAATGACCACCGCATGCACCCATATGACAAAATCTCAGTACAGAAGAAAACTCATTATCAGGAATGCATCTTCGAATCAGTTGGTCTGAACAATATTTAAAGAGGTATGGGTCATCAAAGTAAAAATGTCTTACCTCTGAGAGGAATCGGCGCTTATCTTGGATGGACCATTCAAAAGGCATTTGTTCAGTCACCAAATAGTTGACTATGTCAGCAAACCAGGGAGCTGTTTGAATTGCAAACAACTGCTCATCCGGGAAACTATCATCAAGAGGAATGATGACTTTTGAAGTGGAGGATGGTGGTAATCTGGAGAGATGGTCAGCCACCACATTTTCGACTCCTTTCTTGTCTTTTATGGTGATATTGAACTCTTGGAGCAAAAGAATCCAACGAATTAACCTGGGCTTGGCATCCTTCTTTGCCAACAAATACTTGAGAGCAGAATGGTCAGTAAAAATGACAACAGGAGACCCAATAATGTAAGAACGAAATTTATCTAAGGCAAACACAACAGCTAGCAACTCCTTCTCTGTGGTGGTATAATTTTTTTGTGCATCATTTAAAGTCCGACTTGCATAATATATGACCGAAGGCTTGTTGTCTACTCTTTGGCCAAGAACGGCACCAAGAGCAAAGTCACTAGCATCGGTCATAATTTCAAATGGCAAGTCCCACCGAGGAGATTGCATGATTGGGGCAACTGTTAAGTGTTCCTTCAAAGTCTCAAAGGCTTGTTGACACTCATTAGTCCAAACAAAAGCAGTATCATTTTGCAATAAGGTACATAGTGGTTTTGCAATGGTACTAAAGCCCTGAATGAAACGCCGATAGAAGCCAGCGTGGCCAAGAAAAGAACGAATGTCTCTCACTGTCTTAGGAATAGGCAGTTGAGATATCAATTCTATCTTGGCTTTGTCAACTTCTATGCCGTGTTTAGAAACCAAATGTCCGAGTACCAAACCACTAGTTACCATAAACTGGCATTTTTCCCAATTTAACAACAGATTTTTCTCCTCACATCTTTTTAAAACAGCAGCAAGATTTTTTAAACAGATATCAAAAGATTTTCCAAACACAGAAAAATCATCCATGAAAACTTCACACATGTCATCAAGCATGTCAGAAAAAATGCTCATCATACAGCGTTGAAAAGTGGCAGGTGCATTGCATAAACCAAATGGCATTCTTCTAAAGGCAAAAGTACCAAAGGGGCAAGTGAAGGTTGTCTTCTCTTGATCCTCTGGTGCTATGGCAATTTGATAATAGCCAGAAAATCCATCCAGAAAGCAATAAAAAGAATTACCAGCCACTTTTTCTAAAATTTGATCTAGGAAGGGTAATGGGAAATGATCTTTTCGACTAACCAAATTTAATTTTCGGTAGTCGATACACATTCTCCATCCCGTTACCTTCCTAGTTGGAATCAATTCACCATTGGCATTTTCAATAACAGTTAAACCAGATTTTTTTTGGACTACCTGTGTTGGACTTACCCACTTGCTATCGGAGATAGGATAGATGATGCCCACAGCTAGCAATTTTAGTACCTCTTGCTTCACCACCTCCTTCATGGTGGGATTCAACCTTCGTTGTGCATCACGAGTTGGTCTCGCATCTTCTTCCAAAAAAATGTTATGGGTACATATTGAAGGATCAATGCCCTTGATGTCTGCGATAGTCCACCCTATCGCTCCTCGATGTTGTCTCAGCACTACCAGTAACTCCGTTTCCTGCTTTGAAGTGAGTTGAGAAGAAATGACTACCGGAAACGTGCCCTCAGCTGGGCCCAAAAAAATGTATTTCAAGTCCTTGGGTAGTGGTTTCAACTCCAATGTGGGGACTTCTTCTTTTGATATCTTCATGACTTCTGGTAGATTTAGAGCCTCAAAGACTGGCCCACGCCAATTGCTCATGTAACTCATATTTGACATCTGAGAAGGCCTGTCTGCTTCTGTTAATCGTTCCTCTGAATCTGCCAACTCTAATGACAAAGGAATTGTCTCAAGAGTCTCAGATTGCTCTTGTGGGTCATCTCCAAATATATTTTCAGAATCAAATGCTGATAACAGTTCTGAAATATCGAAATCATATACCATATCAACTGCATGTACTTCTGAATCATCGCACCCACTAGGCATTTTGCAGGCGTTGAACACATTCATTTCCAATGTCATATTGCCGAATGTGAGCTTCAGTACTCCACTTCAATAATTAATCAGTGCATTGGAGGTAGCAAGAAATGGACGCCCAAGGATGACAGGTGCATGGTAAATGGTGGAGGTTGGTTGCTGCATGTCAAGTACTACAAAATCTACTGGGTAGTAAAATTTGTCTACCTGAACCAACACATCTTCCACAATACCCTTTGGTACCTTGACTGATCTATCAGCCAACTGTAGCATGATGGAGGTCTTTTTCATCTCTCCCAATCCCAGCTGCTCATATAATGAGAATGGCAGCAAGTTCACACTGCTCCCTAAGTCAAGTAGAGCTCTCCCAATGCGTGACTCGCCAATCATGATGGAAATGTTGGGGGAGCCGGGATCACCGTACTTTTGCGGAGTCTCGTTCATTATTAGTGCGCTGACTTGCTCCGTTAGGAAAGCTTTCTTCTTTATGTTCAGCTTCCTCTTCACTGTGCACAAGTCCTTCAGAAATTTTGCGTATGAAGGAACCTGTTGTATGGCATCCAAGAGTGGAATATTAATCTTCACTTGTTTGAAGATTTCTTGGATCTCAGTGTGATATTTATTTTTTTGGTTAGCTGCTAGTCTCTGAGGGTAGGGAACCACAGGTTGGTACCCTTTACTTGATTCAGCCTCTACAATTACAGGCTCTTTAGATTCTGGTCTCACCATCTTTGGTTCTTTTTCAGCTTCTTCAGGCTTTAATACATCTTTAGGAGCAGCTTCTAGTTTATCCATGGTCATCTCCGGTTGGGGAACTTCTTTTCCACTTCTCAGAGTAAGGACGGCCTTTGCTGTCTCAATAGCATCTTCTGAGACATTATGTACCTGATGTGATTGTTGCCGGTACACTTGAGGATTGGGTTGAGGCTGTGCTGGGAACTTCCCTTTCTCCAGAGTGCTCAATGCTATGTTCATCTTATTCATGGTGCCTCGCAATTCATTTATGGCCTAAGTGTTTTGATTGTTTGTGGTGGCCTGGATCTGCATGAATTGCTGAAGTGTATTGGCCATCTGTGCCATACTTTCATCTAAAGATTTTTTTGCAGGGGGTTGTGGCTGAGAATTTTGTGTAGCTACATGAGGCTGAGATCCTGGAAGTGCTGCAAAAGGATAGCTTTGAGGATTCTGATATAGTTGCTGCTGAGACTGGGGTACAATCTGATGAAATGATTGCTGGGATTGAGGAACAATCTGATGAAATGGCTGCTGAGGCTGAGGAACAGCTTGATGAAATGGTTGGTGGGAAGAGGAAGGGGATCGGCCAGGCTGATCATTTCTCCAGGAGAAATTTGGATGATTCCTCCACCCAGGATTATATGTATTTGAGAAAGGTTGATTTTGTGTTCTGTTGACCCAGTTAGCTGATTGCATCTGTTCTGGTTCATTCTCCTGAATTACGGGCATAATTGGGCAGTCTTGAGTTTTGTGGTTTGAATCAACGCACAGAGAGCACGCCTCTACAGCTTTTACGGCTTTCACTTTTTCCGTCTCCATGACCTCCAATCTTCTGGTTAATGCAGCTATTCGGGCCTGAACATCAGTGTCCTCCTTTATCTCATATTTGCCTCCACCAGTAATGGCTCTTAGTGGTTGTGGTGTCAATGAAACTCGATCAGTCCGAGTGTTCCATTGTAGGGCACTCTCAGCAAGATAGTCAAAAAATGATAGTGCTTAGTAGGTTCTTTGCTAAAGAACTCTCCGTTGCACATGGTTTGGACAAATTGCTTGCATTCTGGGGAGAGACCGGTGTAAAAGTAATTCACCAGTCTCCAGGATTCAAAACCATGATGTGGGCAGATGTTCATCAAATCTTTAAATCTTTCCCAGCTGATATGGAAGGTTTCATCAGGCTTTTGGTTGAACTGACTGATTTTTTCTTGTAATGATTGAGTTCTTTGAAAAGGGAAAAATTTCTTTAAAAATTCATGTTGCATATCAGACCAGCTGGAAATAGAATTAGACTTCAAAGAGTTAAACCAAATTTTTGCTTTGTCCTTTAGAGAGAAATGAAACAATCGAAGTCTAATGTATTCATCAGTATTGGTCCTGTTGATGAACGTGGTGCAAGCCAATTCAAAATCTGTCAAATGTTGGTAGGGACTTTCAGAATCCATCCGGTGGAACTGAGGTATTACTGACATCATGCCATGCTTTATGGAAAAATTAGGTGCATCATTGGATAACGAAATGCATGAAGGTGTAGTGGTGCGAGTGGGTTGCAAATACTCTTTAAGAGTGCGTGGTGCAGGCGCAGCCATGGCTTGTTCGGTTTCAGAATTGTCGCTTGTAGAGGAGACAAAAAGGGTGTCTGTCTCTAAGCAGTGTGAACTATTATTGGTGCTTGATGCAACTCTACACAATCTATTTGAACTGTCTCTCACCCAAAACATGAAACATCAGTCCAAAATAGAAAAGAGAAGATCCAAGCAACTTTATAGTAGGTGAAAAATGCCCCTTTTAAATTTTTTTTTTTAATTTTTTTAAAATTTTTTTTTAATAATAAAAAAAATAAAGATAAAGATGAAAATCACGTGTTTAAATTTACGACAAGCATCTGTCCCCGGCAACGGCGCCAAAAACTTGACTCGTTCGAAAATGAGCAGCCCAAAAGCTATCCCAAGTGCAGGAGCGTGTCACGTAGTAATTAGGAATAAATTCCTAGATCGTCTCCACAGGGAAAGTGCTTAAAAATCAAACTCGTGTAAAATGGTGGAAATAGTTACAATGAGAGAATAAAAATAAAAATGATGATATGTGCAATGAATGTGAGAGTGCAATGGAAATGAAAATTTACTAGTCATGGACTAGATTCATGTTTGTTGATTTTGAGTGGATGATGAAAAGTAAAAAAAAAAAAAAAAAATTAAAATACAAGACAATAAATTAAAATTGCTAGAAATTAAATAACTGAAATGTAAATGGACAATAAAATTTAAATTACATAAAAGTAAATTGTAAAAATTAAACGTGCAGGAAAATTAAATGACAGTAATTAAAATTGCAGGAAATTAAAAGTGCGAGGAAATTAAATGACGGTAATTTAAATTGCAAGAAATTAAAATTGCGAGAAATGTAAATGACATAAATTTAAATTGCAGGAAATTAAAAGTGCGAGAAAATTAAATGACAGTAATTCGAAATTAAATAAAAACAAAATTGTACGGAATAAACTCGATATTTGGAAATGGAGACTGTGTTCTCCAACCCAAAAATCTGAACTTCCAATTAATGTAACCTCTCAAAAATAAAATGGACTTTCAACATTTATAAAAAAGGACTGAAAATTTACTCACTAAATAAACTCAAAACTGAAAATAAAGACTTACAAAAATAAAATTTACTGAGCCATACATTAAAACTAACTGATGAATAAATCACATGAAACTAAAAATTGAACTGAGAAGAAAATAAAAACTGACTGTAAAAATTCACTCACTATTTTTTTTGAATTTTAACTCTAAATTCACACTAAAAATATTACATCTGACAACTCACTGACACTCTAACTCTAGACTCACTGACACTCTAACTCTCTAACATCTGCTGGCTAATTTCTCACACCAGATTTCGTCTACTTACAAGCCTTATATAGGCTTCAAAATAACACTGCACTGCCTGTGCTGTCCATGATGCCAGCTGCATATTGTTTCCCATTCAGAAAGTTATTCCATTTGTCGTCTGTCTTGGTCTGCTCTCCATCCCGTGACCGACTTGTTGATTTATTATTATTATTATTTTTTTTTACTTTCTTTTTCTCTGCTTGCGCCGATTGCACCTTTTCTTTCTTCTTTGTTTTGTCTTCTTTGTTTTACTTGTTTTTTTTCATTGCTGGCATGTTCTCGTGGCACTGTTTTGCGTGAAGTGCGAACTGCTCCAAGTGAACCGCTATGAGGCAGTGGGAAGCAACGAACCCTCTGTGTGCGTGTGTCTTCTTCCTGTTCTTTTTTTTTTTGCACTTTGTCTTTTTTTCTCTCTTTTCTTTCTCTTCTTCCCGTTTCCTTTCTTTTCTTCTTATTTTTGCTTTCCTGCATCTTGCACCTCTGGCATGCTGCAACGTTTACTGAGAGAGAGAGAAAACTGCAACCAAAAGTAGAGAGAGCAGCCGAGGTGCCTTCGGTCGTTCTCGGCAGTGTGCTCAGGAGAAGGTTTCGGTGTGCATGGGGGCTTCGGTCGTGGCGAAGCCTTGGTCTCCGGCATTTTCTGGCGGTCATCGGCAATGTAGGGTGGCGTGGAAGAGTGCAGAAGTGGCGGAACCGGGTGGTTGGATGCTGCTGTGCATGGAGTGGGCTGGCCGTGGCGTCGGACGGTTCTCGGCCGTGCATGGGGTGGAGGAGTGATCGCCGGCGTTGTCTGGTATTGCTGGTGGCTTCAGGTGGGCGGAAGACGGCCCACGGTGGCAGCTCGAAGCTGCTGTGCACGGTGGCACTGTAGCTCGAGACGCAGTGCGGGAGGTAGGAGATGAAGGAAAACGGCGTCGTTTGGCTCGCAGACGAAACGGCGTCGTTTGGCTCAGACGACAGCCGGCTCCTTGAGTCTAAACGACATGTCGTTTGGCCTACAGGCCAAACGACATGTCGTTTAGCCTGCGCAGTAAATAAAAAAAATAAAAAAAAAATAAATAAATAAAATAAACTAGAACAAATAGAATAATAAAATAAAATAAAATTAGAAAAATAAAATAATTAATTAATTAAAAATTAAACAAAAACTAAACTAGAATATTAAAAATGTGTTGTGCATGTGAGACAATAAAATCAAATTAAATCACAAGTTATCAAATATAAGCATAAACTATGCTTTTAATCAATTTAATTCATATTTTGAATTTATTGCCTCTTGATCATTTTTCCATTTAAAATCAACGATAAAATAATAAAATAATTAAGAATACATTGATTTTAAATGTATAAAATATGCAATAATGCAGCTCAATCAAGTTTGGTAATATTCAAGATCCAAATAACCCTACAAGTAGAAGGCATTTTGCAAAAATTAAAATATGCAAACTCTAAATTATATTACATAAGACATTTTTAATTTTGTTGTAGGATTGGAAGGATTTGCAAGTACTTTGAATTTTACAATACCATATATGAACAAGAAAATGAAATAATAAAAATTTGTTTTGATTTATGTTAATCTGCCAATCTGGTTGCCTCAACTTCCTCAAAGTACTTGCAAATCTATTAACAACAATCATTATGCAGATGTTAAACCCTTGACTATCCTAAAAGTACTTGCTTCGTTTGTGACGACAACACATTCACTAGCAGTAAGTTAACTTTGGTAAATGAACCAGAGGATTTTGTGAAGAACTAATTATAAAGTAGCATAAACCCTAGAGTACTATCATCATGTTAATAAAAAATAAAAAATAAACTACTTTTTCTTTTGCCTCTACATTAATTGCAAAAATAAAAAAATAAAAAGTTACTGTTTCTTGCAATATATCAGATTGAAGACCTCAATAATATGTAACACTCAAGCCTTGGAATCACATGGAAAAGTGAAATTTACCTCTGGAGAAGAGACTTACACAATCATCCTGTTTAGATGAAAGCCCTATAAATAGATGATCATGACATTGAAAATAATTTTTACAGATAAAAGTAGGTTTTTAACTTTTATTAATAATATTTATAGGTCTTTTATTAATATTCTCTACCCTTGTGAGATCAAGTAAAGATATTGTATTATAATAACATGACTTACCATCGTGCCTTTGACTTGGGTTGAAACGTGGTCGTTCAAAGCATCAGATACTAGCTTAGACAAAGCCAAAATGGGCAACCTTTGCAGTCAAGTTTTCATCCAACATAATATTCGTGGACTTAACATCTCTATGGATAATAGGAGGATTGGCAAGCTCATGTAGGTAAGCTAGTCCTCTGGCTGAACGTGGAGTCTTCTGTTCCAATCAAGATAAATGCCAGATTTCCCTACAGTTCATATATATTTAGGCCAATAGTTTCCTATATATTAGATATTTGCAAAGAGGTAATTAATTAAATTGATATGAATGTACGTACGTATACGAACCTGATAAGGTATCTCTAATTGTTCCATTAGGCATAAATTCATAAACCAACATCTGCTCTCCTTGTTCAAAGCAAAAACCCACAAGGTCAACAAGATTCTTGCGATGAACTCGGGAAAGCAATTCAATTTCAGTCTTGAACTCAAGTAAACCCTACGTTGATCCTTGCTGAGCTCTTTTGATGGCAACAACTAGTCCATCAGAAAGCAACCCAATTGCAAAGATATGAATTGAATCTGGGAAAGCATAAGAGTCTGCAATAAAAAAATAGGCTCCAAATTGTTGAGGTAGCCTATGTTCTTGAGTAGTCATGAGGAACCCAATTCTCTGAATCTCTGATCGATTAAAAGCATTTTCCGATTAAGGGAAAGAATGCTAGTTGCACTTGAAGATAGTCATCAAAATTGAATCTAATACTTAGAATAAAAACTGAACCTGGAAGGAGACTCAGGCTCACCCACAAGCTATCTTCCAGTAAATTAAACACAGTTGCATTGGACAATTCACTGAAAAGTGATCCTCCAACATATAATGTCCCTTTATATGGATATGCGCATTCACAATGTCACGTACCTCCTTGTTGCTCCTCGAGAAAGCACGAACCAGATCCACAAGAACACAAGTGCAGAGTGCACAAAACAATACAATCTTACAATGTAATGAGATTTTCGAGCAATCCCTAAGCTCCTTACAAACCAGACTTCACTCAAATGCATCAATAGTTTCTACGTACCAGTATGTTTCTTTTATAGGAAAATATTAACAGAAGTAACCGACTTACTCGAGAAGGACTTTCCTATTTAATAAGAATTGAAAACGATGTCGTACAATTGCATTCTTATAACCCTAGACTAATACAAAACGAACCGTTCCATTAAAACCCAACTCCCACGCTACGCACCGTTTTATTAACACCACACGCACCATTTTGCATGGCTGTTAATACCATTACTTTGTTGAGTCTTTACACGGCTGCTGCTTGCTTCTTCAACCCAGATCCACACATTCACAACACAGTACCCACACAATGAGGATATAATTCCCGTAGTTTCCACAAACATTCCCAAGAAGAATCTTTAGGAGCAGCCCCCACCCAGCTCACTAACACCTCAGTTATAGCATGGTTACCCCTCTTCTGCATTCTCCTTGCAAGTATCTCTCGAGGCTCTGGTTGCAAATGGCCACTAGAATCAGTTGGAGGTAAGGTTGATAAGGGAATGATATGCTGCCCCACCTTCTTTTTCAAGCAAGACACATGAAAAGCAGGATGAATTTTGGAAGAGGATGGCAAATCAAGTTTATAAGCCACGAACCCCATTCTCTGCAGAACTTGAAATGGCCCATAAAACCTTGGAGCTAGCTTCATGTTGTGACGCATAGCCACAGTCTTCTGCCTATAAGGCTAGAGTCTTAAGAAAACCCAGTCAGCCACCTGAAAAGACCTTTCTGTTCTCCCTTTATCAGCAAAAACTTCATCCTATGCTGTGCCTTCTTCATATTATCTCGCAATAAACTCAGCAATTCATCCCTTGTTCTTAACTGCTGATCCACAACATCATTAGAGGAGATGCCAGGCACATAAGAAAGGAGTTTAGGAGGGCCATAACCATAAAAGGCCTCAAAAGGAGTGAGTTGAATGGAAGAATGTAGAGTAGTGTTGTAACACCACTCAGCCATAGCCATCCATGAAGTCCACTCCTTTGGTTGTTGACTGCAATAACATCTCAAATAACCTTCCAAGCATTTATTCAATGTTTCTGTCTGTCCATCAGATTGAGGATGGTAGGAGGATGTAAAATTCAAGGAAACACCTTGCAAGAGGAACAATTGTTTCCAAAACAAACTTGTGAAAATTGCATCCCTATCAGAAACTATAGAACGAGGTAACCCATGCAACTTGAAAACCCCATTAAAAAATACATTAGCTACCTTAATAGCTGTGTAAGGATGGGCGAGGGGAAAAAAAAGAGCAAATTTTGTCAATCTGTCCACTACAGACAAGACTACAGAAAACCCATTAGAAAGAGGTAGGCCCTCAATAAAATCCATGGATATATCCAACCATGGAGAGTCAGGAACAGGTAAGGGCTGTAAGATACACTTGATCTTAAGAAAGTTTCTGTGTCTTATGCAACGTGAGATGCATAATTCAGACTATATTATGCAAAGTGAAACATGATAAATGACGTGCTTGTAAATATCATGACATGCATGGTACATAAACATTGGTTTCCAAAGAACTGACTTTAATAATAATATATATAACTAACTAACGTATTCTAATCCTAATTTATAATCAAGCTACTTACTTCACAGCGTTAATCCAATATTTTCGGCATGAAATCGATCACATGAACTAGAAGTGGAGAGAAAAGGTGAGGGATGTTGTGAGATGAATGAGGCAGTTGATTATTGGCGTGGTGAACGTGGGACACGCACGGTGTGAGACTAGGTATCTTGGGTTCGGTCGTTGCACTTATGGAGGTTAATGGTTTTTTTTTCAAATAATACACATAAGAGAGATATTTATAAATAGATTTGAGAGAGGGTCCTGACGAGTTCGAGTTGAACTCGATCGTGATCATTTAAGAAGAGAATTTGAATTTAAAAACATGATCTAATAGTTCATTTAATGTAGGATTTGGAAGTGAATGAGACTGTGTAGGAAATTTCAATCAATGATGAGTTTAAATTGAAATAAATTTCTAATATCCAATCTTTAAATTCTAAAATGAGTCTAACTCGTTCAATAAATAATAAATGGGATTTAACCTAGTTATTGACACTAATTAAAACTCCTAAATAATAAACTACTAATTGTGTCTTAACTTTTGAAAGTTCAATTATAACCGTTTAGATAAAAGAAAACTAGGTGATGTGGCACAATCATGACCATCAGATCTTAATAAAGGATGATGCTGTCAAATTTTAATAGTTTTTTAGTGAAAACTGCCAGTTTTTGATAGTTTGAGTGTGTAAACTGTAATGTGTCCGATATGATAGTTTGGAGTGCAAAATATGAAGCTCCTGGTAGTTTTAGGGTACAAAATTCACTTTTTTCTAAATTTAAGGGACATACAAGTTGCTAGTCAAAAGACAATCTTACATTTGAAATGTAACTCAAGTAGTAGTAACATAGCAAACGTTTATGTCTAGCTAGATTTTTCTACTATCAACACATAGTCAGATATTTTCGACAAGAACAGCTTTCTTTATGAAAAAAAAGGTACTATTTTCCGCCTTAAAAGCCAAGAAAAGAAAAAAAAAAAGTGTGAAGCATAGGGGAGGATTGGCTACTTGGGTTCGGGTCTTGTTGAGCCTGCATATGCACCACTATAATCAAAGGCATCAATGTAAGGATGCTTAGAAGCATCCTTTGAAGCTCCAAATTCATTTGTAGATGTGTTTGTAGCCACCCCATCGTTCTGTAATGTAGTTTCAAGTGCCTTTACCACTTCATTCATTGTTGGACGATTTTCAGGTAAATCTTCAACGCTTTGCATACTAATTTGCAAGAATTGCCCAAGCCCTGTAAGATTTGTTGTGTCTCTAATGGATGAATCAATCAAATCCCGCAAGCCATAGTGCTCTTCATCGTCCTTGTTCATCATCGTTTTTACTTGACGGACGATGAACTTTCTATTCTCAATCGGTCGCTTGGCTGTTAGCAGTTCAAGCATAAACACTCCAAAGCTGTAAACATCACTCTTCACAGTTAACTGTTGAGTCTGGTAATATTCAGGATCCAGATAACCCTGCAAGTAGAAGGCATTTTCAAAATATTAAAATCAAGAGAGGATCCCAATGAATGTAGAATCTAAAGTATATTACACAGACATTTTTACACATATAATAGCGTGTATAGCAACACTTACCATCGTGCCTTTGACTTGAGTTGAAACATGGAATTTCAAAGCATCTGATGCTAGCTTAGACAAGCCAAAATCTGCAACCTTTGCGGTCAAATTTTCATCCAACAAAATATTCGTGGACTTAACATCTCTATGGATGATAGGAGGATTGGCAAGCTCATGTAGGTAAGCTAATCCTCTGGCTGAACCAAGAGCAACATGGAGTCTTCTCTTCCAATCAAGATAAATACCAGATTTTCCTACAATTCATATTTAGGCAAATAGTTTCCTATAGATTAGACATTTGCAAAGAGGTAATTAAATTCATATGAATGTACGTACCTGATAAGCTATCTCTAATTGTTCCATTAGGCATAAATTCGTAGACCAGCATCTGCTCTCCTTGTTCGAAACAAAAACCCACAAGACCAACAAGATTCTTGTGATGAACTCGGGAAAGTAACTCAATTTCAGTCTTGAACTCATGTGCACCCTGTGTTGATCCTTGTCGAGCTCTTTTGATAGCAACAACTTGTCCATCAGAAAGCATCCCTCTGTAAACCTGGGGAGAATATAAAAACACGATCAACAAACAGATCTTGGAAGCGAATTTTTGCAAAATTTGGACTCGTGAATATTGAGACATTTACCTGGCCATACCCTCCGGAACCTATCATATTTCTCTCGGCAAAATTATTTGTGCAACTTTGGAGTTCATCAAAAGAGAACAATCTTGCACCTTTTAACTGTGGTGCACCAGTACTGCTATCATTGCCACTTGATGCCCAAGTAGCTAGGATATGGAGATATGGTTAGATACTTAGTCTTGAATTTGAACTATAACAATCAATTACAATAAAATTTATTTTACGTATAAATTACCAAACGGTTCACTTGATCTAATGGCTTCTTCTGCACGCTTCTTTTGTCGAATGGCATATATCCCTACTCCCAGGAGCCCCAGTACCAAAATGACACAACAAATTGCTATCCCAACTATTACACCATTGCTAATATGAGTTTTTTCATTTTCGGCTGAAGAAAAATTTCATTGTCAGGTAGAGATATAATTTTCTCTCTCACAAACATATAGAGCAAAGATAAGATTTGAACCTGGGAAAGCATAAGGATATGCCACGAAATAATAGGGTCCAAACATATAAGGTAGCTTATTTTCTTGGTAAGTCAAGGAGAACCCGATTCTCTGAATCTCTGATCGATTGAAGTATTTTCCGATTGATGGAAAGAGTGCCAATTGCATTTGAAGATAGTCATCAGAATTGAACGTGGTATCTTGAATATAAACTGAATTCGGAAGGAGACTCAGGTTCACCCAGAAGCTAATTTCCAGTATATGAAATAAAGTTACATTGGACAATTCCCTGAAAAGGGGTCCTCTAAAATATAATGTCCCTTCATATGGATAGGCGCATTCACAACTTTGAGGGTTGCACTTTTGATTAAGAGGACACAATGTACTTCCACAATTAGCCAGGCTAGTAGAATAGGGCTTTGTTGGTTGTTGCTGTTCGTGGCAGTAAGAATCCTTCAAAACAGTAGAGTGACACACTGGGTTTCCTACTAGTCTGAAGTACATCCAATTGACAAAGAAGGTTGATGGTCAGAATAAAATACACAACACATTTTGGAAATTGAACAATTTAGAGCCATGAGTTCACTCACATTAAGGGAAAATTTTGGTAATTATTGCCCACATTTACGAAAGAAATGTAGTTGTTTTGTAAATCAACAAGCTTTAGTTGTGGACTGATGTTTTCACCCATGTCCAATTTGGCATTAAATTTGTTGTTTCTCAATTTCCTGAGAATTGAAATCAAGTATGAGTTATCAAACTGTCAGTTTATTTGATATACCAATAATGTATCAACTTACACTTGCTGTATTTGTGGAAAGCTAAACAGTTCTCGTGGAACAGGCCCTTGAAGTGATCCATATTCCATAATCCTGTGCACCAATCGCATAAAGTTATTGCTAAAATATGCTAAAATTTGAGGAATTTTCATCTGTGAAAGATTGAAGACATACAGAGTGGTCAGTGATGATAAGGTTGAGAACCACGTTGGAGCTTGTGATGGCTCAAATGAGTTATTACTAAGGTCCCTAGTAAAATAAACCATCATACAAGGTTCATCAGTGCACACAAAGAAGAAATTACTCAAAAATGAAATTGGCAATTGCAAGCAACACCATGCATCTGCTTACAAGTAATTGAGATTCGTCATTTGAGTTAAGTCTGGTAAAGCGCCCATCAGATTATTTCTCGCTAAATTCCTAAGATGATATCGAGAAGGAGAAAGCTGGTAACCACCAATATATATGATTATAATATAAAAACACCACCAGTACTATGTAAATGTTGTGAAAAAGTACCCACAATTCAACGATATGTGTTAGGTTGCTGAGATCTGGAACACTTCCTGTCAGAGCATTTCTGTCAAGCCGACTGTTGCAAATTGGAATAGTTTTAATTCTCAAGAACAGTACCAGATCAGAGTGGACATGTACTGAAAATTAAGTTTAGTTAAAGAACATGCCAATGCGTCATTAAATTATGGTGTATTTTACTCACAGAACTTCAAGAGTTTTTACAAGTCCTAATGTTGGTGGGATACTTCCATTAAGTTGATTTCCATCAAATAATCTGTCTTTGAAGAAAGCATTAATTAGTAGTAGAAGAATTGAAAGCATGCATGAAAATAAACTAATAGTCGGTATCAACTTACATGTGTATCAAACTCATATTAGAGCTGAATAGTTTGCCTGGAATGGGACCTGAAAGATTGTTCTTATTGAAATGGCTGCAAGTTTAAATACATCACATTATTCTTCTTTTATGGATGCAAGAATCATCGTTTTGTATCCTTAAACTTATTCAAATTCTTGCATTTATCTTAATGATTAAAAACTAACAAGTGTTCAGCGTTCAAAAGAAGGTCCAAGCCTGGGGCCCCCATGGAGGTTGATACCGGGAGAGGTCCTGTCAACATATTCTCCGCGAGGTCTAGCCAATAGAGTTTGGCGAAGTTACCGAAAGATGGAGGTATCTTTCCAGTTAAGTTGTTTGAATTGAGAGCCCTGAGAGGGAGAGTGTGTTGGTATAAAAGTAATAATTAGGGACACGCGATATGGCATATTGTGATAAAACGAGATCAAAACTATCACATAATTCAGATTTTCTAAACCAAATAGAGAAAAATTACTGGCTTTGTGATTCATGTAGTGGCATTATAATAAGCATTCAAAAAGATCTTACAAGAATTGGAGATCTGAAAGATTTCCCAATTCATCTGGAATATGACCAATGAAGTTGCAACCAGCTAGGATTCTGAAACATGAAAGACAAATATATATATATATATTTATATATATGCTTCTCACTGTTATAGGAATACAAGTTACATGCAGTAGGGTTTGATGGATGGGAAATAGGGAATTATAGCTTGCTTATTGGATATTCTTACAGGATAGTTAGCTTTCTCAAATCCCCTAGCCGTGGAGAGAGGGAACCTGTGAGCCCACGGTTAGATGATAGGTCCCTGAAATTTAATATTAATGTTATAAGCAGTACTTCAATAAAATCTATTTAAAGAAAAAGAAAGAATGATAGTACTTACAACGACGCCAATTCAGTGAGTGCCCCAATGTCACCTCCTTCAAGCTTCCCTTCTAGGCCCATCGTTGATAATTTCCTGAAGAGATTTGAGAGGAATCCACAAAATAAGGATATACAAGGACTTACCAAAAGATCAGGAAGAAGAATGAAAATGACAAAAGGAGAAGCAACCCTTACTTTACGATTTGCAAGTAGATGTTATCTTGGTCTTAAGGAAAATGCTAGTGTCCCGCTCCCAGCTCCCGTTGGGAGCTACAACGGGCTTTTTATTTTTTATTTTTTTTCTTTCGTGATTGAGGAAGTGTTTTTTTAATGATATTGTGAATTTTTTTAAATATATTTAAAAGTGTTAAACAATACATGTAAAAAAAAGCAAAAAAAAAAAAAAAACATATGAAAATAACTAGCGGGAATTAGGAAAATGATACTTTCACAACTGATTCTTACAGCTCGATATTACTGCTGAAATTTTTATTTTATTTTTTAATTATTCTTTTTGCTTAGTGATTAAGAAAGTATTTTTTAATAATATTGTATTTTTTATTTTTTAAAAAAATATTTAAAAGTATAAAAAAAATACATGTAAAAAGAGACAACAAAAAGAAAAAGAACAATTATAACTAACGGTAGCTCCCGGCTGTAGCACCATCCTAGCTTTAAACATATAATGTATATTGTTGTGTCAAGAGTACTGTAGATTGATGTTAGTGTGTTTTCTAGACCAATTTGCAAGAAATTAGAGGACTGCAATACAGGAAAATAGTCATTTTACTCATCATACATATACCACACATAACACACTATATATATTATACCACACATCACATGTATATACATGTGATGTATGGTATAAGCTTGATGATGAGTAGAATTTTTCTACAGAAAAAACATGAATAAAGACAGTAACCATAGAAATAGGGGGAAGATGTTTACAAGGCAGTAACCCTAGAAATATTGTTGCAAGTAACTCCTTCCCATGGTAATCCACATGGATCATCTGAACGCCCCCAACTTGGTGGTGTGTTTTTCCACCCGGCCTTCAGGGCACTGAGTACAGCAACTGCATTCATGCACCAGTAAAATGATTAATCATCAACTAATGATCTCAATCACTTTTGGTTCATGTGTCGATTGCCATCATTTTGAATTAAAAAAAAAAAAAAACATGTATAGAAGTAATTAACATGATAAGAAAACAAATTAAAATAAGCGATTTCAAAATTAAAAAACCGTATAAAATTTTTTATTTAAAAGAAATATCATTTTTACGATTTAATTTCAATTTAAACATCTAGAGATATTTAATTTTTTCAGGATTTAAATTAAAAAAAAAAACTCCAAAAACGTTTCCAATATATAAATGAGCAAACTCTTAATTAAAAAACCTCTGTACTTGTCAAAAACGTCGTCTTTCTTGAAATAAAATAATAATAATAAGAATTATTCATTTTAAATATTTTAAAACGTACTGTGATCGATGCACTGTGTCAAATACTCAATCCAAATATTTTTAATTTGATCAAAGCCAATTAAGCTATTTTAATATTTAACCGTAAATTAACTTCAAGCTTCTAAAATTTATTGAGTTTGGAGAGGATTGAGTGGCGAAAGAAAGTTTCAGACTTAATTGGAAAATTATTTATTATAACAAAAATAGATATCATGAAACCAATTTTTGGGCGGATCGACGCGCGTTGACACTGATGAGAGACAACCCAGTATTCCTAGATTATGTATCAAAGCACTCATGATATTATCATGAAAACCTATAAAAAAAAAAAAAAAAGGATATTATCATGAAAAAAAAAAAGAAACTGTCCCCAAGAGACAACCCAAACAATAACCAGGAAGTTCGGTGAAAGCCTTTTTTAGGACAACAAACATTAATTGTACGTTAAACAAGATGAAGAACATATATATATAGTGGCGTGGTCTGTTACATACCATCTCGAGGATCAGTAAGTGAGTAGATGAAGTGAATTCCTGAAAGAAACAAAGCCAGAAAGAGCAGCTGCAACTTCATGCCGATCGACTTCCTGCACATCTCTCTCTCTCTCTCTCTCTCTCTCGATGCTATCTATTCTCTCTCTGTGTGCGCGTGCGCTTAATAAGTATCTCACCAAACGTTCCTCTATCAAAGAAGAGATGAGAAGTCTGCGTACAGGCCAAGTCTTCGTCTTTGTCTTCTTCGTGGAGGACGTCACCGGCTAAGTTTGAATTGAGAAATATTCTCAATCCAACTTATTCTATCTTTATAAATTTCATAAATTTTTATATAAAATATAATAAATAATTCAATTTTTTATAATCTTATAATTTCATACGTAATTATGTTTTGGGGTCTCACTCTCAAAACCTGTACGTAGTACTAAATAATGCATGCATTCCTCAAGGGTGCGCATCGATCGCTTTAATTGGTAAATATTGTGTCACATGATTAAATATTTGTAGCATTCGGTCGGGAAGATAATAACATTATTAATTAACAATAAATCTTCCCAACCTCCCAACACTCCATACTCCATCTTTTTTAAAATTTTTTTTTTAATTTTTTTTTTAAATAATTTTTATATGAATAGTAAATAAAAAATTTGAAATATTTTAAAAAAAAAAATTCAAAAAAATTTTTTAAAAAATATTAAAAAATATTTAAAAATGTGGAGTGTGAGGTGTGAATGAATAGTAAGAGGTTGTGTAGCAAAACTCGAAAGAATATACTTACGTAGTTTAGTGTGTGCCATTCCGTCCCATGCTCTGATTAAGGCCCTTTACAACTGTTATAGATGCCCTCCATTATTGAGATTTTAACGATCTCCAGTTCATTCGTCATAGAACAAGGTGCATGGCCGCGCGGGCCGTGAAACACTCAGTCCAAGAATGCACTTTGTTTCCTTTTTTTTTTATATATATGCAATTATATAAAAAATTGACTGCGAAATAGTCTATTCGTTGACTGCGAAATAGTCTGATCCACGTACGTATATAGTTAATAGCTAAATAGCTGTAAAAACCAACTAAGAAAATATACAAGAGCATTGGCAATGGAGTAGCCATTGCCAAGTTCAAGTCTAAATTTTATATTTTTTTGAGGTAAAATCTCTACATTGAACTCGCTAAAGGCATATTCTGTTAGCTTTGAGCTACAGTAAAATCATCTCCCTGGCTATACCTGGCGAGTAACTGTTGAATGATCAAACCTTTATTTTATTCTTTTCGTCCCCTTTCTCTTTCCCTCGTATTTCCGTCTCTCTTCGCGCTCTGTAGAGGACGTGTCTCACTTCCAATTTGCACCGTCGATCTGCACAAGGATCCAAGTGAAATTCGCCTAGTTCGCCTGGGAACACTCCGATGCTTAAGTCAATTCAGAATTTAAGATAATCTGGCTAATGACCAAAAAATCAAGATCCCCTAACCATTGGGGGTTACCTGGTATATATAGAGCTATGTAGTGACGTTCACCTGATGTCGAGTTTGCAGGGACGTGAAGCCGAGCTTCTCGGGGGTAATTCTTCGGTTGAACTGGTCACGTATCTGCATGAGATCCATATTCTTACGTAAGCAGTTATGGGCGTACGTTTGACTTAGTCAGGCTCATGATTCTCCAGCTCCTTTTGTTCAACTCTAGGCCTTTTATATTGGACTTGCTTATTGTTAATGGGCCATTTATCATCATAGACCCTCCAGCTACCCCGCTAATTCTTTTTGCCTTATGGCGTGGGGAATTAAATGCCTATTATCGTTGTGTCTTCGTAAGCGACTGCAATTTTTTCTGTGGGGCCTCAATTATGGGCTTGTGTGATGTGTTTTTGGCGCGCAGGATGGCCATTGATTGCTGAGACAGGCCTAACCCGTTATGCACAGTTGGGTTCCAGCCGACCTTTCATATTTTGTCCCTTGTGTTGCTTCCCTCTCTTTTTCTTCTTTCTTCTTTAAAGATCTTCTGACGTGGCGGAATGAGGGACAGTTTCCGTGTGATGGTTACTTTCTGCCCTTACTGTCAGGTTATGATGGCAGCGACTGTTGACATTTCACATTCCTTTCTTTTAAATACCCCTTCCTTCTCTTCTCTATTCCTCTTTACTTCTTTCCGTCGTTTTCCCTTTCTCCTTCATCCTTCTGTCTGTGTTCTTTCTCTCGTTCTTGCTCATCTTTCTCGCTTTCTTGTTTTCTTTTCCTTCTCCTTTTTACTTTAATGGCTTTCCAAGGCGATTCCTCCAACCCTCCTTTCCATGTCCCGACGAGCACAGTTTTTTAAGGTTACCTTTGGCGCTCTGTTCTTCGGGAGAAAAACCTTCCGGGGCTTCGAGAAGAGCTTGGCATTCCTGAAAATGCCCAAATGTTGATCCCTCCACGGGGATGCTACAACAAAGAGGGTTATATTGGCAAAACCGCTTTGTGCGTTGCTGCGCTTTCCCACGGCTTGAGGCTTCCCTTCTGTCGTCCTCTCCGTGACATTTTAGATTTACTTGATTTGGCCCCCGGCCAACTCCATCCTCACTCTTATAGGACCTATCTTTGCGCTTGTGTAGTCTTTCGCATGGTCCTGGAGCCTTTTGGAGATATTTACCCCGACCTCATTGCTCAGGAATTTTTGGCTTTCTACGGCATTCGGTCCTCCAAGACAAACATTTCCAGTTTCCGTAAGAGGGAAAGATGGCCTGCTTTGGCTTGTTTTGAGAGCCGTCATTCCAACGCCAAAGCTTGGAATACGAAATGTTTTCTGATTGATGGTTGTGGTTGGGATTTTCCTACCAGGGAGGCTCGTCATCGAGACTTCCCTGTTAGGGCGATCTGGCGCCCTGTTCCTAAAGACAAAGATGTGTGGGCATCCATGCTGCCTTTATCACGTCTGGAGCTATCCCGTATTGAGAATGTTCGTTCTTGGGTAGAGGCCCATGAAGACGAACTGTTGAGCGATCACCTGTTGTCGCCCGAGAACATAGATTGCTTCTTGATGACTCCTGACCGCTCCCAGGCCCAAGGGCATAAATTTATGATTTCGGAGTTGATTCCTGGCCCCATCAAGAAATCCTCTGAACAGAAAAAACCCTCCGTTGGGCAGAAGGAAGATAGCCGCCATGAGCAAGAAGGGGTCAAGAAACGGCCCGAGAAAGATGCAGGGTAGGAGAGAAGAGAAGTGAGGAGCAAAAAGAAAAATGATGGCGTGGGCCAAAAAAGGGCTCACCCCAAAGGCTCCCCTCGCTCATCACCTTTGTGCAAAAAAGCCATGGCGACTTCAGAGGGTGCCATGGTTCAGACGCCCACACCCATTGGAGCTGTGGCACCACAGGAGGGCGGTCAGATGCAATCGCCCGTTCGGCAGCAGGACGAAATCGTTGTGCGTTCAGGGGGCGCCCAGGCTCAGGACCTCCCCGTCAGGCGTTATCACCCGTCCATCACCCTGCAACCCTTCTGTGAAGCCGCGGGCTTTTAGTTTGCTAGATGTTGAGAGTCTAGCCAGTATGGCTCTTTTTGATCTGGCAGAAATTCTTTCCAGGTTAATCCCCCCTCACCGGCACATCCATTGTCAATCTCTCCTATCCCTGTGTTCCCTGTGGTGGAAAGCCAGGTGGGGGGAGGCGAGCTAGATGCTGAAGTAGCAGCTGCCCTAAACTTTAAGGGTATCATAGGCCCAAAGGCTGGCGAGGACTTAGATGTCTCAAGGTTAAAAGGGGCTAATGCTGCGGGGGTTACTCAAGTGATTCCTGAAACCCCGCCCACTACTGTATCTGGAGGCTGCACCCCTACGCCAGCGGGGAGTGGCGAGGGCCCCTCCATTCCTTCTCATTTCTCCCCATCCCTCAGGGATGGAATTGACTCCGTCCTTAGAACGGATGGGGGCAATTGCTCACCGGAAGCTGCTCGCCTGGTCAAAGATGCTGTATCTCGCCCCCAACCTCCTATTCTAGTCATCTGTCTTGAGAGCCAGTCCAAGGAGGGGGCGAACTTAGATCTTGCACTAGTCCCTCTAGTTGAATTTGATCGGGCGGCCAGTGGTGAGGCTTCTTCTTCTTTGGTCAACCCCCAAACCGAAGCTATTACTCAGATGGCCAATCATTTAAAAGATTGGTTTTCGAAGGTACCACGTAGAGTGTTTTTCTCTTTTCCTTTTTTTTTTTTTTTTGTTTAGTTGCTTTGACCTTGGTGCTCTCTTTTTCCTTTACAGGGGTTTGATGACCTGGCGGCATGGATTGTGGCAGACCGTGCTCGCCTAGAGGGAGAAATCCTTGAACGGCGGAAGGCGTGTGAAGCCGCTGAGCTCTCTACCAAGGAATGGCAGGCAGACAGGGCTAAGCTGGACACTTTGTCAGAAAAGGTGAAGGAGCTTGAAGTGCAGCTAGAGCAGTCAAAGGGTCATTCCCACTTGCTCCGAGGTGATTTGGAGATTCGTGAGGACGAACTTAATCGTCTTCGTGAATTTAATCGCCTTGCTCAAGTGGCTAAGGAATGGGATGCTCATGCTCTGCAGTTCCTTGGATCTGAGAGGGACTTAGCGAGGTCCTAGCTCTCTGATGTTCGGCAGAAGTATGAGGCCGACAAGTTCGCCCTCAAGTTTGAACTTCTCGCCCTTGCTCAGGACTGGGATTCAGCTCACCAAGAGCTAAGTGGCTCGCAAGAACGGGTTCGGGAGCTATCTAGTCAGCTGGCGGCTGCAATGGAGAAAGCTCGTCTTGTCACTCTAGATCTTTCAGTGGTGCGGGGAGAACTGCAAGAGCTTGAGGGGTGTCATAGCCAGTACAAAAAGGATCACACGGACGTGGATGAAAAGCTCAGGAAGTTTGGGTGACAAGTGGAGGCTTGGGACCAACGTATGTCTAGAAAAAAGAAAAAGCTTGCTGAAGCCCTGGCCAAGGTTGAATGCCTGCGCAGCCAATTAGCTTGTGCACCCGACACTAGGAACCATGCCTTTGGTTATGGTTATGGCGCTGGCATTCTAAGGCTCAGATCCCTCCTCTTAACTAATCCATCCACGGACCTTCTAAACTTGGACCGGGAGCTATTCATGCCTAAGGAGAACAGCCGTCGACGAGCTGACAAATTTGGGCAGAAAGAGATGCCTGACGCCTTTATAGGGACCCCCTCACTGCCACCACCTGACGAAGCTTCATGACTCTACTGCCTCTTTTATGTATATGTACCCTTTTTTTTGTTTCATTCTTTCTTCGATGTACAACCTTTTTCTTGATTTTGGATCAAGACTTATGATGTAAGACTTTAACAAAGTAATTTTCTCTTCACAATGAATTTTTGCAATTTTGTTAGAATCACTTTCGCTTTTATCCTTAACTATATGGGAGTTTCTCCAACGTCTCCCTCTGCAATTAGCCCCATGGTTGTTAACTTTTACCTTTGGTTGTTTAAGGGTCTAAGCGGTCTAAGGACCCATGTGCCCTTTTATACTTTGGCACCACAAGTTGCTATGGCTTGTCTTAGGTGTTTAAGGGTTGGCATGGTCGGAGGACCTACGCGCCCTTTTTATACTTGGCACCACAAGTTGCTATGGCTTGTATTAGGTGTTTAAGGGTCGGCGTGGTCTGAGGACCTACACGCCCTTTTTATTCTTGGCACCACAAGCTGCTATGGCTTGTATTAGGTGTTTAAAGGTCGACGTGGTCTGAGGACCTATGCGTCCTTTTTATTCTTGGCACCAAAAGTTGTTATGGCTTGTATTAGGTGTTTAAGGGTCGGCGTGGTCTAAGGACCTACGCGCCCTTTTAATTCTTGGCACCACAAGTTGCTATGGCTTGTATTAGGTGTTTAAGGGTCGGCGTGGTCTGAGGACCTACGCGCCCTTTTTATTCTTGATACCACAAGCTCCTATGGCTTGTATTAGGTGTTAAAGGGTCGGCGTGGTCTGAGGACCTACGCGCCCTTTTTATTCTTGGCACCACAAGCTGCTATGGCCTGTATTAGGTGTTTAAGGGTCGACATGGTCTGAGGACCTACGCGCCCTTTTTATTCTTGGCACCACAAGCTGCTATGGCTTGTATTAGGTGTCTAAGGGTCGGCGTGGTCTGAGGACCTACGCGCCCTTTTCATTCTTGG
Source organism: Cyclocarya paliurus (assembly GCA_029856935.1). Classification (NCBI taxonomy): domain Eukaryota; kingdom Viridiplantae; phylum Streptophyta; class Magnoliopsida; order Fagales; family Juglandaceae; genus Cyclocarya; species Cyclocarya paliurus. The sequence goes on from CM056947.1 coordinate 21,121,456, forward strand.
CACCACAAGCTGCTATGGCTTGTATTAAGTGTCTAAGGGTCGGCGTGGTCTGAGGACCTACACGCCCTTTTTTATACTTTGTTGGCATGATATTCTCCTTCTGCCGATTGCTTTACCATCTGAGGGAGAGGCAATAAATTATAGACAACAAAAGGGAAGTCAAAATATCCATGTATTGATGAGCATAGACGCAATAAATCAACAAGGAATTTAACAGAAGTAAAAATATTGCCAATCTATTGATAGAATTTCTTCAAGTGCTCTGCATTGCACGGATGGGGCAGTTCCTTGCCCTGGCTGTCTTTCAGTCGGTATGACCCTGGCCTATTATTGGCTATCACCAAGTAGGGCCCTTCCCACCGAGGCCCCATTTTTCCTTCTCCTGGGGTTGTTACCCCACTTTTCCTCAAGACTAGGTCGCCTACTTTGAAAGTCCTGGGCCTTTCCCTCTTGTTGAAATATTTCTGGGCTTTCGCCTTCTCTTGTAATATCCTCGCTTCTGCCATCTCTCTTTCTTCCTCTACTAAGTCAAGATATTCTTCTATCTTCTTATCGTTCTGGGGGGCTGAGAAATAAGTTGTTCTGTAGGTGGGGAGTCCTATTTCGACTAGAGCTACTGCTTCACATCCATACGCCAGTGTGAACTGGGATTCTCCTGTAGGAGTCTTTGCTGATGTTCTGTACGCCCAGAAGACGCTGGGAAAATCTTCTGCCCATTCTCCCTTTTTCTCTGCAACCTTCTTCTTCAAAATCGAAAGCAGCGCCTTGTTCGTAGCTTCCGCCTGCCCGTTTCTTGGGGGTGGCCTGGCGAGGAATACTTTATTTTGATTTTTAACTCTATACACCATCCTCTGAAATGGTCTGAGTCGAACTGGCGCCCGTTGTCCGTTACTATGCTTTGAGGAATCCCGAACCTGCAAACAACATTTTTCCATAGAAATTTTGTCACGGTTCTGCTTGTTATGGATGCCAGCGGCTCTGCTTCGGCCCACTTTGTGAAATAATCTACAGCAAAAATCATGAATTTTACCCCGCCTCTTCCTGGCGGGAAAGGCCCAACAAGGTCCACGCCCCACTGAGCAAAGGGCCAAGGCGCGGTCATGGATGTTAGACCTTCTGGAGGGGCGTGCTGTATCGGTGCATGTGCTTGGCATTCCCCACACTTTCTGCTAAATGCTTGAGCATCCCTTAATGCATTGGACTAGTTGTACCCTACCCGTATTGCCTTCCTAGCCAAAGCCTTTCCTCCTAAATGGTTTCCATATATTCTTTCGTGTATTTCCGCTACGACATACTAAGCTTCTTGGTTGGAAATGCATCGTAGTAATGGGGTGGAGAAGCCCCTTTTATAAAGGACTCCGTCGATGAGTAGGAACCTTATTGCCTTCCTTCTTACTCTCCTGGCCTCTTCCCTTGTATCCGGTAACTTCCCCTCATCTAGGTAGCTAACCACCTCGTTCGCCCATTCAGGGGTGCTGGTACTCAATACTCCTATCTCCGTCCCAATGGCTGGAACTTCAATAACTTTGTGCTCCACATGCCATGGGAGAAGTGCTTCTTCCATGCCTGACGCTGCCCTGGCCAATCTGTCTGCCACTTCATTTTCCATTTTGGGGATCTGGGTCATACTGAAGTACGAGAGGAGGTCTCGTGCTTCCCACACACGCTCAAGATACTTCTTCAATCTTTCCCCTTTCGTGGTATACAAGCCTAACACTTGATTCACAACCACTTGAGAGTCCAACTTGACTTCCACCTCAGCTGCCCCTATTCCAACGGCCAGGAAAAGCCCTGCCACGAGTGCTTCATACTCAGCTTCGTTGTTTTTTACTTTGAAAGTCAGTGTCGCCATATGGTACAACTTCCTACCATCGGGATCTACTAGGTGTATCCCCAGGCCCCCGCCAGCCTTGCAGGATGAACCGTCGACGTACAGCACCCACGGCTTTCCTGTTGGTACTATTATGTCTTCCTGAGGGAAACCCGAGAATTCTGTTATAAAGTCGGCTAGAACTTGTCCCTTGACCGCCTTTCTAGGTTCGTACTTTAAGTCAAACTTGCTTAATTCTATTGACCATCCAATCAATCGTCCCGAACTATCTGGTTTGTTCAAAGTTTTTGCTAGTGGGGCCTCCGTAAGTACCTTTATACTGTGGGCTTGGAAATATGGGCGGAGTTTTGTAGCTGCCGTTACAAGGGCGAAGGCTAGCAACTCGATCTTCAGGTATCTTACCTCAGCCCCCCTGAGGGCCCTGCTAGTGTAGTACACTAGGTGTTGAGTTGTCCCTTCTTCTTTTACCAGGACGGCGGACACAGTGTTCGAGGAGACTTCTAGGTAGGCGTAGAGCACGTCGCCTTTCTGCGGTTGTTTCAAAAGTGGCGGGCTAGCCAAATGCTGTTTTAGCTTCTCAAACGCCTCATTGCATTCTTCGTTCCAAGGGTGCGCCTTCCGTAGTACCTGGAAGAATGGGAGGCACCTGTCTATTGATCGGGCGATGAATCTTCCCAGGGCGACTATCCTACCCTCCAACTGGTGGGTTTGGTTCAGGTTCTTGGGCGGTTTCATGTTGAGTATGGTAGCTATCTTTTCTGGAGAGGCCTCGATTCCTCTTTCAGACACAATGTAACCCAAGAACCTCCCCGACCCTACCCCGAAAGCACTTTTCGCAGGATTCAGCCTCATCTTGTAACGGCGTAGAATTTCGAACGTCGTCCTTAGGTCGCCCAAGTGTTGGGTGGACTCCTTACTTTTCACTAAAAGGTTGTTGACGTAGACTTCCCAATGTGCTTCTCAAACATCCGATTGACCAGTCTTTGATATGTCGCCCCTGCATTCTTCAAGCCAAATGGTATCACCTGGTAGCAATACAACCCCCGGTCTATTATGAATGAGGTTTTCTCCTCGTCCGCTGGGTACATTCAGATTTGGTTATAACCTGAGTAGGCGTCCATAAAACTCAGCACACAGTGCCATGCTGTGGCATCCACGATTACATCAATGCACGGCAGGGGGAAATTGTCCTTGGGGCATGCTTTGTTTAGATCAGTAAAATCTAAACACATTCTCTATTTTCCATTTCCTTTTTTCACCATGACTACATTGGACAACCATTCCGGGTAGTGGGACTCCTTGATGAATCCAGCGTCGAGCAACATCTCTACTTCTTCTTTAATGGCAGCATACTTCTCTCTGCTGAATGACCTTCTCTTCTGGCGTACAGCTTTGTGCACAGGGTCCACGCCCAATCAATGTTCAATGACTTCGTTATCTATGCCAGCCGTTTCCTCATGACTCCAAGCGAAAACATCCCCGTATTCGACCAATAATTGCTTCAATGCCTCTCTCTCTGCCAGTGGCACATTAGTCCCAACGTGCGTTGTTGACCCAGGGCAGTCGGGGTGTAATACCATGTGTTCTAGTGGCTCATTTACCTTGGTGTGCTGCTGGCTCTGTTTGTCCCGGACTTCCACTTCCTCTAATAGGGTTGCCGCTAGTGAGGGAGGAAAAGGAGGGGTTGGTTCTTTTTCTCGTTCTTCTATCATACACACCTCCTCACAACCTTTCCTGAGCTCCTATACATAACATTCCCTCGCTAGAGCCTGTTCGCCTTATGACTCCCCTACCCCATTGTTGGTTGGGAACTTCATCTTAAGATGATAAGTGGAAGTCACCGCCCATAATTGATTGATTGCTAGTCTCCCGAGTATGGCGTTGTAGGAAGAGGGCGCTTTTACCACCAGGAAATCAGTCATGGTGGTAGCCGTCCTTTTTCCGGATCCAATGGTTACTGGGAGAGTAATGGCGCCTACGGGGAGAATGGTGTCCCCAGAGAAACCTTTCAACGGAGTTGGGGAAGGTCTTAGTCTGCTGACATCAATCCCCATCTTTACGAACGCTTCCCAGAATAAGATATCAGTCGAGCTCCCATTATCAATCAGTACTCGCCTGATAGTGTAGTTGGCTTTCACTAGAGTGATTACCAATGCATCATCATGTGGGTACAATATTCCTTCTCGATCTGCCTTTCCAAAGGAAATCACAACTCTGTCTCCGTCCAGCCTTGGTTGTTTGGGAACCCTGTCCGCCACGAAAACTTCTTCGTATCAGGCCTTCCGCGCATATGCTTTCTGGCTAGAAGTGGACGTGTCGCCTCCTGCAAATCCTCCTGCAATGGTTCAGATTTCTCCTATGGGCGGCCTGTTCCTCTCTCCCCTAGGGGGCGCTCTGTTTCCATCATTCTAACGATTGGGCGCCCTGTACTGTCGCTCAGGACTCCTACTCCTTCTGGTTTCCTGCCTAGCCTCCTAGCGTCTTCTTGGTTTTGAGTGTTCCGCAATCATTCACTCTAATTCCCCAGTTCCAGCCATTTCCACCACTCTTTTCTTCATGGTCGTGCAGTTTTCGGTCTAGTGAGACCCGGTTTGGTGATATTTGCAATAACGCCCACTCGTTTTGGGTTGGCGACCTTCCTCCCTTTCTTTTTTGTCTTCACATAGGTTTAAATTATTGTGTATGAGCTTGGGGTTGTAATCCGGCCTTTTCTCTTGCTGCCTCTCTTGTCAACTTATACCACTCCTTCTATCAATCTGGCCGCCTCTTCTTTCTGGTTTGCTAGTCGCCTGCCTTGGATTCACCAAAGCTTGCAATGTATCCTCAGCATTGACAAAATCATCCTCTTTATCCATGAAGTCCCTGAGGGTGGACGGAGCTTTTCTGGCAAGTTCTGCCATGAAGGGGCTCCGGGGCCATATCCCGCCTAGGAGGGCAGCAAGGGTGATTTTTTCATCTTGATCGTCCGTCATCAAACGTTCCTTGTTAAAACGTGTGAGGTAGGTGTTCAGATCTTCATCTTCTCCTTGTTTAACCGTCAACAGATAGGCAGCTGGGCGCCTGCGCCTACTGCTGGGCATGAACTGCGTTAGGAACTGTTTTGCCAATTCTTCGAAACTATCTATCGATCTTGGCTGGAGGGTCCCAAACCATCCTCTCGCTGTCCCCTTCAAAGTCAATGGAAAGGCCCGGCACACTATCTCACCGGGGAAACCGTGGAGTGTGATGTGGGCTTTGAAATTCTCCAAGTGGTCCACCGGATCTTTTGATCCATCGTACAGGTCCACCTGGGGCACTTTGAATTTTGGCGGGAGGGGCACGGCCATAATCCGTTCGCTATATGGCAGATCTGTTTTGCCAAGCAGACATTCGACCGAAGAAGATCCTCCTATCTTCTTCGCCATTTCTTCATATTTCTCTGCCAGCTCCCTTAATTCGTCATGCATCTTTTCCTTCTCGTCTGTTCCAGATTCGACTCCATGTTGGACAACTCCTCCTCTTCTCCTTGTTCACTATGGGCGGGCACGGTGGTATTGCTAGTTTCATCATTCCTTCGTCGTAGGTCGTCATTTTCTTTCTTCAAAACCTCCATTGCCTCTAACGCTTGCCTCAATCTTTCCTCAACTGTCGCTAGTCGTGCTTCAACAGGTGGATCCATTGCTCGGCTTGCTATGGAATAGGTGACAGTTGGCATGTGAGAACCACGTAATGAGATAAAAAATCCCACAAACGGCGCAAATGTAGAGGACGTGTCTTACTTCCAATCTGCACCGTCGATCTGCACAAGGATCCAAGTGAAATTGGCCTAGTTGGCCTGGGAACACTCCAATGCTTAAGTCAGTTTAGAATTTAAGATAATCCGGCTAATGACCAAAAAATCAAGATCCCCTAACCATTGGGGGTTACCTGGTATATATAGAGCTATGTAGTGACGTTCACTTGATTCCGAGTTTGCAGGGACGTGAAGCCGAGCTTCTCGGGGGTAATTCTTCGCTGAACTGGTCACGTATTTGCATGGGATCCCTATTCTTACGTAAGCAGTTATGGGCGTACGTTTGACTTAGTCGGGCTCACGATTCTCCAGCTCCTTTTTTTCAACTCTGGGCCTTTTATATTGGACTTGCTTATTGTTAATGGGCCATTTATCATCATAGACCCTCCACACTCTATTCTCTTCTCTCTTCGTGCTGGAAGCTTGGAAAGTTGGAAACCCTCGCTCTGAAATCATGCTCTACCATTCTGAAACTCATCTCCCTCTTTTCTCCGTTTGCAATTTTTTTTTCTCTCCGTTTGCCATTTTTCTTTTGTGAAACTCATCTCCCTCTTTTTTTCTGAAACTCATCTCCCTCTTCTCTCCATTTGCCTTTTTTTTTTTCTAAAACTCCTCTCCCTCTTCTCTCCGTTTTCTCTCTTTGTCAATTGATTGTCTCTCTGTTCCTGGGTCGATCTTCCACGGTTGTGCAATTTCCTTGCTCTCTCTTGGTTTGGGTTAGTAAAAATACTGAAAATTTATTTGGGTAAGCTTTGTTTTGAGTATTTTGAGTATGAATTTGTGAATTTGTGAAATGGGTATGAATTTGTTTGGGTAAGCTGGTTATTATTGTTATTGATTTTTCTTCAGTTGATGTTGCTGATTTTTCTGAAGTTGGTGTTGCTGATTTTTCTGAAGTTGGTTATTATCGAGTCCAACTAGACCTCCTCTCAGAGTCTCAAAGCATTTTCTCATGTCTCACTCTGTTGTTTTACTAGTCATCTCGGTTATCGATTGGTTTTGTGTTTGGAACCTTTTCCTTGGTTTTGTGAAACTAAGTTACTGATCTCTTCTAAGAATTTTGATAAGCTTATTCTAGAAGATACAAAGTTGTATCTGTGGTAGCTTTTATCATCTACAATAAAAGCTACCACATATCTATTGTAGATTGTATCTGTGATAAGCTTATTCTGGAAGGATACAAACTAAGTTGACTTTTGTGGTTTAGAGGGTGCTTTCATTCTCTGGCTGAAACTGGGGGAATAAGTTTTTAAGCATTGTATGGTTCATATTTCTTAAATATTTGAGAATAAAAATATCTCTTCAAAGTAGTATTTCTTTTTTATGTTGTAGTTAGGTGTGATCTATGCAATTTCATTGATTCATGAGTTATTTTAGGTCCACATGCCATGCTCAATTGAAGCAAGAGAACCATGACTTTAAAGTTTGTATGGTTAATTAAGGGTTAGTATTTGATTTGCAGGCATATAACTAGAATGTGATGTGCAGTAGTAGTTGGTAGTCACGGTATAGTGTGCAGGACATGCCTTTGAAGGGTGTTGGGAAGGTGTTGTTTATTGTTAATAATGAAGTGTCTACTATTTGATGTTGATAACTTTTATCATCTACAATAAATAGATTGGGAAATTGCAGGTTATATTATGTTTGCATTCTTTAGAATAAGGTTAGAATGTCAATCTTTAGCAGCTTTATTTTCCTTTGTTTTGAGATGCTGCTAATCATTTTAGTGAGTTGAGTTCAACTTATCATGCTTAATTATCTGGTTATTTTCAGTGTTCAGAGAACAAGGAATTATAAGAAAGAGTGAATAGCCTTGAGCAGTTGGTCTCATTCATAGGTGATAAGTCATCAATGTCTTCATAACAGTATGTATCTAGAGAATATATTAATGAATTGAAAAAGAAAATTCAGTCTCAGTTGATCATTTGGCCTGTTTTGGATCAGATTCAAAATAGATTCAATTGTTTTGGTTGTTGATGGTTTGGAACCTTTTAATTATCCTGCTACAATTGAAGTCACATTGATGTATAGTTTTTTTCCCATCTACATATTTGCAAGGGCTTGCATTTATAGAATTCATTCTGGCTTTGTTTGTTTGGACAGGAAATTGAGAACTATGGCAAGGGTCCTGTCAACATATTCTCCGCGAGGTCTAGCCAAGAGAGTTTGGAGAAGTTACCGAAAGATGGAGGTATCTTTCCAATTAAGTTTGAATTGAGAAATATTTTCGATCCATCTCATTCTATCTTTATAAATTTCTTAAATTTTTATATAAAATATAATAAATAATTTATTTTTATAATTTTATAATTTCATACGTAATTATGTTTTGGGGTCTCAGAAACCTGTACGTAGTACTAAATAATGCATGCACATTGCTCAAGGGCGCGCATCGCTTTAATTGGTAAATATTGAGTGTCACATGATTAAATATTTGTAGCATTCGGTCGGGAAGATATATAATAACATTATTAATTAATCAACTCACCAGTACCGTAATGCAAATGGACCAGTTCCTGGGTTTCTAGAACTAATCAATAACAAAACTATATATATATATAAAATAAAAAATAAAAAATAAAATAAAAAAACTTTGACTGCGAAATAATTCTATAGTTCGAGATAGAATTCACATAATTCTATTCGATCGTTGACTGCGAAATAGTCTGATCCACGTACGTATATAGTTAATATATAGCTAAATAGCTGTAAATAAGGGGCCAATTATATACACTTGGCCTGGGAATGCACAAAAAAAGGATCATGTACTGGCCGTCCGGATCAGTAATGACTGCACCTGATGAGCTTAATAATTTCAGGAGTTTTTATGTACTACTCCACTACTCATATATATATGTCATGGGAAGGCTCCCGTTTGCAGATAGTGACCTGGTTTTGTTCCCCGCCAAATGAAATAGACAAATGCTATTGACTGAAACAGAAAGAGACGGAATATTTTAACATAATAGAGGAACTTATAATCTCATCTTATCGTACTATTCAAGTAAGGCCTTAAAAAAAGAGAAATGATATTTGCAGTCATAAAATATATAAGCGTCATACATTCTTTTTGAAAAAAGTAAATAAATATGAGATTTATATTAAAAAATTAATTTTTAATAATAAATCATTTGTTTTTAAAGAATGCATGACACTTATACAACTTATTATTATATTTAGTATTATTCTTGATGAAAAATTTCTAATCTTTATATTCAGCAATCACGTGAGACATAAGAGCGACTCTCTCTTACAACATCTCCATTACTCTAAAATCTAATGGAGAATGCTTTGTACACAAACATCGCTCGTCCCTAGGCCATCGGTGATTCCTAGTTGGATGTTAGGTGAAAGGATAGAGATAGTTTACTACTTAGGTAATGTAATTTTTCAGTATGGCCAAAGTTCAAACAATATAATTGTGTTGACACAGTATTCAAATATTTATTCATAAAAGAAATAATAAATAAAACCTATAAAAGGTAAAACAAGAGAGATAAAGACTTATGTGATTCAGCATAAAAGTTTACGTCTACGAATTGTTTAGAGACAAAATCCATTATGTTTGATGATTGTATACTTTCTCATTGTAAGAACTATGACCTTAGAAGAAATGAACATCCCACGCATGAGATTAGGGCTCGTTTGTAGAGTGAGATGAAATGAAAATTTTGTGAATAGTAGTAAGATAGTTTGTGAAGGTAGTGAGATAGTTTGAGTTGAGTATTTTTAAGGTTTTGAGAAAGGAGAGAGAAAAAGTTGAATAAAAAATATTATAAAGTTAAAATATTGTTAGAATATAGTTTTATAATATTTTTTTGTTTGAAAATTTGAATAAGTTGAATTTTTTTTTTTTTTTTGAAAATTTGGAAAAACTATAATAATTAGCTTGAAAAAGTTGTAATGATTAGTTTGAAAATATTTGGATTTAAATTATGTTTGGGAAGGACATATGATGAGATGAATTTTAGGATAGATCTATTTCCAAACAAGCATAAAGGTTTTGTCTAGAGAATGAGATGAGATAAGATAAGATGAGAAATCTATGAATAGTAGTGAAATTATTTGAGTTAAGATGTTTTATAGATTTTAGAAAAAAAGAGAAAAAGATATTAAATAAAAATATTATAAAGTTAAAATATTGTTATATATAATTTTTTAATATAATTATTGTTTTTGTTATTTAAAAAATTTAAAAAATTTGAATTATTTTTTGTATTTTGTTTGAAAGTCTAAAAGTTTGAAAATGTTTTAATAATTAGCAAATGATTAAATGAAAAAGTTAAAAATTTGAAATTGAAAAATATTTGTATTTGAGTGATGTTTGAAAATGAAATTATGTGTAATTTTGACATGAAATGAGATGTGTTCACAAATATGGCCTAAAGCATTTGTACAATGAGGACTGCTACAGACACATAGGGATCCCACAAAGGGATCCCACAAATTGGTGTGTCACTACCACATCCAGTTAATTTTTTTTTTCTTTTTTTCTTTTTCCCTTCCAGCCCCAATCCCCCTTTCCCTAACACCTCCCTTCCCTGTCTCAAACCCACGCCGTTGTCTCTAGCAAAGAGTCAGTGCGTTTGTCAAAGCTAGCCTGCCGCCGTTCCATCCCTCACCAGCAACAAACAACAAACCTCTCTCTCTCAGTCTCTCTTTCTCTCATATTCATTCTATTTTCCTTTGCAATTTTCTCGATGACCAAACAGATTAGGATTTTCTCTCTCAACAACCAAACACAAACAAATGTTATTTTCCATTCATTTTCTCAACAACACAACAAGAACAAGTTGTGATTTTCCCTCTCAACAACTAAATAGAGAACAAATATTATTTCCTTTCATTTTCTCAACAACCAAACAAAAGTTTCCCTTTCATTTTCTCAACAACCAAACATCGAGAATGTGGTAGAGGGATGTCGGTGATGCCAGGAAGACATCGGAGGTGGCACTAGGTAGAGAATCTCGTCGATCCTGCTTCCATTCGACAGTGGCCTTCATAAGGATATGGGGGAGGAGGGGAGCATGGGAGAAGGAAAGAAAAAAAAGGAGGAAAAGATCAAAGGAAAGGCCTGGGTTGGGGGGGGGCAAATGGTGCACATCAATGTCTTTGTGGGATTTGTTTGTGGGATCTATGTGTAGCTCTAGTGTTTTCCAATTCTATCGAACAGTTTAGTCAGGTAAAAGGTTCACAAACAAAGACCCAGGCAAAAGCAATGACAGGAAAGTGAATGATCAGAAAAAGATTAGTGGATAACAAATGGGAGTATGCAAAAGTTTGGGCAAGCAAAGGTAAACAAAGGACTCGTGAGATAAGAGAAATGATATTTGCAATCGTAGAGTGTGCAAACGTCGCGTAATATCTTTAAAAAAAGTGAGTAAATATGGACACAAAAAAAATTAATTTTTTAATAGTGGACCTCACTCTTCTTCAAAGCGACTTTGTGATGCTTGTGTATTTTATGATTATATGTAGCATTACTCGAGACATAAACATCAGAGGAGTAATGTTAAGGACTGTTTCACTGCTACGCACTCTTGATTTCCTGCAACCAAAGAGTAAAATGGCTTTGGGTCTTTGATCGGGCGCTTCCAATGCCTAAATCAGTAACGATAGCAATCCTCTTAGAGCCAATTTATTCAAGAGTTTCATTAGCATACCTGGATTATTTAAATAGAGCTTTTGGCTGCTTACGATCACCCAGATTAACTACTTCACCCATTATTTGAAATTTGAATCCCAGAACATTCGGGCTATTTATTCACTTTGAATTAGTGAATATCTCAATTGTCCTAGGATAAGCGGGTGGGCATTCTTATCCTTAACAAACTGGCATGAACCCTATCAGGTCAGAGAGGCTTGAGCCTTGAGTGGAGTGATTTGTCGAGCCACCATGACCCAGGCCCATGATGGCACCTTGCAATCCCTTATGGTGGTATTAAAGCCCTTCCAACTACCCCACGAAGTCTCATCACACATTGTGTGATGAGACTTTTGTACAAGATGCAACTGGGCACTTTCAGTAGAATTAATTGACGCCCCTCCGATTACCCCATGAAGCCTCATCATTTATTGTGTGATGGGGCTTTTAAACCATAAGGTGTTGGTTCTTTTGAATTGGGACAAAGCCCTCTGGTTACCTCACGTGTCCTCACCATGCGCAATGCGGTGAGACTCATTCTTAGGGCAACGTTTGGGGTTCTGCTTTGTTATTCCTCCAGGATGTCTGTCAAAGTCGCTTCATCATCACTTCGATATGCATTCCCCTTTTTCAACCACTATAGGTGTTTGTTGTTCCCTGCCACTTTATATTTCCCCCCTCACTTCCTATCTTCTTGCACAAGCTTTGTTTTTCCTTCCTTCTCTGGCTTCACTTCCAAAACCCATTGTGCCTTCTGCACTGCAAACCCTCTCATCCTTCTTCTTGCATTGCTTTCCTTTGTTTTCTGGGTACCCATGGCTACTGGCAGAGACAAAGGTGCGAGCCCTTCTTGTGGTTGTGGTTCTTCATGACCTCGCGATTCCTTTGTCCATCGTGAAGAAGCTATGTCTAACCCTAGCGTCAAAGGAGATGCTTCTCGTTCCATCTTTGAAGGTCATCATTGGGTTTCCACCCTCTCACACCAAGAACTAGATGCTGTGAGGGACCACTTTAATATCCTGATTCGGTAGGGCTATCGCTGCTCGGTCAGAGGTATGGCAGTTTCTGTTGTCCTCTATTTAGCTATGTTTTAAATGGGACTTCGCCTGGCCTTCATACGGCTTGTTCGTGACGTCTTAGGCCTTGCGTTGGCCCAATTGGTACCTAACGCTTGGCATATTTTAATGGCCTGCTGCGTTCTATGGCGACAGGTCCTGTAGCCCACTGGTGATGACTATCCTGACCTTACAGCTCTAGAGTTCCTTTCTCTTCATGGGTTTAGGCATTTGGATGGGAACCTTTGTAGGTGTAGGTCCTACAGCAAACTAGTGCAGCTAGAACATAAGTATTCCCATGCCAAGGATTGGACGAAGAAATATTTCTTTGTCTTGGGTAGGGGGTGGGAGTTTCTGGTGGATGAAGCCTCACATCGGGAATTCCCTATCAGGGCGTCTTGGTCACCCGTTCTTGACAAGCATGACCTTGAGATTCTATTATCTCCTCGAGAGGATGCTCACATATGCTTGGTCTTGGACGATGGCTAACATCAAGTCCACTTGGTCTAACACCTTCTTAACGCCCACCAACTTCGCTAGGTTCCTGATGGAATCTAGCCGGGCCCATGTGCTCGGCCACGAAATTCTGGGCATCCCATCGCCAACAAAAAAACTTAACAAGGGGACCACTCCTAGAGGCAGGGGTAAAAAGAAGAGAGCTCGCCTTGGGGCCAAGTCCTCGGACACATCCAACTCTTCCAGGGGTGTTCCTTTTCCCCCTCCGACGAGTGGAGGAGAGGGGTTGAGAAACCCTCCAATGCCCCGGACCAGTTCATTAGATGACATCATGGACTAGGCAAACACCGAACTGTACTTCATACTGGAAGCTGAGGAAGCCATGAGGTCAGAGGCTCCCTCTGGAAAGGAAGCCCTAGCTTCTGGGCAAGCAGTTAATCTCGAAGGTTCCCCACATCTGGAGGGGATGATTTTGTCTCTGTTTTGAACCCATACTTCCTTAATGCACCTCCCACAAGGGAACTTCCTTCCTTACTAGACAGTTTTGGCGACTCGTTTCACCTTGAAGATGTTGGTGAGCGACCTTCTGCTGCCTAGACGGCCTCAGGTAGGGATACTCATGTGTTGCCCTTTATCTTCCTGAACCTATCATTCGCCAAGGGGAGTAAGGTGTCGATCCCTTTCTCGCCCTTCAATACTTCCCCGAAGGGAGGGGGTGAGGAATCTTCTCCAACCTTTCCCATCGATGATCTTCAAACTGGCCCTCCCAACAGGCCTCCATTCCGGGAGGAATTCGTAGTTCCTCAATTTGACCAAACAATTGGGACATCAACTCAAGTGGCTGGTGGTATCTCACCTCAACCTATTAGGAAGCCTTTCACCCCGAAGGGTGCTACTGGGGTTTCCTTCCAGATTACAAGTGCTCGCCAAGGTGTTTCCTCTTCCTGCCCTGGTGACTCCTCTCAGGCCTTTAAGTCGCACCACGGTGAAGCTTTCCATTCCATTGTCCTCAACCTCGTAGCATCCTTTCGCCCGTGAGCTTCACTTTTCTTTTACTCTAACTTTCGATTAGGTTGTTACCTTCTTGTCCTAACTAGGTATTTTGTAGGGAGTTGACAAGTTGGCTGCTACACTGGTGGAAGACCGTATGGGACTCGAGGAGGAAAACAACTCCATGCGCTTGTTCATTGGCAAAGCCCATGGGGCTGTTGTTTCTGCCTGGCGAGAGAAAGAAGAGTTGGCTGGGGAGCTTTCCCGAGTTGAAGCCACCTTTAGGAACCAAATTGCCTCTCTCCGAGTTAGTGAGCGCATTAGAGGAAACTGCACTGCATAAGGCTAAAGCGTTTGATAGGGAGGCTGAACAAGATAATCTGGTTGCCTGCTTGAGTGAAGTGGAAAAAGATGTGGAGGGATTGCGGAAGGTGAACATCGAGAGTCTAATACTCAGCTAAGCATAGCTCAGGGCAAAAAGGATAAGGTTGAGTAGGATTTGACCGCGGCTAAGAGTGCTCTCAAGGAACACGATCACCATTATTTGGCGTTAAATTAAAGCTTGGAGACCTGCAAGAAAAACTTGCTTGCTTCCGAATCGAAAGTATCCGAGCTGAATGGGGAGTTGGGCCACTAGCAAGAAAAGATTAATCGCCTCCTCCTCAAATTAAGTCTACCAGTTTGAGAATAAAATATTTTTTCATAAAAATCGTTTTGATTTTTATGTTTAAATAATAATTAAATGAAAATTTGAAATAGCATATATATAAACATATATATTTTTTAATTCTAAGAAGTTTATGGTCTGAAAATGAAATGTCACTACAAAAAAACTAATTTTTACCCGCATTCGATAAGCTCTGGCACCTATCCAAAAAAATGCCGCTAAATGTTTAGCAGCAGTTTTTTACTGGCTTAACCATCCGCCGTTATTGGGTGGTCACTATTTTTCAATACCGGCATTTTGTCAAATACTAGTACTTGAAAATCTTATTAGCGGCGTTTATTTACAATTTAGCGGCATTTCTTAAAACCCCACAAGCTTTTCTAATTTAATGGCATTTATCAAAACACCACCATTAATTCGTTGCCATCTCATTGCATATAACAGCGGCGTTATAATAAACGTCGTTACTAGTACGTTGCCGGCGCATTATATAAATTGATGGTATTTTTTTAAACGCCGCTAATAGTACATTGGCGACACATTAAATACATTAACGACATTTATTTAAACGCCGCAACTAATATAATTAGCGGCATTACAATAAATGTAACTGCTAATATGGCGTCGGCATATCATATAAATTGGTGGCATTTATTTAGACACTACCAATATTACGTTGGCGATACATTGAATATATTAACGGCATTTATCTAAACGCCACCAATAATTATATTAACGGCATCTTTTATCCCTTTTAATCATTTGTTTTTTAGAGTTCTTTTGCGGACGAGCTTCCCCACCTATACAGCGATTTCCACCAAGTTTTTTTTCCTCATCATTTCAAAAATGCTTATATTTGTAAATTCAAACTATTCAATTTTAAATGAACTCATTTTTAAGCTGGCCTTAGTTTTGTGATGAACTTAATTTGTCTTAAGTCTAAAAAATTTATATTTGTGTAGATAATATTCTAATAATATTGTTAATTAAACGAAGTAAACCTATTTTAATAGAGGAGTTTTTCATGAGTGATTTTTATGGGAATTTATAGTAGCCAAAGTATTCTATTATTATGCAATTTTAGAAATATTCTTTGTTTCATAGTTATGTGGATATTGAGGAATTTAGGAAGTGATGGTATTCTGTGTTTCATAGCTACTCCAATCACTTTTACTTATCAAAGAACAAGGTAACCCTAATCAAACAATAAGGAAACCCAAGAAAACAAAGAGAAATTTGCTGCCTTAGGATGAAGGAAATTTCTGCACTTTTTTTTTGTAACCCTAAAATAATGAAGCCCTAGAATTAAATATGTAAGAAATAAAAGATAGAATCAGACCTGATTAGAAACCAAGCTCTGAATACTAAATGATATGAACTCGCGAGAATTGAATCCCTTGAACCCACAATCAAATTGAAAACTCACTCAAGAAAGTCAAAATCAAGTCAATGGATGGAGAATCTAGACCCGATGAGAACTCGTTTCAAGAACCTAGATTATATTAAAATCTAGACCTGTTGAAGAACCCGTCTCAAGAACCCGGATTACAAGGAGGAACGATACAAAGGTTGTGATTTGCCTTTGATAAGTTCAAAAGTTCAATCAAGAACAAGAGGAGTAAACTCAACTCGCAATTAAAATTTAATATTGTCTAACCCTTCAAATGAGGCTACAAAGAGTATTTAAACCTAAACCTAATTGAAACCCTAGCCAAAATAAAGCCCCATCTTCCAAAAATGCCCCTAAGTGAATAATGTCGCGGCTGCTATAGTAATGCTACAGTAACTCAGCTCTTGAAACCCTAGTTCCTAAAAAGTAACTTTCTAAATAAGCCTTTGGCCACAATACAAGGCCTTCCAAAAACCCTAGTTCATAATAAATAAGACATATGTGGGTCAAGTATCCTCAAGCCCACTTATTCTAAACTAATAAAATAAATCCTTTAATCAAATTGAAAGTCTCCAATAACAATAGACCCTATCTCTAAGTCATGTCTTCCACAACTTGAATCAAGTGGGTCAAAAATGGTTCTCCTTCTTTCAAGCCCATCTTGAGTATTGGGCTCTTGCTAGCTTCATCCCAAGTGGATTGCACCAATTCTTGCATTGCTTCCTTGATTTTCTTGGCTCTTGATCTTGTAATTGGCCCATCTGGAATTTGCAAATGATCTTTAAGACTAGGCTCACCATAGTTTCCATCATTATTTATAACCTTTGTTTATGCGAAATGCACGTATACGGAATGAAGACAATTATGGGAGGAGTTAGAGAATCGTCGGCTGCATAATATGCCTTGAATTGTGATCGGTGATTTCAATGCTATTCGCATAGATTCTGAAAGAATTGGTGGTCTCGGCCATTAATTTCTATGTCAAAGTTTAATGAATGCTTAGATAAGTGCTGTTTGTTTGAACTTCACAGTAATGGGCGCACTATGTCTTGGTGTAATGGTCATCTGGGAATTAACAGAAGTTGGGCGAAGTTGGATCGAGTGGTCAGTAATAACGTTTTCTCTAATCAGTTTGCTTCGGCCCAGTCTTTCTATTTGAAGCGTAAAATATCTAATCATTGCCTTATGGTGGTTCACTTGGACAGGCCTTTTTCACTTTATGGCCCGCTCCCCTTTCGTTTTCAAAATATGTAGTGCCTTCATGAGACTTTTTTAGATTGTCTAAAGGGAGCTTAGGGAGGGCATGTCCCTGGTTCTGGTTTGCTAAATTTGGCTACTAAACTCAAGCATACTAAAGTTGCCTTACGTTGTTGGAACAAGCATGTTTTTGGTAGGGTTGATGTGACTATTTAAACTCTTGAAGAGAGGCAAGAATTGTTAGAAAATCAGCTACAATTGAGGTTCTCTGAGGATGTGGAAACCGATTACCATGTGACTACTTTGGAATTGGCTACCTGGGAAAAAAGAGAGTCGGTCTGGCTGGGACAAATTGCTAAACAGATGGTTTCCACATCCTCAGAGTGAAAGAAGCTGTATTTTCTATTCCTCATTAAAGCAGCCCAGGGCCAGATGGTTTCGGGTCTGGCTTCTATATAGAATGTTGGGAAATTATTAAAGAGGATCTTATTGATGCTGCCAGGGAGTTCTTCAGGGGTGGTTCCTTAACCAGGTTCTTTACATCTTCCTTCATTGATTCCAAAAGTACCGGATCCTTCTAGCTTTGATAAATTCTGACCTATTAGCTTGTGATCTGTGGCTTATAAGGTTTTTTCAAAAGTTATTGTGGCTCGCTTGACTCGGATTGTTCAAAAGTTGGTCTCTTATGAACAAGTTGTGTTTGTTCCTGGGCAAAGCGTTTTTGAAAATATCACGCTTGCCCAAGAGATGGTGCACTCTCTTCACAGGAAAATAGTGGGTGGTAATGTCATGTTGAAAGTAGACATGGCTAAGGCTTATGATCGGGTGGATTGGTGTTTTCTTTTATAGGTCCTTAAGTTCTTCGGATTCTCAAATATTTTTTGTAAGTTGATTGTTGAATGTGTTCAGTCCCCTTGGTTTTCTATTATGATGAATGAGACGTTTAAAGATTATTTTCAATATGCTCGGGGGCTTTGTCAAGGGGATCCATTATCCCTTTATTTATTTATTATCATGGAGGAGGTGTTAACCAGGTTGCTTAGAAAACATTTTGAGAGTGGTTGGATTGGTAGGTTTTCTCATCCAGTGGGGGCTCTTTTAGTTTCTCACTTGTTGTATGCTGATGATCTGTTAATTTTCTCTAATGGGGGGAAAAATCAATCAAGAGGCTTGTTGAGATTCTTACTACTTATGAAAGATGGTCTGGTCAGAAGATTAGTCGTGAGAAATCGGTGATTTTTCCTTCTAAATTTATTAATTCATCTTGGAAACATGATCTGTTGAGAGTAACAGGTTTTAAGGAAGGGAATTTTCCTGTGATCTGCTTGGGTGCAACGCTGGTTAAGGGTAGACTGACTTCTCGCATTATTGAGCCACTTGTTGAGAAAATTAGGAATAAGGTGGCGGGCTGGAAATTTCAGCCGCTTTCACAGGTTGGTCGGTTAATTTTATTGAGACATGTCTTATCCAGTTTACCTTTACATATACTTTCTATTATCAACGTTCCGAAGGTGACTCTTGATCGAATAAATTCCATTTTAGCCAATTTCTTTAGGGGCGAAGGAGAGGGAAGGTGAAAAGTGCATTGGCACTCTTAGTCTAATATTTGCAAACCGACTTGCTTTGGGGCTGAGGGATTTATATGAGGTTCAGAAGTCCCTCCACATGAAATTTGCCTATCGTTTACTCATGTCTGAAGGGCTATGGGCGAGGTATTTTTCGGCAAAATATTTTAGGGATGGTCATCCCTTATCCTGTATTCCCAAAGCTTCGGATTCAAGGATGTGGAAATCGATCCTTAAGCATGTTCCGGAAGTCATAGACAATGTTCAGATTCTGTTGCGCAATGGAAACTACTCTTTTTGGTTTGATAGATGGTTAGCTTTGGGCCCTTTATCAACCATAATTGCTGATATTCAGAATAAGAAACTTCGTATCAGAGATTGTTGGATGGATCAGGCTTTGGGCCCTTTATCAACCATAATTGCTGATATTCAGAATAAGAAACTTCGTATCAGAGATTGTTGGATGGATCAGGTATGGAATGTGGATCTTTTGAAGAAGCTAGTGCGAGAGGATCTCACATAAGAGATTGTGCAAGTTACACCTTCAGGGCGCATGGGGTTGGATATCTGTGTGTGGACGCCATCTTCTGATTGTAATTTCAGTACGTATACCGCTTGGGATGTCACTCGGGAAAAAAGGGTTCAAATGTCGTGGTCTGAGTGGTTTTGGAATAGCTGTTTGCCGAAAAAAGTTTCAGTTTGCAACTGGAGAGCTTGGTTTCAAGGTCTGGCTACTAATGAGCGGTGCAAACTAAAGGCATCTCTCTTGCGTCGTCGTGCGATTGTTGTATGCCACAAGAGAGGGAGAGCATGGACCATGTTTTAGCCTCAGGTCAGATAGCCTCTCGGGTGTGGGAGTTTTCTAGTAGGCTGTTTAAGTTCCTGTGCATGATGTTCGCTTCCTGGAAAGCTAGAATCTCGGCTTGGATGATTTGTGTTAAGAAGTCCACTCTTGTGGGTAATCTCATTGGTATGCTTCCCTTCATCATCACATGGTGTTTATGGACTAGACGTTGTAAAGTACGTATGGAGGGGATGAACATTACTGAGCTGCAAGTGTGGAGTTTAGTTAAAATATGGCTCAAGAAGATGGCGGCTGAATTAAAGGTACATAGGCAACTCAACAAGTAGGATCTTGCCTTGTTAAATGATTTAAATTTGGAGATGCCCAGACTTGCTACACGGAAAACTAGCTTTCTTGTTTACTGGTCTAAGCCTTCGGTAGGTTGGATTAAACTCAATTGTGATGGGAGTTGTCGCAATAACCCAGGGTCTTCGGGAGGTGGGGGTATCTTGCAGGATGTCGATGGTAATTTTAAAGCGGCCTTCTCGGCTCATTTTGGTTTTGGTACGAACAATAAAGCTGAACTGAGAGCTATTTTGGAAGGGGTTCGACTTTGTAAAAGTTTATCCTTTTCCAAGGTAATTATTGAAAGTGATTCCAAGTTGATCGTGGACTGGCTCAAGACCGGTAAATGCACTCTCTAGTATTTATGGGATTATTGGAATGAGCTCTATCATGAAATGCAAGGAATGGATATTTGTGTCACCCATCAATTCCGTGAAGGGAATCAAGCGGCTGATTTTTTGGCTAAACAAGGCGAGTTAGGTAGTAATGTTGTTTATGATGATTTTCAGCGTTTGCCTAGGTACCTTCTGGGTATTATTCGGATAGACAAGGTAGGTCTACCGTCTATACATACTTTTTTTTTTGGCTTCTTTTGTTGGTTTTTTTTAGGCTTGTTTAGCTGATTTTTGTTTGTTTACTTCCTTTTTTTAGGCCTGTTTAGTATGCTTTTCTTTTTAGGCCTATTTAGTTTTGCATTTCTATTTAGGTCTGTTTAGTTTTGTTTTTGCTTGTCGGTCTCGGTTTTGTTTTGGTTTTGTGCTTGGGAGGTTCGTGTAAACTCCCAGATGCTAGATTTGTAACCACGGTGTTCCTCCGCCATAAGTGAGGGTTGATTAATAAACTTGGGACAGGGTCACTATATGGGTGGCTACCGGATCTTTCTAAAAATTTAAAAAGAAAAAAAAAAGTGTTGGGTGTAACTGTATAGTGTGCTGTGAAATGTTGTGGACTGTGTTGTGAAGTGTGTGTTGTAATAATGATGTGGCGTAGTACTGTGAAGGGAGTACATGTGGCGTTTACTCCATGTTGTGTAGCGATGCACCGTGTGATGTGCATGATAGTAGTGAAATCATAAGAGGGAGTGCGCAGAAATATTTATTAAAATTTCTCAAAGTTCATGCCAAAAAAATCATAACTTAAAATATATGTACATGATCTAAGTCATTGTCATGCCTCCTTAGGCTAAATCCTATCCTGCAGCTCTACCTTCATAAATATTCTGACCTAGGGTAGTTTAAAAATATAAAAACAAACTAAAATTAGTCGATGACCTAGTAAAAAACCCACAATAACGTAAACCTACATAACATAAGGTTTTTCATAATATATTTCACTTTGAGAACTTAAAATCATGATTGATTATATTAATACTTATGCTATGCATGATTAATTTATGTGAATTAACTGACTGATCTGATTTATCTGACTTGTCTGACTGGCAAACACACTTAACCTTGTGTGCGAAGTTATGCACCAGCCCCACGTCTTGCGGCCGCAAGGGAAGCCACTAATAGTATTCTGGCATACTATGGTGGACCACGCTTGAGTTTGTGGCCTGCACATCCACCCTGAAACTGCATTGGTACCATGCATCTAAATAACCATCTGATTAAACTATTCTAATCTTATCTTACACTTGATCTTAAGAAAGTTTACATGTCTTATGTAACGTGAGATGCATAATTCATACTATATTATGCGGAATGAAACATAATGAATGACGTGCTTACAAATATTATGACATGCATTGTACATAAACATTGGTTTCCAAAGAACTGGCTTTAATAATAATATATATAACTAACTAACGTATGCTAATCCTAATTTATGATCAAACTACCTACCTCACAACATTAATCCAATATTTTCGACATGAAATCGATCACTTGAACTAGAAGGGGAGAGAAAAGGTGAGGGATGTTGTGAGAGGAATGAGGCAGTCAGTTATTGGCGTGCTGAACGTGGGACATGCACTGTGTGAGACTGGGTATCTTGGGTTTGGTCGTTGTACTTATGGAGGTTAATGGTTTTTTTTTCCAAATAATACACAAAAGAGAGATATTTATAGATAGATTTGAGAGAGGGTGCCAACAAGTTCAAGTTCGAGTTCAAGTTGGACTCGATCGTGATCATTTAAGAAGAGAATTTATATTTAAAAAGATGATCTAGTAGTTCATTTAATATAGGATTTCGAAGTGAATGAGACTGTGTAGGAAATTTCAATCAATGATGAGTTTAAATTGAAATAAATTTCTTATATCCAATCTTTAAATTCTAAAAGGAGTCTAACTCGTTCAATAAATAATAAATGAGATTTAACCTAGTTATTGACCCTAATTAAAACTCCTAAATAATAAACTCCTAATTGGGTCTTAACTTTTGAAAGTTCAATTATAACCATTTAGATAAAAGAAAACTAGGTGATGTGGCACAATCATGACCATCAGATCTTAATAAAGGATGATGCTGTCAAATTTTAATAGTTTTTTAGTGTAAACTGCCAGTTTTCGATAGTTTGAGTGTGTAAACCGTAATGTGTCCGATGTGATAGTTTGGAGTGTAAAATATGAAACTCCTAGTAGTTTTAGGGTACAAAATTCACTTTTTTCTTAATTTAAGGGACATACAAGCTGCTAGTCATAAGACAATCTTACATTTGAAATGTAACTCAAGTAGTAGTAACATAGCAAACGTTTATGTCTAGCTAGATTTTTCTTGTCAGATATTGTTGACAAGAAACAACTTCTTTATGAAAAATGAGGTACTATTTTCCGCCTTAAAAGCCAAGAAAAGAAAAAAAAGTGTGAAGCATAGGGGTGGATTGGCTACTTGGGTTTGACTCTTGTTGAGCCTACGTATGCACCACTATAATCAAAGGCATCAATGTAAGGATGCTTAGAAGCATCCGTTGAAACTCCAAAGTCATTTGTAGATGTGTTTGTAGCCACCCCATCGTTCTGCAATATAGTTTCAAGTGCCTTTACCACTTCATTCATTGTTGGGCGGTTTTCAGGTAAATCTTCAACGCTTTGCATACTAATTTCCAAGAATTGCCCAAGCCCTATAAGATTTGTTGTGTCTCTAATGGATGAATCAATCAAATCCCGCAAGCCATAGTGCTCTGCATCGTCCTTGTTCATCATCGTTCTTACTTGGCGGACGATGAACTTTCTATTCTCAATCGGTCGCTTGGCTGTTAGCAGTTCAAGCATAAACACTCCAAAGCTGTAAACATCACTCTTCACAGTTAACTGTTGAGTCTGGTAATATTCAGGATCCAGATAACCCTGCAAGTAGAAGGCATTTTCTAAATATTAAAATCAAGAGAGGATCCCAATGAATGTAGAATCTAAAGTATATTACACAGACATTTTTACACATATAATAGCGTGTGTATCTTTAGAGAGCGATTGCCTTCCCGTATCTTATGGGGGTTGTTTAGCGATTTTAGAGCGATTGGTTGGCGACTTGCCAATTTACGTTTAGGGTTTGCATGGCAGCCGCCGATGGCCCCCAGGCCATTTCGGTGGTGCTCGTTTGCAGATACTTTAATTGATTCTCCGCAACCTCTTCCAGAGGTGGTGGTGCCTTTTCGGTTGCATAAAACTTTAGACGGGGAGGTTTGTTTCATTTTTTGGAAGGATGAGATTGACCGCTCAGCAGTGCCGTTTCAGTTTTCGTTGGTCCTAAATTTTTTACGCCAGAGACCCTCTCTTGATTCCATTCGTTCCTTTATCAGAAATAGATGGGGTCTGTATCATCAGCCGGTGATTTCATCGATGAGAAGGCCCAGAAATGTTTTTATTCGTTTGACGATGGAAGAGGACTTTGTTAAAGCCTTTGCTAGAGAATCCTGTGAGATTGATGGTGTTCAGTACAAACCTTTTCATTGGACCACGGATTTTCTGGAGGATCAAGAACCTGTGCTCGTGCCAGTATGGATCACACTTCCGGGGTTGCCTCAGAATTTTTACCATGAATCCTTTCTGAGGAGTATCACAGCGCCGATTGGTAGATTCCTAAAATGTGATAATCCAACAAAGTGTGCAACTCGAACGGATGGGGCCAGAGTTTGCATGGAGATGGATGTGACGCAAGACCCTTTGACAGAAATTTGGATAGGGACTCCTTTGAAACCACAGAGTTTCTCTCAATAAAGTGTTTTTGAGACATTACCAGCCTATTGTCTGAAATGTAAAGTGCAAGGCCATAATGTAAGGACTTGTAAATGGGACAGCAAGAGTAGAGATGTGATTCAGAAAGGGCGGAAAAGGAATGGAAATTGGAGTCGAAAAAGAAAAAATGTGGAAAAAGCAAAGTCTAGTAAAAAGGGAGAGATGACTTTGATGGCTCAGGATAATATGCAGGATAATGTCCCAAAAGGTGATAAGAGTCTGAAGATGTTGATTACCATGGATTCAAATAGAGAATTGGTGACTACAGATGGAGATCCTACTAAAAAAAATGATGATGTTATTGGTGGAGATCCTGTGTTGGGTGTAGTAAGGGAAGTGGAAGTAGTGGTGAATGAATTTCTACAGAGTAATGATAGCGTTACAGATTTATTGATGGTGGGGAATGTGCTGGTGGAGGATGAGGAGCAGGTTAATATGGTACGTTGGATGCTCAGAAGGGTGATGGGCCTAGTGTTCTAAGGGCTGAGAAGTGCATGGATAAGGTGGATCAACAAGAGGAAAGGTTGAGAGGTGAGGAGGGGTTTCGGAGGGAAGATGCGTATTTTGTTCAGGAATGGTAGGATGATGAAGTTGAGGGCGTGTGGTAAATCAGTTGCAATTTATAAGGGCGTCACAGGTTTCCGATCAACATGAAAATATGGGGTTAGTTGATAGTGAGTCGAGGCAGAGAGGCTTGAATATAATTTTGGAAGACAATAGGGAAGGTCTGGAGGGTGGTATTTTAATTGAAAACATTAGGGAGGCCGAACGGGATCTAGATGTGGCATTTGATGGTGAGGCCAATATGGAGACTCGTTCAGAGGGGGAGAAAGATGATTCTCTTGAGCAAATGGGGAAGACTAAATTGTGTCATTCAGACTCTGAAAAGAATAAGGCAGCTGTGGAGATTGGAACCCAGGTCAGGAAGCTGAGGAGTTCAGTAAGGGCCCCAAGCAGGCCTTCCCGCTTGAATTTATTATTGGTAATATTTTGTACTAGAATGTGAGAGGTTTAAGAACCTCGAGGAGAAGGTTGGGGATGTTAGTGAGAAAATTTAGCCCGGTTATTGTGGCCATTGCAGAGCCGTTTGCAGTTGAGTCAAAGTTTCATTCTTTTAGAAACAGTATGAATGGTGTGGATGGGTGTACGAATGTGGAGTTCGGTGGTAAGTTGTGGGTTGTGTGGGGTAGTGGTTACCACGTTGAGATACATGGGAGGAGTAATCAACATATTTCTCTGCTAGTAAGGAAGGATAACTTTCGAATAATGGTGTCCTTTGTATATGTGAAATGCTCTCATCATGAGAGATTACAGCTTTGGGAACTTCTAACAGTTGAAAGCCAATGTGGCTATCCATGGTTGATTAGTGGTGATTTTAATATAATTCGATCGGATAATGAGAGAAGAGGGGGAAGTCCAAGAGGTGCTTCGACCATGGAAGAATTTAATGTTTTTATTGACAGTTGTGGCCTCAGTGAGTCTATGCACTTAGGAGGGCCTTTTTCTTGGTGTAATGGCCATGTGGGTAGGTCTCGAAAATGGGCAAGGTTGGATCGTACTCTGTTGAATGTGTCTTGCTTGGAAACTTGTCCGAATATTTCCACGAAATATTTAGCAAGGACTTCTTCGGATAATGCTCCATTAGTTATATGTTGTGAAGCTTCATTTTCCAGGTATGGTCCTTCTATGTTTAAGTTCCAGCAAATGTGGACAATGCATGATGATTTCTAGCGTTGTTTTGCGGAAGCATGGGATATGGAGGTGGTGGGTTCGGGTCTATGTCGTTTGGCCGCAAAATTAAAAAAACTAAGGGCGGTGTTGCGAGTTTGGGATAAAAAGGTGTTTGGTTTTACTGAGGTTCATATTAAAAAGCTGGAAGACAAGATTGAGTTGTTGGATGGTTCTCTTCAGGAGAAGTATTCGGTGGATGTAGAAAGTGACTTGCTGGCGTCAAAGCTTGAGTTGTCAACTTGGCTTCAAAGGGAAGAGTCTCGGCTTGCCCAACAGGCAAAGCAGTGATGGGTGGAAAAGGGAGAAGCAAATGCACAGTTTTTTCGTGCGTTTAATGGTAAGAGGCAGAATTTTGTAAGGGAAATGCGTTTGGGTAGTGGAAGGCTCTTAGATTCTCCGAAATTCATACATAATGGGGCAGCTAAGTTCTTTGAGGAGTTTATGGAGTCAAGACCCAGGGAGGGCTTACCGAAATTGTCAGATTTGGTGGTTCCAGTGCTATTAAACGTGGATAATGAAGTTATTTCTAAGCTGCCCACATCTCAGGAAATTAAGGTTGTAATGTTCTCTATACCAGTGAGTAGTAGTCTGGGGCCTGATGGGTTCGGAGCTGGTTTTTTCCAATTTTGTTGGGAAATTGTGGCGGCTGATGTGGTGGAAGCAGTATGGGATTTTTTCCGAGGAAATGCACTTCTGAGGTTTTACACAGCATCGTTTATAGTTCTTATTCCTAAGATGGAAAGGCCTACGGGTTTTGATAAGTTCCGTCTAATTAGTCTTTGTTTTGTGGTGTACAAGGTATGTTCAAAGCTGATGGTGCAGAGGTTATCTTCTATATTGCCTAAAATTATTTCTTCAGAGCAAGGTGCTTTTATTCGTAGGAGAAGTATTTTTGAGAATATTAGTCTTACTCAAGAAATGGTTCATGGTATCAATAAACCGTGTAAGGGTGGGAATGTGATGCTTAAAATCGATATGGCCAAGGCGTATGATAGTGTGGAGTGGGATTTTCTTTTCCATGTGTTGAGATCATTTCGGTTTTCATTGGCTGTTTGTCAATTGCTTTGGCAGTGTGTAACAACCCCTTGGTTCTCAATAGTTATGAATGGAACAGCTAAGAGGTTCTTCAAAAGTGATAGAGGATTACGGCAGGGGTACCCTTTGTCACCATATCTATTCATTATCTTAGAAGAGGTTCTGACAAGATGATTGAAAAATGAGTTTGATAGTGGCAGGATTGGTGCGTTTCAACAAACCAAAGGCATTCCACAGTTTTCTCATCTGCTTTACGCCGATGATATCGTGATTTTTTCTAATGGTAGCAGATCGTCCATAAGAAGAATTACGGGAGTTCTTAATATGTATGAGAAGTGGTTTGGACAGGTGGTGAGCAAGGAAAAATCATGTATATTTTTCTCTAAATTGATTTCGGCTCAACGCAGAAGGGCAGTGTTACGCTAGACAAGGAGAATGTCCTATTAAATATCTAGGAGCTCCTATTGTGTCCGGAAGATTGAAGATTATTCATTTTGAGGAGCTTATTAGCAAAGTAAGGATGATGATTGGAGGCTGGATGCATAAACTCCTCTCTAAAGGTGCTCGAGTCCTTCTACTGAGGCATGTACTTATGAGCTTACTGATGCACTTGTTAGCATGTTGTAGTATTCCAAAGGCAGTCATTTCTTACTTGAATCGGTTGCTAAGCTCATTTTTCTGGGGTGCTTTAGATGGAAGAGAGAAAAAAAAGTGGATAGCTTGGGGGAAGATTTGTAAGCCTACGAGCGAAGGGGTATTGGTATTCGAAGTTTCCAAGAAGTGCAAAATTCTCTTCATATGAAATTAGCATGGAGTCTAATATCAGGGAAATCACTTTGGGCGCAGTTCTTTCGAGCAAAGTATGTTAAAGAAAGGCATGTGTCTTTGGTTGAAGCAGGTCGTGGTACTTGCACCTGGAAAATGATTGCTCGGTGTATACCAGATGTCCTATAGCATACACACTGGAAAATTAAGCAAGGTGATGTTTTCTTTTGGAAGGATAAATGGTTGAATTCTGGTGTTCTGTGTGACCAAATGAGTATGGTAGGTAGTGCTATCTGAAGGTTTTGGAAGTAGCGGTGGAGAGTGGATGGGATTAAGAAAAAATTGTTCGGCTAGTTGGGGTGGACAAATTGGAGGAAATAGTGGAGATATTGGGAAGGAAAAAGTCAGGGGAGGATTTATTGATATGGGAAGAAACAAACTCTAGAAGGTTTCGCACCAAATCGGCATGGGACTGCATTAGAGTTAAAGCTCCGGAAGTGCAATGGTCAAAATGGGTGTGGCATGCTGCAGTGTCGAAAAAATATCGATTGATGTGTGGAAGGCGTTTAATGATTGTTTAAGTGTGGATGATAGATTAAGAAGAGTAGGAATTCCCATTGTGTCAAAATGTGAATGTTGTGTGGAGGAGAAATGTGAAGACTTTAATCATGTGTTGGCTTCAGGAGGTTTTGCACGAGCTGCTTGGAAGAAATGTGCAGATCAGTTGGGTTTGAGATTAAGGTTTGGAAGCTGGCGAGAAATCGTGGAACAATGGTTTCGCAGAGCAAAAGGCAGCTCTCATGTGGGGTCTCTTATAGGTGTGTTGCCAATTATTGTCACGTGGGAGTTGTGGAATTGGCGTTGTGCTGCTAGAATGGAAGGGAAGGTTGGGTCTATTGAAGCTACATGGTAATCAATTAAGTTTTGGTTGGGGCGTGTAGCACTGAAGCTGACAGAAGCCAAGTTGTCTATTGCAGATGAGAGTATTTTGAAGGGGCTGAATATTCAGGTTCGGTTGCCAAAGATTCTGAGTGTTCGATTGGTGAGCTGGTGCAAGCCAAAACCACGCTAGTATAAGCTGAATGTAGATGGCTACTGCATTGGGAATCCTGGAAGGATCAGTGCAGATGGAGTTTTGAGAAATTATAAAGGGGAGATCTGTATGGCTTTTTCACACTCACTTGGCCAAGGTACAAATAATTATGCTGAAATTCAATCTTTGTTGCATGGATTACAGAGATGTCAAAGGATGGGCATGAGTTGGCTAGAAATAGAGATGGACTCAAAGATAGTTATTGACTGGATCTTGCAAGCAAGCTGTGGTGTATGGTATTTAGAGGAATTTTGGAAAGAGATCATGCAAATTTGGCTCAAATTAATTATTCTATTCGGCATATTTATAGAGAAGTGAATGTTGTGGCGGATTTTTTGGCCAAGATGGGTGCAAATGGAGTGTCCCAAGAGTGGAGAGATTATAGGGGTCTTCCTCATTATATAAAAGGACTTATGAAAACTAATAAGGTAGGATTGCCTTATGCACAGGATAAATAGTTTATGCTTGTAGTTGGGCTATTTGGGAGTTTGGTTGTTTTAGCATTTTATTGTAATATTTGGATAATAAGGTTATTTTGTAACCATGTATTCATCCGTCAAAAGTGAGGGTTTGTTTTCAATAAAGATCGGACATGCCGTCGTCCTTCTTTTAAATAATAATAATAATAATAATAGCGTGTATAGCAACACTTACCATCGTGCCTTTGACTTGAGTTGAAACATGGCATTTCAAAGCATCTGATACTAGCTTAGACAAGCCAAAATCTGCAACCTTTGCTGTCAAACTTTCATCCAACAGAATATTCGTGGACTTAACATCTCTATGGATGATAGGAGGATTAGCAAGCTCATGTAGGTAAGCTAATCCTCTGGCTGAACCAAGAGCAACGTGGAGTCTTCTCTTCCAATCAAGATAAATACCAGATTTTCCTACAATTCATATTTAGGCAAATAGTTTCCTATAGATTAGACATTTGCAAAGAGGTAATTAAATTGATATGAATGTACGTACCTGATAAGTTATCTCTAATTGTTCCATTAGGCATAAATTCGTAGACCAGCATCTGCTCTCCTTGTTCGAAACAAAAACCCACAAGACCAACAAGATTCTTGTGATGAACTCGGGAAAGTAACTCAATTTCAGTCTTGAACTCAAGTGCACCCTGCGTTGATCCTTGTTGAGCTCTTTTGATAGCAACAACTTGTCCATCAGAAAGCATCCCTCTGTAAACCTGGGGAGAATATAAAAACGCGATCAACAAACAGTTCTTGGAAGCAAATTTTTGCAAAATATGGACTCATGAATATTGAGACATTTACCTGGCCATACCCTCCAGAACCTATCACATTTCTCTCAGCAAAATTATTGGTGCACTTTTGGAGTTCATCATAAGAGAACAATCTTACACCTTTTAACTGTGGTGCACTAGTGCTATCATTGCCACTTGATGCCCAAGTAGCTAGGATATGGAGAAATAGTTAGATACTTAGTCTTGAATTTGAACTATAACAATCAATTACAATAAAATTTATTTTACGTATAAATTACCAAATGGTTCACTTGATCCAATGGCTTCTTCTGCACGTTTCTTTTGTCGAATGGCATATATCCCTACTCCCAGGAGCCCTAGTACCAAAATGACACAACAAATTGCTATCCCAACTATTACACCAGTGCTAGTATGATTAGAACCTGGGAAAGCATAAGGATATGCCATGAAATTATAGGGTCCAAACATATCAGGTAGCTCATCATGTGCTTGATAACTCAAGGAGAACCCCATTATCTGAATCTCTGATCGATTAAAGTATTTTCCGATTGATGGAAAGAGCGCCAAATGCATTTGAAGATAGTCATCAAAATTGAACCGGGTTTCTTTAATATAAACTGAACCTGGAAGGAGACCCAGGTTCATCCACAAGCTACTTTCCAGTGAAAGAAATAAAGTTACATTGGACAATTCTCTGAAACGGGGTCCTCTAAAATATAATTCCATTTCATATGGATAGGCGCATTCACAATTCTCAGGGTTGCAACTTTGATCAGGAGGACATGATGTACTTTCACACTTTGCCAGGCTAGTAGAATATGGCTTTGTTGGTTTTTGCTGTTCATGGCAGTACGAATCCTCCGAGATAGTACATCCTGGGTTTCCTTCTAGCCTGAAGTACATCCAATTGACAAAGAAGATTGATGGTCAGAATAAAATACACTAACACATTTTGGAAATTGAACAATTTAGAGCCATGACTTCACTCACAGTAAGTATTTATGGTAATTATTTCTCACATTTACGAAATAAATGTGGTTGTTTCGTAAATCAACAAGCTTTAGTTGTGGGCAGATGTTTTCACCCAAGTCCAGTGTGGCATTAAATTTGTTGTTCTTCAATTTCCTGAGAATTGAAATCAAGTATGAGTTATCAAACTGTCAGTTTATTTGATATACCAATAATATATCAACTTACACTTGCTGTATTTGTGGAAAGCTAAACAGTTCTCGTGGTACAGGCCCTTGAAGTGATCCATATTCCATAATCCTGTGCACCAATCGCATAAAGTTATTGCTAAAATATGAGGAAGTTTGAAGAATTTTCATCTGTGAAAGATTGAAGACTTACAGTGTGGTGAGTGATGATAAGGTTGAGAACCAGGGTGGAGCTTCTGATGGCTCAAATGAGTTATTATAAGGTCCCTGGTAAAATAAACCATCATACAAGGTTCATCAATGCATACAAAGAAGCAATTACTAAAAAATGAAATTGGCAATTGCAAGCAACACCATGCATCTACTTACAAGTAATTGAGATTCTTCATTTGAGTTAAGTCTGGTAGAGCGCCCGTCAGATTATTTCTCGCTAAATTCCTAAGACGATATCAAGAAGGAGAAAGCTAGTAACCACCAGTATATATGAAAACACCACCACTATATAAATGTTGTGAAAAAGTACCCACAATTCAACGATATTTGTTAGGTTGCTGAGATCTGGGACACTTCCTGTCAGAGCATTTCTGTCAAGCCGACTGTTGCAAGATGGAATAGTTTTAATTCTCAAGAACAGTACCAGATCAGAGTGGACATATATTGAAAAAGGTTACTTGAAGAACACCAATGTATTTTACTCACAGAACTTCAAGAGTTTTTACAAGTCCTAATGTTGGTGGGATACTTTCAGAAAGTTGATTTCCATCAAATAATCTGTCTTTGAAGAAAGCATTAATTAGTAGTAGAAGAAAGCATTTAAAGCATGCATGAAATTAAACTAATAGTTTTTATCAACTTACATGTGTATCAAACTCATATTAGAGTTGAATAGTTTGGCTGGAATGGGACCTGACAGGTTGTTCTTATTGAAATGGCTGCAAGTTTAAATACATCACATTATTCTTCTTTTATGGATGCAATAATCAACGTTTTGTATCCTTAATCATATTCAAATTCTTGCATTTATCTTAATAATAGATTGAACCCAAGGCGTATAATTGGGAAAAAAAAAAGATTAAAAACTCACAAATGTTTAGCGTTCAAAAGTAGGTCCA
The DNA here is from genome assembly GCA_029856935.1 of Cyclocarya paliurus. Lineage (NCBI taxonomy): Eukaryota > Viridiplantae > Streptophyta > Magnoliopsida > Fagales > Juglandaceae > Cyclocarya > Cyclocarya paliurus. The sequence goes on from CM056947.1 coordinate 21,153,451, forward strand.
AGCCTGGGGCCATGGAGGACGTTGATACCGGGAGAGGTCCTGTCAACATATTCTCCGCAAGGTCTAGCCAATAGAGTTTGGATAACTTACCCAAAGATGGAGGTATCTTTCCAGTTAAGTTGTTTGAATTGAGAGCCCTGAGATGGAGAGTGTGTTGGTATAAAAGTAATAATTAGGGACACGCGATATGGCATATTGTGATAAAACGAGATCATAACTATCACATAATTCGGATTTTCTAAAGCAGATAGAGAAAAATGACTGGCATTGTGATTCATGTAGTGATCTTATATAATAAGCATTCAAAAAGATCTTACAAGAATTGGAGATCTGAAAGATTTCCCAATTCATCTGGAATATCACCAGCGAAGCTGCAACCAGCTAGGCTTCTGAAACATGAAAGACAAATATATATATATATATATATTTATATGCTTCTCAGTGTTATAGGAATACAAGTTACATGCAGTAGGGTTTGATGGATGGGAAATGGGAAATTATAGCTTGCTTATTCGATCTTACAGGATAGTTAGCTTTCTCAAATCCCCTAGCCGTGGAGAGAGGGAACCTGTGAGCATGCCGTTAGATGATAGGTCCCTGAAATTTAATAATGTTAGCAGTACTTCAACAAATTAGTAGTGGATCAGTGGCAAAATCTATTTAAAGTAGGTCACACAATAATAATAAATAAAATTATTTTTACATTGTAGAATGTTTGTTTTCATTTAAAGAAAAAGAAAGAATGATACTCACAACGATGTCAATTCAGTGAGTCCCCCAATGTCACCTCCTTCAAGCTTCCCTTCTAGGCCCATCGTTGATAATTTCCTGAAGAGATTTGAAAGGAATCCACAAAATAAGAATATACAAGGACTTACCAAAAGATTAGGAAGAAGGATGAAAATGACAAAAGGAAAAGCAACCCTTACTTTACATGAATTTGATTTGCAAGTAGATGTTATTTTAATCTTAAGGAAAATGCTAAGTGTCCCGCTCCCAGCGGGCATTTTTTTTTTTTTTTTTTACTTCGTGACTGAGGAAGTGTTTTTTAATGATGTTGTGAATTTTTTTAAAAATAAATTTAAAAGTGTTGAAAAATACATGTAAAAAAAAGTAAAAAAAAAAACAAATGAAAATAACTAGCGGGAACTAGGAAAATGATACTCCCATCATTGATTCTTACAGCTCGATGTTATTACTGAAATTTTTATTTTATTTTTTAATTATTCTTTTTACTTAGTGATTAAGGAAGTATTTTTTAATAATATTGTGATTTTTTATTTTTTTAAAAAATATTTAAAAGTATAAAAAAATATATGTAAAAAAGACAACAAAAAGAAGAAAAACAATTATAACTAACAGTAGCTCGTCCCAACTATAGCTGGGAGCGGTGGACGTAGCACCATCCTAATCTTAAATATATAATGTATATTGTTGTATCAAGAGTACTGTAGTGTGTTTTCTAAACCAATTTGCAAGAAATTAGAGGAGTACAATACAGGAAAATAGTCATTTTACTCATCATACCTATACCACACATTACACATATATAGTGTGTGATGTGTGGTATAAGCTCCGATGATGAGTATAATTTTTTTACAGACAAAAACATGAATAAAGACAGTAATAGGGGAAAGATGTTTACAAGGCAGTAACCCTAGAAATATTGTTGCAAGTAACTCCATCCCATCTGGGTAATCCACATGGATCATCTGAATGCCCCCAACTTGGTGGTGTGTTTTTCCACTTGTCCTTCAGGGCGTAGAGTACAGCAACTGCATTCATGCACCAGTAAAACGTTTAATCATCAACTAATGATCTCAATACCATTTCTACAGCAGTAGGTCCTAGTATTATGTTTTAGCATTAGAAAAATATAAATGGGCTCACGTGTTTTATTTATTTATTATTTATTTTTATTTAATGATTAAATAATTAGCTATTAAAGAAATATGTAACAAAAAATTAAAAAAAAAAAAATTGACTAGCAGAACGTACAACGATAAAAACTGGACGCACACGAGCAGCATCATGATCTCTAACATTAACCAAAAAATAAAACAAGCTATATATTCCGTCGACGTACATATATGAACAGAAAGCTGGCTAAAGCCAATAAATATTTTTATTTTTATTTTAGAAATTAAAAAAAAAAACATGTATAGAAGTAACATAAGAAAACAAATTAAAATAAGCGATTTCAAAATTAAAAAACCCTATAAAATTTTTTATTTAAAAGAAATATCATTTTTACGATTTAAAAGTTTCAGACTTGGAAAATTATTTATTATAACAAAAATAGATATCATGAAACCAATTTTTGGGTCGATCGACGTTGACACTGATAAGAGACAACACAGTATTCCTAGATCATCATGTATCAAAGCACTCATGATATTATCATGAAAAACGGGTAAAAAAAACAAATCAAGAATACTCATGTCCCAAGAGACAACCCAAACAATAAACGAGGAAGCAGTAAATTAAATATGAAAGTCGGACCAAGTTTGGTGAAAGCCTTTTTCAGGACCACAAACATTTGTACGTTAAACCAGATGAAGAATATATATATATATATATAATATAAATATACACACATATATATATGGCGGCGTGGTCTGTTACATACCATCACGAGGATCAGTAAGTGAGTAGATGAAGGGAGTTCCTGAAAGAAACAAAGCCAGTAAGAGTAGCTGCAACTTCATGCCGATCGACTTCCTGCACATCTCTCTCTCTCTCTCTCTCTCTCTCTCCCAGCTCGATGATCTATCTCTTCTGTCTCTGTGTGCGCGTGCGCTTAATAAGTATCTCACCAACCGTTCCTGTATCAAAGAAGAGAAAAGTCTACGTACAGGTCTTCGTCTTCTTCTTCTTAGTGGAGGCCGTCGGCTAAGACGTTTGAATTGACAAACACTATCGACTCAATGATATTTCTGTGTGTCATGCGGGTGCGCTCTCAATTTATAACGGTCAATTTCTCTTTTCCAATTTATCATCTGGGATCCAATCAATCGCTATATCTTTTCCCTCTTATTATGATCTTAATAATTTAACATAATAGATATAAATATTTTTTAATTTTTAATTTTTTAATTTAATTATTATTTAATTATTACAACATTTTTAAAATTTTTAAACAAAATATAAAAAATAATTTATTTTTTTTCAATTTCAAAACAAAAATTATGTTAAAAAATTCTATTCTAACAATATTTTCACTTTAATAATATTTTTATTCAACTTTTTCTCTCTTATTTCTCAAAACTCCATAAAACATCTCAACTCAAACAATTTTAGTACTACTATTCATCAATAATTTCACAACTATTCACTTATAATCTCATCTTATCGCACTATCCAAATAAGGCCTTAAAGAAAGAGAAATAATATTTGCAGTCATAAAATACGTAAACGTCATACATTCTTTTAAAAAAAATAAATAAATATAAGATTTATATAAAATAAATTAATTCTTAATAATAAATCATTTGTTTTTAAAGAATACATGATACTTATACAACTTATGATTATATTTAGTATTATTCTTGATGAAGAATTTCTAATCTTTATATTCAGCAATCACGTGAGACATAAGAGTGACTCTCTCTTCCAACATCTCCATTACTCTAAAATCTAACGGAGAATGCTTTGTACACAAACATCGCTAGCCCTTAGGCCGTCGGTGATTTCTAGTTGGATGTTAGGCGAAAGGATAGAGATAGTTTACTACTTAGGTAATGTAATTTTTCAGTATGGCCAGAGTTCAAACAATATAATTTTGTTGACAAAGTATTCAAATATTTATTCATAAAATAAATAATAAATAAAAGATATAAAAGGTAAAACAAGAGAGATAAAGACTTATGTGATTCAGCATAAAAGTTTACATTTATGAATCGTTTGGAGACAAAATCCATTATGTTTGATGATTGTATACTTTCTCATTGTAAGAACTATGACCTTAGAAGAAATGAACATCCCATGCATGAGATTAGGCTCGTTTGGGGAGTAAGATGAAATGAGAATTTTGTAAATAGTAGTAAGATAGTTTGTGAAGGTAATGAGATAGTTTGAGTTGATTATTTTTTAGGTTTTGAGAAAGGAGAGAGAAAAAGTTGAATAAAAAATATTATAAAATAAAAATATTGTTAGAATATAGTTTTATAATATTTTTTTATTTCAAAATTTGAATAAGTTGAATTGTTTTTTATTTTTTGTTTGAAAAAGTTATAATAATTAGTTTGAAAAAGTTGTAATGATTAGTTTGAAAATATTTGAATTTAAATTATGTTTGGGAAGGACATGTGATGAGATGAATTTTAGGATGAGATCTATTTCCAAACAAGCACTAAGGCTTTGTCTAGAGAATGATAAGAGATGAGATGAGATGAGAAATCTGTGAATAGTAGTGAAATTATTTGAGTTAAGATGTTTTATAGATTTTAGAAAAAAAGAGAAAAAAAATATTAAATAAAAATATAATAAATTTAAAATATTGTTATATATAATTTTTTAATATAATTTTTTTTTTTGTAATTTAAAAAATTTGAATTATTTTTTGTATTTTGTTTGAAAGTTTGAAAAAGTTTTAATAATTAGGTAATGATTAAATGAAAAAGTTAAAAATTTGAAATTGAAAAATATTTGTATTTGAGTGATGTTTGAAAATGAAATTATGAGTAATTTTGACATGAAATGAGATATGTTCACAAATGTAGCCTAAGACATTTGTACAATTCCATCGAATAGTTTAGTCGGGCAAAAGGCTCACAAACAAAGACCCAGGCAAAAGCGATCACAGGAAAGCGAATGATCAGAAAAAGATTAGTGGATAATGAATGGGAGTATGCAAAAGTTTGGGCAAGGAAAGATAAGCAAAGGACTCGTGAGATAGGAGAAATGATATTTGCAATCGTAGAGTGTGCAAACGCCGTGTTATCTCTTCAAAACAAGTGAGTAAATATGGACACAAAAAAATTAATTTTTTAATAGTGAATCTCACTCTTCTTCAAAGCGACTTTGTGATGCTTGCGTATTTTACGATTATATGTAGCATTACTTGAGACATAAACATCGGACGAGGAATGTTAAGGATGTGTTTCACTGCTACGCACTCTTGATTTCTTGCAACCAAAGAGTAAAATGGCTTTGGGGGTTTGTTGGGGCGCTTCCGATGCCTAAGTCAGTAACGATAGGAATCTTCTAAGAGCCAATTTATTCAAGAGTTTCATTAGCGTACCTGGATTATTTAAATAGAGCTTTTGACTGCTTACGATCAGCCAGATAAACTGCTTCTCCCATTATTTGAAATTTGAATCCCGAAACATTTGGGCTATTGACTCACTTTGAATGAGTGAATATCCCAATTGTCCCAGGATAAGCTGGCGGGCATTCCTAGCCTTAACAAACTGGCATGAACCCTATCAGGTCAAAGAGGCTTGAGCCTTGAGTGGAGTGATTTGTCGAGCCACCATGACCCAGGCCCATGGTGGCACCCTGCGATCCCTTATGGTGGTATTAAAGCCCTTCCAACTACCCCGCGAAGCCCTTTCAGTAGAATTAATTGACGCCCCTCCAATTACCCCATGAAGCCTCATCGTATGTTGTGTGATGGGGCTTTTAAACCACAAGGTGTTGGTTCTTTTGAATTGGGCCAATGCCCTCCGGTTACCCCACGTGTCCTCACCATGCGCGATGTGGTGATACTCATTCTTACGGCAACGTTCGGGGTTTTGCTTTGTTATTCCTCCAGGATGTCTGTCAGATTCGCTTCATCATCACTTCGATATGCATTCCCCTTTTTCAACCACTATAGGTATTTATTGTTCCCTGCCACTTTATTTTTTTTCCCCTCACTTCCTATCTTCTTACACAAGCTTTGTTTTTCCTTCCTTCTCTTGCTTCGCTTCCAAAACCCATCATTCCTTCTGCACTGCAAACCCTCTCATCCTTCTTCTTGCATTGCTTTCCTCTATTTTCTGTGTACCCATGGCTACTGGCAGAGACAAAGGTGCGAGCCCCTCTTGTGGTAGTGGTTCTTCACGACCTCGTGATTCCTTTGTCCAATGCGAAGACGCTACGGCTAACCCTAGCGTCAAAGGAGATGCTTCCCATTCCATCATTGAAGGTCATCACTGGGTTTCCACCCTCTCACGTCAAGAACTGGATGCTGTGAGGAACCACTTTAATATCCTAATTTGGTAGGGCTATCGCTGCCCAGTCAGAGGTATGGCAGTTTCTATTATCCTTTATTTAGCCATGTTTTAAATGGGACTTCGCCTAGCCTTAATATGGCCTGTTCGTGACGTCTTAGGCCTTGCGCTGGCCCAATTGGTACCTAACACTTGGCATATTTTAATGGCCTGTTGCGTTCTGTGGCGACGAGTCTTGGAGCCCACTGGTGATGACTATCCCGACCTTACAGCTCTGGAGTTCCTTTCTCTTCCTGGGTTTAGGCATTTGGATGGGAACCTTTGTAGGTGTAGGTCCTGTAGCAAACTAGTGCAGCTAGAGCATAAGTATTCCCATGCCAAGGATTGGATGAAGAAATTTTTCTTTGTCTTGGATAGGGGGTGGGAATTTCTGAAGGATGAAGCCTCACATCGGGAATTCCCTATCAGGGCGTCTTGGTCACCCGTTCTTGATAAGCATGACCTTGAGATTCTGTTATCTCCCAGAGAGGATGCTCACATATGCTTGGTTCAATCTTGCACGATGGCTAACATCAAGTCCACTTGGTCTAACACCTTTTTAATGCCCACCAACATCGATCGGTTCCTGATGGAATCTAGCCGAGCCTATGTGCTCGACCACGAAATTCTAGGCATCCCATCGCCAACAAAAAAAACTTAACAAGGGGACCATTCTTGGAGGCAGAGGTAAAAAGAAGAGAGCTCACATTGGGGCCAAGTCCTCAAACACATCCAACTCTTCTAGGGGTGTCCCTTTTCCCCCTTCGACGAGTGGAGGAAAGGGGTTGAGAAACCCTCCAATGGCCTAGACCAGTTCGTTAGATGACATCATGGACCAGGCAAACGCCGAACTGTACTTCATATTGGAGGCTGAGGAAGCCATGAGGTCAGAGGCTCCCTCTGGAAAGGAGGCCCTAGCTTCTGGGCAAGCAATTAATCTCGAAGGTTCCCCACATCTGGAGGGGGATGATTTTATCTCTATTTTGAACTCATACTTCCTTAATGCACCTCCCGCAAGGGAACTTCCTTCCTTACTAGACAGTTTTGGCGACTCATTTCACCATAAAGATGTCGATTAGCCACCTTCTGCTGCCTCGACGGCCTCGGGTGGGGATACTCGTGTGTTGCCCTTTATCTTCCTGAACCTATCATTCGCCAGTGGGAGCAGGGTGTCTATCCATTTCTCGCCCTTCAATACTTCCCTGAGGGGAGGGGGGTGAGGAACCTTCTCCAACCTTTCCCGTCGATGATCTTCAAACTAGCCCTCCCAGCGGGTCTCCATTTCGGGAGGAAGTCGTCGTTCCTCAATTCAACCAACAGCTGGGACATTAACTCAAGCGGCTGGTGGTCCCTAGCCTTAAACTATTAGGAAGCCGTTCACCCAGGAGGGTGTTGTTGAGGTTTCCTTCCAAATTTTGAGTGCTTGCCATGGTGCTTCCTCTTCTCGCCCTAGTGACTCCTCTCAGGCCATTAAGTTGCACAGTGGTGAAGCTTTCCATTCCACTATCCTCAACCTTAGTAGCATCCTTTCGCCGGTGAGCTTCACTTTTCTTTTACTCTAACTTTCGATTAGGCTGTTACCTTCTTGTCCTGACTAGGTTTTTTGTAGGGAGTTGACAAATTGGCTGCTGCGCTGGTGGAAGACCGTATAGGACTCAAGGAGGAAAACAATTCCATGCGTGCATTCATTGGCAAAGCCCATGGGGCTGTTGTCTCTACCTGGCCAGAGAAAGAAGAGTTGGCTGGGGAGCTTTCACCTTTAGGGACCAGATTGCCTCTCTCCAATCTTAGTTGGCAAGCGCATTGGAGGAAACTGCACTGCATAAGGCTAAAGCGTCTGATAGGCAGGTTGAACGAGATAATCTGGTTGCCTGCTTGAGTGAAGTAGAAAAAGATGTGGAGGGATTGCGGAAGGTGAAAATTAACTATATTAGCTGCCTAACTGCCTTGAAGGAAGAACGTCGGGAGTCTAATACTCAGCTAAGCGTAGCTCAGGGCAAGAAGGATAAGGTAGAGTAGGATTTGGCCGCAGCTAAGAGTGCTCTCAAGGAACACAATCACCATTATTTGGCATTAAATCAAAGCTTGGAGACCTGCAAGAAAAACTTGGCTGCTTCCGAATCAAAATTATCCAATCTGAATGGCGAGCTGGGCCACTCGCAAGAAAAGATTAATCGCCTCCTCCTCAAATTAACTCTGCCAGTTTGAGAATAAAATAATTTTTCATAAAAATCGTTTTGATTTTTATGTTTAAATAATAGTTAAATGAAAATTTGAAATAGCATATATATAAATATATATTTTTTAATTCTAAGAAGTTTATGGTTTGAAAATGAAACGTCATTACAAAAAAACTAATTTTTTCCTGCGTTCGATAAGCTCTGACACCAATCCAAAAAAACACCGCTAAATGTTTAGCAGCGGTTTTTTACCTGCATAATCGTCCCCCATTATTGGGTGGTCGCTATTTTTCAATACTAGCGTTTTGTCACACACCGGTACTTGAAAATCTCATTAGCGGCGTTAGTTTACAATTTAGCAGCATTTCTTAAAACGCCGCAAGCTTTTCTAATTTAACAACATTTATCAAAACACTGCCATTAATTTGTTGCCATCTCATTGCATATAATAGCGGCGTTATAATAAACGTCGTTACTAGTACGTTGCGCATTATATAAATTGGCGGTATTTTTTTAAACACCTCTAATAGTACGTTGGTGACACATTAAATACATTAACGGTGTTTATCTAAACGTCGCGACTAATACAATTAGCAGCATTACAATAAACGCAGCTGCTAATATGGTGTCGGCGTATCATATAAATTGGTAGCATTTATTTAGACACCACCAATATTACATTGGCGATACATTGAATATATTAACGGCATTTATCTAAACGTCACCACTAATTAAAATAATGACATCTTTTGTTGTTCATTTCTTTATCCCTTTTAATCATTTGTTTTTTAGAGTTCTTTTGCAGACGAGCTTCCCCACCTGCACAGCGATTTCCCGCCCAGTTTTTTTGTTTTTCCTCTTTGGGTGAATCATCATTTCAAAAATGCTTATCTTTGTAAATTCGAACTTTTCAGTTTTAAATGAACTCATTTTTAAGCTAGCCTTAGTTTTGTGATGGACTTAATTTTTCTTAAGTCTAAAAAATTTATATTTGTATAGATAATATTATAATAATATTATTAATTAAAGGAAGTAAACCTATTTTAATAGAGGAGTTTTTGATGAATGATTTTTTATGGGAATTTATAGTAGCCAAAGTATTCTATTGTTATGCAATTTTAGAAATATTCTTTGTTTCATAGTTATGTGGATCTTGAGGAATTTAGGAAGTGATGGTATTCTATGTTTCATAGCTACTCCAATCTCTTTTACTTATAATCACAATAATCAATTTTGGGACCAGTTTACGACTATATATGATTACATCACCAATATAAGGATTGAACTTCAAAATAGAATAATAATAGAGAGTTAGAATGTCGTAATCATCATGTATCATATTCAAGCTGATCATGGCAGACTAGGGATTATGATAAACGTACACCTCATGATCTAATTCTTGATCTTTTGCATGCATGAATGGTTATAATATAAAGTCTAGAACAAAAACGACATTAGTATTGGGCTTATCTTTAGAGTAGTGGTAGGACCATCCTCGAATATAATATATATATATATATATATATATGAAAAAGCCATGCACATGGTAGGGCACTTATTCATTGGTTGATATGAGTTGGATCATTATTATTGAGAGAGAGAGATATGTTGTATTTGCTGATAAGAAACCAAACTCATGTTGTTGTTGTGAATTTTTCTGCTTTAATCTAAATCATTACACTTGAATGTTTTGTACATTAATAGACCATACGGCATCTTCCATTACTATTCAAGGAAAATTTAGATTTTAGATAATATATCAATTATAATATATCATTATGAGATAAAATAAAAATATCAATTATTCGAGATAAATTTAGATTTTACATAATATTTATGATCTTGCATTCTCATTCAATATTATTTTCGATACTACGTTTTAAGTTATTGATGATCTTGCATTCTCATTCCGTTCTATTTTTATATTTCAAATATAGTTTAGCTATGGACAAAAGTTAGATAAAAAAACCTCGACATATAAAAGAGTATTTCGATGGTGTCAAGGAGTTTTTGAAGTTTGCATGTGACAATTGCCCGACAAATTTGCCGATTTGTTGCCCATATAGAAAATGTGGATTACGTATGATGTTCATGCCCAACATAGTATATGATCATTTGATTAGCTATGGATTTTCCAAAGGTTACACCATTTGGCATGCTCATGGGGAGAGAAAAGGGGAGGCATCTTACCATGCTACTGATGCCCAAAACAATAATGAGCAAAAAAATGAAGGCTCCATTGGGATGACAACCATGTTGCATGACATTTTCCCTATGTTTGATCCTGAAATAGTTGAAGGTACTGGGCCTGGAATAGGTGTGGAAGTTGGAGAATCAACTGGAGTGCAATATGAAAATCGACAAGGTTTTAGCGAGAGAGTTAAACAATTTTACAATATGTTGAAAGATGCTGATGAGCCATTATATGAAGGGTGCACAAAACATACTAAGTTTCGAGCTATCATACGTCTCTGGAATATGAAGTGTTTGGATGGATTGAGTAATAGCATATTTACAGAACTGCTTGAATTTGTGAATGAGTTGCTCCCACCAGGAGCATCATTGCCTAAAAATACATATGAAGCAAAGAAGTACATGAGTGAGTTAGGGCTTGGATACGAGAAGGTCTTAGTATGCCCCAATGACTGTATGTTATTTTGGAACGACAATGAGAATCTGGAAACATGCATGGTATGCAAAGTGTCAAAGTGGAAGCAAAAAGAGTCTATAGATAAAAGGTCTAAAAAAGGTAAAAGAAGTCCAGTGAAAATATTTCGGTGGTTTCCGTTAAAACCAAGGTTGCAAAGGCTTTTTATGTCATCAAAGACTTCTTCACAAATGAAATGGCATGCTATAGGCCGTACAAATGATGGGGTACTAAGGCATCCAACATAAGGTTTGGCTTGGAAGACGTTTGATTCACAACATGATGAGTTTGCTTCTAACCCCCTCAATGTTAGGCTTGGTTTATCTGCAGATGGCTTTAATCCTTTTGGTAACATGAGCATTTCCTATAGTACATGGCAGGTTATGTTGGTACCTTACAATTTACCTCATTGGATGTGTATGAAACGTTCAACTTTCATGCTATCGTTGATTATACCGGGACCATCATCACCTTCAATGAATATAGATGTATACTTAGAGCCTCCAATATTAGAATTAAAGGAATTATGGGAGGTTGGCGCACCAACCTATGATGTTTGCTCTAGAGAGATATTTAAAATGCACGCAACTTTAATGTGGACGATAAATGATTTTCCTGCATATGGTGATTTTTCTGGATTGAGTACGAAATGTCATTTATCATGTCCTTATTGAATGGGTAATACACGATCTAGATGGCTGAAACATGGAAATTTTTTTTCCTATATGGGGCATAGACGATTCTTGCCAATATATCATAGGTGGAGAATGATTGCAAGAATATTTGATGGTACAGCAAAATTTGATTCCCCACCTACTATGCCAACACCTGATAAAATTTTGAAACAATTTGATGATCATGAAGGATGCAATGATAAAACAAATTGTAAAAGAAATAGAGTTGTGGGGTCCACTAATAACACTCATAGAAGAAACGTAGTATTTTCTTTAGTTTGCTTTACTGGAAAGATAATTTATTGCATCATAATCTTGATGTGATGCACATTAAAAATATGTGGTGGATAATAAATATTGTTGGCACACTATTAAATATTGATATGAAATCAAAAGATGGCATACAGACACACCTTGACTTACAAGAGATGGGTTTGAGACCACAACTTTATCTGGTTATTACAGCTGCAAACAAGACATATTTGCCTCCAGTTATTTTCACAATAAGTAACAAAGAGAAAGAAGACTTGTTGAAGGTTATAAAAAATGTAAAAGTACTAGATGGTTATTCTTCAAATGGTTTATGTTGAGTCAAGCTTCAAAGAGGACGAGTTTGGGTTTACTCTCATAAATTTTGATCATCGTACACACTAGTAATCAGAAAACTGATGATCTTTTTGTTTTATCTTTCCAAGTATCTCAAGTATATTATGTGACATGTATGACACTGGTGAAGAGGAAGTGACTAACGTCAATGAGGATGAATATTTAGTCAACGAACATTGTAACACTTCCAATGATGAAGCTATTGAACCTGCTATTGAGGATATTGTGTGGATGCGAAATGACATAAATGGAATGATGATCGAAACTCCTCAATAGTGTTGAGTAAGAAATATATATTTTGGCTTTTTAACATGATATATCTATTGATATTTATAATGCTATGGATTTTCATATATGTAAAACTTGTTTTTGTATAGGTGCAATGGGTCCAAAAAAGAAGGCAAAGACTATCAGACCACACTTGCGAAGACAATCTACTTCAATACTAGCTGTCCATAGTGAAACGTAATCATACACATCCCTTGATAGGGCGGCCCATTCATTACCATTTGTTGATGGGCCACCCCTTTACGTTGATAGGATGGTGGAGTCATCACCTTCTGTAGATTGTCCTATCAGCCATCATTATCTTCTCAGAAAGGGACCCAACCATCTACATCAACTATCCACAAATAAAGAGATCATCAAAGAGACCTAGCCATGCACATTTGTACCAATAGAAACACATTCGGAAGCAAAAAATGTTGACTTGTATTTCGACATTGGAGATCGTTTTGTTGTCATTGTAGGTATGTTTTTGTTTTTCTTACTTATTATTTATTTCACTATGAATGCATATTTGCAAAATAGTAACAATGTCACTAAATCCATTTTTGCAAATAGTAATGGAGGTAGAGTAAAGAGACCATTGCACTTGATTCATGACATTTGGCATCTTCCTGAAGGGGAGCGAATTGATATGGAGCTCAATAATCTTGGTCAACCCATGAAAAAGCAAGACTCAAATGTGGTAAGGTTTGGTGGCCTAATAGCGAGAACTAATAAGTTGGTACCAATAGTTTACAAGGATTGGAGGTCGGTGCCTAAAACTATAAAGGAGGAAGTTTGGGGTCTTATAATGGTATAGAACTTGTATTGAACCATTCTTATTAATTAAATAGGTACATTTTGAAAATTTTGTTAGAAAGCAAGACATATACTTATATAAATTTATTTTGAGGGCAAGTTTAAAGTCCCCGATAACAAATTGGATGCATTCAAAAAATGGATACTGAATGACCTAGGGAAGAAATGGAAAGACTACAAGCACGAATTGAAGAAAAAGTTATTTTGTGAAAAAGACACCTCTGTAGCACAAGTTGTGGCAAGGGAAACTCCCGATATGGTGGACTTATCGCAACTAGCGGAGTTGGCTAATCTTTGGTTCGATCCAGAATATATAGTAACAACGCGCATATTTCTCTTATAGATTTAGAAAGTCAACCAACTAATTATTTTAATTATAATTTTCATAATCTTTGTGATGTTGTAGTAAAAATGTAATAAAAATAATGAGTGTCGTAAGAAGCAAGTGGTTGTTCACAGCAGATGATCAAAAAGTTATGCAAAATATGCCCATGATGCGGTATTTATTTAATTAGTATTTATTTATTGTTGAATATATGTTAGTTCTTTGTTTTTTATATATGTGTTTGATCTAGAATATTGGACGCAGAATAAATCAACTAAGACGTTGCCAAGTAGATCCTAGTTATTTGTCACAACCCATAAGAGAAAGGATGACACCCACTACATTGATGAGACAAGGAAGAAAATAGTATGTTTATTTCCAAATTTATTACTTTTTAATTTTAATGGATTGATAAGATGAAGAATGTGTATTTTTTATTATCTATTACAGACTGAGATAGAGGAACTTTTAACACAAGACATAAGTTCCATAGAAATGGGGTCTGGAGGAACTATGGCTTGGGCATCAGATGATGTTTATTCTAAAGTTATGGACCCAGAATGGCCTGGACGTGTGCCCGGTTTGGGGTTTGGCCTAACCCCTACAAGGAAAACTTGTCAACATTCACTACCCACTTCTAAGCAAGAAGATGGTATATCCAAGGAAGAGTTTAATAAAATAAGAAACGAATTAACTAAATTGCGAAATTTAGTAAACATATTTGTGCATGCACAAGTGAGCATCCCACATATGTTTAGTTGATATCAATCAACCTTATTTTGAAAATTTTGGACCCTCATTTGAATTTATATTTAGGCTTCAAGAAAAAATAAAATAGAGAATGAAGAGGAAGAGAAAGATGATGAAGAGGGGAATGATGAAGAGAAAGAGAACGACGAGGACGAGGATTGAGGAGATTAGAAGTGAAGAATCTCAAATTATATTAATATTTTAGTTTATTGATATTTGCAACTTTCCTTAATTGAGATAATATTTATGGTTAAATTTTTCAATTTGGAATTTGGGATAGTTATATATTAGTATTAGTTATAGTAAAAAAAAAATGGATATGCAATAAAAAGAAAAAAAATTAGTCCAAAAGTCCAAAAAATTACAAGTCCAAATTCCTAAAGAAATTACAAGTTCAAAAGTCGAAAAACTTACAAGTCTAAATTACAGCAGACTGTCCCTATGTTTCTCGTGAACGTTGAACATCTACTGTTAACTGCTGATAATGGCTTTGTATTTGTTCTTTCACTCGTTCCAGCTCTGCTATTCATGGTTGCAGGTTTTGAGCGTACCAGTCCACACATTTCTTCAACTCTTTATTTTCTTGTTTTAATATTTTATTTTTTTTACGTTTATTAGAAAGTTTTTGTTGCAACTCAGAAATTTACTTTTAAGTTGATCAGTCTCACTCACCCGTGACAGTAACCTCCGGGACATGGTTGTAATAAAAGTAGCATATTGAGCACCGAGCATTCTCGATCCTAAAACAACCTCAACATCGCTCCTACTAGAAAAATGAATCTCTGCTCCTATTGTGGCACTCATGGCATCAAGACAGAAGATTAAGGGTTGATGCGTAAATGATTCTTGATTCAAATCAGGAATATTATTGGAAGAATGTTGCTCGGCCATTTAAGAGATCGTGAGAAATTGAGAGAATTGTGAGAAATGCAGAGTGAAAATGGTCTCTCATATAGAAACCCAGAGCATTCAAGACTCTGCAAAAGTTGCTCCAGGCGGCACTCGGGGTGGAGCTTGAGGCTCTAAAGCATTTGTGGAGACCCAGGGGAAGGCTTGAGACTCTACTGCTTTACGGGCTCTAGGTTTTACAGCTCCAGATTGTGCGGAATCGGTTGGGACCCAGGCACCTCTAGATTGTGCGGAATTTGACGAGTTCCGGGTTTTACGGGCTCTAGGTTTTATGGCTTTCTTTTTCTCCTCGCTCTAGCTACTTTAAGCCCCCTGCTCGACCAAAACTGACCATCAAGATAACTGGTTTGGGTTCTCCTTGTGGAGCTTGCAAATTCCTGAGAAGGAAATGTGTTAGGGGATATGTTTTTGCTCTTTATTTCTGCCATGAATAGGGAGCTACCCATTTCTCCGCCATTCATAAGGTTTTTGGTACAAGTAATGTATCAAAACTCATTGCTCACCTCCCGATGAGTGATTGTTGTAAAGGCTGTCACATTCTTGTATGAAGGGCAGGCTAGGCTTCAAGATCCTATTTATGGCATAGTTTCACATATTTTTGCTCTTCAACAGTAAGTTTTCACCCTTTGACTTTCTCTTTTTATATATAATGATTGAAACCCTAATGAAAGTGCTGCAGGTTGTAAATCTACAAACTCAACTAGCATCTCTGAAGGAATTACAAGTAGCTCAAAACAACTTTCTCAATGGTTCTATCAATGTAAACTCTAATGAAAACTGCTACGGAAGACTTTCTCACCCACAAGATAACCAAAGTTGGTTTCAGTCATAAATTACCAATTACATGATGCCACAATTCAGTACAAACAATAGCTCCAATAATGCCTCAACAATTCCATATGACAAAAATGTGTTCATGGAGAACTCTTTTGGGAACTACGGAAGTGCCTCAAATGCGTTCAACCCTGAGGAAAATGGCTCAAATGTGTTCAACCTTGAGGAAAATGCCTCAAATTTGTTTGGCTATATGAAGCAATATTCCTGAAGAGAGTATGGGCTATATGTTAGGTGATATGTTTTTGCAAATTTGTTAGTTTGATATATACTACTTTCCCTTCAAAAGCCTAATTCTCTCATTTTGTGGCATGAACTTAAATATTTTTTTTCTTTATATCATTTAAATAATTTTTTTAATTCTTTTTAATTACCGACGTAAAATTGATCAATTCTCGGCCTTTTTTTAAATGCCGCCAAAGCTATATATTATTACAGGCGTAACAATATAAACGTAGGAAAATTGACTAATTTACCGACGTAAAATTGATTAATTGTAGGCCTTTTTTAAAAAACAAAATAAACGCTAGAAAACTCAATAATCTACCTACATAAAATTGAACAAGTGTCGGCTTTTTGTTAAATGCCGAAAAAGCTACATACTATTTCCTGCGTAACAATATAAACACTGGAAAACTCAATCATTTGTCGACGTGAACTTGATTAACTATCGGCGTTTTTATAAATGTCGCAAAAGCTATATATTATTACCGGCGTAATAATATAAACGCCGGGAAATGACTCATTTATCGGCGTATAATAGATATATTTTTAGCATTTTTTAAAATGCGGCCAAAGCTATATATTATTATTGGTGCATGTTGTCGCCCAGCGACAATACAGAGGACGTCACTCAGTATATTCCGCTCTCGAGTAACCAAAGGAACTCCACCGAGATAATGTCCCATCTTGGCTTGGGGTCATGATACACACGCATCCAAAAATCATTTCTCACATGAAAACTCAGTTTTCAAATATACACATGAACATGTATGCAATTATGTGAAAACCCAGTTTTCATTTATAAACATGAACATGCATGCAATTATGCAATGTACAAGACACAATACAAATATCCAACAGCCAATAAATTCCCGCATAATCCAATCACACAATAACTCCATCCTCCAATCCAACCGACCCCCTTACTCCTCGGACTCAATGTCTGGCACTACCAACAAGACTGCAGAAGATTTGTTAGTACAAAAATACATTTAAATTTCAAGAAATTCTATGAAAAATTACTTACTAATATGAAAGGTAACTTTGGAAGAACAAGGATGACGCCAAAACTGGTGGAGCAGCAGCGTGCAGCGGTTTCCAAGCAATGGCCATGGGTCTTGAAGTGGGAATTTCGAAGGGGGAGCTTGAGCTGACCATGGAGGGGCTCATGGAGGTCAATGGAGTTGATTGTGGTGGCTAGTGGCCGTGGGTGACGGCACACGGAGGAAATTGGCCAACTTTGAGGAAAAGAGGCCATGGGAGAGTGAGAAAGAGTGTGGTGGCTATGGGTCACGATGGGGCATGAGATTGGATAGGGGAGGTCACCGGTGGGTGGGGAAGCCATTGGTGGTGGTGTAGTGGCCAGGCGATGGCGAACGATGGCACCATGGAGGAAAAGCCATGGGGCTTGGTGAGCTTCGTGGGAGCAGACGACGGTGCACGGTAGTGGGCTGGGGGAGAGATGCACAGAGAGAAAGCAGGGGGAGGGGGTGGTCGCTTGCGGGGAAGCAGCAGGGGAAAAGGAAAGGAGAAAAAGAAAGAAGGAAGAAGAAAAAGAAAAAGTGAAGGAAAGAAATGAGATTCAGTCCCCACAACTTGGGTCACAAAATTGATCAAACGAAAAGAATTTCAAAATAGGAAGTTGAATAAAATAATTTAAACGCAATAACTAGCTAAAACAAAATAATAATAAAAATCCAACAATAAACTAATTTAAAACAAATAGCATTTTAAATAATGAACAATAATTAATAACAATAAAACACATTGAATTAAATTTCATAGTTAAAAGTCATAAAATAATGTCACGTAAATTATCTAAAATTTAAAACAAGAAAGTCCATAATCCTAAGAAATGCAATAATTAATTAGTCAAAATACACGCAAATAGGGATATCACAAACAAGCTCATTGCTACAATCGACAAAGCTTAATGCAAGATTGGAATTTGGGTTATTGCTAGACATTTGGAAGGAAGAGTCATAGCCACTATGAAAATGAATAGGAGTTTATTTCCTGATCCATTACTTTGGTGCTCTCTAAGCAACAATCTTTGAGAACTGATCAGTTGGGGCTAACAAACATTATACACGAGGATGATTTATCTCTTCAAGCTATTCAAGCCATAACTAAAGCTAGAGAGTCTTGAACTAGTGCTGAGATGCTTGTTAGTGACATTAGAGGTAATTAAACTGTAAAGCTTTTGATGTGAGAAGTAAATAATAACCTTAGATCGATATTGGAGAGAAGGAAAAAAAAATAATCAAAATATCATAGTAACTATCACATAAATCAAAATATATGTTGACGCACAGGAAACGACAATAAAATGATAGAAATATCCCTTTTAGAAACAAACCACACCAACCCTAGCTACCTGGTCAACTGTACGCACTTGCTACGAACGAGCAGAAGAAAAATGAGAAAAAGAAAAAGAAAATTCATGACCTAACTTGTAGAATATAGCATCGATATTCAAACAAAAATTAAGTTTGGCAGAGAAAAATACATACTTTTCAACAACTGAATTGGACCTTCAGATCCCGAAGAGGTTGAGTACAAAATGATGACAAGCTGCCTGTGATGGAGATACGTACGCACGCAAAGATTTTTACATGATGATGCACAGGATAACACATATCGTAAGTTATTTATTATGAAAATAATGATTTGTGATAATATTTTATTCATTTTAATATAAAATAATTATTTTTTTAATAAATAATTAATTACAAATAAGTATTTTTTATAAGATGCTGCTACTCAATCTCATGAGTTTGCCTCCTCAAACTTGCCACTAGTGTAATTGCATTTTATTTCTATTTTGTAAACATATTTAAACATTTTTTTTAAAATAAAAAGAAAACATACCACTTACCTATAGCCAATTCTTTAACCATTAAAAAATAAAATAAAATACTACAGCGGTGACTTTGAGGAGGCAAACTAATGAGGCCAGATATATATCATTTTTTTTTAAATAATGATCCATATTTTAAATGTAGGACAAAATATAATTGTAGGAGTATAATTATTTTACAAAATACTATTTATTTAAAATGAAGTTGTAACAAAATTGTAAAAGAGTTTATATATCCATACCACTACTCAAAAGCTATATGATATGGGCTACGTACGTTGGTCGGAATTGCATTGTCGTCGGAGCTAGCGCCCATTCATGGCTGCAACTCAAGAGTCACAAATATATAACCTTCTTTGCATTAAATTAATTTCTAGCTGCAACCATGCAAAGTTGTTGTGATCGATGCCAGATGATTTAGCCGTATTAGTGCCTCACATAGGGCCCGCCGTAGCCAAAGAAAAGAACACAAACTCCATAGGGACACAAGATCTATCCCCTTCCTAAACTCCTGGTATAAATAGAAGCTCCAAGGTACGAGAAACTCTCTTTGATTCTTAGACTCTCTTACTTATTTACAAATTTTCAATAAACTTTACTGATTTTGACATCAGAGATTCTCCGACCCCAAGGCCACCATTTCTCAGTTACCTTCTTCTCTATTTTCATAGGTCCAGTTTTAAAGACCTAAGTTGCTGAAACTTAGCCCAAAGGCATGCAAAACATAACATTAATAGTTGGCTTTAGCAACTTTAGCTTAAAGGGGCCTTCCTGTGATTAGGATGTCTTGCAAGTATTTTCTTTAGGACCATAAATTTGGTAGAAAATTCTTCAATGCGTTCTTCCAAGAACCCCAACTCCACGAGCACATCTCCCATTCGATGTTTAACCAAAACGACTTGTTCGTCTATTCAATCATCCAATCATTACATAATCCAAGTGACTTGATCATCAACATGGTTTTATGAAATGAACATCCCATATGACACCATCTACTTAATTGTACATAGGGGCAGAAGTTGGGGTCCCTTTTGTTGAGAATTCAAGAGAGGCTTCAAGACAAACCACCATTTCTCGCAACTCTTGAAACGATCTGCAAACGATAGCATATATGCTTCAAGATCTAATACTAGTTATAATAAATTTTTCATACGGAAAAAATTCACTTAGTGATGGAATTAGTTCAACTTGTTCACTAGTTAGTCACACACTCAGGAAATGATTGAAGTTATAACAAGCACACAAGAGACTTTTGTGGGAGCTACACCTTACAACCTTTACACTCACTATATACAAATATAAAATAATAAGGTGAATTCCCTTATAATGCAATTCTAGCACTTAACAAAAACAACCCACCCAAGGCTTACAAATATAAGTGTTTCCTCAACCCACACACACATATATTCTCATTTGGCTTCTATATGCCTAACAAGATCACCCATCGCATAATTTATAAGCTTCTTCAACAGAAAAGGTAGCTAGGCGGCCTAGTGCATGCCTCATGTTGTTTTCTTATTTTCTACGTACCCAAGGCTTTACATGCATAGCTGTCATGATCATTAACTAAACTCTAACAGAAGAAGCTTTTAGATAGGCTACAATCGCCTGAAATGGCCGATAGAGCTCCACGTGACACAACTTGCCAACCATTTCCACACATCTATGCATGAAAGCTAGGCCCTTGAGACTCTTCTAGAGCGTCCATCGACCAGACCTTGTTCCTAGTTTTAACCCGCCCCAATAAAACTTTGGCTCAATCATCTGAAGGGAACATAAGCAATGCATCCAAGAGCAGCAAAAATGAAGCCCATTGGCACTAGAGATAACAACTAATTGCTTGAACACCATCTCGAGCATGTTTAGACCACGTTGTGCCTTGTCATGTCCATTGCAGGTTGTGTGGTTTCGACAGGAGTAGGGCTCACCAATGGCACCACCAAGGCATCCAAGTTACTTGAGTGACAATGTGATATCCCATATTTAGCGTATTTTTTTTTATTGAATGATTATTTTATTTAGTTTAAGTATTAGTTCTCTTGTTTTAATTTATCTTGTTTATCATTAAGTTAATTTTCGATTTTTAAGTTGTAAAATTTATTTTGATGTACTTGATATTAATTATTGTTTGTATTTAAATTACTCCTTGCTTTAAATTATTTTATTGTTGAACTTTAATTATTTGATTTTATTAATATTGAGTTGCAGTGTTTTTATTAGACTCTTATTTATTTTTATCGTGATTTTTACTTTTATTGGACTCTTCTATTTTCGGATTGGCCTGTTTGAGTATGTTTTATTTTTTTGTCTTTTGGGCCCAGCCCAACCCGTGAGCCTTCGACCCAGCCCTGGCCTGACCCAACTTCCTCCTAAGGAGCCCAAGCCCGTGGAAAGCGATTCCAGAAGCGCCGCACGGTTTCCCTCCATTTTTTCCATTTTTCATGCACGCCCCTTTTTCTCTTTTCCTTAGGCTTTATCTACTTTCCGCTTATAGCTTATTTATAGCTAAGCATCCTCAACCCAAGCGTATGTGCCGCTGCCTCTTTTCACACCCTCACCCAAACTCCTCTGAGCATCCACTCTCCTTCGTGAACCACGGCTACCACCAACCGAGTGACCAACAACCAAAAAAAAAAAAAAATCACCCTATTCTTGCAGCTAATCCGTGCACCTGCTTCCACCTCGTCGAACCACAACCCAACCACCCTCGGAGCCAACTCTCTTTGCTTCTTCATCACCAACCCAGCTCACATGAAACTGTGCCACCCTGCACCAAGCGAAACCGACGTCGTGGCTACCCCACGTGAAGCTCCCAGCCCAGCCCCCCGTCGACCGTACTGCCGCTTCACCAGTGCACCCCCTCGTATACATCCCCTTAGACCAACTGCCGAAACCGCATTCCACAGCCACGGAAAACGGAAACCCACGGTTTTTGGCCAAGTCAAGGTACTCTGTTTTTCTCTACCAAAAACAGAGCAAGGAAGATCTCTCCCAAGTCTCGGTATCAGCCGCCTCTCCTTCTCGGGAAGGTCACCACGCATCACTGCTTTCACCCTTGCTGCCGAGCACCGGACGCCACCCCGAGTATATCGTTTTTCGTCCTCTCGGTAAGCTCCCTCTTGCGCAGTGCCGTTCTTCCTCCCACTCATCTCTCTCTGCCTCTCTCGCTCTCGCCGACCAGCGTAGGAAGCTTTGCCTCCGCACGCCCTCACCTGCTCGACAGCCGCGCCACGGCGGTTCATCCTGTCCAGCCATCACACCTTGCCCCCTCTGTTTCCCTTGGGTAAGCCTCTGTTGCCGCAAGTTATTTCCATGTGTTGTTTCCTCTAAAGGTTTCCTTTATAAGTTTATGTATATATATATATATATATATATATATATATATATATATATATATATAATTATGTTAACCTAATATCAGAGTAGTGCTATTAGCATTTTTATCCCTTAGTGTATGCCTCCAGATTTATCAATTCGGGTGAGTGGTTTAATGGGTTTGTGTTTTCATGGACTTGCATTATTAGGTTTAAGTTTTAATGGGCTTGGTTTAAATGGGTTTTGTTCGAAGTATCATAAAATATTATTTTGTGGAGATAATATTTTAATAATTTTGTTAATTAAAAGAAGTAAACTTATTTTTAAAGAATGAGTTTTTCATGACGAATTTTATAAGATTTTTAAAGTCATCAAAGTATTCTATTAATTTATAGTACTTAGTTGGTATTTTAGATATTTAAATATTATTTTTATTGAGTTCTGTAATTATCTTAATACTTATTCGATAAATTTCTATTAGGTACGAATTTGATTAAGTGGATATTGATGGTTTAGAAAATGATGCTATTTTGAGATTTATGAGAATTTAGGGTGTTGAGGAATTAAAATAGGTCATTTTAAAAACTTAGGCTTAAATATCGAAACATGAGATTGATTGGAAATTTATGAAAATTTACATGATTATTTTATAGGTGATAAGTAATAATTGTTCGGCATTTGAAGAATTTTTTAAAAAGCTAAGAAGTTCAGGTAAGCGGGGTTCTTATACTAGATTTGCATAAAAAAGAAACGAATTGAAGTTAGTTTGTAAAAATGTGCATTTTGTTTTAAAAAAAAAATGTGAAAAACAAGCTCAGTATATGGTTTGCATTCATTCATGAGATATGTATGAAAGAGAAAAGAAATATTTTTGACATGAAAAGGGTAGACATGAGCAATATTTGAAATATTTCTGAAATATGCAAAAGAGCGAATATGATATCAATGAGATTTTTATACATGTGATATGTAATGATTTGGATATGTTTTTTATCAAATGGAAAATGATATGAATATGTTTAGTACGTGTTTTAATATGATATGGATATGAAAAAACCTTTAGCATACTTATCTGTTTGATTCTGATTCTAAATATGGTTTTGATATGATGATACTGGACCATGTGATATGGTTGGTACCAACATGATATGATATGAGTGCACCCATTTTGAAAACAAAGTGGTCTTTTATGTATTCTTTCCTGTGTACACACTCGGAGTTTCGAGATTGAAAAATAGAAAATTTCACTATATGATACTGCCTGGTTTGGCCACCAGGGATAGCACAACCCTACTACGATGGTTAAATATGGTATATGATATGACATGATATGATAAGATGAAAATTTTCAGTTATGTTATGCCAAAACTTTTTTGAATATGAAAATAGTTTATGAATATGAAAATATTCAAAAGTCGTTCTGATAATACATTTTGAGATGTGCATATAAAAATAAAATGTTTTGTTTCTGCATACTGAACATTCTGAAAAGGGCTCATGTTTACATACTAGAATATGTTCTCTGCTTACTGAGTTGTTAATAACTCACCCCCTTATCTTCACAATATTTTCAAATGATTTTAGATTTTTCAGCTAAAGATCAAAACTATGAAGCACTGGGTGAGATGACTTAAGAGTAATGGATTAAGAATAGAAAGCTTTCGATGAATATCAACGATTTTTTGTTAAGAAATTTCCTTGTATTCTGATGTCTTGACCTTTAGAAGAATTGATTATATTGAGAAAATTTAGTTTGAATAAAGATTTCTTTATAACATTGAAAATTTGGAGTCTATAATTTTATTGTTGAAATATGAGTTTAAGAGCTATGTAGAGAAGTTGATATTATTTTAGAGTTACTGTATCGAGGATTTGATATATGAATTTGCATGGTTAATTAAATTTGAAGTGTTTACATTTATTTTAAAACTTTTTAAAGTAAATTAATAGTGTTGGAATTGATTATCAGATAACATGAATTAACTCTCCGGATTCTCGAGATCGGGACGTTACAGACAAACCACCCACGCTAACTGAGCCATATGTCCTCAACAAAAGTGAGTCCAAATACAGTACTCTTTCACTTCTTTCTTGAACTGCCGAAAAGTGAGGTCCCTCTCTTAGTTTGCTTCTTATGGGAAACTTGTCCACTTAACAAGAAAATATACTCTTATATTCTTCTTGTGCTAGCCCTTCCTCCAATCCAATGGGCCAAAATCCTGACCACTTTCTTCTCAACCTCTTTTATGACATTGGGCAATGCACGTTTTAGTTCATTCCGTGATGATTTTCCTATGCCTTCATGATTGGGTATAAGAGGACACATGTAAAATGTTAGATGAATATATGAATGTTCTGGCAGCCTTAGCTTATAAGACACCCTGCTAACCCGCTTTACAATCTCAAACAATCCATTATATTTCAGGATATATAACCACTTATATATGGGTTGTCCCTCTTTTAAGCTTTCTTCACCTTATATATCTACATGTTTTACAACCTCGAATGGTCCATCACATGTCACGACTATCGGTTGTTCCTCTATTAAAGATTGTCCAAATTTTTTGGGGAAGGTTTAGAGTCACTTTATCTCTAGTCTCAAACTCCAAATCTCACCCCTTCCCATCAACAAATTTAATCTTGTTTTAAAGAAATAGACTAAAATAAAAAGGCACAAAAGTTGAAACAAATTAACTTAAAAAAGTATTAACAACCCATGCAAAAAATTAATAATCAAACTTCTTTACAAAGATAAAATTAATTAAAATAGGGGATACAAAATTCAGACAGCCCCTATGCTTTTGCTCACCAAGGCTTAGGTCCTTATGCGGTTGTTTTTTTTTTTTTTTTTTTAATATTTTTTAATATTTTTATTTTTATTTTTATAGAAATAACACCATGTACATAGACCCTTTGTGGACGATAATATCCTTCTGTTAAGAATTTTGTCCAACCCATAATTAATGAAAAGATGACATGTCCAGTTACCACTTGCTAGATGTACTGTGCCAAGTGGTTGTTACACGTGGCATGCCCCTCGTAATTACTAAAAAGCCCATCTCCCTTTTGAGTTCCTAATTCATGAAATATTAAGTTTGAATTCCTTCCACCCTCTTGTTCCCGACAAAGGTTTCTGATTGTCATGTTTGTGTGTTTATCATCTCAGCTTTCATCGTAGTTAGGCCAGCCCATCGGACTTGGTCAGCTTTGAGTGCAACACGTATTAAGATGTCGTGCCTGTGCATTTGTTTTGTTGTAGGCTGTCAGAACTGGGTTTAGAGTTTCTGTGCTTCATGTCAGCAACCACAACAAATTGAAGAAATTGTTGTGGTTGCTAGAAGAATATGGTTGGGAAGGAATGATTTTTTTTTTAATATAGTTTTAACCCATACAAGAAATGTGGTGTCACATGATTCTAAACAAATTCTGTAGGAGATGAAGGAAATTCAGGCAGAGAGAACAAGCTCATCAGAAGCTATTAGCAATCAACCTTAGTGCTAGACACCTCCTCCACAGAATACCATTAACCTCAATTGGGATGCTACAATTGACAAAACTTAATGCACGATTAAAATTTGGATTATAGCTAGACATTCGGAAGGAAGAGTCATAGCCACTATGAGAATGAATAGGAGTTTATTTCCTGATCGATTACTTTGGTGCTCTCTAAGCAACAATCTTTGAGAACTGATCATTTGGTGCTACCAAACATTATACTCGAGGATGATTCATCTCTTCAAGCTATTCAAGCCATAACTAAAGCTAGAGAGTCTTGAACTAGAGCTCAGATGCTTGTTAGTGACATTAGAAGTAATTAAACTCTAAAGCTTTTGATGTGAGAAGTAAATAATAAACTTAGATATTGGAGAGAAGGAAAAAAAGTAATCAAAATATTATTGTAACTATGACATAAATCAAAATATATGTTGACGTCCAGGAAATAAAATGGTAGAAATATCCCTTTTAGAAACAAACCACACCGACCCTAGCTAGCTGGTCAACTGTACGTACTTGTTACGAACGAGCAGAAGAAAAATGAGAAAAAGAAAAAAAAAAACCATGACCTAGCTTGTAGAATATTGCATCGATTTTCAAACAAAAATTAAGTTTGGTAGGGAAAAATTGATACTTTTCAACAACTGAATTGGCCCGTCAGATCCCGAAGAGGTTGAGTAGAAAATGATGACAAGCTGCATGTGATGGAAATACGTACGTACGTACGCAAAGATTTTTACTTGATGATGCACATGATAACACATATTATAAGTTATTTATTATGAAAATGACCATTTATGATAATATTTGACTAGAAATTTAATAAATAATTGATTATAAATAAGTATTTTTTTATGATGAGTTTGCCTCCTCAAATTTGCCACTGGTGTAATTGCATTTTATTTCCTTTTCTTTTATAAACATTTTTTTAAAAACAAAAAGAAAACATGCCACTTATCTCATAGCGATTCTTTAAACATTAAAAAAAATAAAAAATAAAATAAAATACTAGAGCAGTGACTTTGAGGAGGCAAACTAGTGGGTCAAATATCATTTTGTATTTTTATTTTTTATAATGATCCATATTTTAAATGTAGGACAAAATATAATTGTAGGAGTATAATTATTTTACAAAATACTGTTTATTTAAAATGAAGTTGTAACAAAATTGTAACAGAGTTTACATACCTTTTCTCAAAAGCTATATGATATGGGCTACGTACGTACGTTGGTCGGAATTGCATTGTCGGAGCTAGCGCCCATTGATGGCTGCAACTCAAGAGTTACAAATATATAACCTTAACCATGCAAAGTTGTTGCGATCGCTGACAGATGATTTTGCCGTATTAGTGCCTCACATAGGAAGAAAAGAGCCCAGCGTAGCCAAAGACAACTTGCCGGCCAGCAGACATAGATATCAATACCATAAATATTAATTTCGCCGATGCCGGCAAGTCATCCTTGGCTGCTCCGAGCTCTCTACCTCTTTGTGCAAGGCACTTTCGACGAACTGACCCGGTCTTAACTTGCTGTGCGCTACTCGACTACTCAAGAATATATAAGCATTCCTGCATGCAGTATTAGTGCTTTAGGCAAGCAATGGGATGTATATGTATATAGGAAGAACGCCGAAGTTGACAAGTACTAGTGAAGTGTGCGGAAGTTTTGAAGCGTGATCAAAGTTTTGAGAGGGAATGCATCAATCATGATCAAGAAGGGCGTGATGACAGCCAAAAAGGTCAGACAACAAATGGCACCGTCCAAATGTAATGAATAGATTCAGCACGGCCGAATCCATCCAAAGGCTTTCTAATTACTCAAATGGGAATAGGAGATCGGTGCCTAATTAAGATACTTGGGGTCCCACTACTTTTCCTTTTGTAGTGACAACAACCAGTTAAAAGTCAGGAGCATGGAGATCAGCAGGAGCTAGCAAGGTAGGCAAGGGATTTGTTTTTTTTACTCGATCTTTAATTTGGTCTGGGGATATGATCTTGAAGGGATCTTGAGATCTTGAAATAAGTAATGTCAATGTTTTGGGTTTTGATGAGCGCCTACTTAATTGATTTTCTGTCTGCTGTGGGTCAAAATAACAGTTATCTCCCTCGACTTTGGTTTCGGTTTTCCTGACATGCATAGGTCCTGGTTTTAATCAGGAATCCAACAAGCTGCATGCATGATATATAACACTATCTTTTTAATTTTTTAATTTTTATGTCCTTTATGTTTTGGGACTTTCACTGCTTATAAGTTCAACCTTTAATTCTAGTACTGCAGCTCAAGTAGTTACCAGAGCTATGATAAGCAAGTCAAGAGTTTGAAATCCGGCCACTTGCTTAACAAACATTTCTTTGGGACTATCCTTAGGGTATAATGACACGGCCCAATAATCAATTACACATTTTTTAATCATGAAAATGATATTTTTTAGGATAAAAAATTTCGTCGAGTTTGTTTTAAGTTGCATTTGGATAATGAGGTGATTTCAAATATTTTATAAATAGTAATAAAAAGATAATAAAAAAATATTAAATAATAATAAATAATAAATAATACTCTACTATCTAAACTAGCCTTAAGTGCCAGTAGATATGGAATAGAGAGACCAATTATCATGTCCAAAGGAATTAACTGTGACAATCTGGTTTATGATTACTCTTTTAGAGTCTAGATCAAATTGCTTAAAAATTTTTACACAAAATAAATAGTGGCCTGAAATTGTTATGTGAGGCCCCTATGGCTAAATTCATTTATACCAAAAATTAAAGCAATTAGCTAGTAACCTACTGATCATCTGGAGCTAGCTAGCTCTTTTATCGTTTCGTCTTTTCAACGTAATTTTCTCCAGGACTACTGATTCATAATTTTGTCAGAGTTAATCAAGAACAATGAAAAAGAAAATCTACATACAGAGATTGCAGGCTGTTACATGATCATGGAGGATAGCTGTCCTGGGTATGTACTGGGGACCCACGGGGTTGTTTTGTTCCCTTGAATTGAAGGCAATAGGCATCCATGATGCGAAGCCTCAAGTCTTCTGTTTCTTTGTTGCCCTTTCTTATAGCAATCCTCCATATAATTGAAAAGTGTGGATTCATATGAAATCTTGTCACCACAAAGGTAAAGCCCTCCTTCCCCGCGCGCCGCACTAGTTAGGTCTTGGTTTTGAAAACTTGAACTAGCTTTTCTAGACAAGGGTCAACAGTTTTAGAAAGCAAGGGTGCAACAAACCCATTTATATATATATATATATATATATATGTGTGTGTGTCTATCTCTTATGTCAGACGAACTTAATTAGCATGAACGCCCCCATGTATACATCTTTGGGTCTAAGAATTATGGACTCGACCTAGGTTTAACATTGATTTGAGCAGAAATCCATTCCACCCATGTCTTAATCTAATTAGTTGTACAGATTGTTGTGAAAAAATCACACTACGATATAAAATTTACGTGGTTTGACAACGTACTTATGTCAACAGTCTAGCAGATCAAGAAATGATGGTTTAATCTACTTTTCACCCATCCAATTGCAAAAGGAGCTAGAGGTAGTTTAAAAAAACCATGGAGTATATATATATGGGTAAATTGTTTGCTTCAAGATTATATATATATCGTTTGACAAAGAAATATAAAAGCTGCAACTCTTAAATACAATTATATCATATACTTTGTGAGTTGCTAAATAAACTGCAGAAGGTCATCATGATGCAGCTGCCTGGTCTGTGGCAAATCATAATGAATTATGTGACGACAAAATAAACAAGGTTTACAAATGATTAATTTTTATAAGTTCTAACATGTGCAAGCACTTCTTTACAGTAACAAACTAGAACCCCCATTTCTTCTAAACGATCGTATGACCGTCGTAGTAGTACCACTTCTTCATCCAATTGTCTCGCTTGCATACAAGCCACACATCAGTACTATGTCATCAGTGGCACTTCTAAGTTATAAGGGCTCATTTAGATGATGAAATGAGATGAGATGAGTTGAATAAAATATTATTTGAATATTAATATTTTTTAATATTATTATTATTTATTATATTTTATATAAAAATTTAAAAAAATTATAATGATCGATGATGAGATAAAATGAGATAGATTAAGAGTGTTTCTATATCAAACGGTAAGTGTTTATGCCCGCCTTATTGCTTATCATCACCATCAGGTTAATTAAGAGTATAATAATCAGAGAATAATCCGGTAATAAGATTCGATTTGTTTACATATTACAGATGCAGTACTAATATTGGCCTCAAAAAGTATATATATATATATATATATATATATATATATATTTAAATAAAATTAATGGTAATAATATAAATTAAGTGTATCTCTAAGAAAAATAAAATTACAATATAATGATTAAAGAGAGAACTTTTAAAGATAATTTTAAGTTAATATGCCACAACGAATTAATTTATATTTTTTACAATAAAATAACTGGTTTAGTAATTCTTTTAAGATCGACAGATAAATAAGCCAAAGATAGATCAGTTATTAAATCTAAGATTGAGGTTAATAAAGTAATTATGAAAAAAAAATCAGGATGCAAGTACTTGGGGATCATCATGTGGTCTTGGTCTATAATTTGAACATGCATTAATTATGGGACAGCACTCGGTCTATTCACGCAACAAGCTCATGTGTATTCACGCCTTGTTCCTCTCAATGTCAATATGGGTGTGCGCCCCCCATGTTCTTGTCAAAGCTATGAGCCTATGGTGGGTACACCCTTATGTTTTATCACCCAGTAAGATAAGAGTGAAAGAGAGAGAAAAGAAAAGGAGGAAGAACGAGAAGAAGAACTAAGAAAAGCGGGAAGACATCTCTAACATAATATCTCAAATCTTAACCTATTTTTTTGTAATTTCTTGCATAATCTTTTGTTTGTACAATTAGCTAAACCAAACAAGATTAAAATTTTGACCTGTCACTAAAAATCACATACAAACAGTACATCTAGACTCCAACAAGCACATGGAAAACAACTTTACAACCTGTAAAACTCCTTTAATAAAATTATACATATTTCCACAAAAATATCATATCAATGAAATCCTCCAACACATTAAACAATAATAAAGACTTCATATAGTCTAATAAAATAACAAGGTTCCAACATTACCAACCCAAGATAAAAAAATGACAGTTCTCAAAATAATTAGAGTACTCTCTAATACTCCTGTTGTACTTATCCCACTACACACAACTAGTCTTGCCCACACATTCTATTCTTGATCTCCAGCTAAATCATCAAGATCATTTGAAAATATTGAATATGATTGGGTGAGTTGTCAATAATACAATAAACAATTAACATATACTAATACATAAACATAGGTTAGTTATAAAATGCAGAACCAAAACAAATTATCAAAATACAAGAGCGACAGTTTAGAAATATTAATATACAAAAGTCTTATGGCATAACATAACTGACCAACGTCATATCAGAATGGATTCCATATGTAACCCCCGTGATAGGATTGTGCAAATATCGCCAGCCAACCTAGCAGAAAAAAATGTAAAATCTTCCATTTATTATTCTCGGAGTTCTGAGTGTGCACATAGGAAAGATCAAGTAGAAAAATATTTTATTTCTAAAGTGGATGCACCAGAAACAGAAATATTGGTAACAACATAAACAGAGGTCACAGTTTTACACCCGTGGTAAGGTCAGGACGAAAACAGAAACAGAATGTCATGGCAGAGATTTTTAGATGCAACATTTCATATCATAGCAAAGTATTGATTAGATGTAGATCATATTGATATCATCATGTATAAAAAACTTTAGATTTCATACTCGCTTTTTTTTTTATATATACAATTGATAAATAGAGTGCCAAAAATGCTCATGTCTACACCAGCCATCGAGAAAATATTCTTCTTTTCTTATTTGGATATAGTGAGTTATGCAGAAAAATGACCGAGGTTGTTTCAATTATTACATAACAAAATATGTAACTTTTTCATAACATCGACCTTAGTCCTTTTAGGCAAAATCTAGCACAGGAAAATTGCTTACCTGATTCTTGCATTGTATCATCTAAGTCTTGGGTCCAACCTCTAACAGTATCACAATCTAAACAAAAAAATATTCACTATTAATAACCCAAACAAGCACTTATTAACAAACCCCAAACAAACACAAAACTAACTTTACTAATGAAGATTTGTAGCCCAAACTATCAATTCAACATACAGAAATTCATCACAGCATTCAAAGAAATTCACTACTTTCTGAGAATTAGCACTTCCTCCTCATATTTGCTTAACTATTTCTAAGCATGTTAACCAAACAAGTCACATGTTCAAAAACAACATTACTCTTGACTTATCACACAAACAAATAGCTCACAAATGACAAATCAAGCAATCAAATAGGCCAAACAACCACATATCAACTCCAAACAACCACACATCCACCCAATTAGCCACACACATCAACTCAAATAGCCACAAACATCAACCTAAATAGCCACACACATCAACCCACTATGCATTCTCAATTTCCACAATTTCAAACACAAAAGCAGAGATAGTACAATCTTCAGTCTCCAAAATTTCATTCAAAAGAATCTCCACAAACCAACCCACTTGTTAAGGATGTGTTTCACACCACCAACTGTACAGAAAATCTGCAACAAATAAGATGGTGGCACTGGGTGCCTGGGGGTGCTCTGATGCTTAAGTTAGAAAGAAATATTCTCAGTATATACATATAAATGAATCTCAATATGTTACCTCTAGGTGTTATTTATAGGAGTATGAAAATATTGATAACGATTAACTCTAGAGTTCATCTTAGATAACTTTCCTGATCCATCAGAGATGTTATCTATTCTTTATATTATTCACCACGTAGTTAAAGATCCAATTAATCTCTGGGCTTGCAGTGTTGATTCGACTCTTGAGGTCTCAAACTTGGGCCTTCCAACACATGGGGTTATTTTTCTTAAGGCCCTAAATATCCTTTCCAGTAATCCTGCTAATTTATTTCATGCTTGCACGTGGAAAATTAATCAAATTGTGTCTTCACTCTACCCCGCTAGCCTTTCATTATGTTAAAAACGTGGCCCACGGCATCTGTAACTGTTCCTGCACTTTTATTTATTATTTATTATTTTTATTTATTATTTTTCTTTTATTCAAATAACAAACGACAACACTGTAACCCTTTCATCTTCCTTAGAATTCCTCTTCATTGTCCCTCTTTCCTGCTTTGCTTCTTTCATCTTCTTGTTGTCTTCTCAAGTTTCAAACACTCACTACCTTTCACCATCTTGATCTCTGCTCTACTCATTTCTTCAACAATGCCCAGCCTGGCTTTTCCCACCCAAAACCCATCCTAGATTTCTCCCCATTCTATACTCGAATCCATTGACAGTCAAAATTTACCTTTCTTTGAAGGGTTCCAATGGCGCTCCACACTCGTTGCTAGAAACTTGGCAAGGTTGAAGACTTCATATCGTATCCCTGACACTATGGTTCTCACTCTTCTGGCAAAGGGCGTTGTCGATGAGGAAGGCTTCTCGGGGAGGGTTGTTCTCCTCGTTTATGTCCTAACGCATGGTTTGTGACTTCCATTCATCCACCCCATTGCGATGTCCTTGATTTCCTTCGATTGGCCTCTATCCAACTTCATTTGCATGCTTGGCACATACTTTTGTGTTCACTCTTGTTGTTCCATATGGTTATGGAACCTCTCGGGGATATGTACCCTGATTTGACTGCTCGTGAATTTCTGTCTTTCTATTTTGTGAAAGGGCTATCAGGTAATATTTGTAGTTTTGTGTTCATTCGCAATGTTTGATAGCATTCGAAAGCTGCCATTAGAATGCCTAACAGTGGCAAAAGAAAATTTTCCTTATTTCTGGTGGTGACTGGGAATTTCCCACCCCTGAGATGACCATTCAAGACTTCCTCATCTGAGCTAATTGGGGGCAAGGTCCATGATGAAAAAAAGATACTGATAGATCTAACTGACCGAGAAAGTTCTTGCATCGACATAATTCTAAATTGGGCTAAAGATAATGAGGGTGCCCTGTGGACTGAAAAACTCTTGACTCCTACCAACATTGATAGATTCCTTGTTATGCCTGACCGTTCTCACGTTAAAGGGCGTAAATTAAAGGTTGTGATGCCTCATTCAAAGAAAAGGCCCGCTTCTCCACCTTCTAAAAAGGGGCCTATCTTCCCGCCTTTCGAGACTCCTAGAAAACATCTTCGATGTACTGAGAGCAAGGCATCTGCTAATTGCCTTATTGAAAATGTCAAAGGCCAAAAGTGGTCATTGACTCTTGTGCCAATCTAGCAAAGAGGGGAGCCGCCCTCTACTTCTCCTATACATGTGTCGCCACCTACTTCTCCTGGGCTTGATGACCTTGATGGGCTCATTGGGCCAAGCCCTTGTTGATTTGGTTATAGCCTTTGATTTTGATATGCACCCTAAAGGGTCGGACTCAATGGGTACACCCCCTTTCGAGTTCCCTTCTCTCCTCTCATCAATCTTGACTCCCAATGGTGGCAAGTTTGTATTTGACATATATGATGCCTTCTCCATGGGTGTTGTTGGGGTTATGACATCTGAAGCTGCAACTCCTACTATTAGCGGCGACTAGAGTCATGCCATGGACTTTGTGTCCTCGAGGGGCAACATTGATGACTATGGAGACCAAGGCTCCAACCTAAGTCCCCTTCCTGCAACTATCTCTAGGGGTGAGACTCCACCTACAGACAATGAAAGAGTCTCCATTCTTTCCCTTTCACCCTCCTGCTTCAGTGGTGATATGGATTGCTCACTAGGGAGGGTGGGTCATCACAGGAAGGTGAAATGGAAGAGAGGGCATAGGAGATGG
This sequence comes from Cyclocarya paliurus, assembly GCA_029856935.1. NCBI lineage: Eukaryota > Viridiplantae > Streptophyta > Magnoliopsida > Fagales > Juglandaceae > Cyclocarya > Cyclocarya paliurus. The sequence goes on from CM056947.1 coordinate 21,188,423, forward strand.
ATAAAATGAAGACGAAGGAGATAGCGGAGGAGAGGATGCCAGGCCCATCGATAGTTTTGAGTTTGCCACTATCACGGACAGGGGCGTGCCATGCCTGAGGCAGAGGTTACAACCACCTCTTCTACGCCTTTGACGCACTCTTTAGGGAGGGCCCATGTTAAGGGGCAACAAACCATAGTAGAAGGGTTTGAGGGGCCTTCTTACTTGTGCTTCCCTCGTCAAGATGGAGCAGTGGCAGAGATGGCTCAATGCTAAAAGCATTTCTTGTCTTCAGTATCACTTTGTTGGCTTAATTGTAATTGTCTTTATATGTACTTGTCTTTATTGTATCATTGTGGGTGTGGATGACTTGGTGGTTTGGATTGTAGATAATCGTGCCGACTTGGAGTTAGAGGTATGTACCAGGCGGATGTTTGGGTTCTTTGCTAAGAAAGAGATGAGTCAGCTGCAAGCTAAGAAGACTGAGGTGGAGTCTTAATTAGAGCAATCTAATGGGCATATCCGTTCCCTAGAGGGCAACCTTGAGCTCTTTCGCGCTGAAGCATCCAAGCTCCATCGTGAGTTACTTCACACAAACCCCTCATCATATGTAATGGCTTTGCCTTGCAAATAGCTTAATTTGAATGGGATTTTGCTCGTTCCCAACTATCCCACCTAAGTGTAGAGTTGGATTCCTCTCAACAGTTGTTAGCTGTTGCCGAGCAATGAAGTTTGGGGTCTGCCCAAGTGTTGGTTTTTTCTGAGGAGAGTCGTAAGAACTTGTCCTTGAGTTTTCAATTTTGAATGCCTCGTATGAAGAAGCTCATAGGCAATTTGGCCTTAAAGTGTCAAAAATGGAAGGGTCCTATGAGGATCTGTGAGGTAGGTTTGTCGCTTACTAGAAAAGCCTACAAGAAATTGACACCAAGCAGAGCAAAATGAACCAATCATGCTACACTTGGACACAAAAGTGAAGGAGCAAAAGAAGTAGCTGTTGGAAGTGGAATCAAAATTGGCCGCTTCTAGGGGTGAGGCGGCTCGTGCACTCCCACAATTGATGGGCGCTAGAGTCGTTAGGGATCAAGCCTTTGGATACAGATATAGGGTTGGCGTGGCTCACTTGTGATCTCACTTGATGGCCAATCCTCAAACTAACTTGAGGCTTTTGGACCTTGACTCCTTCAAACCTGATGAGGTTTCATGCCAATTTGTGGATGGACTGGGACGTAATACTATGCTCGACGCCTTCTTCGCCTTCAAAACCTTCGACGGTTCCACCTTCATAAAAACTTTGCTTCTTTTTACATTTTTCTTTATTTTAGCCTCGTTTTGTGTAGTTGGTATACGAATCCCTTTTAGCCTTCTTTTCATGATGTTGGTGCTTGGTTTGCTTTTGCTTTGCAATATTAATTATGACCTCCACACCCATTGGCTCCATCGCGAGTATTTGGACTTGACTTTGGTGGCTAAGTAAAGGGGTCGTGGGGTCTTTTAACCTCTATGCTCGTTAAGTGCACTGTGAATCTTTGAAATTTATTTTGGTAGCTAAGTAAGGTAGTCATGGGGTCGTTTGACCTCCATGCCTGTTGAGTGCACCACGAATCTTTGGACCTAACTTCGGTGGCTAAGTAAGGGAGTCGTGAGATCTTTTGATCTCCATGCCCATTGAGTGCACTGCAAGTTTTTAGACTCGACTTTGGTAGCTAAGCAAGGGAATTGTAAGGTCTTTTGACCTCCACGCCTGTTGACTACACCGCAAGTCATTATACTCGACTTTGGTGGCTAAGTAAGGGAGTCGTGGGGTCTTTTGACCTCCACTCCCGTGGATTGCACCATGAGTCTTCAGACCCAACTTCGTTTGCTAAGTAAGAGGGTCTTTTGACCTCCACGCTCGTTGATTGCACCACGAGTCTTTGAACTTGAATTTAGTAGTTAAGGGTGAGACGTGTAGGCAAAGAAACTGTCTGTCTTTATTGACCTTGCTTAATTGAATCCATCTTAGAAAAGAATCAAGGATAGAATTTCTTCAAATGCTGGCATTCCAAGAGTGCTGGAACTCCTTTCCTTGACTGTCTTTGAGGAGATATGACCTTGGTTAGTTGCTAGCAGCTACTACATATGGCCCCTCCCATCGTGATCTGAGTTTCCTTCGTCTTGGGTCGTCACTCCTTTTTCTTTAAGCACTAAGTTGCCTACCTTAAAAGATTTGGATTTAACTCATTTGTTGAAGTAGAGATCTGTCTTCCTTTTGTTGAGGATATTTTGGATCTCAACTTCATCTCTTTTCTCTTTTAGAAGGTCAAGGTGCTTCTCGAGTTCAATGCGTAGCCAGACCGACTTTTCAGGTTGGCTAAAGTGGCGAGTTTGGTGTGTAGGTAGACCAACTTCTACTGGGGCAACTGCTTATCTCCCAAAAACCAGGGTGAACGATGTTTCACCTGTTGGGGTGCTCACAGTTTTCCTATAGGCCCACATGACACCTGAGATCTCTTCTACCCAGTTTCATTTCCTATCCATGAGCTTCTTCTTTAAAATTTAGAATAAGGATTTGTTTGTTGCTTCCACCTACCCATTAGCTTGTGGAAGCCTTGGTGATGAGTACTTGACTTGGATTCTCAACTCTTTGCACCATTATTTATAATGCTCTAAATCAAATTGTTTCCCGTTGTTAGAGACAATGTTCTTCCACAAAAATTTGGTGACAGCTTTCACCAATATAGTTGCAAAGGGCTCCGCCTCCGCCCATTTTGTTAAATAATCTACAGTGACGATTATATATTTTACACCACCTTTGCCTGGTGGGGAGGGGCCTACTAAATCAATTCCCCATTGAGCGAACGACCATGGGGTGGTAATAGAAAATAATTTCTCGGGAGGACAATGAGGGATGGAGGCATATATCTGGCATTTTATGCACTTCTTTGCAAGCTACTTGGTGTCTCTTAGGGTATTGGACCAGTAGTAGCCCGCCCTAAGGGCTTTTTGCGCTAAAACCTTTATGTCAGAATGGTTGCTACAAATGCCCTCATGGATTTCTTCCAACATGTATTGTACTTCCTCAGGCGAGATGCATCTTAACAAAGGGGCGATAAAGCCCCTTTTGTAAAGGATTCCCTCAATCTTGGCAAAACATGCTGCATTCCTCTTGATTTTCTTCGTTGTCTCTTTCTCCTCCAAGAGTTTGCCCATGGGTCCAGGTACTTTGATATTGCCTTGGCCCACTCTGGCCCCATGGGCCCCACTTGGTTTACCTGTACTCTGATTCCAGGGTTGTCGGTGTGGTGCAACTTGAATTTCCACTAGGAAGTCTATAAATTCGGCGACAAAATCTGCCAAAGCTTGCCCCTTCACTTTAGTCTTGGGCATGTAATCGATGTCAAATTCACTCAGTTCCACTGACTATATGACCAAGCTTCCCAAGCTGTCAGGTTTTTGTAATATTCTCCCAAAGGGGTGTTCCATTAACACCTTTATGGGATGAGCCTGTAAATATGACCACAATCTCCTGGCAGTTTTCACTAATGCAAATACTAACATTTTCATTCGAGGGTATCTAGTCTCGACCCCTCTTAAAGCATGGCTCGTGTAATACACTGGCGCCTATGTTGCTCTCTCTTCCTTGAATAGGACCGTGGAGATGGCATGGGGAGATATCGGTAGATATATGTATAAGGTATCCTCCTAGTTGGGTTGCTTTAATAGTGGTGGGTAAGATAGATATTGCTTTTAACTCCTGGAAAGCCCAATCATACTCTTCGTTCCATTGGTGTATTTTTCGTAAAACCCTAAAAAAGAGAAGACATTTGTCTGTGGATCTTAACATGAAAAGGTTCAATGCTGCCACCCTGCTTGCCAGCCTTTGGGCATCGTTGATGTTCTGAGGTGGTTTCATATTCAAGATGGGGTCAATATTTTCAGCGTTTGCCTCGATGCCTCTTTCTGAGACAATGAAACCTTAATTTTTTTTTCGAATCTACCCCAAAAGTACACTTCGCTGGGTTTAATGTCATTTTATACTTACGAAGCACAACGAAAGATTCTCATAGGTCTTCTAGGTGTTGGGGGGATTCTTTACTTTTCACGAAAAGGTCATCGATGTATTCTTCTATAGTCTTTCCAATTTTTCTATTTAAACATCCTATTGACCAGCCTTTGGCAAGTCGCCTGGGCATTCTTCAGCCCAAAGGGCATCACTCGGTAACAATAAAGACCTTTTCTAGTGATAAATGTCGTCTTCTCTTCATCCGCTTGGTTCATGCGGATCTAATTGTACCCTGAATACGCATCCATAAAACTCAGCACTGTCTTGCCATGGCGTCAACAATAATATCAATCCATGGTAAGGGGAGGTTGTCCTTTGGGCAGGCTTTATTCAGGTTCGTGAAGTCCACAGACATCCTCTACTTTCCGTTAACTTTCTTGACTAGCACTACGGTGAAGAGGCACTCTGGGTAGAACGTTTCTCTTATAAACCCCGCGGCTAGGAGACGATCGACCTCCATGGCTATGGCTGTGCACTTCTCCATGTTTAAAGTTCTTATTTTTTGGCTACCTTCTTTGCCACTGGGTCAACACACATGCTGTACTCTATAATAGCATTGTCAATTCTCAGCATATCTTCATGACTCCATGCGAAGACGTCTATGTTCTTGATCAGCAATTGTTTTAACACACCTCCCTATATTCAGGGGTGGAGCCTTGTTCCCACCCGTGTCATGGCATTCGACCAATCTTGGCGTAGGGCTACGATCTGTAAAGGCTCATTTACCTCTGTTTGAATTAAGTTATTCTCATCCCTTGCTTCCATGTTTTGGTTGGCTGTGATTAATGGTGGGGACAGTGACTTCCCTTCTAAACTTTCTCTGACACATATGCTTGGCACCCCTGCTCCAAGTTCTTGCACGTAGCATTCTCACACCAAAATTTGTTCTCCCTGAACCTCACTAATGCCTGTCTCCATTGGGAACTTCATTTTTAAGTGGTAGGTAGTCACAACCTTCAGAGTATTCAAAGTGGGGCATCCCAATATGGCGTTGTAGGATGATGGAGTTTTGACTACTAAGAAGTCCGTCATTATTGTTGCCATATGTGAACCCTAGCCAACTCGGACTAGTAGTGCAATAGCGCCCATTGGTTGTATAGCCTCGCCACAAAATCCCTTTGGAGGGATGATGGCAATGAGCGTAGCCTGTCAGGAGTAATGCCCATCTTGATGAAAGCATCCCAGAATAAGATACCAACTAAGCTCCCGTTATTAGTTAGTATTCATGGTTGATTATGAATAAGATTAATATTCATAATCTTCACAATTTCAAACACCCAAACAAAGATAGTACCATGTTCTAGTGGACTCCAACATACAACTTACACATTAACAGTGCGATAACGAGACTGTAACTTACCCAAATTTCATTGCGGTGGTTTGTTGTATACAAGAATGAGGGGCGTAGCCTGGGGGTGAAATTACTATTTTGTGATCATCATTCAACATCCACATTAGAAACTAATTTAGGAAATTAGGGAGATAATTGCCCAGGGGAAGAAACAAAAATCAAAGGAGTGGTATAATCAATCGAAGGGTGGTGATGCACAACGGCTAGAATCGAAACAGAGACGAGACAACCCAGAGAAGTCGAGGGACGAGCTAAAACATAGTCAAAGGAAAGATAAAAACCAATGGAAAAATAGAGACAAGAGAGAGAAAGAGAGGGAGAGAGAAAAGCATGAACATAGACATGGGGCTTACCGGCGTGATGAAGGGAGAAGGAAAATTGAAGAGAAAAAGAAGGAGAAACTGTTGGGGGAAAGGAAGAAAGAGAGGGAAAGGAGAAGAACTTTACTTACCCAAAACATTGTTGTTCTTTAAATTGGCTAACTTCTTTGCGAGCCTAGGCTTAGGCTTCGGCCTGGGTGTTATAAAAACCATAAAATATAAACATCAAAGCTTGAAACAAAAAATCCTTCTCTATCTCTACATTACTTTTACCACCAACACGAGTCACTTTTGATTGATTGTCACTCTGTGTGGTAGTTGCGACTAGTTAAGGTTGTAACACTTTGATCCCGAATGGGTCGGAGAGTTACTCCTTGTCACTCAAAATCATGTTTCAACCATATAGTCTTAGACTCCAAAGTGTTCAATGACACATAACACTCACTGTTTCAAATCAACTTCTCCAATATGATTAATCTAAACACCACAAAATCTCAAAATTAACATCAATCCTTCAAAACACCAGGTTGACAGAGCAAAACAAAACTATTGAATAAAATCTCCAATAACCCAAGTACCATATTTGTACGTAATCCATTAGTAGCCTTATGCATGCTTTCTACTCTTGATCCTCAACTGAACACTCAAAATTATCTGAAAAATATTGTAGAGATAAGAGATAAGTAATCAACAACTCAGTAAGTAAAAAGCATATACTAGCATATAAATATAAGCATTTTTAGAAAGTTCGGTATATAGAAACAAAACATTTCATTTTCATATGCAGATCTCAAAAACATGTTATTAGAAAATTCGAGCGAGTTTCAAATTGTTCATATTCAATAACCAATTGTTCATATTCAAAGATTATTTTCATATTCAAAGATCATTTGGCATAACATGATTGAATATCTTCATCTTATCATATCATATTGTATTGTATCATATCATATCACCATGTCATATCATATACCATATTTAATCCTCATTGTAGGGTTGTGCTATCCCCGATGGACAAACCAGGCGGTATCAGAATGTGAAACTTTCTTATTCATTCTCGGAGTCTCGAGTGTACACACAAGAAAGAACATGCAAAAAAACTATTTTGTTTCCAAAGTGGTTGCACTCATATCAGAGATATTGGTACCAACCATATAATAGAATCAAAATCATCATATCAGAACCAGAATCAAAATTAGAATAGAATATGAAAGTCATGCCAAAAGTTTTTCAGATGCATATCATATCAAACAGAGTGTTGAACATATTCATATCATTTTCACATAGTTAGAAACGGATTCAGAACATCTTTATATAACATGTATAAATTCTCAAATTTCATTTCGCTCTTTTACATATTTCAAAAAACAGCATGTCAAAATATTACTCATGTCTACACTAGTCATCAGAAACATTTTCTCTTTTATACAACTTTCTTGCTTAATGTAGAACACATAACTGATGTTGTTTTTCACATTTATTTTCAAAAACATATCATGCATATTTTCATAAATCAACCTCAGTTTATTTTCTTTTTATGCAAAGTCTGAACCCCGCTTACTTGAACTTTTTAATTTTTCTAAATATTTCCACAATCGTGCTGAGTTACTACATTTCTAAAAGTACTTGCTAAAATTCTCCATTTACTTAAACACATACTACGGAAATAGTTTTAATATTATTTAGTTATTAGAAATCTAATAAATACTATCATCATTAAATATATTCTTAACTTATTATAATATAATTTTATCAAATATGGCAAAACAACTTAAATTCATTTAAAAAATTAACATAATCATATTTAAACTCATATATGTATAAATTATTATTGAAATCATAATTTAATACTACTAACATATAATATAGTAGGAAATTGTAAATTTCTTAAACAATAGTAGTTCATAAAATATCCTTAATCAAATCTAATTTAAAACCATCAAATATTTATTTCATATAATCGGCTTAACGTGTTTAAAATAAAAGGTTAAACACTTACAATTTACTACCAAAATCTAATTATAAAATTAATACTAATAATATAATTAAAGTTTTTAAATATTTTTTGTGAAATCAAGCTTATGGACTAATATATTTATCCGAGTAAAATTATGCCTAATCTAAAAATACTAAACACAACTCAAATTAAAATAATACATTAATTTCTTAATACAATAAAATAAAGCACATTTAAAATTGCTAACACAGTTTCTGTAAAATACAACAAACCGAATTTAAACATCGAGCCCACATGAAGTTATTCCATTTAAAAACTAGCCCCAGCCCACAAAGCTCAGCCTACTATATGGGTTATTTGGAAAAACATGATAAATGGGCATGGGCATTTAGGTAATTAGGTTACCAGCATAGATGCCAGGTTCACGTGAAGGGAAGGGATTTATCCCTTCCCAGAAAAAAATAGACGAGAGAGAGAGAGTTGGGCAACTGCTCACCGAGGAAGGGCTGGACGTGGCAGTGGGTGTAGGTGGAGATCGACGGAGGCACGGCTGGGGTCGATGGCGACAGAGCCCGAGAGAGCGAAGTGCGGTGGAGTCGACGGTGGCGACTGAGTATGGAGAAAAGAGAAACGTTGTGCATCGGAGCTGGCTGAGAAAACGCATATCTGAGCTGAGCATCGTCAACTTGTTCTTGGCTTCATGGCGGTGCAATCTGTGGTGTGTGGGGATCCTTTGGTGTGGTGGCTTGAGCATCTGTCATGGAGAAGGAATTGCGGCAGTTATCGGTGCGACGTGGAGGTTGGCTAGTTCGCTGTGGGTGGAGGCTGGCGTTTTGGCATTGGGCGGTGGTAGGACAGCTTCCGTTGTGCAGGAGCAATGGCTGGTGGTGCTGCACCATCTTTGATTCTTTTTTTTGTGGGGTTAAAACAGGGGAGTTTGGATGTGGTCTTGGTCGTGCCGCTTGGTGGTTGTCGTGGTCTTGGTCGCGGAAAGGCTGGGTTTTGTGCGTGGGCCTGGTTTTCATTTGAGAACACGGAGGGGCTGTGGCTGGGGACGGTTGAAAGTGGAGGGAGGGGCTACGGTGCAACTGTGGCTTCAAGTGGTGGTTCTCTTGCGGCTTATTGGCAGTTTGGTCTCTTAAGGTGGCGTCTAGGGAGGGGTTGGTGTTGGTTGGCGTGGAGGAGCATGCAGTGGATCAGCGTGGATAGTGGCGCTGAGATTGGCGATGGAGAACATGGAAACAAGTGAAACTCCAGGAGACGGCAGACCCAGAAATCATAGGGGAGAAGACGCAAGAGAGACTAACGAGTGAGAGTGATCTGTTTTGGGTGTGGGGGGGTGTTGTGGGGTGTTAGAGAACAGATTAAAAAAAAAACGTGGTGAAGGCGGGAATATGGGGGATGTATGGTGGAGTGACGCTCGGAGAAGGGGTGGGAGTTGTTGTGGACTGTGGAGTGGGGTGAAGTGCACGGGGAGGGAAAATAGGAAAAACGTGTGTAACTGAAAGTGAGAGGAAAAATAGAAATCGGGCGTCTCAGTGCAGGAGAGGGGAGAAGATCAGGGTGACCAACCCTATGGAACTAAACGTAGCGTTTAAACAGGATGGGCTTTCAATGGCTTGGGCCTAAAAGGGCTAGGGGTTCCGAAGGTGGTCTCTGTTATAAACCGAACAACCCGACTACTTTTCAGAGTGGTTTAGATCCGCCTAGCGCTAGGATCATAATTTTTTTAAAGTTATTCGAGTGAACTTACTTTATATATGAGAAAAATAGATGTAGCAGGTTTTGGTTGAAGGATATAAAAGTTTCGTTTTATTGGTGATCTAACCGAAACCGTAATGATCAATCCTCCATTTCTAACTCTTTTTCAAGTTTTTTTTTTTAAATTGCATTGTTGTGGCATTATTGTAATAGATTATTGTTGCGGCTCCCCATCCTTTTCTCTCTTAATTATTGCAAGTTTGCCCATAAAAAAATCTCTTATGTTATTCAACTATGCAAACGTGGTTTTTGAGTACTAAGAAGTTCGAGTCTGCAATGCTGATTTATTTGTGATACTTTGACAAATATATAAGGTTTGAAAAGATTGGTCGATTCAAGCCTATTCATATCATATTTTTATCGAAACTAGTCAATAAATTTATATTTTGTACTCTTTTATACATGATATTAAATACTTTAATTGTATTATATATGATTTTTAATACATTTTATCAATATTGAAATGTTCGATTCATTAAATCGGTCCTTAGATGATTTCAATTTTTGAATAATATATATACAAACATAAGTGTAGAAATAGGCACATGATATAGAGGAGACAGTCCCCCCTAGTTGAATTTTTAAAGTATTAGGAAACAATGCTAACATCCTTTTTGTGAAAACGTAGGATGCATGACAATCGTTGCCCCAACGCTTCACATGAAAACTGAAAAATAAATTAGGGATAAAAGGCCACTATTTGAGATTGGCCTTATTTGAGATTGGACTCTAATGCAATTTTTTATTTTTTATTTTATTTTTAAGATTAACCTATGCTAGCACTATCGCAAGTGTGAGGGGATAAATCCCTCAGAGGCCTAGGGGGAAGAACGCAAGGCAAGAGTCCTGACAAGAGGACTGGAGATTGCACAACCTGACACCATTGACAGAAGTGCCGCCAATCCTAGCACATCAGGGTGGACTGACATCCGAAATGGCCTACCATTAGGAACAGCCAGATCCTGACATAGCTTTCCGAATGGCGTGAAAGGACAAGGGAGCCCGTCTGAAACCACACCGCATTTAATGGAGCAGGAACGGGCCTGACCGAGGCCATGCTGCATTTAATGGTGTAGGAGCAGGTGTGCATGGCAGGGCCACACTGCATTCAATGTGTCTTGGGGGATGGCACGCAATGTGAAAGCCCTCCTGGGTGCTAGCAACAACCCTAGCCAGGCCTGGCAAGACTGGTGGGAAGCAGGAAGTTGGCAGGGATGTGCAATCCCAGTACGGAGCCATCTGCGGGTCAACATCATCTCGGGACCCACCCCGGCCAGATATAAATACCCCTCACTCTACCGAGGGAGGGATTACTCACACTCTTGAATATTGTTTTGCTACCTCACTCTAGCTTTCATTCTCTTCTCCTTCCTCAACCCTGAATTGACTTGAGCGTCGGAGGTACCATAGCCCTCAAGCTCTCCCACTCTCTTCCTTGCAGGGAAGAACCCGAGCGCTGCTAGCGTAGAGTTGCCCAGGCCCACAAAACACGACATCAATATTGGCGTTGTCTGTGAGATTTATTTTCCTACAAGTAATGTGTCATTCGTATGCCGGCCACGATGCTCTCTCAAGCCTCGCAGCAAGAAGAAGAACGACCTGATGCGATGGAAGGAAGAATCAATGAACAAATTGCAACGATACAAAGACTCATGGAAGAGATGGTGGCCCTTTGTAGGGAAAATGCCGCCTTGAGAGGGGGGGACGAAGAACCGAGGGAGACCAGCAAAGCCACAACTCTGAGACCGCCATCCACCTGAGACGGAGGTAATAAAAGAAGAGCAGTGCAAGGAGGACCTCAGGTTCTAGAAACTTGAAAACAAGTACAACGAGGTGGTCAAACGGGTAGGCATGCCTTCCACAGTAGACTTGTTACTCACTAGCGTTGAGTTGCCATATAATGTCGACGTCATGGCGGTTTCTCTACTGCTAAGGTTCAAAGTCTTGTTGATAGATGCATACGATGGGATCCCCTGGAGCACCTGGAAACCTTCAAGGCACACATGACCCTACATGGGTTCCCAAGTGAGGTCGCATGCAAGGCGTTCCCCCTCACGCCGAATGGGCAGTTAGAGCATGGTTCGAGGCCCTGCTACCTGTGACCATCACTAGCTTCACCAAGCTGGCTCTGCTCTTCTTGACTCAGTTCATGGCGAGCCGGAAGAGGAGACGACCCGCTGCCTATCTCTTGACCATGAAGCAAAGAGATGACGAAAGCTTGAAATCCTACCTCTCTCGTTTTAATAAGGAACACATGATGATGGATGACCAGGATGAGAAAATCACCTTGACAGCACTACTAAGGGGAATCTGGCCCCGTAACCCCTTCATGGTAGAGATAGCGAGGACAACCTCGACCTAGTTAAGGGAGTTCATGGACTGCGTTGACGGCTTCATTAACATTGAAGACATGCTTCAAGCCTTGATGGTCCCACGCCAAACCGAGCTGGACAGGGCAGACAGGAAAGAAGTCGGCCAGAACGACGAGGGAAGCCAAGAAGATGGTAAGAAGAAGGCGCGCGACTCAAAGCGCAAAGAAGAGCAGCTGCACGTGGGAAGGCCGGACAACGCATCCACACCAACCTGGTTGTGGAGACCGAAAGGGATCCAAGCTCGCATGATATGAACCCGTGGGAATGGAATCCCTTGAACCCACAATCAATTTGAAAACTCACCTAATAAAGGCAAAATCGAGCCAATGAAAAATTTAGACCCGTTGAGGAACTCGTTTCAAGAACATAAATTATATGAAAATCTAGACTTGTGGAAGAACGCCACAAAAGTTGTGATTTGCCTTTGATAAGTTCAAAAGATTATTCAAAAATAATAAGAGATAAATTCAACTCACAATAAATAAATTCATCAAATTTCATAAAAATTGTTGAACAGTGTCGCAGCTATAGCAACGTATATATCCCTTCCCCTAAATATTGCACCTATCACAAAACCAGCAGCCATCAGATAGAGGACTGTGTCACAAAGAAGTGGAAGTTAGAGGAGATGGAAACCTTGATAGACCAGCGGGGTGACGAAAGATACGGCCCACAACACGATGACTAAATGCAGCCGCGGAGAAGCGAAAGCCCAATAGGATGAGCCCGCGATGGATAAACCTGGTTAGAGAAGAAGGCCCAATGGGCAAAATAAGCATGATAGCAAGAGGATACACAAGAGGAGGCGTCACCTCGTTGGCAAGCAGGGCCCATGCCAGAAGGGCCAGATACAAGGAGGTGTTCACCACCTACAAGGCAGTCCCGAGCCTGAGGAGCCACACGAGAGAGCCTGTTATAAATTTCAGCGGAAAAGATGAAAAAGGAATTTTTTTGGTGCTACCATGATGACACCCTAGTCGTGATCATCTAGATCGCCAACTATTTGACTAGGAGAGTCCTAATATACAATGACAGCTCAACAAACATTCTGTATTGGGAAGCATTCATCCGAATGGTGATCACACCTGACCGATTGCGTCCAGCTCCATCCCCCATCAATGGTATGATCCAACCAGTTGGAGCCATCACCTTATCCATTCTAGCAGGAGCGGCCCCAAGAATGGCAACGACTATGGTAGACTTCCTCTTAGTAAAAGCCTTCTCTTCCTACAACACAATCCTGGGGCGACCAACCTTGAACTGTCTCAAGGCGGTGACGTCCACCTACCATCTAAAGATGAAGTTCCCAACCCCTATGGGAGTGGGGGGAAAACGCAACGAACAGAAGCTGGCATGGGAGTGCTACACCCGGGAGTTGAAACCTAAGGCCGCCGAAGTCCAGACCCTCAGGGTGAGGGACTGCAAGGGCCACAAGCAACCCCAATATGAGATGAAAAATTTTGTTTGAAAAAATATGGGTTTGCCCAATCATGTAACCTACGATCGTTTAAATGAAAGTATGATTTCACCCATGCCATTAAAATACCAATGCCACAAGCTGAGTTCTTTGGTTGGCTACGATGAATTGGCTAAGGGCCAGAGCCTCTTGAGCTTTGCCCTTTATAGCTAGTCGGGCACGAGCCGCTTAACTCGCTGACCTTCGCGCAATGCATGGTCGCGATGCATTGGCTAAGGGCCAAAGCCTCCCGAGCTTTCCCCTTCACAGCCAGTCGGACCCAAGTCCCTTAACTTGCCTACCTTCATGCACCATAAGCCCACTCCTTTGACTGGCCGCGATGCATTGGCTAAGGGCCAAAGCCTCCCGTTTCCCCCTTCACAGCCAGTCGAACACAAGTCTCTTGACTTGTTGATCTTTGTGCACCACAAGTCCAATCCCTTGGTTGGCCACGCTACATTGGCTAAGGGTCAAAGCCTCCCGAGCTTTGCCTCTTCACAGCTAGTCAGGCACGAGTTGCTTAACTTGCTGACCTTCGTGCAATGCATGGTTGCGATACATTGGCTAAGTGCCAAAACCTCCCGAACTTTCCCTTTCACAGCCAGTTGGACACAAGTCCCTTGACTTTCCAACCTTCGTGCACCACAAGCCCAATCCCTTAGCTGGTCGTGATGCATTAGCTAAATGCCAGAGCCTCCCGAGCTCTACCCCTTTATAGCTAGTCGAGCACGAGTCACTTAACTCACCGACTTTCGCGCAATGCATGGTAGCGATGCATTGGCTAAGGACCAAAGCCTCTCGAGCTTTTCCCTTCATAGCCAGTCGGACACAACTCCCATGACTTGCCAACCTTCATGCACCCTGAGCCTGGCCACCAGAACAGCAGTAAGAGCATTTGGGAAGACGTAAGATCAGACCTACCGCACAAAAATCGGGGTTTCGATCTAAAAAAGAGTACAAAGAAGATAAAAGTGCAAACGCAAAGGCAAAAAGAAAACCAACTTTGATTATAATTTTACATGAGCAAACCCTAGCTACAAAAGTTCAGCTTACAAAGGCCTACGGGCTGGGCAAAAGGGAAAAAGAGAGCCTAAGAAGATGGGGTGGATCTCCCGGCAATAATAGGGGTTTCCCTAGTTTCCCGAGCTCCTTAACAAATGCGAAGGCAAGGGGGTCTGGTTCCAAGGACATCAGATCCAAGGTATTAAGGTCCACGTCAGGATTCACATGCTTGAGGTCCCAAAGTCGCTCAAGACCCTCCTTGTAGCCATATCCCCAAGTAGTATAGCGGACGACATGAGCACGCCGAATCTGAATCCTAACTTTCTCGATACGCTCGATGCTGCTCCGAAGGTCAGATATCGTCTCACTAGCATATTGCAGCTCGACCCCGAGATTGTGGAATTGGACCTCCCTCCACTACACTTCAAACTTCTGGCGTTGAACCTCCCAGACTAGGGAAAAGTGTTTAAAGGTAAGTTGAGAGCGACACTTGACGACAGTAGCCAGCTCCCCATCCAATTGACTCCTCTCCCCTTGAAGCATGAGAACCCCCTTTCAAAGCTCATCCTCCCTCCTCTCAAACTTGTTCAATGCATCCCAATGGCGTCGAGCCTCCACATAAGCATAAATGTAGTCCTCCTTGAGGCTGGCTAGCTCCTTCTTTAGCTCGGACTTCTTCCTCTTCACTTGTTAGACCTTGTCCCACAACTTTTGATGGTGCTCCTGCAACTTGTCCATCTTTTCCCAGAGCACATCGCACTCTACCGAGATGGCCTCCATCTCTGTTTAGGCCTTCTAGAAGGCCTGAACCTCCTCCTCCAACTCCCCGCGTTTGTCAACGATGATGCTCGCCAACTGATCTGCTGCCTACCAAGAAGGAAGACATTAAAGATTTCAAAGAAAGCGGAAAACTCCCCGCGGTAAAGGTTAAGTGAAGAAAATAGTTATACCTACGCAAAAAAAGGCCTTAGCTTTTAGCCTCGCATTCAAACGCCTCGGTCCAAGCCTGAACAAAGCCTGGGCCTGGAGACTGACTGGGCCCCGGACTGGCGTGCGAAGAGGATTCACCAGTGTCGCCAATTGGGGGTAACATGGGAAGTAGGACGTCTCTGATGGGCTCCTGCGAAGGATCGACGTCGAAGGATCCTTTAGAAATGGGAGCGAAGGGCGGAGGGACCCCTACCTCCGAGTAACTCCCTTTCATGCGGAGGCATCACCTCAGGTGAGGCCAATTAAGAATCCACCTCTGACCTCAAGGAGAATTGTGAGGGCAGTGTTGGGATTGAAGCAAAACTATCACTGAGCGCAAGGACAAGGGGGAGCTCAAACCTGTCTCCTCCGTATTGTTGATATTCGAGCCCTCGACATCCGGAAGGACTGGAGGGACGACACCTTCTAAATTAGGGACCATCGGGAGAGAGGGAGAAATCAGAGACTCGACTTGGGATGGCATGGTCGGCACCATCTCTCGGGCAAGAGACTCTTCAAAGGAATGGTGGGCATCCATGGCAACACCCACACGAAGTGCAGGTTTGGAGAAGGCGCCCAAGAAGACAGCCCGGAAGACTTCGCCCTCTCTTTCCTCTTCGACAACGAAGGCAAGGATAGTGGAATCCATTGGAGCTAATGTTGAAGCGGCCACAGCAAGCTTCGATGGCAGAGAGTAGACGGTTCCCCAGGAAGAAGTAGTAGGGAGAGCTAGGGCGCTCCCCGTGACCCCAAGCCCTCAGGAGACCTGCTGATCGGGACGACTGGATGACGAGCATTCTGGGGTTCTCTTCCTGGAGGAGGCTCGAGAAGACCCTCTCGCTTCGACCCTCGAAGCTTTGTGAGGGGAGGGCAGCCTAGCTTCATGGGGCCCACCCTGGGATGAACCTTCTCTACTCCTGGACCCCCCCGATAGCTTCTCAATAGGGCCTTCCCCTCAAAGCTTCCATTTCCTCATCATGCGCCACATTTGGGCGTCACATGTTATATAAGGAATTCATAGGGTATTGCAAGGGGAGAAATCCCCTAGAGGCCTAGAATGAGGCTCAGGCCCGGGCCACGAGAGTCGGGATGCGCCGAGATGGCACAGAAGACCCAGGGGGAAGAACGCAAGGCAAGAGTCCTGACAAGAGGACTGGAGACCGCACAACATGACACACTGACCGAAGTGCCGTTGATCCTGGCACGTCAGGGTGGACTGACATTCGAAATGGCCGACCATCAGGAATGGCCAAATCTTGACATAGCTGTCCGAATAACACGAAAGGACAAGGGAGCCTGTCCGAAGCCACGCTGCATCTGCATTTAATGGAGCAGGAACGGCTTGACCGAGCCAAGTTGCATTTAATGGTGCAGAAGCAGGAGTGCATGGTAGGGCCACACTGCATTCGATGTGTCTCGGGGGATGGCATGAAACGTGAAAGCCCACTTGGGTGCTAGCAACAACCCTTGCCAGGCCTAGTAGAACTGGTGGGAAGTAAGAAGTTGGCAGGGACGTGCAATCCCAATACGAAGCCATTCGCGGGTCATCATCACCTTGGTACCCACCCTGGCCAGGTATAAATAGCCCCCCGTCATTCTGCCGAGTGAGAGGTTACTCACACTCTTGAATACTGTTTTACTATCTCACTCTAGCTTTCATTCTCTTCTCCTTCCTTAACCCTAAACTAACTTGAGCGTCGGAGGTATCACAGCCCCCGAGCTCTCCCACTCTACTCCTTGCAGGGAAGAACCCGAGCGCTGTTAGCGTGGAGTTGCCTAGGCCCGCAAAACACGACATCAACAAGAAGTTTAGAATATTTAGGTACTATTTAGAAAGTTAGATGAGATGAAATGATTTTAAATTAAAGTTAAAGTTGAATAAAATATTATTATAATATTAATTTTTAATTTTATTATTATTTTAAAATTAAAAAAAAATTATTTATTATAATGATGAGCTAAGATGAAGTAAGATGAAATACTTTCATTATTCAAATGGGCCTAGTCGCTTCAATCACAAATTTCATCTGTCCTACTTAATGAAATACATGTGTTATTCTGTAAGGGCGTCACATGTTTAGCTTTTCTACTTTTTCTTTTAAAAAATTCAACTAAAAGTAAAAAATAAAATTTTAATAATTTTAAATTAAAAACCAAAATCTGTGAGATTTGATAAAAAGATACTAAGTTATATAAATCATTTGGTGCTATAAGAAAATTGTTTATTTATAATCAGTTATTTTTTGTAAAAATAACTATTTCTTGTTAAAAATAATCTATTTTTATCACAAATAATCATTATCGTTACAAATAATCTGTCACAAATGTTTATTTTTCTTGCAGTTAGTCCTTAGAAAATTAAATAATTAGGAAGTTTGAATCTATCCACTGCAAATCTTTGCAGAACTTTTCTGCATGTTTCTATTTATATATACATATGGATAATAATAGATTTACTACTTCTTACTACTCTCTTTATTTTTTTAATTTTTTTATTATTATTTTATTTTACTTAATAGTTAAGTAAGTATTTTTAATGAAATTGTATATTTTTTTAAATTTCTTCTTAATGATTAGGGATCCTAAAAAGTTTTTAAAAGAAAATAATAAAATATAAAAATTTTAAATACATTAATAAATAGTAAAGAGGTGGTAGGAAGGATCTTATATATATTGCAGCCTGGCAGCATGATTACTTCAAAAAGCATTACCACCAAAGGAAATCATTTTTTGAGCAGTTCTGCCCTAAAAATTTTAAACCACACTTCACTTACCATACATTAATTTAATCTATAAAGTAAGTTTTAAAATTTAAAATTTATAAATTAAATCTTATATATGAGCCCGGTCTTTGTAGAAATATTTAACAGCACTTCTATGCTTTAAATTTTAATCCAACATGGGTTTACGCCTCTCACGAATTCTTTCCAAGACATGCTGGTATGTCAATGATAATAACTCGTTCGGTATATACAGATGAGATGAGATGAGATAAAAATTAAAAATTAAATAAAATATTATTATAATATTATTTTTTAATATTATTTTTATTTTAAAATTTAAAAAAATTAAATTATTTATTATATTTTTTATGAAAATTTAAAAAAATTATAATAATATATAAAATGAGATAGATAATTTAGTTTATGTAACAAAACTAGGTTGCAATTACTTCGTTGGACTCGAGGTGGGATCAACTA
This sequence comes from Cyclocarya paliurus, assembly GCA_029856935.1. Lineage (NCBI taxonomy): Eukaryota > Viridiplantae > Streptophyta > Magnoliopsida > Fagales > Juglandaceae > Cyclocarya > Cyclocarya paliurus. The sequence continues at coordinate 21,206,832 of CM056947.1, forward strand.
ACATCTTAAGCTCTGTTCAATCTCAGTTCCTACTTCCTAGAGATAGAGAACAGCCATTGTGAGTAAAGGGGGTCGAATATATATAAGAAAATAATTAACTTACAAAATTTTTAAAAAATATTTTATAATTCTATGTAAAATGGAAGATAATTTTGTAAAATGAAAAAAAATAATTTTTAATAAAGCCCAATGAATAATCATCTTAGATTCTTGCCAACTACAAAGACACTTTCGAGATTAAGTAATTTTGTTCCTTCTTTTAGTAGTCTCTTTCCTCATTTATTATATGTTTTCTCAAAAAATTCTATTTATAAGAGAGGGTGGTTCACACTCTCAGTTATAACCCATATAGTTGACTTGGCATAACTTTGATTTGTAATAGAAGTTATAAAATTTGAGAAATGCTTCGATGAAGTCTTAAACTATACATTCACTTAATTAATATGTAATTTATTATTTTTTTCATTCTATTTAAAAACACACATATTTAAATAGAATTCTTCTATTTAGTAGTCTTGCATCACACATTTGCTTTTATTTTTTTTTTTTTTTTTTTTTTTAAAAGGTGTGTGATGTAGGGTTGTTGAATAGAAATTTTCATTTAAGCATTAAAATAGGACAATATCACAGAAGAAGAAGAAGAAGATAGAAGTATAAAAATGACAAATCACATATTGATTAAGTAAAGGTGTATGATGTAAGGCTCCTATGTAAAATTTTTCTTAAAATTAAGGGTATGTTTGGAATTGCGGTTAGAAATATAGTTTATAGTTTTACAACTTATCTCTTATAACTTAAGTCATAAGTTTTACTATTAAAAAATTATTTATTGTTTGAAAACTATATATTTAAAGCACTTTCAAATATGTTACGTTTATTTGGAACAAAATTAAAAAAGTGATTTCTGATATAGAAATTACGATTATTTGAATTTTTAAAGATTATTAAAATATTCTTGAAAGTTTGAAAGCTGTATGAGTATTTTCTTCCATTGATAGTTTTTTTTTTTTAAATTAAAATTATGTTCTACATTATCTAGAAAAGTACATTTGATTTTTCCTCAAACGAACTTTTTAGTTTATTTGAGATTAAAAGTGCTTTTACATGTAACACCCAAACAATCTATTTTTTTTTTTTTATTAAAGACTTTTTAAGACTATTTAAACATTTTTTAAGACTCCTATCGCAATCCTAAACAGGCACTAAATCTCATACAAATGAAATCTATCGTGCATGCAATGTGAAGGGTGTGTCCCCCACACCTGCTTGTGAATAAAAGAACTCGCTTTTTCTTCCCGTCTTTCTAATACATGAAGCATATGGCGTGGATCTATATATCAAAGTTACAATGGCAGAGTATTGATTAAGGTCCCATTTGGGTGTTGAGTTAAATGAGTTGATTTTTTTTATGGATAATAGTGAGTTGAGATGGTGGAATGAGTTTTGTAGGACCCACCTAAGATGAGTTTAGATATGTTTGGATGTTAAGATAAATTTATATGTATTTATGGAAAGTTAAAAAAGGTTGTAGGTCCCGCGTGTAAAGAGGTGTTAAGTTGAAAAAAGTTATGGATCTCACATGTAAATAGATTTTGAGTTGAGATGAGTTTAGTACTTTGAGAGTTGAGTGTTTCAATGTTAGATTAAACTTAAAATTAAACTTAACCGAGTTGATCTTAATTCAATTCAAATTCCAAACTAGGCGTAAGCAATTCTAACTGTAAACCCATGTAGGTATTTTATGGTTATTGGCCTTTTTTGACATTCAACGGTGTGTCAATTCCTGCCATTGACACCTCACATAATAGATGTTGATGTTTGTTTGGTTGTAACACAATTTTTTTCCAGCTATGTAAATGTGAATTCCCAAAATTAAACAATTTATCCTTAAACCTTTCCTCAATCAACACTTGGCTAATGATAAGGTTGTACAGGAATCGTTCAAATCGGCCGAAAACTGATCAAACCGGCTGTTGGAGCATGGAACCAACCAGCATCGGCAGGGAACCGGTCGGCGGGTGGCACAAAATGCTAGAAACTGATGTCGACTGTTTTGAACCCTTTAAAAACTGTTGAACTAGCTGACCCTTATATATATATAGAGAGAGAGAGAGATTTTAAATATATGTTAAATAAAACGGCGCTATTTCACTTAAATGAGTGAAACGACGTCATTTTTCTTATGATATTTGATAAAGGAAATATATGAAACAAACGGCGCCATTTTAAGGTGGGTTAATTAAACACGCCCCCTAATTCCCGTCATCTTTTTCCTCAATCTTCTTCACGTTTTACTATTTTAGGGTTTTTTCTACTTCTTGCAACGTCGCTCCTCTCCTCCTTCATAGAAGATGCTGACGGTAGACCGAAGACCACACCGACGCATGTTGAGATCAATATGATCAGTTTTCTCTCCCCAATCGACCTGTTTCGGCCGATTTTGATCTCTCATGGCAGACGTTGGTGGGGCCTTGATTTGGCACTGAAACCAACGCCGAACCCATCGGTGTACAACCCTAGCTAATGATGCTTGTCATAATTTATTTTTATGTGATCTCTTTATGATTAAAACATTTATCAAAATTTCACCTTTCAATCCTACAGTATAAGAAGGGATTAATCATGTCATCCTCAAAATTCAAATTTATTGGTATTTGTCTCTTGATTTACAGAGATGATATCCGTTAAGAGACAGACATAGATATGCCCTTATCAAACCTTTGTCTAAAATTCAACTAAAGTTTAAACATCATAATTTGGCATTTTCTTTTATGAGCATCTTTAGGTTTGGTGTTGACAGGTATATAATGTGCAGAGATGGGCTGGCTTTAGAGACTTATCGGAATGGTATTTGAGACAAAGACCCATTCCCTTTGTGTGTGAAGCTTTGCTCATCTAATATTTTTTAGTTTCTTCTTAAGTAATGTTAGATACAGTTTTAAAGTGTACAAACCAGGCGAACTCCCTTTAAAAAAAATTGGAGTCTACCATTGAAAAAATAATCTTTTTCATGTGGGTTTAAAATTTATCCACTTTGTTTAAAATGAGTGTAAATATCATTTTGGTATAAAATCTAGAGGTCATGCTCGTCGGGAACGTGTGACCAACAAGCTCTGACGGGGAATTCTCAATTTGAGTCCTTATCTGCCTGAAATTCCCACCCCCAACCCAAAACAAAGAAAAATTTCTTCGACCAGTTCTTGGCATGGGAATACTTACACTCTAGCTGGACCAATTTGTTGCGGGACCTAAAGCTACAAAGGTTCCCATCTAAACGCCTAAACTCGTGAAGAGAAAGGAACTCTCGAGTTGTGAGGTTAGGATAGTCATCACCAGTGGGCTCCAAGACCCGCCGCCATAAAGCGCAGTAGGCAATTAAAATAAGCCAAACATTAGGCACCAATTGGGCCGACGCAAGGCCTAAGACGTCTAAGTCACCACGAACAGGCCGTACTAAGGGCAGACGAAGCTCCATTGAAAACATGGCTAAATAGAGGGCAACAAAAACTGTCATACCTCTGACATCAATGGTCCCACGTCGCTGGTCGGGTATCCATAGCCCCACCGAATTGGGACAGTTGAAGTGGTCCCTCGCAGCGTCTAGTTCTTGACGTGAGAGGGAGGAAACCCAGCGATGACCTTCAAAGATTGAGTGGGGAGCATCTCCTTCAACGCTAGGGTTAGTAGCATCGTCTTCACTATTGACAGGGGAATCGTGGGGTCGCGAAGAACCACTCCATGAGAGGGGCTCGAACCTTTCTCTCTTCTAGTAGCCATGGGTACGCAAAAAGTAGAGGAAAGCAATGTATGAAGAAGGATGAGAAGTTTTGCAGTGCAAAAGGCACGAAGGGTTTTGAACGCGAAGCAAGAGAAGGAAGTGAAAACAAAACTTGTTCAAGAAGATAAGAAGTGAGGGGGAGAAATAAAGTTTCTAGGAGCAATAAATACCAACGGCGGTTGATAAAGGGGCATGCGTATCAACGTGAGGATGAAAGGACTCTGACAGACATAGGAGGAATAATGAGCAAAACCCCAAACGTTGCCCCAAGTACGAGTCTCATCACACCGCGCGCGACTAGGACTGTAAACAAGCCGAGCTTGAGCGAGCATGGGGTGTGCAAGCTCGGCTCGTTCACTACTTGAGTCGAGCTTGAGCTAGACTCATTTGTCAGCCGGGCCTACGAGAACATCTGAACTCGACTTGTGTACAAGGAAAATGAGCTCGAGCTCGATTCTGTTAACAAGCCGAGCCCAAACTCGACTCGAGCTCAGCTCGCTAATGCAAAACTTTAGTGCAAGAAAAAGAAACAATAAAGATCAACCGAAAAGGTAAAATAATAATAATAATAATAAGCACACTGAGATCTAAACAAAATCTCTTCAAATATATCAACATCTATTCGGAAAGGGGAAGAAAACCAACAATCGAAATAAAAAGTTTTTAAAAAAATGTACATTAACTCAAATATGTAGGAAATGAAATTTCCCTGCAGATCCATGATGGAAGAAAAAACAAACAAAAGAGAAAATGAATAGAGAAAAGGAAACTGAAAGAAAAATAAAAAATAATGATCAACCGAAAAAAAGAAGAAGTTAACAACGCTAACATCTAACACGATCTCTCAAAATATATGAAGATTTGTTCGGATCTAAAGGGCAAAAAAAGGGCAACAGAAACAAAAGGAAAAAGTTGTTGACATCTAACACCCAGTGCCCAGCCGTTTCCCATCCACTCCTCATATCAAGCATGGCTTAACGCCATTGTCACCAGCTATGCAGATGAACTGTCGCATGATTTTCTCTCGGTAACCTCTCTCTCTTCTCCCTCAAGGCATGACTTTATGTTATAGTCGACTGTCTAAGAAGTAAGAAAGACTAAGTCTTGGGGATTTGGGAAGGAACAAGATGAAAGGGATGAAGAATCTGGTCTGAAGTCTTTTGGTCAAAAAGGTTAAGTGAAGTGTAGTGGGATTGTAGCCGTTGGATCATGAACCGGGAAAGAAGATGGAAATCACATGTGGAAGCTGCAACACTAGTCTTACCTATGTAGTGGAATGTGGAAACAATGGTGTTGGTCGTGGAGGTTAGACTCTAGAGTACTTAGCCATTTAAAAAAATGTGGAACGACACAAAAGTGCTTGGTTTAAAGAGCTGGACGCTACACACATAGCAACCTCGTCCCAAATTTATTATTTCACCTCACTTGGATACTGTGGTTACATCATTTCACTTTGGGTTACAAAACCAACACCAAATGACAAAATATAAAACCAAATAAAAACAACTAGCACCTAACAAGCCTTAAAAAACACCTGAAAAAAGCACCTAACAAACTCAATTCAATCATGAAAACCAATTATCGACTTTTGAGACTCCATTTGAGCCCACAAACTAAATTAAGATCGCAGATAAGGGAGATCCATTTTGTCCACATTTAAAATACCTTTAAGTTTCCACGGAATATCACCAAAATTATTCCACGTACCAGACTAATGATTCGAGGCCAGTTGAGCAAGAAAATCAGCTCCTGAATTCCCTTCTCTATAAACATAACTTATCTTGACTTGCAAACTTGATAGGATTTTTTGGATTTCGTCCCAATATTCTTCAAGGTACCACATGCCATATCGACCCTTCTCCAACCAATTCACAAGTAAAGAGTCCATCTCAATCTCAACTCTATGTAGATCCAACTCTTTACAATGCTGCAGCCCATAATAAAGAGCTAATAATTCTGCTTCATTATTAGAGCCATGAGGTAACTCTTTGGCGAAAGCCAACCTTAAACAACCCTGCTTATCCCGAATAAGGCCACTCGCCCCCATGCTACCCGGATTTCCCAACGTACTCCCATCCACATTCAATTTAAACCATCCCCTCTTTGACCTATTACATTTTACCAAGCAAACCTGTTTACATACCGGAGATTTATCCCGAATAGAAAAAGTAGCCAGAATTTTATCATCACCATCTTTTACTTTTTTACTCACCCTCAAGCTCAATCCTACCCATGCAATAGCTGTCTTAATTGTGCACCACAATGATTGCATCGAAACTTTTTTCCCTTCCATACGTGCTTTAGATCGCCATACCCAAACAGACCAAGTTAAAATTATTGGAATCAAAGCAAGTAACGTACCTTTTTGAGAGGAATGTGAGGCCCGTCTAAACCAGAGCTCCATAGTAGCTTTCCAAGGCCTAGAGGTGTCATAAGGCATCCCCAAACTCAAAGAGGCCCCGCGCCAAACTTCCACTACTAGCGAGCCAGTGGCCAGTACATGATCTTGATCTTCCATACAATCCTGTTCACAACATTCACATTTAGAAACCATGGGAATGCCCATGCCTTTAATACGTGCATCCACATTTAGGCAAAAATTTAAAGCCTCTCACAATGTAACCAAGTACTTTTTTGGATGCGCTAAGTGACAAATCCAAAGAGCCCATTCTAATTTTGGGGCCTTAAAATGAATACAATCCCAAGCTGATTTCAAAGAAAAATTACCATTCAATGATGGTTTCCAAATCATAATATCAACACCATCCCTATGCTCACCTAAAGATGCCAAAATTTCCTCAAGCTTAGAATCTCCCACCATTTTTCGCAGAAGCTCCACATCCCAACCATTCTGAATTCTACACTCCCTTACTGTGAGACCAGGGAGCTCCGAAATTCCACAGGAATCAATAAGAGGACCTGATTTCAACCAACTATCCCTCTAGAAGGAAACTCGACCATCCCTTAACTTCCACAAGGAATTTCCCAACACCTTAGGTATCACTGCTACTATTCTCTTCCAGAATAAAAAGCCCTTACTAGCAGACTTGACTATCCTTGATATATTTTTCCTTGAAGAAATTTACCCAGACTGAGTTTTGTGTTAATAAATTCCATGCACACTTCATAAAAAGCGACACCTGCACATCTTCAAATTTCCTTAGTCCCATGCCCCTTCAAGGATTGGGTTGCACATCTTGACCCAAGAAACCCACTTCCTTTTTGGCTTACCATTAAAGGAGCCCTAGAAAAAATTACTCATGAGCCGATTAAGGTTAGCCACCACAACCTTTGGAGCATGCAAAATAGAAAATATGTGGATGGAGATACTTGCCACAATATATGCCTTAACAACAGAATGCGAGCCCCAGCCAATAGAAACTTCTTCTGCCATCCTTCCAATAGTCCACGGATCCGGTGCATTAAATCATCAAAATGAGTCACTTTCAGCCTTCCTGAAACTAAAGGTGATCCTAAATACTTGACCCAAAAAGAGCCCTCGGAAAAAAAGTAATTCTCAAGGCACTTCTTTTTTGCACACCTGTAAAATTCTTTGGGAAGAATATCGAAGACTTCTCCTTACTCACCACCTGACCTGACCAATCTTCATACTTAGCAAAAACATTCCTAATGAAGCGAAGCGAAGACTTCTCACCATTAGCAAACACAACAATGTTATCCGCATACAACAAATGAGATATAAGAGGAGTACCCTGAGGATGAGAAAATGAAGCAATCATCCCACTTCCAAACTTATGCTTTAACAATCTAGATAACATTTCTTCCACAATAATAAACAGGTAGGGCAGTAAAGGGTCCCCCTGCCTCAAACCACGCTCACTGGAGAAGAAGTCTTTCGTAGTGCCATTCATAACCATAGAGAACCATGGCGTAGAAATACATTGCCTGATCACTTCACAAACCCGAGGGCCAAAACCAAACAACGACATAACATGTACCAAGAAGTTCCAGTCAACACTGTCATACGCTTTGGCCATATCCACTTTGACTAAGACATTGCCACCACGAACTCGCTTATTCAACAATTGAATCATCTCTTGCGCCAGAGTAATATTCTCAAATATACTTCTTCCAGGTAAGAAAGCTTCATGTTCCAGTGAAATAATCCTATTTAAAATAGGCGACAATCTATGAACCAAAATTTTGAAAAAGACCTTATAGATTACATAACACAAATTGATGGGTCTAAATTTGTCAAATCCAGTTGGGTTTTATACTTTTGAGATTAGCACAATGTAAGAAGCCGAAAAAATGGAATTTTTGGGATTAGCTATATATAGTCGTGCATGCACTTATAAAACGGAATTTTTGTCGTGCCTAATTACCAAGTAGTACTAGGGGGAACACTCCAAATCAAGCATCTAATCTTCTTGGTCAGTTGACTCGTATATATAATAAAGTATATAATATCCATGCTCTATATATTGGAATATTAAATAATAATGTATAAACTGATCGGAATAAATAATACATTAAACAACACTTGTATGCAAAAAGCAGTGAAAAGTTGGTAAGAATGATTCCACGAGCAATAATTGAAGCATTCTTTTATTTTTTATTTTTTTCCCTGTTTCAGCAACAAATTATTAAAGCAAGCTGGCCGATGCTTTTCCACTTGTAATGTTATTAGTTTGTACGTGACATTGATGATGAATATTCATGTCTCGTTTGTGACGTCCATTCTAGTAGCTTATTATATCGGACTGGTTTGTCGACTGAGCCACTTTGTGCTTGAAACTGCTGAATAAATTTATTTTTAATGACCTTAATTAGCTATTAGCCTATTAGATGCCCACTCACGTACTGGCCTTGCGGTTTATCACCAAATATTTTATTATATTTTCCTACTATTAATTAAGCTAATCCTGTAAATGGATTTAGATTTTTTCTTTTTCAGTGTTTAAAACTCTATCTCCTGCAGGGAATACCAATACTGGATTTATTAGCTAAAAGCTTTTAATTCTAAAGTGGAAAAAGGCTAACAATTCCTTTCACTAAATTCTCACAAAAGCTTTCAATGGTATTGCATATCTCACATAGAACACATACGTTACATTACAATCACTCAAGACTCTGGAAATTACTATTAAGTCCATTATCATTAGTTTATTACTTTATCAGCATTTATATTTGTAATGTCTGTTATATCTTTGTAATAGTTGTCGTCATCCCATTGGTTGATAATTATATTTGTATATATTTGTAATACATTTAATACATAGTTATAGAATATAGTGATTTAGTTATAGTGATTAGTATAACCATATAATAGTATTAATATTAGACTATAAGTATTAGTTGTAGTGATTTAGTATAACTATATTAGTATAAATATATTAGTATAAGTTTAACTATAGTCTATATTCGTATAACTACTAATGTCTTATGTACTTATCAAAATTTAGTAATAATATTTGAGTGAGTTTCTTTCTTTTTATATATTATATATAAAACTTAAATATATAAAATATTTTGTATAAAACTTATGTATTCATCATAACTTGTAACTTATAATGTTATATATTTATTGGACCCATGTATTCATCATAACTTCAAGTTCTGTAAGACTAGAAGTTAATATTATAAATTTATATATAGTATATGTAGTGGACTATAAGTAAGACTAAGTCTATATACATAATTATGAATATTATAAATATATATATATATATATCTAACTTTTGGCTATTATATATATATTGTATTATATATGTATAAATATATACGAGTCAAGCTCACAAGTTGAGTCGAACTTCATACGAGTTTGTTCACGAACATTAGGTTGAGCTTTATACGAGTGTGTATCATTTAATAATCGAGCCTAATTTTATGTTTATAAACGGCCCATTTAATATTTGATTTGAGTCGATTTCGAATTTAATTGAGTCGAATTCGAGTTACCTGTCGAGTAATCTGTTCATTTTACAGCCCTACGCGTGATGAGGACTCGCGGGGTAACTGGGAGGGCTCTGGCCCAATCCAAAAGACCCAACACCTCTTTGCAGAAAAGCCCCATAGCAAAACGCACAATGAGGCTTCATAGGGTAATTGGAAGGGCTTCAATTCTAATGAAAGGGCCCAACGACATCTAGTGTAAAAGTCTCATCACACAATGCATGATGAGACTTTGTAGGGTAACTGGAAGAGCTTTAATACCACCATAAGGACTTGCAAGGTTCTACTATGGGCCTAGGTCATGGTAGCCCAACAAATCACTCCACTCAAGGCTCAAACCCCTCTGGCTTGATAGAGCTCATGCTAATTTGTTAAGGGCATGAACGCCCGTCTGCTTATCTTGAGACATTTGGGATATTCATTTATTCAAAGTGAGTAAATATCCCGAATGTTTCGGGATTCAAATTTCACATAGTGGGCAGTTAGTCCAAATGATCCTAAGAAGTCAAAAGCTCTATTTAAAGAATCTAGGTACGTTAATGAAATCTCTAGAATAATTTGACTCTAAGAGGATTCCTATTATTATTGATTTAGGCATTGAAGAGGTCCCATCAAACCCCTCAAGCCACCTTACTCTTTGGTTGCAGGAGATCGGGAGTGCATAGTAGTGAAACACGTCCTTAACAGGTAGAATACTGATTAAAGATTCCTCACCACTATTCCAAGAAAAACTGCATACCATTTACCTTAGTTTTGAGTTTCTTGAATATCTTTCAGCCTTGTCATGTTCCTTTCCAATGCACACTATTTTTTGAAAATGTGAAGTGCCCAACACTAGGCAATTCTGACCATAAACCCATGTAGGTATTTATTTATGTTTATTGGTCTTCTTTGACATTCAACGGTGTGTCAATTCCTGCCATTGACACCTCACATAATAGGTGTTGATGTCTCTTGGTTGAAACACAATTTTTTTTCCAGCTATGTAAATGTGAATTCCCAAAATTAAGCAATTTACCCTTAAACCTTTCCTCAATCAATACTTGGCTAATGATGCTTATCATAATTTATTTAAGATAATTAAAATATGGTCATAATTTATTTTTGTGTAATCTCTTTATTACTAAAGCATTTATCAAAATTTCTCCTTTCAATAGGAAGGGATTAATCATGCCATCCTCAAAATTCAAATTTATTCGTATTTGTCTCTTGATTTACAGAGATGATATCTGTAAAGAGATGACACAGAATCATATGCCCTTCTCAAACCTTTGTCCGAAATTCAACTAAAGTTAAACATCAGAATTTGGCATTTTCTTTTATGAGCATCTTTAGGTTTGATGTTGACGGGTATATAACGTGCAGAGATGGGCTGGCTTCAGAGACTTATCGGAATGGTATTTGAGACAAAGATCCATTCCCTTTGTGTGTGGAGCTCTGCTCATCTAATATTTCGCAGTTTCTTTTTGAGTAATGTTATATACAGTTTTAACTTATACAAGTCAGACAAACTCTCTTTAAAAGAAATTGGAGTCCACCATTAAAAGAATAATTTTTTTTATGTGGGTTTCAAATTTGTCCACTTTTTTTTTTTAAAAATGAATGCAAATATCATTTATCTTCCTTTATAATCCATATTCCAATGTAATGTAACATAGACCCATTCCCTTTGTGTAAACAAAAGACATCCAATCTGAACACAAAAGGAGGCCAATTCTGTCTGAAATTCCTTTTGCTTACATAAGATTTCGATATATTGTTTGGCAAATCAATGGTTTTGTTCTGTTTTTTGGTACTTGATTAAGAAAATCTGTCGTTATCGAATGTAAAGGACAGATATGATGCTATATTCCACATTCTGTTGTGCTCAAGTATTTTCATTTCATCCCATGGTTCTAAACTCTCTATCTGAAGAATTGATTCCTAAACAATGAAGCGATTTGATAACATCAGAGTCCAATTTGACTAGGTATCCTCAAGAGGGAATATGCTCATATTTTCAATTGTTCTATCTTATCCAAACCATTTAAAAGGTAGTTGCCTCGGGTCCATCATTTGAGGCTCCCAAGTTGACAACTTATCTGAAACACCCCACCTCCCCAACAAAAAAAGAAATCTTCAGGGAACAAAGGAAAAGAATAAAAACAAAGACAATCTTTCTTTTGAGCATTTTCAGATGCTTCCAAGTTCCAACATTTATGATTTATTCAGTGTTGATCAGAAGAATTGTTTAAGGAAGAGTGCAATAGCAGTTTTTTCTTGTGGGTTCCTATGGCAGGGCCCGATTATCAAGCCAAATCTACAGATAGGAGTAATATTGTGACAATCTTAGCAGCAGAAGGGGTTCAGTTCCTTTTATCTGGCGAGGAAAAGGTAATCTTTTTTTAAACTCCTTTAGATAAATGAAGGAAAGTTATTCTCCAAAAAGCAACACTGCTTGTAGAAACTGGACGATCATAGCAGAAGGCGTACAGTTACAAAATCTTAAAACCTTGGCTTCCACCAACCTTAAATCAATTGCTTCCAGTTTAGAAATGGTCTCTCTCTTTCAGCTTTTACAGAAGTACTAATATAGATTCTTGGGCTGATCTTGAAAATAGGTACCCTTATCCTCTTGTGATGGGAAGACAACTTGTCTCTTCTTCTCAGCAAACTGGTGCAGAACCTGCAAAACCTTTATCCCCAAACTGGTACAAGTTTATGACATGCTGAGTACAAGATGTGAAAAGATGGAGATAGTGTTTGTTTCATTTGATCATAACGAAAATGAATTCGAGGAACACTTCAAGTGCATGCCATGGCTTGCAGCTCCATTCGACGTGAATTTGAGCAGAAGATTGAGCAAAAGGTACCATGTAAAACATTTGCCATCACTAATTCCATTGAATAGCGATGAAACATCAATTGAAGAGGACTTGGTTGGGTTGATTGAAGACTGTGGGGCTGAAGCATTTCCCTTCACTAGGAGTAGAAGAGAGGAATTGAAGGCTGCTGATACTGCGAAGCTCGAAGGAGGAAAATTAGAAGATCTTTTGGCACACAAAGGAAGAAGTCATCTCATAGCCATGGACGGTAGAAAGGTGATGAACATCATCTATATCTGCCCTTTCTAATTGGCATAAATTGACATGTTCTACTCTTTTGCAGGTTGTAGTGTCTGAACTTGTTGGCAAGACTATTGGCGTCTATTTTGGAGCACATTGGTGCCCACCTTGTCATACCTTCACTGCACAACTTTTAGAAGTTTACAACGAGCTCACGACTTCCGAAGAAGAACTCTTCGAAATTATATTCGTCTCGACAGATCGAGACCTTGAAGAGTTTGACATGAGTCTAAAAAGCATGCCATGGCTGGCTATACCATATTCCGACAAAACACGACATGACCTATGCAGGATCTTCGACATCAAAGGGATCCCTTCCTTAGTCATGATTGGACCAGAAGGAAAACCCATTAGTACAAATGCGAAGGGCATCATCTCCTTGTATGGTGCCAAGGCTTTCCCGTTCACAGAGTCAAAGCTCGGAGATTTGGAAGCCGCTCTGAGGAAAGAAGGAGATGCACTGCCTCGGCAAGTGAATGATATAAAGCATGAGCACTTGCTCAAGTTGGATATGGCCAAAGCATACCTATGCGATTCTTGCAAAAAGAGAGGGAGATTTTGGGCCTTTTCTTGTGATGTATGTGACTATGACCTGCATCCATGCTGTACAGAAGAAACATCTTAAGAATTGGTGGGAGGTGTATGACTTTTGGAGTAAAATATAGATTGGTTAGTCATTTGCGGCTTCACATATACCTCCCACTCTAATAATGATGAATTTTTGTCTCTAGTTTTAGTGGGTGTGACACTGTGACTGACGGGTATGTTATCATCATCAGAAAAAAAGTAACTCTTGTTAGACCAATCGAAACAGAAATTAGACTTCAAATTTCAAATTATTATACTTCTTTCAAAATTTCTCAGCAGCCTTTATTGTTTGGTACATTCCGTTTCCTCCGCAAGCTACTACCCATGTCATCTCTAACTCAAATGACACGTGCTAACCGTGGGAATCACGCATGTGACATGGAGAGGGTAAGCAACAATAGGGTGATGGTTAAGGTTGTTTATCCGGGTGCACGTCGGGCTTGGACCCACCAGGTCAACCCAGGTTATGATCCAGGCCGGTAACCAGTCGAATCCGGATTAAAATTTGGAAATCCATGTAACCGAGTTATATCCAATATTTTTTTACTTTTTAAAAACTTTTATTTTACTAAATTTTTTTTTAAATAAGAAATCACATCATTTTGAGCATAAACTTCATCTTCTTTTTTTTTTTTCTTTTTTAAGTAAACTTGAATTGTGGGTACTGGTTTTAAAACTCGATATTTGCCACATGTATTCGTACCTGCCCTTGAATATAGATGGGTTGGTAATCCAATTATCACCCAAATCAATAATCGCATCCAGAACTCGGTTATCCAAGTTCCGAACCCGGCCAAGAAAAAATATAGCTCAAATGGACAATGCTAGTGATGGTTCTTGGGCTGAGTTGTATCGAATCAAAACTCATGGAGTAAGTGATAAAGAGGTAATAGTTAAGAGGAACAAATGACAATAAGGTGGTAGTTCGCAAGTGAAATAGAATTGGTAATTAGAGCTTTAGTGAATTATGAGCACTTTAATTTCCCCGACATGATCCCAAGAATGAGGACCACATCAATATGATGTTGATTGCAAAGGCCTCAACCTAAAAACGTTTTCCAAAACTCAAGGTGTGAGGGGAGCTACTCCTAGTGATGGGCTTGACCAAATGAGCCAAACCCACACAGCACGGGCAAGCCTAGTGACAACCGGGTAAGAGAACAGGATGGCATAGGCTAAACCATGAAGGACAAGGTCAGCCCATGAAGTCCACATCAAAGCCACAAGGCAACACTCATGGGGCACGAGGTCTAAGCTAGGGAGCCTGACAAGACTACTGGCCAACAAGTCACACGCACAGGATCAAGGACACCCCAAGTCCCTGAGCATCGATGGTTGGAGGAGATTTGGAAGGTGGGGGCGCCTGACCGAGGCCACGCCTCATTAAATGAAGGACGGGGTCGGACACGCCAAGACAAGGGCCCAGGGTTGTCAACAGTCGCGACGATCAGGCATGGATGGCTTGTCACATGGTAGGGAGTTGGTAGAGGATGCGGTCTGGGTATGGAGTGGCACCATCACGATCAGCCTAACAAGGGATCACCCCTACCAAGTATAACTACCTCACCCTCGGGGGCAAAAACACACACATTAGTTGAAAGCTCACACAGATCCCTAGTTTAGAACCCAAACTAACTTAGGCATCGGAGGTATCCCCCACCACCCTGAGCCTTCATTCACTTTGTATGCAGGAACCGACCAAACCAAGAGGGCAGAGTTGCTCGGGCTGTAAAACACAACATCAACAGTGGCACCGTCTGTGGGATTCATCCTATAGAAGCGTGTCCTATGCATGCTGGCATCGATGCATTCCTAGACTTTGTGAAGAGAAGGCCAGTTCGGAACAATGGAGGTAAGGCTCACTGAGATGGGAGACACAATAAAGAGGTTGATAAAGGAAGTAGGAGGCCTCTAATAAGAAAACGCCACACTACAAAGAACTGGTAGAAGGAGCGGAACCCAACCACAATGAACACAGTGAATCCCAGCGCATACTAGAGGTCGTTATGGAGAAAGAAGAGAGACGCAGGATGCTTCTCGAGCTCCAGGAGCTCGAAGACGAGTACATAGAAATGGCCAAGCGTATGGGTGCATCGTCCTTCGTGGACTAGCTGCTCACTAGCACGGACCTGCCTTACTGCGTGGAAGTAATGGTCATCCCTCTCCCTACCAAGTTCAAGGTCCAACAAATGGAAGTGTACGACGGGTCCAAGGACCCACTGGAACACTTAGAGAGGTTTAAAGCCCCCATGACCCTACATGAGTTCCCAATAGAGGTTTAAAGCCCACATGGCCAAGAGTCTGGTTTGAATCCCTACCACTAGGGTCTGTTGACAGCTTCAGTGAGCTGGCCAGTCTCTTCCTAACACAGTTCATGGCCAACCGAAAGAGGAGACTACCGACCGCCTACCTTATAACGGTAAAGTAACATGATGACAAGAGCCTGAAGTCATACCTCTACTGATTAAATCAAGAGCGTATGACCATGGACGACCAGGATAAGAAGATCACTCTGGCAGCCCTGCTAGGGGAGATCTAGCCACGAAACCCATTCATGATGGAGATAGCACAAAAAACCCCCACGACTCTGAGAGAGTTCATGGACCGAGCTGACGACTTTATAAGCGCCGAAGACACCCACTGGGTTTTGATGACGCCTTGGAGAACAAAATTGGAACAGGAGAACAAGAAAGTCATGGACCTTCACAGTGGGGCGAACTGTGAAGGAAATAAGAAAGGCGCACAGGAAGTCAAACGACGGAACGAGGCACTAGCTCAGGTGCGTGGTAGACCACGCATGCACACAAGTATGGCCATGGAAGGAGACCGCCTCCCGAGCTCGTGGGAGGAACATCAATGAGGTCAGGAGAGTGGCAGATACTACACCTACCATCGGTTGGACTAGCATCGCACCGAGGAGTGCTATACGTTGAAACAAAGAATGGAAGAATTTGGGAACTTGCTGGAACAACGACGTGAAGGGGATGAAATGCATATACAACGATCAAATGGCCACCCAAGGCCTCTGCAAAGTGAGAACCCAAGGTGATAAAGGGCCAGAAGGGGGCCCAAAGGAGCCCATGGCTTCAAGTCCCTGTCAAGGTAGGACCCTGATAGGCGAAATCAAAACGATTGCGGGGGGATATGCTGGAGGAGGACCCACCTCATCCACACGAAAGGCCCACGTCCATAGGGCTAAGTACAAGGAAGTATTCATGACAGGAAGAGCTGCGACCAGTACCAGGAGGCATGTAGGGGGAGTCGCCATAACGTTCAATGAGAAGGACAAAGAAGGCATCCCCCACCCCCATGATGATGCCCTGGTGGTCACTGTGCAGGTTGCCAACTTCACCAAACAAAGAGTCTTGGTTAACAATGGCAGCTCAACAAATATCTTGTTCTAGGAGGCCTTCGTTAGGATAAGAATCAGTTTGGAGCAATTATGCCTTGCGCCGATGCAGCTCAAAGGTTTCGCAAGAGATATCATCCATCCAATGGGAGTCATAACCCTATCCATCCTAGCTGAGAAGGCCCCCAGGACTTCAGCTACGATGGCAGATTTCCTAGTAGTGAAGACCCCATCCTCATACAACATGATATTGGGTTGCCCAACTTTGAACAATTTGAAGGTGGTAACATCCATGTACCATCTCAAGATGAAGTTCCCTACCGACGACTAACAGGTGTTGGCCCAAAAATGTTAAGCATGGGTGCTGCGGCATAAGGGGAAGGAGGTCAAAACTCTCGAAGAAGCATGAGAGGTCGCCAGACCACCCTTGCCGCCCACCTTGGCCAAATGGGACAATGAAGTCCAAGACAAGCAAGAGTTACTGCAGTCTATTGGCATAAACCAGATCATGGTTGGGTCAAGTTAAACATTGATGGAAGCTACTTACGAAATCCAGGTGAGTTGGGAGCCAGTGGAATATCACGAGATGAATACGGCAACGTGAAGTTTGTATTTACTGCTCGTTTGGGCAGGGGAACCAATACAAATGCAGAGCTTCAGGTGTTATTATTGGGATTACGTAAATGCTGTGATTTGAGTGTTGTTAATATTATTTTGGAACTTGATTCCTTATTGGTGGTCAATTGGTTGAAAGATGGGAAGTGTAGCTTATGGTATCTGGAGGATTTTTGAGATGAAATTCTTGGGATTTGATCAAATCTTAATTTTCGGTTCCAACATGTTTTCAGGGAAGGAAATATGGCAGCAAATTTTTTGGCTAGGATGGGAAGTAGTGGATGTAATGACGAATGGTTGTCACAAGATAATATACCAATTTTGCTTAAGGGAATTATTAGGACTGATCGTAGCGGCTTGCCTTATTTGCGTAAGTCTAAGAAAATTGGTGAAGGGTATTTGAGTTGGTTTTTGTGATTGCGTATGGAGTTTTATTTTTTATTTTTGGAAATTTCAGTTCTGTATAAGGTATTCATCCACCAAAAGTGAGGGTTTTAATAAAATTGGGAGGGGTTCGCTTGTGGATAGGTGGATCTCGGCTCTTCTAAAAAAAAGTCCAAGACAAGCAAGCGCTGCGGCAGGCAGATCCCAATGAGCCCTTGGAATTGAAGTTATCGACTTGATCCATAAACTCTCACAGCATAGCGAGAGTCCTCCTTGCCAATTTTGCCATGAACTGAGATTGGGGCCATACCCTTCCTAAAAGTGCTGTCAAAGTTATCTTCTCCTCTTGGTCGTCAGTAGTCATTCGCTCTTTGTTAAATCTGGATAGGTATGCTTTCAAACCTTTATCTTCCCCCTGCTTGATGGTAAGGAGATACGCCATGGGGCATCTCCTTCTTCTGCTTGCCACAAACTAAATGAAGAACAAACGGGCCAACTCCCCAAAGCTTTCTATGGATCTAGGCGCCAAAGATCTGAACCATATTCTCGCAAGTCCCTTCAAGATCAGCGGGAAAGCTCTATAAGTCACTTCTCTTGGAAAACCATGCAGGGTCATGTGGGCTCTGAAGGGCTCCAAGTGTTCAAGGGGGTCCCTAGTCCCATCGCACATGTCCATGAGGGGAACTCGGAACTTCGATGGTAGGGGTACAACCATCACCTCCTCACTATAGGGTAGGCCCGTGCTAGTAAGCAGTTGGTCTATCAATGACGACGTGCCCATCTTTTCTACCATCTCTTTGTATTTCCCTTTAAGGTTACGCAACTCATTATGCATGTTTCTTCTTTCTTCCTCAGCATCACTTCCCCCTCCTGCATTTCTGGATTCTATGTGCTCACAGTTGCTTGGCCCTACATCGTTTTTTGGTTTGTTAGTAGCTACTCTGAGTGTCTCGTTCTCTTTTCGGAGGGTCTTTATTTCGGTAGTTAGCTTTGCTACTAGTTGCTCCATCATCATGAGCCTTTCTTCCATGTTTGTCGATGTTGCTTCTTCCTATCCTCGAGTTGTTTGAGAACGTGTTGTCGTAGGCATACGAATGACACTTGAAGTCTATAGAGATCCCACAAATGGCACCACTGTTAACATCAAGTTTTGTACACCTTCGGGTCAGGTTCCAGCAACTCGGGTCTTGTTCCTCGCACCTGCACACTTAAGAAAATAGATAGAAAGAGTGGCCTTGGTAGAGGCCAGGGAGTCTCCAATATAAGTTAGTATATCTCCTTAATAGTTTGTGCGAGAGTTTAGAGAAATCAGAGAGAGTCATTCGTACCTAGAGGTTGTGATTTATACAAGGTTTTTGGGTGAGGACACCTCGTACCTTGTCTTATGGTGCTCATGTTGTCTCGACAATGTTTGGTTAGAATCCTAAAATGCGGTGTGGCTCCTGGGGTAGCGCATTAATGTGGCGTAGAGTTTGGAGAATGAGACCATTAATGCGGCATGGCTTCCTAACTAAACTTTTGCCTATGAGTGGTTATTGCCGAGTCTCTCCATACCTGTGGTCAGAAGATCAAGGGTCCTCCGCATCTTTCACCCACCTGCCTATACAGGCTTCCAAAGGTCGGCGTTACTGGGACGTGTCAAGGCAGCGAGTCCCATCTGTCCCAATCGTTCGTCTTTCCTGCACGAGGGTTGCTTCTCGAGTTGGTTTTGCTTATGGGACAGGCTCCCTACAAAGGCCTAGTGGCTTCTCTTATAGGAAGATTGTTGCATCAAGTTGGGCTTTCCCAGACCTCCCTTTTTTCCTCGAGGCCCCTCATGGGCTCATTATTTGGGCCTGTTGAAATAAGGGAAAGGATTGTCCCCTTACTCTTTTAATTTTGTTTTATCAGTTGACATTCAATGCTTTTTCCCCTATATATTTATACTTTTTTTTATTAGAACAATGTTTCGACTAATCCCTGAGTGCACAGGGCACCGGCAAGGAGCTTTCGCAAGTAAGGGTTGCTATTAAGAGAGCTATTAGTTGGCTTGGTTCACATTAAAAAAAAAATGGTTCATATTTTGGTAAAGACATTGATGCATCATCTCTGCCTCACCAAAAGAAGTGAAAGAAAGCAATCCTTCCTCATATAGACAAATGAGGATCAAGTGTTCGAGAAAATGTCTCACTCGCGGTGAGAGCATCTTTGCGAGTCTATGATTATATAAACTATATGTACAAGTGTAGTCGTTAAGATCGAAGTTGTATAGTACTATTACATAGGAGAAAAATAATGGATTTAATTAAAATATATAACGAGATTGTTTTTCCAAGTTTTGATTTTTGTAGCTGTTCGGTATTTTTTTCTTAGTTTCCTTGTGTTTGTAGCTGTTGTGTATGTTGTTTGGTTTCGTTATGGGTTGAGTAGGTTGCATTATCATCTTCAATATCTTAGTCTCTTCTATATGGCTACCTCCCTCTTCGCCTACGCTTTGAACAATCTCTTAGCATAGCCTACTTAGTAGCTCTCATAGCATAGTCGTATAATGATTCGTTTGCTGAATTCACAGGTTTGAAGAAAGTTTTTTTTAGTTTCTAATTTTAGTTTATGCATTTGGTCATGCATTGCCCATTAAACAAAATTTAGATCCAATAAAATTATCCTATGTTCTGACCTTATTGATATGGGTCCAATACAAGTATACTTATCTCAGTGCAATATTTTTATTAATGTAGGAAAACATGCCAGTGTTATTATTAGACAAAATACTAGTCACTTTGCACAATATTCATTCATTTTCGACATAATTTTAGAGAGGCTAATATGATAGCATATTTTTTGGCAAAAAAGGGTACGATGGGTAGAACCGTTGATTTTATAGCTGAAGATTTGGTGCAAGGATAGCTACGGGAAATTGTTAGACTAGACTAACTGGGTATTCCATATATTTGTTATTCATGTTTTTATTTTTAATGAAACGTTGTAATCACGGTTTCCCTCCACCTTAGCAAGGGTTTAATAATAAGAGGCTTGCCCTCGTTCTAAAAATAAAAAATAAAAATCACACTATGCAGGAGTTTTTGCCTAGTATGACTCAACTTGACTTGTAGGTTACCAAGCGTAGCAGCCTCACTTAGCTGATTGGTTATTGTCAAGCTTATTCTTTGCTTATTTAACTACTGAGTTTTGATATATGGATTAAGCTCTACTTGATTGTTTTGATTTTTCTAAGCATATTCTTCACCCCGCTTAACTACAGGTTGTTGCTGAGCATACCGTCCTCGCTTATTCCGAGTATTTGCATCTCATCCAGAACAAGATTATCAGTTTCTTATGTACAATGCTCAATTTAACTCACCGCATGCAGATTGCAAAATCATCAAGCCGTACGTCTTATTTTTCTAGCTTCATCTTCTTCTCAAGAGGTTTTTGTTCAAGAAGGAGAAAAGTTTATAGTTTTACTAGTAAAATCCGAAAAGAAAATGAGGAAAACAAGTTGATTGTTGGTAACGTTGTCCCATTTATATGCATACGTAAACCATAACTGGTTCCTCTTATTATCATTTACAATAGTGTCTCTCTACTAGTTTTCCTCATATTTTGTGCTTGAATGTTCCGGTTTTCATCAAAAAGGTATTGATGTAAAAATAGACTCCATTCTTTTTCAAAAGTATTGCACGGCGCTTAAGCACTCTATAACTATATCTACACTACTATTTTTAGTAGTTTCTAAGTGTAAACTGTCAGTTTTTGGTCGTTTGAGTGTGTTAACAGTAATGTGTCCGTTATGATAGTTTGGAGTGCAAAATATGAAGCTCCTGGTAGTTTTAGGGTACAAAATTCCACTTTTCTCTAAATTTAAGGGGCATACAAGCTGCTTGTCATAAGACAATCTTACATTTGAAATGTAACTCAAGTAATAACATGGCAAACGTTTATGTCTCGCTAGAATTTTCTACTATCAACACATAGTCAAATATTGTTGACAAGAAACTTTATTTATGAAAAGAAAGTACTATTTTCCGCCTTAAAAGCCAAGAAAAGAAAAAAAAGAAAAGAGTGTGAAGCATAGGGGAGGATTGGCTACTTGGGTTCAACTCTTGTTGAGCTTGTATATGCACCACTATAATCAAAGGCATCAATGCTGCTAACATCCTTTTTGGGACAAGGATCATTGTAAGGTTGCTTAGAAGCATCCGTTGAAGCTCCAAAGTCAGTTGTAGATGTGTTTGTAGCCACCCCATCGTTCTGTAATATAGTTTCAAGTGCCTTTACTACTTCACTCATTGTTGGACGGTCTTCAGGTAAATCTTCAACGCTTTGCATGCTAATTTCCAAGAATTGCCCAAGCCCTATAAGATTTGTTGTGTCTCTAATGGATGAATCAATCAACTCCCGCAAGCCATAGTGCTCTTCATCGTCCTTGTTCATCATCGTTCTTACTTGACGGACGATGAACTTTCTCTTCTCAATTGGTCGCTTGGCTGTTAGCAGTTCAAGCATAAACACTCCAAAGCTGTAAACATCACTCTTCTCAGTTAACTGTTGAGTCTGGTAATATTCAGGATCCAGATAACCCTGCAAGTAGAAGGCATTTTCTAAATATTAAAATCAAGAGAGGATCCCAATGAATGTAAAAACTAAAGTGTATTACACAGACATTTTTACTTTTATTGTATGATTGCAACGATGTGCGTGTACTCTCTCTCTCAGGTCAAGACCTTGCAAATCTATTAACCACAATCATTATGCAGAAGTTAAATCCTTGACTATCCTAAAGGCACTTGGTTCAATTGTGACAACACATTCACTAGCAGTAAGTTAACTTTGGTAAGTGAACTTGAGAGGATCTTGTGAAGAATTAAAAAGCAACATAAATCCTAGAGTATCATGTTGATACAAAACAACTTTTCCTTTTCCCTCTACATTGTTTCTCGCAATATATCATATTGAAGACCTCAATAAGCCCTAAAATCACAAAAGGGAAATCTCCTACTGGACAGGAGACTTGCACAATCGTCTATTTTAGATGAAAGCCCTAAAGGATTGCATTTCTTGACATACCAAGAAATCCTAGTAATAATAGGAACCCTAGCCCTGCTAGGAAACCCAACCACACTAGAAAAAAACAAGAACAACCATATAAACCCTCTTGAGACCATTGTCGACATCATAGGTCCAATTAGAAACATTTTAGTCCAGCAAGAAAATAAAAATACTGTGTTAAGCCCAATTAAAGGGCTGCCAACCCAGTAGAAGCCTAGCTGATGAAATTATAAGGGCCCGACCTTGGTCCTAAAACCCCAGCCAAGTTGTTCCTTTAACATTGGAAGTTCTATTTCCCCCTAGGAAATCAAAGAAATCCCAACTCATGCCTGCCCAATAGCCCCATAATGCTAGGAAGCCTAATCCTACACAAACATGGAGTCCTAGCAGCCTTAGGACTTCAAGTTGCCTAATTTCTCAAATAGTGTAGGAATCCTATTTCAACATTAAAACTTTGAAAAATAATGCTGCTAAACAAGGACTCCAAGTCCTAGTAGGCATCAACGAAACCTAGGAATCACAATCTCTATAAACAGGAGGTTGTATGCAACCCCTTCAAAGTCATCCAACCCCAAGGGTTTTTCAGAAACTCATTCTCCTAACTCTCGGAAAGTGTCGTCAGTCTTAAATAAGAATAGGAAATTCTTCACCAACAATTGCTCATTGTCATTCACTATATATAAAGCAAATCATATAGTGGGATTACCAAAATAATGATGATGATAACAACAACAACGGTGCTAATAATAGTAAAATCTAAAAGAAAATATACGGTGGAAGCAGGCTGCATGGCTTTCACTTAAGTAGTTAGGCAGACTCCGATGTCTCATAGTTAAGTTTGTCCATGCATTACCACCACCGAAGTCCTTAAAACCAGTTTATTTTCCACACACTCATAGATTCATTTTCTCACAGACTCCTTTAAAACAGTTTTACCATTGTAGAATCTTTTAAACGTGGCTCATGTGTAGGTTTTTAAGAGTAGCAAAATTCTCTACCCTTGAGAGGTCAGGAGATGCTACACATATAATAGCGTGTATGGCAACACTTACCATCGTGCCTTTGACTTGAGTTGAAATATGGCATTTCAAAGCATCTGATACTAGCTTAGACAAGCCAAAATCTGCAACCTTTGCGGTCAAATTTTCATCCAACAGAATATTCGTAGACTTAACATCTCTATGGATGATAGGAGGATTAGCAAGCTCATGTAGGTAAGCTAATCCTCTGGCTGAACCAAGAGCAACATGGAGTCTTCTCTTCCAATCAAGATAAATACCAGATTTTCCTACAATTCATATTTAGGCAAATAGTTTCCTATAGATTAGACATTTGCAAAGAGGTAATTAAATTCATATGAAAGTACGTACCTGATAAGCTATCTCTAATTGTTCCATTAGGCATAAATTCGTAGACCAGCATCTGCTCTCCTTGTTCGAAACAAAAACCCACAAGACCAACAAGATTCTTGTGATGAACTCGGGAAAGTAATTCAATTTCAGTCTTGAACTCAAGCGCACCCTGCGTTGATCCTTGTTGAGCTCTTTTGATAGCAACAACTTGTCCATCAGAAAGCATCCCTCTGTAAACCTGGGGAGAATATAAAAACAGGATCAACAAACAGTTCTTGGAAGCGAATTTTTGCAAAATTTGGACTCATGAATATTGAGACATTTACCTGGCCAAACCCTCCAGAACCTATCACATTTCTCTCGGCAAAATTATTGGTGCACTTTTGGAGTTCATCATTAGAGAACAATCTTGCACCTTTTAACTGTGGTGCACCAGTGCTATCATTGCCACTTGATGCCCAAGTAGCTAGGATATGGAGAAATGGTTAGATACTTAGTCTTGAATTTGAACTATAACAATCAATTACAATAAAATTTATTTTACGTATAAATTACCAAACGGTTCACTTGATCCAATGGCTTCTTCTGCACGTTTCTTTTGTCGAATGGCATATATCCCTACTCCCAGGAGCCCCAGTACCAAAATGACACAACAAATTGCTATCCCAACCACTACACCAGTGCTAATATAAGTTTTTCCATGTTTGGCTGAAGAAAAATTTCATTGTCAGGTAGAGATATAATTTTCTCTCTCTCACACACACAGAGCAAAGATATGATTTGAACCTGGGAAAGCATAAGGATATGCAACGAAATAATAGGGTCCAAACATATGAGGTAGCTTATGTGCTTGATAAGTCAAGGAGAACCCGATTCTCTGAATCTCTGATCGATTAAAGTATTTTCCGATTGATGGAAAGAGTGCCAATTGCATTTGAAGATAGTCATCAGAATTGAACCTGGTATCTTGAATATAAACTGAACCCGGAAGGAGACTCAGGTTCACCCACAAGCTAATTTCCAGTAAATGAAATACAGTTACATTGGACAATTCCCTGAAAAGGGGTCCTCTAAAATATAATGTCCCTTCATATGGATAGGCGCATGCACAACTTTGAGGGTTGCACTTTTGATTAAGAGGACATAATGTACTTCCACAATTATCAAGGCTAGTAGAATAGGGCTTTGTTGGTTGTTGCTGTTGATGGCAGTAAGAATCCTCCAAGATAGTAGAGTGACACACTGGGTTTCCTACTAGTCTGAAGTACATCCAATTGACAAAGAAGGTTGATGGTCAGAATAAAATACACAACAAATTTTGGAAATTGAACAATTTAGAGCCATGAGTACACTCACATTACGGATTTAGGGTAATTATTGCTCACATTTACAGAAGAAATGTGGTTGTTTTGTAAATCAACAAGCTTTAGTTGTGGACTGATGTTTTCACCCATGTCCAATGTGGCATTAAATTTGTTGTTTTTCAATTTCCTGAGAATTGAAATCAAGTATGAGTTATCAAACTGTCAGTTTATTTGATTTACCAATAATATATCAACTTACACTTGCTGTATTTGTGGAAAGCTAAACAGTTCTCGTGGTACAGGCCCTTGAAGTGATCCATATTCCATAATGCTGTGCACCAATCGCATAAAGTTATTGCTAAAATATGAGGAAGTTTGTAGAATTTTCATCTGTGAAAGATTGAAGACTTACAGTGTGGTGAGTGATGATAAGGTTGAGAACCACGTTGGAGCTTCTGATGGTTCAAATGAGTTATTACTAAGGTCCCTGGTAAAATAAACAATCATACAAAGTTCATCAGTGCATACAAAGAAGAAATTACTCAAAAATGAAATTGGCAATTGCAAGCAACACCATGCATCTACTTACAAGTAATTGAGATTCGTCATTTGAGTTAAGTCTGGTAAAGCGCCCATCAGATTATTTTTCGCTAAATTCCTAAGATGATATCAAGAAGGAGAAAGCTGGTAACCACCAGTATATATGATCATATTAAAAAAACACCACCACTATATAAATGTTGTGAAAAAGTACCCACAATTCAACGATATTTGTTAGGTTGCTGAGATCTGGTACACTTCCTGTCAGAGCATTTCTGTCAAGCCGACTGTTGCAAATTGGAATAGTTTTAATTCTCAAGAATGGTACCAGAGAGGGGACATGTACTGAAAATTAAGGTTAGTTGAATAACACCAATGTGTCATTAAATTAGAGTGTATTTTACTCACAGAACTTCAAGACTTTGTACAAGTCCCACTGTTGGTGGGATACTTCCAGAAAGTTGATTTCCATTAAATAATCTGTCTTTGAAGAAAGCATTTAGAAGTAGAAGAAAGCATTTAAACCATGCATGAAAATAAACTAATAGTTGGCAACTTACATGTGTATCAATTTCATATTAGAGCTGAATAGTTTGCCTGGAATGGAACCTGAAAGCTTGTTCTTATTGAAATGGCTGCAAGTTTGAATACATCACATTATTCTTCTTTCATGGATGCAATAATCAACGTTTTGTATCCTTAAACATATTCAAATTCTTGAATTTATCTTAATAATAGATTGAACCCAAGATTGGGAAAAGAAAAAGATTAAAAACTCACAAGTGTTTAGCCTTCAAAAGAAGGTCCAAGCCTGGGTCCATGGAGGTTGATATCGGGAGAGGTCCTGTCAACATATTATCTGCGATGTCTAGCCAGTAGAGTTTGGAGAGTTTACCCAAAGATGGAGGTATCTTTCCAGTTAAGTTGTTTGAATTGAGAGCCCTGAGAGGGAGAGAGTATTGAATAAAGTATAAAAGTACTAATTATTAGGTACTCTGACATATATATGGACACGCGGTACTCATTTTATGATAGAGTGCCATACCAATCAAAATTAAGGCCTACACAAAAAATTATAATTATATGGCATATTGTGATATAATTGAGTATCACGTCATTCTTGGAGATAGAGAAAAAATGCTGGCATTGCGATTCATGTAGTGATCTTATAAGCATTAGAAGATCTTACAAAAAGTAGAGTTCTGAAAGATTTCCCAATTCATCTGGAATATCACCACCGAAGCTGCAACCAGCTAGCATTCTGAAATATGAAAGACAAATATATATATATATATATATATATATATATATATATATATATCTCACTGTTACAAGTTACATGTAGGGTTTGATGGATGGGAAATAGGAAACTAACACTTGCTTAATGGATCTTACAGGATAGTTAGCTTTTTCAAATCCCCTAGCCGTGGAGAGAGCGAACCTGTGAGCCTGCGGTTAAATGATAGGTCCCTGAAATTTAATAATGTTAGTAGCACTTCAAGGCACATATATCGCACATGCCCAACAAGCCATTAAGAGAGAAAAAGAAAATTATGTAGAATAGAAAAATATGCATTAACTCAGTTACTCAGACTTTTGGAGTATGTAGTTATTTCAATATTTTTGAGAAGAGAAAGGACGGGCTAAAAGACTTTCTAGTATTTTTTGTTTTTAAAAGAATAAGCCTATTTGCAGGTGTCATTTTTACACCCTCAATTCACCATTAAATTGGGTCTGGCAATATTAATAAAAATAAAAAAAATTCTATTTTATCTTTTTTAGAATTAGAACTATGATGAATCGGCCTATAGCAAGTGGTTTGTTGACAAACCAATTTTACAAGTAGCAAAACTCTTTTTCATTAAGAATATGCATGTGTTTTCATTCAAAGAAAAAGAAATTAGAATAATACTTACAATGATGTCAATTCAGTGAGTTCCCCAATGTCACCTTCAAGCTTCCCTTCAAGGCCCATCGTTGATAATTTCCTGAAGAGGTTTAAAAACAACGGAATCAAAGTTTGAATAGTTTCCTAATTGGTAACTAATTCACACGGAAAAAACCCTAGTATAAATCCTCTTTTCCCCACAACAGTCCCTCTATCAAACAACGAATTCTCACAGCCAGAACCTCCCCACGTGGAAACCAAAATTTCCTACACAGATAGCCGAGACACCATTCTCACCAACCCAGGCAGCCACCTCGCCGGAAAACACCACAGAATCTGCCGACCCAGCCTGCTGAACTCAGACGCATGTCCCTCCTCCCTCGGTAAGCCACGTCGACCACTCCCTCTCTCTGCTTTGCTGATTCTCCGTGTGAAGCACCAAACTAATTTCTGTTCTCTCCCTATGTCGCACCACCATGTTCAGAGGGAGCCTCCATTTGGGCCGCCGTGACTCCCAGCCAGCCACCCAGACCCACCGTCGCAGTTGGTTCTCCTCTCTCTCGGTGAGCATCGCACGATCTTCCACTCCCATAAGCTTATGTGCTTCTCTTCTTTTATTTCTTTTGTTTCAGCCTTTCCCAAAAAGCCCATTTATTATTATTGGTTTTACAAAAACAATTCTACTACCCGGCGTTGGTACTTGTTGCGGAACGAATGCCACGTAACTTTTATATTATTATTTTAATAAATAAATTTTAAAAAAAATACAATTTCAAAAATCTATTAAGCGCCAAACTCAATCCCTGTTTTCATCTCAAAAATTCTTTGAAATCCTCTTCATTCCTTAGCCAAACTCATCCCAATTTTGCATCAATCATCTCGTCTTCATACTTTCGTGCCATTGAACCCGCACCGTTGTGCCATCAAACCCCCATCTGCGTCGATCCACAATAACAAGACTTCTAGGCCTGCATAATTGTATATGTTTACACAAGTTCTTCTTTCTAAGGACTCATACTCGAGAGTTTGGGATTTGCTTAAATTCGTTGGGTAATGCATCTCTGAGTTGGCTTTTTCATCAATTTAACACTCATTTTCTTTGAAATCCAACCACACAAGTTGATTTTTTGCTTTGTATTTCAATACTCTAGTACCAAATCTTGGTCAGAAAAATGGGTTGCTATAGCAGCAAGAGAAACTCTCCAAAACCAATTGTAAATAGTTGAAAACGGACTGGATGGGTTTCGCAGAGTTTCCTTTTGCCAAATCAAAAAGAGGACGAACGAATGGATCTCGATTTCATGAGATGGTGCAAACACACTATTTTAGTAATGCTACACGTGGCCCCACGGGTATGCGGGGGTACCCCTCCTGGGTAAACAAAAATGCCTTGGTTTTGGACTGTTTTGGATTCAAAGATAAAATGAGATAATTTTAAATAAAATATAAAAATTGAAAAAATTATTATTAGAATATTATTTTTTAATATTATTATTGTTTTAAAATTTGAAAAAATTGAATTGTTTATTATATTTTATATAATAATTTGATAAAATTGAAATGATAAAATAAGATGAGATGAAACACTTTTCGAATCTAAAAAGAGCTATGTTTTAAACCTGTTGAGTATGTGTGGGTTGATCTGTCATGTGGGCTTGATGTTTAAATTGGGCTGGTTGTATTTTACAGAAATTGTTTTAGTGACTTTAAAGTCTTGTTGTTTTTATAACACTTTTCAATTCATCTCATTTAATCATTACAATTTTTATAAATTTTTACTCAAAATAAAATAAATAATTCAACTTTTTCAAATATCAAAAAAATAATAATATTAAAAAAATATATTCTAACAATATTTTATTCAATTTTTAACTTTCATCTCATCTCATCTCGTCTCATATCATCTTCATGATATGTGTTATTTTAATATATAGCTGAATATTTTAGTTCATGATATATGTTAAATTCAGTAGAACGCTATGACACGTTTTCTAGAAATTTAGTAACATCTAGTACTCGTATAGGTAACGAGTTATGAAGTAAAATTTAAGTAAGATTCAATAAGCAGTGCTAAAAGTAAGTAGCATGCTCATAATTTCTGATTTTTCATGAAAATATGTGATGTTACCTACGCTACGGGCCAATTCAAAATTAGTCCCTTTTCACAAACCTCAATGAATTACACAGATAATATGCTTGTGAATATGACTATTGATGCTATGTTGATACGGATTATTGTTGGATGGATGAGATGTTATGAAAATCACATGTATGCCATATAATGTTTAGATCATGATATGTCATGCCTATGCTATGCTCTATTTTGTAAGACTAATGTTAATGTATCATGTTAATGTTATGTAATAGGGGGAAGATGTTTACAAGGCAGTAACCCTAGAATTGTTGCAAGTAACTCCATCCCAGCTGGGTAATCCACATGGATCTGAATGCCCCCAGCTTGGTGGTGTGTTTTTCCACGCGTCCTTCAGGGCGTTGAGTACAGCAACTGCATGCACCATGGTAAAATGTTTAATCATCAACTAATTTTAAGATCGATCACCAAAAAAAAAACAAAAGAAGAAAGAAAAGCAAGCTATATAAATTCCTACAACAACCAGAAAGCCATAAAGAGCAGCAAAAGTGTCTTCGACAGTAGACCTAAGTGCTTTAAGGACTATCTAAATTCTTAATTGGATAAGAAAATTCAATCATTTCTCGGAGATTTAGCGGTGTTTGGAAGATGAATTCAACTCAACTCACCTTAAACTAATTATTGATGAGACTCACTACTTTTTTAATTTTTTATAAAAAAATTAAACACATCTCAATTTAAAAAATTTAAACTCATTTCAATGGGATGCAGAAAATACTACTTTTTACAATTTAACTAAACTCATTTCAATATCTAAACGTACTTTAGTGGTAAATGTTAAAATAATTCATGAGGTTTTGCCTCTAATGATCAGATTCATTCTTGATTTTTAATTTTGAAAATTTTAGGTTTGTCTGGATAGTAAGTTGAGATGAGATGATTTGTGAATAATAGTGAAATAATTTGAATTAAAATATTTATGGTTTGTTAGTCCACTGTTAGAATTGTTAGGTACTCAAACACCAATAAATATTTAACACATGAAAAAACAAAAAAGCTATATAAAACTGTTTGGATAATAAGATGAGATAAGATGGTTTTGGATAAAAATTGAAAGTTGAATAAAATATCATTAAAATATTATTTTTTTAATATTATTATTGTTTTAAGATTTGAAAAAATTGAATTATTTATTAGATTTTGTGTCAAAATTTAAAAAAATTATAACGATAAGATGAGATGAAATATTTTTTTGAATCCAATCAAATCCTTATAAGCAAACTACAATAACTATTGAACCGTACGTAAACTTTACGCTTCTAAAATTTATTGAGTTTGGAGAGGATTGAGTGGCCAGAGAAATTAGAAAGTATCAGGCTTCGAAAATTATTTATTATAACATAAATAGATATCATGAAACCAATTTTTGGGTCGATCGACTTTGACACTGATAAGAGACAACACAGTATTCCTAGATTATGTATCAAAAGCACTCATGATATTATCATGAAAAACGCGTAAAAAAAAAAAACCAAGAATACTCATGTCCCAAGAGACAACCCAAACAATAACGAGGAAGCAGTAAATTATATACGAAAGTCGGACCAAGTTTCGTGAAAGCCTTTTTCAGGACAACAAACATTTGTACGTTGAACCAGATGAAGAATATATATATATATATATATATATATATGGCGGCGTGGTCTGTTACATACCATCATGAGGATCAGTAAGTGAGCAGCTGAAGTGAATTCCTGAAAGAAACAAAGCCAGTAAGAGCAACTGCAACTTCATGCCGATCGACTTCCTGCACATCTCTCTCTCTCTCTATGCTATCTCTTCTCTCTCTGTGTGCGCGTGCGCTTAATATCTCACCAAACGTTCCTATATCAAAGAAGAGATAAGTCTACGTACAGGTCTTCCGCGTCTTTGTCTTCTTAGTGGAGGACTTCGGCTAACTTTGAAATTTTTAGTTGAGAAAATTATCTTAATTTATCTCATTTTATTATTATAATTTTTATAAATTTTTATATATTATATAATAAATAATTTAATTCTTTTAAATTATAAAATAATAATATTATTAAAAAATAATATTTTAATATTAATATTTTATTTAACTTTTAATTTTCATCTGAATTCATCTTATCTCAATTTGTTATCCAAATCCAACCTAACTAGCTCATCCCCTGCTCAATAATAGACCGACGGATGATACTGTAATTCACTCCTCGATGACTGATATTTTCAGTGCTGATTTGGACCCTTTAACGTACGTTTCCCTCGGCAAAACGGTAACTACAGTGACAAATATTGTCGTCATTATCATTTAGTTTGCTACTTAGTTTAAGTGTTAATATCATCGTTTGTTTACTTAGTTGAAGTGTTAATGTATTGACAGTTGTTGACTGTGATATAGTACCATTTATAAGAAATCAGGTATTTTTGAACGCTCAAAATTATCACAAATATTCTTAATAATCGCTACATTTGATCAATTGTAGCAATTTTTAAATCGTTACATTTTAGAAGAAATAAAATTAACATTTTTTTATCAATTTTAACGATAGAAAAAAATCGTTATAAAAAGTTACTATCTGCGATATTTTAGTCTGTCTCAAAAATCGACTGAAATAACATTTAAATTTATTATTTAATCGTTGAGAAAACTCAATTGTGGCAATATATATCGTTGCAAAAGGGTAATAAATCGTCGCAAACGACTCAATATTTTTTCTGTAGATTTTAAATTATTTTCACGATGATATATTTTCAGCGGTTAATTTTCATCAAAAATAGTTTTTGTGGCAATCACATATCGTTGCAAATAAGTATTTCTAGGGAAAAAATTTTTTACTACTTGCCAGAAAAGATTTTTCAGAAAAAAAATATGCACAAGAACATTATACATAAATTACTTGAACCCACAAAAAATGCATATAAAATTTCTTTTAAAGTGCATATGCAACTTAAACATAAAATTTGCATAAACTACCATATTTAGAAAAGTTTCACAGCCATGCTAATTAATTAATTTCAAGTAGAGTTAGTAGATCAGCTAGGATTTAATTCCCTTTACTTAATAACACGAATGGTACATAGAAAATAATAACAAATTACTCAAGGATCTTTACCCAAGACCATGCAAAAAATGCCAACTGAAAGGAATTCTAAATGCAAACCCAAAAACAATAAGTAGCAAGTTAGAATAAAGCTGTTAAGTACTACTTAATGCATCTATATTTTTTCTCAGAATTAAACAATGTATTTTCTTAGATTATATATAATGGAAAAGGATTATAAGAAATTGCCTGAAACAGTATGAATTGGATAGGGTAGAGAAGCAGTTTCTGCCGACCAAACAAGAAAAAGTGGTCACTGGGCCTCACAAGCAAAGTTCCTCTAACAACATGAGATTCCTCTCACAAGCAAAGTTCCTCTAACAACATGAGATTCCTCTCACAAGCAATGTTAGAGGTATCATCTAACAAGCATGAAACAAATTCAAAATGAAATAAGTTCTTGGTCTTAAGTAACAAGATCATTTATTTTTATAAGTAACAAGCCTGAAGCATAATTCAAAATGAAACATGCCACAAACTACATCTTTCCAAGTTTTGAATTCAAACTTTTTTAAGTAGGAAAAATAGGTTCTATTATACAGTTCTTTTAAGTTATAGTCAAATTTTAAGACCCTAGTTTTTCATTTTGTCATCAACTTAGTAAGTAGACCTGGTAAACAAAAAGTAGCAAATGAAATACACCCCTCCATGACTAATTTCTTTGTCTTTTGTATTCCCCCATATGTAACTATTATTTATCAAGAAGAATAAAAAAGTTCTTCGAATTCAAGTAACCTGGCTCATGGGGCCTGTAATAACAAATTCATTTAGTTTCAAAGTTCTCTTGCTCTCTCACCCCACATTCCTAAGATTCTATTTTTATACCTTCTTGGGCCTTTTATGCTCCTCCCAAAATAGAGATGAACTATACCCAAGTTTATTCTTCATATTAGAGACCCTTATATATAATATATGTATATATAACTGTAAGATATAATTAATTCACCTAAATAATATAGCAAATAGAAAAAGATAGTAGACAGACATAACAACACAGTAATATAAAGTCAGAAATCAATATCATAATCTACATTCACTCACAACCACAGAACAAATCAATAGAGCATAGGAAAAAGATATATAGGCACTCTTATACACAATAAACATGAATGGAAGAAATATTTTCAAGAAAAAAATATTTACCTCAAAGTGTAGCAGATGAGATTCAATAGATTTTCTATAGGTCTCCAATGCAACAAATGGAATAGAATAGAAGAAGCACTCATGCCAGTTGATAAACAGATCACTTGTCTTTTTGATCACTTGGTGTGTAAGGAACCTAATTTCTTTGTAATTAGCACAATGAAAGGATAAGTTGTGGTCCATAGATATTATTAAAAACAAGCTGGAATAATAAAAACCAGTTTTTATTTATTTTTTCTAGTGATGATCAGAGACTAAGACAAGCTGACAGATAATACAAAACAAATGCAAAACAAAATTCAGTACTCAACACATTAAATAAGATGTACAGGTAATTTAATTGGCCAACTAATGCTAATCACTATCAATATTAGGAAGATCAGCTCTAATAAAACACCAATCGTGAGATGAAGAAAGGACTATTCTTTAATTAATTGGCACAACTTAGATTGCATTCTTTTTCTTTTGCTCCATATTCAACACAAACATTTTATAAATAGGTTGATCAGTACCATTGCCTATCTTTTTCTTCACCAGCCTCCACTATATAATATGATCTCTATGGTCACTATATAAACAGGTTGATCAGTACTTCTCCAACCCTAAGTTTATCCTCCAAAACTAATTTCTTCTATAATAAGGCTAGACAAATGCTCTTAGTCCATTACAACACATTAACATTTACCATACCTTAACCCTAAGTTTATTGCTCACTGGCATGTCTCCAATAGCATGCCATTTTTGCTCATGTCATGCATATGTTTGTAGTATATAGAGTAGATAATCACATGCCAATCAAACATGAAGATGAAAATCTTATAATTCAAGAAAAATGAGTCCACAAAGGGTCATGTTCAAGTTAGGGAAATTAACAGCTATCAATGACTAGTAATGGCCAATGAAACTCTACATGGCAAGGCAAATGGCAGATAGGGATGAAGCTATATATGGACACGTTGGAATGGTACAGACCTTAGAATATTTTTTGTACTACCAAGAGAAGGTTGGCCATCCTATGCACTTGCACCCGACAACCTAAGAATTTTATTGTTGCACTCCATAATGGATCCTTAAGGTCGCATGTGTGTCTTAATAAAAAAAAGGAAAAACAAATCATATCATTGTCAAAATATAGACAATTATGTTCTTTAACACTAACTGGGCTATCGTTATAATATATATAATTTCACTTATAAACTGTTGGTATTCTTTAGTTTATATAAATATAGGTTTTCACTTGAAAAAAAAAATCAGTAGAATATGTGCTCTTCTGGTTTGGGATGCATCATAAGAACATTATTCTAACTCCCCAATCTTTAAATTATGAATTTTAATACTATGAATTGACTGGACTTCTATTATATACAAGAAGTCAAAAGGAAACAAAATAAAGATGTCTTAATATTTACTCATACAAGCAAATTTTGAGAAGCAAAGCCAAATCTAGACTGGATCACTAGTAAGGTGCTGATTTAACATGAATATAACATGTAAGTCATGGATGTGCATGTCCCAAAAGAATGACAATAGAAACTCCATTTATTTATTTATGAAGTCTAGTTCCAGCCAACACACAATTAATATGGGACCCAGTATCCATACACAACCATATGACACTTAGTACCAATGCAAGACCATCATAATCCACTTCTGAAATGTACTATTTAAATCAATGCTTTCACAGTCCAGATTATCCAAGAAGCTTGGCATATGAAAATGGAAAATATGGGCTTTTATTTCAGTCTTTATCATCGGGGTAAGTGGAAATAAAAGACTAGGGCCACATTCATTAAATCAAGCAAATCACAAAATAAAATAGAAGGTTTGAAAATAAAACCTACTAGCAAGCATTTGAAAGGCACATCACTTACCAATCACATTTTTTCCCTTGCAAGCATTTGAGAGTGCAATAGCACAATCCATATCTTGATTCTGGCTCTCTGCCCATACTTTTTTTTTAAAAGTCAGGGCCCCATGTTTAAAAGTGGCCCCTACCTCGAGTTTTATTTGAGATCCATCACTTATGGCAGAGGAACACCGTGGTTACATCAAAGTCAAAACACCTAAGATTACAAAATAAACAATAAAGCCCAAAACCAAGGTGATAGCCAACCACTGAAACCAAACAGAGCCAAACCCTCCAGAAAAAAACCTCTAAACAAGAAACCTCATTTCTCTCTAATATAAGGAATACCCAAACATTATACATATTCCCCATTGAAACATTATACAAGGAGGACCATATCAAAGAAAAGATATTGTAAAACAAAATATAAATTGAGTATACAGTCTACTAGGAAATGGCAAGCCAAATCTGTTAATGAGGAAGCTGAGAGGGGTGGTCGTGGTGGTTGCTTGGTGTGGAGTGGTAGCTCGGAGGAGCACGGCGGCGCTAGGGAGAGCTAGTGGCTGTGGGTTGCGAATAGAGCAAGGGAGAGAAGGAGGGTCTTGGGCTACTGGGCTAGGCGTGGAGGAGAAAGGGTCTCTGACGGAGAACTAGCGACAACACCGACATGTGGGTGGTGGCGAACGGCGCCCCTAATGGCGGTGATATAGAGAAATCTGAGAGAGAGAGAGAGAGAGAGAGAGAGAGAGAGAGTTGAGGCCAGATTCGGGGAGGAAAGAGATCAGCAGAGGGCTGGGAGGGAAGGAGGGGGTGGCAGTTGAGGTGAGGTGGCGGTGGTGTGGTGGAGTTGTTGGTGACGGGCTGTGTGCGGTGGTATGGGTTGTGCGCAGCAGAGGGATTGGGGAGAGAGAGGGGGGAGGGGGGAGACGGAGGGAGATGAATAAAGGTAAACACATGGGGTAATTAAATTTTATCAATTTTTTGCGGCGACTTAATATTGCGAATCAAAATCTGAAATCCTTTCCGCAAATGATGAAATGACGAATCAAAAAATGGTTGGAACTGCATATTTGCGGCAAGTAGATTTCTCCCGAAATAGTCGTGTATAGTTATTCACAAATTTTGTAAAATGCTATTTCTGGCGCTATTGATTCATCGTTAATAAGCACTTAACTTGCCGCATAAACTTTTACGGCGATAATGTTCACCGCAAAAAGTATCTATTGTGGCAATTTTAATATTTGACAGAAAGAAAATAGCCGTTACAGTCACAAATGGTTTTTTGCGATGACAACAGTCACCGCAATAGCTCTAAAAATCGTCACAAAAAAAAAAAACAATGATTTCTCATTAGCATTTTCCAAATTTAGCCTTGGAATTTAGTAGCAAACTTTAAATCACCACAAATAAATAGTATTTGCAGCAATTTTTTTTTTTTTTGTGGCGATCTTAAAATCGTTAGAAATAGCCTATTTTCTTGTAGTGGGTCCTCCACCACCTTTGCACGACATTAGAGACACGTGGCATTAATTCATGTAAGTCTGTTGTCATCCAAACCTCTAGGGATTGGGTCAAGTGGTAAATGCCTTAATCTTGATGGTATGCTTCATTTAGATGTAAGGTTTGAATCCTCTTGAGTGTAAATAATTTTTAGGAGTCATCAATCGGACTAGGAGAACTTTCCATTGAATTACCCGAGGTCATCACTTGCAGAAAATTCATTGTCGAGAGCCTATGCAATATCCCAAGATTAGTCGAGACTTTATTCTTGGATATCCGGTGCCAATTAAAAAAAAGGTTGCCGTCCAATATCTAATCTTTATAATTAGCAAACACAAGAGACAACGAAATTCTCTTTCCCAGTTTCTCCTTTACTCTAATGGAGAATGCTTTGTACACAAACATTGCTCGCCCCTAGGTTGTTGGCGATTCCTAGTAGGATGTTGAGCAAAAGTTTACTACTTCTTGTTGTAACTTTTCAATATTGCCAGAACCCAACAATACGATTGAATAGCCCACGATAATAGTTTGGGTGTTGATATGGTGCTTGAATGCTCATCCAAGAAATAAATAATAAATTAAATATATAAAATATAAATAAAAAGAGACACAGAAATTTATGTGGTTTAACATAAAAACCTACATCCAAAGGCTATTTGTGGGCAAAATACACTAATGTTGGTGATTGTACAATTTCTTATTGTGAGAACTGTGCTGTTGGAAGAAAGGAACATCACGCTTACAAGACTTAGAGATTCGTACAGTCCAGGAGAGCAAAAGCCTAGGCTAATAAAGACCCAGGCAAGCATGGCCCTAGGCAAGCAAAGGATCAGGAAAACAATGGATAACGAACAAAAGAAGCAAGATTTTGGGCAATCAAACATAAGGCAACCGAAGGACATGCGAGATTAAGAGCATTCCCAATGGCTTCCTCATTTTATCCTTTAAAATACATCACCAAAACTTATTTTTTCTATTTTACATACTTACTTTTACAATATACTATACATCAGTTTATCTATTTTTTCTTTATATCATTTAAATATTATATTTTTTAATATTTTGTATTCATTTCAAATATTTTCTCTAACTATCAATGATATCCTCATATCTTTTGATATTTACAATATATCTCCATATACAATGTCATATAATTATGTTCTATTTTAAATTCATTCAAATTTATAAGCTAAACCAAAATATAAATTGATTAAAAAAAAAGATTATATTTATTATTCTCAAAGTATATTATGACAACATGAAAGACAATATACAAAACAACCCTTCTACTATATACCCACTCTCTCATTCGAATAAGAAAAAAACACTAGTCATAGAATGTAGCTACACTCGAAGGTGCATTATTTTGTTTTATTTTTTAAAAAATGATGCCATGAAATGTTAAGTATTACTCCATGAATAAGAGAGAATGGCTGAAATGAAAATATGATAACTTTCGAGTAGTGGGATAAGAAATTTAGAGGAGAGAGAAATTAATTTAAAATATTTTAGAGTTGTGAACAGTATCCTCTACATCTAGTGGGATTACTGTAGCAAAGTGAATAATAAAGATGAAATGCAAAATTCATTGGAATGGACTTTTGAGCAACTTTCTGTATATTTTACAAAAGCCATTATGAATGCTCTAACATCGAGTGAGTAAAGGATAGATAAGTGATACGATGTTTCGTGTGAGCAATGACATGGGTGAGAAAAGATAAATGAGTGCAATGTAGTAAGGGCAATAGAAATACAACAGTGAGCAACGTGTAGTGCTTAATTCATATCGTGGCAGGCAACAAACTACGCAGTGCGAGGTCAGCCAAGCACCTAGAAAAGTTTGAGTGCCCAGAGGCGACTTAGGAGTGCTCAGAGAGTAGTGAATAACGTCATAAAGAATCAGACTCAAAAGACAACGCTTCTACAAGGAGCATGCATGGGAAAGAAAGATCATAGACTCGAATACACCCAACCAAACATATAAGCTTCTGAACATATTGGCAACATTCACAAGCGACATATTGAGCATCCCTTTTCTTTGGTCGAAATCCTGAGACGTGCAGAGTATGTCCTCTCCATCCCTATCAGCCCTCCATCCAGGGTACATCTCAATAGCATATTGTTTCTGATTCACCATCCAAGCCACGTCAGGAACTATAAAGCCCATGAGAAGCAAACTTCTTTGTTTAAAAGTCTCATCTCGCTGAAGTCATCTCTCATGCTTTGGGATTTCTGAAACTTAGAGAAAATCACACACTTCTTCTTCTCTCTCTCCCTCTCTCTCTCTTTGTGTATTGTTTGCACTAATCCTCAAGAGAACTCAAAAGCTCTAACTCTGTAGGATAAGCGCTCACTCATTTCAAACATCAAAGTCTACAATAAACCAAGGGAGGCCGGATCATTAACAAGCATTTTAGCAAAAGCTCATTGCTAAGTTACATTCTTCTCTACAATAGTGCTAGCGATGTTGGTTAATGACTATGAGTATGTCGTGTTGCAATCCACAACATCTTCATCCCCATTCTTTTGATATTTTTCTGCATACATAATACCCCACTATGATTTACTTCTTGTCTTTGTTATAGAGTTTATGTTACTTGGTAAAATGTACCGACTTTCTTTTTTAAGAGGAGTATATAAGTTGTGTGAGTGGATCATGACCCCAATTCAAGATAGGGCATTATCACGGTGGACCTTTCTAGTTACTTGGGAGCATCTAAGAATTGAGTGACATCTCCTATGTTATCGATGGGCAACAACAAGCTTAGGAGATATGATAATGCTCTTGGGTCAAAGTCGTGACCTCTTGACTAGTCAAGGATGGAGTGCAAAGCCAGGGGTTACAAAGTCGGACACAAGGTGCATCGAAAGGGAGCTAGGGTATTCGCGCGCCACTTTAAGGGAAGATCGTAGCACACACGTTAATAAACAAAAAAAGGTGGGTAAAATGGCTTTCACACTGTGGATTGGACCCGGGGTCCAAGAAATACATGTTATGTGATGATTTGGGCATTGGGTCCTCGATGATTTTTATTGTGAGCTATGTTTACTATATTTGCATGGAGGCTAGTGCCTTGGTATGTATGATCTTCCTTCTACTTATTCTGAAGTTAATTTACTTATATTCATTGCCATTGTCTTGCATTAATAGTTGATGTCTTGAGTTATAACGTACTGAAATTTTCTTTAAATCTCAATGTGGTAGTCCCACTAAGGAGCAAAACGTAGATTTTGATACAAATATAAGGCATGAGGAGTGTTACAAGGAAGGAGAACTGTGTAGCCTGAGGAATAGTATAGGGGTCTGGTTTAAGATATTGCCACATCTTGACTGTAGATACAAGACTTCCATTACAAGACTCCCAAGTGGTTTGTCTATAGATACAAGACTTCCAGAGGCTAGTGGAAGTGGCCTCCATTGCTAAGCTTGAGCATCGTAGCTTGGTAGCCATGATAATAGGTTTGAAAAGAAGGGCACATGTTGGGGAAGGAAGTAGTTTCGAGTTCCCTCAAAATTTTGTATCTAGATACAAGATGTGGTCCGCAAGTAATTCCAGAAATGCACATGGGAGGTTAGATGCCTATGTGCAGCTAGTGCAATAGCTCCCACAAAGTGGTTTGCCATCAACTAGCATGTGTTTTAGATGTGGTCAAACCTGCATTTCGCCAGGGAATGCCACAAAGTGGCCCAAAGAGGTAGGATCAGCCCAATTGGAGGAAGGATGGGTCAAAGGAGGTTAGTGCAGGCACAAGTGTATGTCTTGACACTAGGAGAAGTTGATGAGGATTCCTCAGAAACCCAAGAGGCTACTAGCATCATTACATGTATGGGCCCTCTTGATTAAAGTTTAGAACGTATTGGATGATGATTTTGTCATAAGAGTAGAGGGTTTGACTATATCAGGAAGAGTCAAGTTGTTCACGTACTATGCATGTACCTTGTTCAACTTGGGTGCATCTCAATCATTCATATCTACAACATTCACCAGGATGTCTAGTTTACGGACGGACACTATGCAACAAAGTGTGATACTGATTTTGCCAATAAGGGAAGTAGTAGCATGCATGAGAGTTGCTTTGGGTTGCCCCTTAGGGTTGGAGGGGTAAGTGCTTGAAGCAAACCTCAAAGTATTTGACTTGCTAGGGCTCGATATTCTTGGAATGGACTAGCTATTCCATCACTATGCCAACGTAAACTTCTAAAGTCGGGTGGTTAGTGCGGTGCCCCCAGTCCCCGTTGGGATTTGGTGCAACACCAGAATTACCTGCCACTTGTACATGACAGATAAGATGCAATACACCTAATAATAACTAACAGTATGCAATATATTGTAGCGAAAAGTCAACTTAAGTCAATTAAAGGAACATTAGTCATGGTGCCAAAAACATAAAATCCCAATAGTACTTCATAATCCATAAAAGGCATCATAGTTGATACAAGTTTCCAAAGAACTCCCAAAAACATGGGACCAAAACATTAAAGCTAAACAGAAGGTCCTTTCCCAAAAGTGGAATGGGTCAGAACCAAGGTCCCATCCTCAAAGCAGACTCAAGAATATTCCTCTAGATGGTTGAACGTCTATGTCCAAACCCAATTTCATGGCTATTTCCTTAGCCTCTACAACATAGTTCTTAGCTTGCTCTAAATCTCTTGACACAAAACTCATATCTAGGGTAGATTGATGACGAGCCTTCACGATGAACTCATCCTTTATTATTTCACAGATTCCGTCCATACTTAATGGTCTCATGTACCTAGCACAACTTCTATCTTTCCGAGTACGGAATGATAGTGAGTAAATACAACAATGAGATTTTAAAAAATCTCAGTAAGTAGACAAATAACGTGCAGTAGATATCATAAGCATATGAAGCAAACTTAACAATGAATGTCGTGGGGTGGTGGGGGGGGGTTTATTTTTGTGGAGGAGAGGAGCATGATGACCGAGTGGTGGGCGCTGCAGTCCGATGCACCTTTTCGTGGCATGGGTGCTCTAATCCATGAGTGTAAATTAGGGTTGCGAAGATCTCACTAGGAGCTAGTTTCTGACATGGTGGACTTGCGGTGTAGCTATGTGAACGTGGTTGCTCTTGGTTTTGCTTGCAATTGGTCATGGCTGAGGGAGGTAGTGGGCAATGGTGCTCGGTTCACTGCTAGACTACCAAGGGCTTATGGTTTGGTGTGGAGGTCCTGCTTGGCTTGGGGTTTCCTTTGAGGTTGTTGTTCCATTTGATAGAGGCTGGTGGCTTGAGAAGGAAATCTTTTGTGGAGAGAAAGGTGTATGCAATGTGGCAATTGTAGATTCTAGGTTGAAGATGATACATGAATGCGAGACTATCGGTAGGAACATGTGTACGTATGTACTCGAGTTTGGAGCAATAACAAGGGAAGGGAAGATTTGTATATAGAGAAATTGGGAGGAGGTTCCAAAGAGTTCAATTTGAACTCGGTTAGTGATCAACCAATAAGAGAGTTTGAATTTAAAAACATAATCAGTAGTTCCTTTAACATAGGACTGGGAGTGACTGA
This sequence comes from Cyclocarya paliurus, assembly GCA_029856935.1. NCBI lineage: Eukaryota > Viridiplantae > Streptophyta > Magnoliopsida > Fagales > Juglandaceae > Cyclocarya > Cyclocarya paliurus. The sequence goes on from CM056947.1 coordinate 21,249,911, forward strand.
GACTATGTAGGGGATCTCCTCAATCAGTAATGATTTTAAAATGAGAATAATTCTAATGGTCTATCTTAAACTCTAAAATAAATCTAATTTGTCTAATAAATATTTTTGAGCTTTTAAAAAAATTCTTGGGCCAATTGCTAATTAAATATGATCCACTTCTTCCATAAAATATTAAATAGACTTAAATCTAATATCGCTAAGTAAACTTAATTTAGGCCCAATAAAATTATTTTTATTTAATACCTAATAATATTGGATTCAGTCGTTACTTACTCTCACAATTTCAAACATTAGAGTCTACAACAAACAAAGGGAGGTCGAATCATCACCAAGCATTTCAATGAAAGCTCATTGCTAAGGTAGGTTCTTCTCTATGACTACGACAATGTGTCTTGGTATGTATGATCTTCCTTCTATTGTTTATGAAGTTCATTTATATATATATATATATAAATATATTCACTGCCATTGTTTTGCATTAATAGTTGTTGTGTTGATTTATAACTTATTAAGATATCTTCAAAATCTCTCCGTGGTAGTCTCACTACAGTTTTACTCTTCGCAATCATAGATTTTAATGCATATGTAGGGCAAGTGTTACAATAAGTAAATATAAAATAAAATACCCGATATACAAAGCTCAAGTTACATAGGTAGAATAATAGTTCTTAAATGGAAAAAGATAGACAGGATCTGCTTATGTTCTCACAGTTTTTACATTAAATCTTAAAACTACTGAAATAAACAGTTACATAAGCTTTAGGATCAAATGCTAATATAATTTCTATGATTTGTCTCTACAACAGATCATTAATCCCTAAATTTTTATTTTGAACGATTACACTTCCAACTTTAATCAAATTAATAGATCTATCACTATTCTATTAGTAGCTGTTAGAAGTGTCTGATCAACACTAATAAAAATTTGAAGCATGTTTATTAATATGTTTTAAAAATTAAAAGAAATACAAAGATAACATTAAGGGGATGTTTGGAAACATATCTCATCTCATTCCTTTCTAAATATCATTCAAACACAAATATTTTCAAATTAATCATTACATCTATTCCAAAGCTTCAAACAAAAAATAAAAAGTAATTCAACTTTTTCAAATTTTAAAACAAAATTAATATTAAAAAAATTATATTTCAATAATATTTTAACTTTATAATATTTTTTATTTTCTCATTTTTTAAAATTCAATAAATATTTAAGTCAAACTATCTTATTACTATTTATAAAAATTTTATCGCATCTTGTTGTCTAAATGTCTCCTAAAAAGTTTTTAAAAAAAAATTTTAAAAAATGACTAAAACAATCAATTTAAAATGAATGTCATTTGTAGGACCTAGCACTCAAGACTAGAGACGTACGTGAAGTCACCTCAATCGTCTATTTCTTCGTCTTCTTCGTGAAGGACCAAAAAACTCGTGTTTATATCTGACTTATTATATTGAGGCCAAGCTGGAATATGATGTCCTGATTTCCGGCTTCTTTCTCGAATAGTCGAACGATTAATTTCCCTTTGTCGTTAATTTGAAGTCTATAAAATTAGAATCCAAAAAGCATAACTCCACTCTTTAACCTTAATTTTGTTATACAAATTAAACCATCTAATCTCATTTAATCTCATATAATTATTATAATTTTTTTAAATTTTTATAAAAAATATAATAAATAATTTAACATTCTCAAATTTTAAAATAAAAATAATATTAAAGAATTATATTCTAATAATATTTTATTTAATTTTTATCTCATCTCATCTCATCGTATCTGTTTAACCCTTCAAGCACTCTCAGTGCTCTCCCATGCATTCCAGACCTTTAAACTTTGTTTTCTTCGATCTCACCTGCTGGACTAACTGGCTAGCAATGTTTGGAATTTGAGAATTTGGAGATATTTTTTTGAGTTATATTTGTTTATAGGTTTATGAAAATGAGAGAAATATTTGAATAATTTTTTTTAAATAAATTATTTATTAAGATTTTTGAAAGTGGAGATATATTGTAATACCCAGCCCAAACCAGAAGGGAGGCCAATCCCACGACGATGTCATTTTGGCAGGTGTCTTCTTTCCTGACTGCAGTTTTACCGTTTCTTTATTTATTTATTTTTCTTTGCTTTCCCTTCAATTTCTTCACTTCCGAAAATTTCTCCACCTCAAATTCATTTTTTTCCCACGTCTCTGCGGTTTTCTTTCCTTTTCCTTTCCATCACACTCTTAGACTCGCACCCACCCACGGTGCCACTCGTTCGTTTCACTACCAGATGATCAAGTCATCCTCCAAACTATCTCTCTCGCTCTTCATTTTCTCCGTAAGTTCTCACCACCCCACGATCCAGTCACTACTCAAGCCCTTCTCGGTTGGTCGCATTGCCATGAAACACCGAAGTGCTTTTTCTTCGTCCCATGCAAACCATGTAATGTAGCCTTTCCTGTCCACATAGCACCGTAAACCAGACCATGCCCACAGCCACCCTTCCAACCCGTCACAGCCATGCACCATGGTGGGAAACAAGTACCCCACTGTCCAGACCTTGGAGAAATTGCTACCACCTTATCCTCTGCCATAAACGGCAACACCGCCCCCATTTTTGCAACACAACAACTTCGAATGGAAACCAACGTGCCGAGATCACCCCTCACGACCTCCCCGTAGCCCACAGCCTCCGTTACGTCCAGCAACCTCGTCACCCCAAAGTCAAGCAAACCATGTCGCTGCTTCCCCCTGAGATCACCATCGTGCCTAGCCTACACCAAAACCAGCCCCTATTTTAGCCACCTGAAACAGAGCAACATCAAGCCTTGTCCTCAATCTCTTTTCGAAGCCACCAGTCACGGGAAGGAAATAAAGAGTGGTCAAACAGTAGAGGCCCAGAAAACGCAAGTCTTGCCACCCCAGGTCTGCCGTTTCCCTCACAGTAAGTCCTCGCCGAATGCTTTCCACTACCTCTCCGTCCCCGTTCCCTCACGTTTTTCTCTCTTTCACCGTCTCTCTCTCTCTCTCTCTCACTTTCTCTCTCTTCCAGTGACCTGCCGCCGCCCCCAACCGTGCCGCCGTAGACATCCACCAAGCCACCTTTGCACATAGCCCCTTCGGTATGCACCCCTATTACATAATATTAGATCCTAGTGTTTTTTTTTCTCTAAAAGCTGTCCAGGTTATGATGATCTTTCCCAAAATGCCCTTGAATGAGTTTTTATTTGTAGTATAAGTTTTTATACTAAATATATGAGTTTTAAATATGATTAAATTAATTTTCAAAATGAATCTATATTATAGTTGTTTAATTTATAAAAATACTTTGGTATAAATATATTAACTAGTATTAAATTTTATAATTTGATTTCATTAACAAATAAGTTGGATTTTTGGTGTTTTAGTCGGACTTATTAATTAGACATTGATGAATTTAGAAATGTGACGATATTTTAGGATTACGTGAATTTAGGTTTTTGAGGAATTAAAATAGTTTATTTTAGCATTTTAGGCTTAATGATTGAAATATGTGTTCGATTGGAAATTTATGAAAATTACGTGATTATGTTATAGGTGACGATTAATATTTGTTCGATATTTTTGAGGAAATTTCTGAAAAGCTAAGAAGTCCAGGTAAGCGGGATTCATATACTAGTTTTGCATAAAAGAAATGAAATGAGGTTGGCTTTGAAAATATACATGTTTGTTTTTTAAAAGAAATCTAAAAACGACCTCAGATGTTTGTTTTGCATATACATAAATTCTATATAAGAGAAAGTATTTTCTGTCATGACTGGTGTAGACATGAGCTAATTTTGTGCATTATGTTTCTGATCTATGTAAAAAGAGCGAATATGAAAATTTATTGATTCTATTTATTTCGAACATGTGAAATGATCTAAAGCTATTCAGTTTTGATATGATGTGGCATCTGAAGACCTTGGCATGAATTTCTGATTCTGTATCTGAATATGATCTAGTTTCGATGATGTTCTGTTATGTTTATGTTAAGGCCCAGCCACGGGTATAATTGTGGTTTATAACCCTACCACGGGGGTGAAACATGGCATACGACCCAGCCACGGGTATAATGGTGGTTTATAACCCTACTACGGGGGTGAAACATGGCATACGGCCCAGCCATGGGTATAATGGTGGTTTATAACCCTACCACGGGGGTGAAACATGGTATACGGCCCAACCACGGGTATAATGGTGGTTTATAATCCTACCACAGGGGTCAAACATGGTATTTATCCCGATGTGATACTCTGATATGCTATGAAGATGAGGTTTCGGTCTGTGATATGCCAAGGGATATTTTTGAATAAGAAATTTTTTCTTAAAGTTTCGCTCTGATGTTTTATAACAAGTTTTGTTTATGCATTCTGAAAGTAAATATGTTGTTTCTGCATTTTGAAAGTAAATGTTTTGTTCTGCATACCGAACTTTATAAATGCTCATGTTTACATGCTAGTATAAGTTCTCTGCTTACTGAGTTGTTGATAACTCACCCCTATCTCCACAATATTTTTCAGCTATTTTGATGGTTCAGCTGATGATCAAGATTATGAGGCAATGGGTGAGACGATTTAAGTATAGTGGATTAAGCATACAAAGTTTTTATGAGTATTGTCAATTTTTATTAAGAAATTTTATTGTGTTATGATGACTTGGCATTTTGGAAAATTGGTTATAATGAGAAAATTAGTTTGAATCGAAATTTTTATATGATATTGGGAATTTGGAGTTTAAGTGACAGGGAGTAACTCTCCAACCTATGCGGGACCGGGGAGTTACATATATAGTAGAGTTGAAAATATGGGAAATAACATTTTGAGTATTTTTTATTTTGGTATTTGTAAAAGAAAAAATTTTTCTTTGTTAATTCGTTGTGTAGAACACGTATACCTAGTAAAATATTTACATGTTATAATTTAATTTTTAAATTTTAAAATTTAAATTTTACAAATTAAATATTTCCATTAATTAAGTAGTATGGATGATGTGCTCTACAACCTGACACCAATTTTAGAATAAAATAATTTTTTGTAAAAATCGCTTTGACTTTTATATTTGAATAAAGATTAAATGAAAATATGAAATAGTATATATATATATCAATTCTAAGAAGTTTATAGTTTGAAATTTTCAAATTTAAAAAAATTGTTTTTAAAAGTTTTGGTAACCAAACAAGGTCCTGGTTTAAGTCTTTTAGCTTTGTTTGGATCTTTAAATGAGGTTAGCTCATTTCAATTGGGTTCTATTTTAGACATATTCGAACATCCAAATACATAACTTCTAAATTACTAAATATCACTCAACTCAAAATCTTTATGCACGTGAGGCTCACAACATTTTTTAACTCAACATATATTTACTATGTGGGACCCACAACCTTTTTCATTTACCATAAACACATATAAACTCATCTTCGTTGGGCCCCACAAAACTCCCTCCACCATTTCAACTCACTACTATTCATAAATAACTCAACTCAGTTCAACATCGAAACAGAGCCTTAAAGTCTTGACAATTGGTTTGATAAGGAGGTGTAACCCCCCCTTCCCGTAGGCTAGAAGTGTCACGTGCTTTTCATAAAATAAACCCGTCAAGAGATCTCATATTTAATAAAAACAAATTAGGATTTATTTCATAAAACTTTGTCTGATAAAAATGTTTTCAAAAACTTAAATGATTAAACTGAATAAAGGTTATGTCATAAAAGTAATTTATTCTAGAAGGTTTGAAACTAAATCAACTGCTCCTTCTAATTCTAGCCTGTCTGCTCATAATCATCATCCTCACCTGGGTGGTTAAAAACATGAAAACAAACTAAAATGAGTCGAATACTCAGTAAGAAATCCATCACAACGTTAACATACTAAATATAAGATTTTCATAAAAGTTTTTATGTTGAGAACTTAAAATTCATGACTGATCATACTGATTTTTATGCATGACTGATTTATCTGAATTAACTGACTAATTTAGCTGAACTAACTGAACTGATTTAACTGACTGAACTGACAGGCCAACACACTTAACCCTGTGTGCAAGGTTGTGCACCGGCCCCATGTCCCGTGGCCACGAGGGGAGTCGCTGATAGTATTCTGGCATACTATGCTGGACCACGCTTGAGTCCGTGGTTTGTACGTCCACCCTGAAACTGAACTGCATTAGTACCATGCATCTGAATGGCCATCTAATTAACTGAACTGATTTTATCTTGCACTAGAACTTAAGATAGCTTATGTGTCTTATGACCATGAGATGCATGACATAATACATATATAATTATAACTTCTTAATCTGAATATGATGCGGAATGACATGATCGTGTGCTATGCTAGATGACATGTTTGCATATGACATGAGTGGTACATAAAAATGGCTGTCAAATAACTAGCTTAAATAATACTTATATATAAACTAAACTGTGATGATCCTAATTTTGTGATCAAATAACTTACTTCGTAGCGCTACTTCCTGAATCTCACTTCGTAATGCATCACCTATATAAAATATTAAACGTCACTAAATCTGTCTAGGAACCATATCCTAATATCCTACTTAACAAAATTCATACTGTATAATATAATGAATAAAAAATATTCTGTTTAATATAAAATCAATGAAAGTTTATAACTTAAATTATTTAAAAATACTAATAGCATATTCTTACTTAATTAAAATCAAAATTTAGGAAATAGTCAAATAAATCTTTTGTTTAACACCATAATCAATAAATCTTGGTATTTAAATTACTTAAAAATACTAATAACATATTATACTTTAGTAAAACACTTGGGCTATTTTAAATAAGTCATAAACTTAAATTTTTAAAATAGTTTTCCTTCCTTAACATAATTATTCAATCTTATAAGAAATCTAATACTATTTTAATACTCTTAACATATTTCTTTATTTTCTATTTAAAGTATAACATAATAATTTTCTTTAAACTTCTATTAAATAGGCAAAGTAATATTAACTAAATTATTAAGCTCAATAATATACTTTAAAATATATTTCAAATTCTTTCAAACACTTCTCTATAATAAATGAGTCTTTAACTAATATATATATTTAAGTAAAAACTCACTTTTAAAATTATTAAGCCCAACACAACTTCAAATAAAATAACGTAATAATCTCTATAATTAACATATACATAAGTGTAAATTTATAAATATAATTTAAAATAATTCTCCAAGATACTAGATTAAAAGAGGGCATATATGTAATCTCCTCTAAAACCTACAGCAACTAAAACCAAGAGAAAGGAAACATAACTTAACAACGTGAAGAGCAACAGAGGCTCGACGGAGAGGGAGAGAGACGTACAAGGCAAGGGCTCTTGACCGAGAGAGGGCTGAATGCGACGGTGGCTTTGGTGGCTGGCTGAGCTCCACGGTGGCTAGTAGTGGTCGGCATCGTGCTGGGTTCCTCTGGTCAGGGTGGTGTGATGCCGAGAGAGGGAGAGAGGGTTCTGTCAAAGCTTACCGAGAGGGAGGGAGAGAAAGGTGGCAACAGCCGTGGCTTACTGGGATGGAGTGGGTGCCACGGGGTTGTGCTGGTCGGCGTGCTTTGTGGCTGAGGATGGCTGGGCTGGGGCTCACGGTCGGGGAGTCCAGTGCTATGTTTTTAGGTGTGAAAAATAGGGCTCAATCCGTATGGGGTTGTTCGTAGCTCACGGTGGACAAGGGCAGATTTGGGTGGTGCTGTGGCCGAGGGATATGGTGGTTCCGCTGAGGTAAGTCGTCTGGGTTGGCTGGTATGAAGAGAAAGGCTCGGTGGTGTTGTCTACGACGAGGGGTTTGCTGTTTTCCGTTGGCTGGCGTACGTGGTCTCTCGGTGGTTTGTTGCAGCTGGTGGTTTCGTGGGGGTCTTATTTCCATGGTTGCCGTGTGGGTGGTCTGCTGGATGGCTGAGGGAAGAGACGTGAGCTAGGGGCGTTGCCGTGAAGGGAAAGGCTTCGTGCAGGAGGTGATGTGCATGCGCATGGCGGCGTGATGCATGGTGGTTTTCGTGGGGTTATCAGCAGAGGAAGAGAAGGGGGCAGCCGTAGTGTAAGCATGCTGTGAATGTATGTGTGTGGGTGGAGGCATTGGGCTGATTTTGTTTTTTGGATGTTGTGCAGAAACTGAGTTATGGTGCTGCGGCTTGATGTTTTGCAGGAAGTATATATATATATATATATATATAGATGATAGAGAACCAAAAGGAAACCCTAGAGATGCAACGTGCATGCGAAGGACACGGCTGCGATAGAGCCAAGTATGAAGTCGTAGACGGGCAAGGAACGTGTATGTGCATGTGAGTGGATAAATTTGATAAATAAATTGAAGATGTGCATGGCAGTGGTTTATGAAGGAAATTAGTTAGGTGTTTTATCTAGAATTGTTTGGAGTCTAACACTAAGGAGTTTAGAGATAATAATAATAATAATAATAATAATAATAATGGAGGCTTAACTCTAAGTTCAAATTGAAATAATCTATTCGATAAATTCTTTTATGGACTTTAACTTATTTATCGAGCCTAATAAAATTATCCGCAGTTTATCCCTAAAAATATAGGATCGGATTGTCACAGGAGGTGATATCCTCCTTTCCACACGACACTAGAAACAAGGCACTTAGAGCACTAGTATTGGAATATGCATCCTCAATTTAAGTCAACAATTTGCCTAATATATGCTCAAAAACAGTTGCATTGGATTAGGCAAGTCTAAATATATTTCACTTGAGCTACAGTGTTTCAAGAGTTTGGGTCATATTTGACATGCTACTGTAGCTCAGTCAAAAGTTATTTTATTCTTTCTTTTTCACACACAATGGTCACACGCACAGAACCTCTCTTTCTCTCGATTTTTTTTTCCATTCGCTTCCCTCCCCTGTCGAGCCTTCCCCGTCCCACACGCACAACAGTCACACGCACATGGTGAGTGTTGATGCTATAAAAATCACACAACAGGCTGGAGGGAGAGAAATAGTTATTCCTCGCCCACTAGGGCAACTTGGGCCTCGAATGGTGTTGTTAGGAGCAACCAACAGTGTGCCGATACGGCCGTACAGTGTCGGTACGTACAACCACGATGGTGAAATGTATAAAGAAAATAAGAGAAGATAGATACATGAGTTTACGTGGTTTGGCATAATGCCTATGTCCACGGGTGTTTGGGGAGGAGAAATCCACTATAATATTTTTGTTTACAATCTCTTATGCATCTTTGTACAATGATGATCCTAAATATAAATTTACTGGAGAGAAAGCCTTCACTGGAGCTCTTTGTTTCCATGTTGACGGGAACTCGAAGAGAAAGAAGAAGAACTAAAGAAGAAGAAGAAGAAGAAGAAGATCCCTCGGCAGTTGTCCAAACCCCCCATTTATTTGATTGATTTTCCCACCTGCGCTGCTGCAGTGATAACGCCAAGTTTGTCTTGTGTGTCTAGCCGTACCCCTGACAGCCCCATGCCTCCTACCGTCCCTTTCCCTTGTCAGCCCCCCGACATCCACATTACCTCCTGACCCTCCTGACAGCATCATGCCTTCTGACCCTTATGGTCCCCTCTTGTCCTCTAGCTCTAAATCAGATGGGCTGGGCCTGGTCTTTGGGCCCTGGTGTTTTACCCCTCTCATTGTACCCTGTGATTCTTAAGGGCAATTTGCTCAAAAAAGAAGACCTTGAGAACCTTCAAACATACAAAATGCAACCGAGTTGGTCTGCCCAAGTACGTAGGGAGATAAGTTCCGAAGGCCGGTCCCTATTCATTTGTTCCTCTAGGGCGAGCAGTAAACATTTCTGAACTCAAGATTGAGATATGAGCTCTATTACGTAAAGTGCGGGCAGATAGCTTGTGTGAGTCTAGGGACTCAACTTTGTTGAACGGGGGGTCGGTGAGTGTAGAGACTTGAAACTACCCCATAGTGAGTTTAGGGACCCGACTTCGTGGCAAGTCTAGGGACTCGACTTTATTGAATGAGGGGTCGGCGAGTCTAGAGAGTTGACCTTACCCTGCAGTGAGTCTAAGGACCCGACTCCATGGAGAGTCTAGGGATCTGACTTCGTGGCGAGTCTAGGGACTCAACTTTATTGAACCGGGGGTTAGCAAGTCTAGAGACTTGGCCTTACCCCACAGCGAATCTAGAGACCCGACTTCATGGCAAGTCTAGGGACTCGACTTTGTTGAACAAGGGGTCGACGAGTCTAGAGAGTTGGCCTTACCCCGTAGCGAGTTTAGGGACCCAACTTCATGGCGAGTCTAGGGATCTGACTTCGTTGCGAGGCTAGGGACTCAGCTTTGTTGGACGGGTGGTCAGCTAGTTTAGAGACTTGGCTTTACCCTTCAAACAGGTTAGGGACCCAACTTCGTGGCGAGTCTAAGAACTCGGCTTCATTGGACATGGGGTCGGCGAGTCTAAAGACTTGGTCTTACCCCGTAGCGAGTCTAGGGACCCAATTTCGTGGCTAGTCTAGAGACTAAACTTTGTTTACGAAGGCGCTCTTCTGTGCTAAATTGCTCTGTCAGGGCGCGGGGCCACGTGGCCAGTGTTCTGCGCTACAGGGAGTAGTGTGGTTTGTAAAAGTGAATTCGCATAAAATTTTAAAGCGATAGACCAAAGAGTCTCAGCCACTGTCCCGTATTGAACAATGAATTCCATGAGCGGCAAATGCTTTCTCGTGTAGAGTTCCCCTAGAAAGCGATTTCGAGCAAGCAAATACTTTTCAATGCATGGAGGAGAGTCCCGTGCTGTGTTTCCCGAGTTGAGAAGTTTTCTTTCCAAATGGAAGAGGAGCAGAGCTGAGGTTCCCAAGCTGAGAAGTTGTCTCCGAGCCAGTGACTTCCAAGCAGTAGTTTCTCGAGTTGCTGATCGTTTGGCAGGTTGTCCCCAAGCTAATGACTTTGGAGCAGCAAGTTCCCGAACTGGTGAGGTTGCTTCCGAGCTAATGACTTTCGAGCAGCAGTTTCTCGAGCTGGTGGGGTTGGCTTCCTTGCTGATGACCGTTGTGCAGGTGATTCCTGAGCTGAGTTTCTCCCATGCAGATGTGGGCTGCTTACTGGGTAGCTGTATTGGTGACTCCCGAGTGAAGTTGCTTCCGTGTAGGTGGGCTATCGAGCAGAGGGGCTGGGATTGTGGGCTACCGAGCTAGTGGCTGGGAGTGTAGTTGCTCCCGAGCTGGGGAGGTGCCAAGCAGGCCTTCATCTCGTGCAAGGCCCAAGCTAGTAGACCATTCGTTGGAGCTACCTCCCTAGGGGGTGGGGGGAAGGAGGGCGGTTGTCTACAGAAATTGCGGCAAGCCACTCAGTGGTCGTCAGCAGGCATGGTGGCCTCGCGGCTAGCTATCGTGGGCCTATTGGATGGCAGAGAATGCTTTAGAAGCATTTTTCTTTGCCACTAGTGATGCGAGTGAGTTGTTCGGAGACAGAAACCTCTGGCGGCCCAAGTTGTGGCCGCCGGGGGGTCAGGTGACTCACGGGAAATTGCCGTGAGCTTTCGGGTTGCATAGGGCCAAGTTTGGTCCCATTGTGTGCATGGCTAGCTGCTGCTGCCATTCGAATGGGGTGGTCGACAACCACCTCAGGGGTGGCAGATACCGCTGACGAGCAATTGTGCAGTCACAAGCAACCCAGCCAAGCGACGACGAGGCTGGGTTATGTTTCTTCGCCACACGGGAGGCTGCCATGGATTGGCACTTTGTGCAACCCCCGGGGATGGGGGTCGTAGTCACCGAGCTAGAAACTACCAACGGTCCAAGCAGTGGTCATCGGACGTGTAGCGCAATGTCGCCAGACGCGGGTGCACCACGTGCTACTGAGTGTCGTGCATGCATGTCCAATGTGGATGGCACAGTACACTTAAGTGCACTGTGCCGACCCGTGTACTGCACCCTGCCCCGTGGCTACTGTGCACTTTTAGGTGTACAATATTTGCCTACTAATGACTTAGAAGTGTAAGTGCGTGAGCAGTGTACTTTTTCCCTTGATGGAATTATTCGAGTGCAGGGGCGAGGAGTTCAGTAAGGCCCTAAAGATTTAATCATTCCTCGCCCAATATCTACATATTTTTCATAAATGTAAATGTTAAAAAAATTGAGAATACTCATCAGGGAGGGTGTTATCCGTTTGTCCGATGATTTATTCAGTGTGCTGAAAAATTGTCCTTCTCCCACCTCTGGCAGAGAGAGAAAATCAGATCTCACAGATGACACCACTATTGATGCTGTAGAAATCACACAACATGTCGAAGGGAGAGAAAGAGTCATTGCCAGCCCACTAGGGCGACTTGGGCCTCAATTGGTGTTTTGTTAGGAGCCCTCTGTAGTGAGTCGCTGTGGCTGTACGGTGTCAGTGTATACTTTCACGGTGGTGAAATGTGTAGAGAAAATAAGAGAAGACAAACACATGGATTTATGTGGTTCGGAATAATGCCTTCGTCCACGGGAGTTTGGGGAGGAGAAATATACTATAATATTCTTATTTAAAGTCTTTTATGGTCTCTCATACATTTCTGTACAATGGTGATCTTGAATATAAATTTACTGGAGAGAAAGTCTTCGCTGGAGCTCCATGTTCCCATGTAAATGGGGAAGTCGAAGAGGAAGAAGAAGAACTAAAGAAGAATAAGAAGATCCCTCGGCAGTCGTCCGAACACCCCCCCCCCATTTATCTGATTGCTTTTCTCGCGTGCGCCTCTACTGTGATAAGGCCAAGCCTATCTTGCATGTCTGACCATGCCCCCTGACAACCCCATGCCTCATGTCGTCCCTTTCCCCTATTAGTCACCTATTAGCCCCCTGCACCCACATTATCTCCTGACGTCCCTGACAGCATCAGGCCTTTTGATCCTTTTGGTCCCCTCTTGTCCTCTAGCTCCTAATCAGGTGGGCTGGGCCTGGTCTTTGGGTCTTGGTGTTTTACCCCTCTTACAGTGAGATACTAGCATACAATTTTGTTTCTTGTTCTTATTTAGAACTTCATATTTCAGGAACACAGTACTTTTCTTTCGATTTCGAAACCGACTTGGGACATTGGATGAATACCTTGCTGATTTGTGAAGACATTGTTTAGATCAATAATTTTTTTTTTTTTTTTACACTTACCAACCTATCAAAGTTATTAAAAAGGTATTTTGCCCCCCGACCCTAGCATTCTCCACAGCATCCCCAAATGGAACACTAGTATAAAAGATTTGTAGTCATTAGTGTTAAATGACCATTGAAAATATGATTGTTTAAATAATAACTTAATTATAATTTGATTATTAATTAACATATGATCAGTAAAATTATAAAATATGAGAAAAATAAATTGGATTAAAAATTAATAAAATAAAATATATTAATATTAATAATATTTTATTATTATTTGAACTATTAAATGAATAATCTAACAAGTATGAGTCCAGTTTGAATAGCCAAAGGGAAATATGTCATATTATTTATTTATGATAAGTTAATAAATAATATAACAAGTATAAAACTGGACTCATATAAGCTCGATCGTATCAATGTGAATATATTCGTATTTATTACTTGTAATCTTATAATATTAATATCTTCAGAATTAAAAATATAAAAGGAAATTATGTTCCTTGTTGATGCTCTAAAAATCGCACAACAGGCTAGAAGGGGAGAAAGAGTCATTCCTGGCCCATTAGAATGACTTTTGACCTCGATAGGTGTTGTTAGGAGCCCCTAGCAGTATTCTAATCTGGCTATATGCTGTCAGTGAGTACGTCTTTGGCAGTGAATGGAAAACATATGTAGAGAAAATAAGAGAAGATGGACACATGAGTTTACGTGGTTCAACATAATGCCTACGCCTACCGGTGTTTGGGGAGGAGAAATCCACTATAATATTCTTGATTACAATCTCTCATGATCTATCATTTCTCACTACACAATAATGGCTTCGGATACATTTACTCGAAAAAAACTATGCTCTTTGTCTTGAGGTTGAAGGAGAAGTCGAAGAGGAAGAAGAAGAAGAAAATCCCCTCAGGAAGTCGTCTGGACTCTCCTTTTTATCTGATTGCTTTTCCTGCGTGCCCTCTACAGTGGTGGGACAAGGCCTACTTTGCATGCCCGATAGACTCACCTTTTTCCCATTTCCCCTGACAGCCCACCCTACTCCCTAACACCATGGCTCCTACCTCCCTGACACTCATGCCTCTTCTCCCCTCTTGTCTCTTACTGTTCCCTGCTAGGCCTGGGCCCAAATATTTTTACCCCCTCACTGTTGATGCTCTAGAAATCGCACAACAGTCTTGAATGAGAGAAAGAGTCATTACTGGCCCACTGGAGCGACTTGGGCCTCAATAGGTGTTGTTAGGAGCCCTTGACAGTGTTTCGGTGCGGCCATACGGTGTTGGTGCATACATCGTTGGTGGTGAATGGAAACCATGTGTAGAGAAAATAAGAGAACAGGGACACATGGGTTTATGTGGTTTGGCATAATGCCTACGTCCACGGGCGTTTGGGGAGGAGAAATCCACTATAATATTCTTGTTTACAATCTCTCATGGTCTCTTATTCTACATTTTACAATAGCAACTTCAGATACATTTACTGGAGAAAAGCCTGTTCCATGTCCCGAGATTGAAGGAGAAGTCAAAGAGGAAGAAAAAGAAGAAGATTCCCCTCCGAAAGTCATCCAGACTACCCTTTTTATCTAATTGCTTTTTCCTGCGTGCCCTCTACAGTGGTGGGATAGGGCTTGCTTTGCGTGCCTGATATACTCCCCTTTTTTCCCATTTCCCTTGACAGCCAACCCTACTCCCTGGCACCATAGGCTCCTACCCCCTAACACCCAATGCCTCCTCACCCCTCTTGTCTCTTCTTATTCCCTACTGGGCCTAGAGGTTGGGCCTGGGCCCATATATTTTTACCCCCTCACAGTAGCCCGCGATTCTTAAGGGCAACTTGCTCCAAAAAGAAGACCTTGTTAATTTTCAAAGGTAAAAAATGCAGCCAAATTGGTTTACCCGAGTACATAGGAAAATGAGTTCCAAAGGCCGGTCCTCATTCATTTGTTCCTCTGGCATGAGTAGTAAACATTTTTGAACTTAGGATTGAGAGATGAACTCGATTACGTAGAGTGCGGGTAAGCAGCTTGTTTCGGCAAGGCGAATGGGGGATAGGCTCAACCGTTTAAAGTGCGTGCACGGGGCTCGTGCGAGTCTAGGGACTCGGCTTTGTTAAACGGGGGGTCGGCAAGTCTAAAGACTTGGCCTTACCCCGCAGCAAGTATAGGGACCCGACTTCGTGATGAGTCTTGGGACTCTATTTTGTTGAACGGGGGCTCGGAGAGTCTAGACATTTGGCCTTACCATGCAGCGAGTCTAGGGACCTGACTTCGTGACAAATCTAGGGACTCAACTTTGTTGAATGAGGGTTTGGCGAATCAAAAGACTTAGGCTTACCCCACAGTGAGTCCAGGGACATGGCTTCGTAGTGAGTCTAGGGATTCAACTTTGTTGGACAAGGTGTCGGCGAGTGTAGAGACTTGGCCTTACCATGTAGCAAGTCTAGAGACCTGACTTCGTGGGGAGTTTAGGGACTCAACTTTTGTTGAACGGGGGGTTGCGAGTCTAGAGACTTGGCCTTACCCAATAGCCAGTTTAGGGACTCGACTTCATGGTGAGTCTGGGGACTCGATTTTGTTGAACATGAGGTTGGCTTGGCCTTACCCTGCAGCGAGTCTAGGGACCTAAATTCGTGGCGAGTTTAGGGACCTGACTTCATGGTGAGTTTAGGGATTTAGTTTTGTTGAATGAGGGGTCAGTGAGTCTAGTGATTTGGCCTTATCACGCAGCCAGTCTAGGGACCCGACTTCATGGCGTGTCATTCGGACTCTCCTTTGTTGAACGGGGGGTTAGCGAGTCTAGAGACTTGGCCTTACCCTGCAGCTAGTCTAGGGACCCGACTTCATGGCGAGTTTAGAGACTTGGCTTTGTTGAATGAGGGGTCAGCGAGTATAGAGACTTGACCTTACCCCACAACGAGTCTAGGGACCAAACTTTGTGGTGAGTCTAGGGACTCGGCTTTATTGAACGGAGGCTCTTATCCATTCTGAATTGCTCTGTTGGAGTGCGGGGCCACATGGCCGATGTTTCGCATTACAAGAAGTGGCTTTATTAGTAGAAATGAACACACATAAAATTTTAGAGCGATAAACCAGAGAGTTTTAGCAATTGTAGTCGGTTTTTTTGGTTGACTAAAAAATTGTTTATTGTTGGTTGTGATTCCCACACAAGTGAGCTCCTAGCAGGTGGATCCGAGTAGACAAATCCTGAGCAATGAGTCCTATGCAGAGTAGATAAATTACGAGCGGAGCAATTACTTTCCCGAGTTAGACAATGAATTTCTCGAGTAGAGGCCTTCTGAGCTGATAAGTTAAGTCCCACGATGTGCTTCCCGAGTTGAGTGAGTCCGGGACAGAAGAGGTGTTGAGTAGATCATTTGGTGTCTAGCAGGTAACTCTTGTGCTATGTGAGATGCTATCCTGAGCTAGTGACTTCTGAGCAGGTGGTTCCCAAGCTGGTGAGGTGGCTTCCGAGCAAAAGAGGTAAAGAGTGGGGACTGCTCTGCTCTGGTGGGTCCCAAGTTGTGAGGGGCTGATGGTTCCCAAGCTGGCGACTCCCAAGCCCATGCTTTGAGCTATGTTCCCGATCTGAGTAAGTTGCCTATTCGAGTGGGGGGTCGGCGTGGCACATTGCATGTGCCATGCAACATGCCTTGGAAACACTCTTGTCGCTGAGCATGGCCAAAGGGGGTGGTTGCGTGCCGCCTGGGTTCTTAGGAACCCCTACCAACTGTGTGTACAGTGAGGAATCGAGAAGGTGAAATGGGTTCGCTGCCTGGTGCTCACCACCTATTGGCCGGGGTGCCTGGACGGCAAAGCATGCAACCAGTGAGAGAGGTTGTCGATAGGTCAATTGGTGCCTGGCGGTGACCTGGCCAACATGTGGGTGCTATGAGAGGTGGAGCCCTAAGTGCACAACGTCGAGAGCCCGCTGTCTCATGTAGTGCACGATGCCTATGTCCTCGGTCGATAGGGGATGCTTGTACTGGGACAAAAACTACCTGCAGGCCATGTGGTGGCAGCCAGCAGCAGCATCAGACTTGGGCTAAGGGGCCGAGAGCCCCATGTCGCCAAGTTCTGTAAGCAAGGGGTGACACTATGTTAGGCATGTTCCTTCTCCATGGGAGTTGCTCAGGCAGGGACAAAAACTCTCGACAGCCTAAGTGGTGGCCAGTGAAGAGTCAGAAGGGCTCACGGTGGCCAGCCGTGAGCCCCTCAGGGGTGTTGGGAAACATTTAGGTGTTGCTCACCGTGCACGGCCTGCACCTCCAGTGACCTCCATGACCGCGGTAGAGAATGCCGATGGCCCTTGTGGCAACCTGGAGTGCTAGCTGACGGTGTCATGGGAGACGACTGTGCACTTATGTGCATAGTGATTACCTGCAAGTACATGTGCCCCAAGCATAAACTATACTCCCCTGGGTCACGAAGACCAGTGGCCGGAGCATTTAAACTGCAAGCGCCATGTGCAGACCCTTACGGGAGAGCCCCAATTTTGTTATGGCATTGTTAATAAAAATAAGAGTACAGTAGCTGGGTGTACTTATCAGGAGTAAGCTTCGCTTGTTTATTCGGAGATTATTCAGCGCATCAGAAAATTGTCCTTCTCCCACCTTTGGCTTAGAAAGTGATCAGATCCCACAAACGGCGCCATTGTTGATACTCTAAAAATTGTACAATAGGCCGGAAGGGGAGAAAGTGTCATTCCTGGCCCACTGGGGCGACTTGGGCCTCTACAGTGGTGGGACAGGGCCTATTTTGCATGCCCTCAGGAAGTCGTCCGGACTCTCCCTTTTATCTGATTGCTTTTCCTGCGTGCCCTCTACAGTGGTGGGACAGGGCCTTCTTTGTGTGCCTGATCGACTCACCTTTTTCCCATTTCCCCTAACAGCCCACCCTACTCCCTAACACCATGGCTCCTACCTCCCGGACACCCATGCCTCTTCTCCCCTCTTGTCTCTTCTTGTTCCCTGCTGGGCCTGGGCCTAAATATTTTACCCCCTCACTATTGATGCTCTAAAAATCGCACAATAGTCTTGAATGGGAGAAAAAGTCATTACTGGCCCACTGGAGCGACTTGGGCCTCGATAGGTGTTATTAGGAGCCCTCGACAGTGTTCCAAAGCGACCATACGGTGTCGGTGTGTACGTCCTTGGCGGTGAATGGAAAGCATGTCTAGAGAAAATAAGAGAAGATGGACACATAGGTTTACATGGATCGATATAATGCCTACGTCCATCGAGGTTTGGAGAGGAAAAATCCACTATAATATTCTTGTTTACAATCTCTCGTGGCCACTAATTCCTCACTGTTTAATAGTGGCTTCGGATACATTTACTAGAGAAAAACCTGCTCCTTGTCCCAAGGTTGAAGGGAAGTCGGAGAGGAATAAGAAGAAGCAAATCCCCTTCTGGAAGTCGTCTGGACTCCCCTTTTTATCTAATTGTTTTTTCCATGTGCCCTCTGCAGTGGTGGAATAGGGCCTGCTTTGCGTGCCCAACAAACTCTCCTTTTTTCCATTTCTCCTGACAGTCCACCCTACTTCCTAACACCATGGCTCCTACCCCCTGGAAAATAGCAAAGAGAGATGGCCGTAGAGAAAAGAAAATCCAAAAAAGATAAATTTTCAATTGTTTTTAAGGAAAGATTTTCAACTATTTTTCATACCATGGGAGAGGTGATATAATTCTATTGATTTTAAAAGTGAATAAAAATTAAAATTTCATAGAACAAATTGCAAATTATGTCCTTATCAAAAGCTATTTTCATACGTTAGGCTATGCACATCATAATAACACCCAAAAATCTACTCAATTATCATACAAAACCTTCATTAAAAAAAAAAAGAAAGAAAAAAAATCACAAAAACGAAGAGCATTTTCTTGTTAAGCCAATGGATTTAATTTGGTCTCAAAACTTGCAACTTCATCATTCACATGAACGTGCGAGCCATTGATTTGGATCTCCACTTGCTAGTCATGATGTGGCTTCTTCTCTGACACCTCTAATCCCAGTATTTCATGTCAATGATGAAGATTATATATCGAATAACATTAAGATTTGCACATACACCTCAAATTAAAAAGTTAAATCAATAGTTTCCTTGTGTTTGTAGCTGTTATGTGTGTTGTTTGGTTTTGTTATGGGTTGAGTAGGTCGCATTATCATCTTCTATGAGTCTCTTTCATACTGTTACCTCCCTCTTCCCTTACACTTTAAACAATCTCTTAGCATAGCCTACTAGTAGCTCTCATATCATAGTTGTATTGTGATTGGTTTGCTATATTCACATAGGGCTGTAAATAAACTAGTTTATCGATAACCCACTTAGTACTTGCTCAATTAAACATGAATCGAATTCGACTTGTGAAAGAAAAGCTCACCCTTAATAGCAGATACCCTTTCTATTAGGAAATGACACATACCCGATTAAACTGGATTCGACTCGGCGACGGCTCATTAAGACCCCCTCGTTTATGCTTGAGTTCACTCGTTAGCTCGACTCGATTAACGCTTATTCATATTTTTTAAAAGAAAACACATTCATACATATATAGATATGTATATACTGGTTAATAATTTAAGCATATCACCTTTTATAATTAAATATATATTATGTAACCTAATTACTTATGCCTATATATTGAATATACTTCATAACTAGTTTATAATTTGTACAATAATTAATTGGTAAGATTTAATAATTTTGTATACAAGTATATAGGAACCATAAATGAAATGTTGATATATACTATCATATTATCTATTTGTATTGGTAATTTATGTAGGCATAAATTATGCGGTTATTATGAATAAATACTAACTAGTTCATATTAATGATTTATAAATTTTTACAATTTTCTAATTCAATAAAGAGCCTATTTGTTAGTTGTAAAAATTTCATTAAATTTAGAACTTTATTTATCTATTTTTTAATTATTAAATTTTATTGAAAAATTAAAAAATAAATAATTCTGGCTCAGCTTTGCTCAGATTGACTTGACTCGACTTGAGCTCGTTTTTTTATCAAGCTTGAATTGAAAACATAGCTCACTAAGCCAAACTTGAACAAAGATTAGATAAAAATCTCGAGTTTGAACTCAAGTTTTTTGAACTGAGCAGTTTGAAGAAATCTTTTTAGTTTATTTTATAATTTTAGTTTATGCATTCGGTCATGCATTACCATTAAACATAATTTAGGTCTAATAAAATTATCCATATTCTGACTTTATTCATATTGGGTCAAGTGTTATAGTTGTTGACAATACAAGTATACTTATTTCAATGTAATATGTTTAGTAAGTAGAATAATGTAAACAACATGGAAAATATGCAAGTGTTATTATCGGATTTTTCTAGTAAAATCTGAAAGAAATGAATAACCAATCACATTTTTCATTTTACGAAAACAAGGAATACAAATTGATTGTTGGTAATGTGACTATCTTTATACATTTGTGTGAGGGGATAAAATATTTAGACCCAAGACTAGGCTGGGACAAGATGGGAAGCAAGGAGGCAAGGGAGAAGGGGGTGTCAGAAGGCAAGAAGACAGTTTCAGGAAGTAGGGGAGTGTCAGGAGAAAGTGAGAAAGGGAGAGATGGTCAAACATGCAAAGCGGGCCATGCCTTACCACTGCAGAGGGAACACAGAAAGAGTTATTAGATAAAAGAAGACATCCAGATGATTGAAAGGGGGCTTCTTGTTCGACTTCTTCTTCAACCTCTAGAGAGCTGCTCTAGAGAGAACATCTTTTATAGTAAGTAGACCTCCTACTCCCATTGTACAATAAGAAATGAGAGGCTCTGAGAGGCTGTAAACAAGCATATTATAGTAGATTTTTTCTTCCCAAATGCCCGTTGACGTATACAACATGTCGAACTACGTAAATTTGTATATCCCTTTCTCTCTATTTTCTCTGCACTTGTTTTCATTCACCACCATGGTTGTATGCACCGACACTGTATGGCTGCACCGACTACTGCTGGGGGCTCCAAACAACACCGACCGAGACCCGAATCATCTCAGCAGGACGAGAATGACTCATTCTCTTCTTCCGGCTTGTTGTGTGATTTTTCATGCATAAACAATGGTGCTGTCTGTGGGATTTGATTCACTTTTGTTATACTAAAAATAACTACAGTGCACAAAATCATAACAAGTACTAAAGTGTTTTAAAGAAAATGGATTTCGAACCCACGAGATTAATTATGCTATTGAGTACTGAAATTTACCAAATTAATTACTATTTGAAAAATCGAAACTTAGATAATAGATTATTTAAATTAAATTGCAGAAAATATCATTAAAATTTAGATTTTTAAAGATAATAAGAATAGATCTAGAGCATTTGATTTCACCTAACGAATCCCATACAATTTATTCTTCTTTATTATAGAATTTCAATTATCTTAACTATTCAATATTATCTCTCGAATAATATTAAAAATATCTCCAATTAATAACTCCATATTTTGATGTGAATTTAACTAATTAGAGACTTATTAAGTTCTTTGGATTTTTCTTAAAAATCACACTAATCACGGTAAAGTATCTCTACTTTCGCTCAACTAATGGTACTTAATCCTAGAGCTCTAATCACAAATCACCTATTGGTCTAATTGCGATTCAATAGATCAAACAATAATTAGCTAGAAAATTGCAAGCAATAAGAACAAGCAAAATAAATACTTAATCATGGAAATATTGAAAATAAAATAATTTAGAATATAAATTGTGTGTTCAATGCTAGGCTACATCAAAGTTCTAGAAAATAAAATTAGTTCATAATAAAATTGAAAAGAAAAAGAATAAAATTAGTGTTCTTTATTGGAGTCGGTTGATGAAGCATGCGGTTTTCGCCTCTGCCCTCCAGATTCACCTCCTTGAAAGAAATTTAAAAAAAATCTCTAGGCTATTGGAATCCAAAACTTAGACTCTCATCTCTTAATTTCCTGCTAATGATATACTTATATAGGGTAGAAAAGAAACCCTAAGGTGTTTCTAATTTTCACCTTACTTTTTGGACTTATCGTGGTAGCCTTGTACGCACTCCAAGAGTCAAAATTTAGAAATCCTTATTAGAGACAAAGTTGTAGTCCTTTAAGATAAACTTCCAACCCATCTAGACTCGCATCAATCGAATATGTGACTAGAAAGTTATGATTGAAACACTCAATCATGTCCAGGCTATCTGCTAGTGTATTCCGAACTTGGATTTCTTATGGATTTCTTTTATGATTTCTTTCTCTTTTTCTTGATCAAAATTAATTTCAAACCCTTTGCTAGTTGGTCTGGATCCGTAATCTATTCTTTTGTACCAAAATGCTCTCCTTTGGTACTAAATTTTCTCATTCCTTCAAATTCAAGAAAATAAAGAAAAATATGTAGAAATAAAATAAAATCAATAGTATTGAATGAAAACTGAAACTTTTCATAAATAAAATAGTAATAAAAATACATAAAAATCGCATATATCAAATTCCCCCAAACTTAAGCTTTGCTCACCCTTGAGCAAAGAAAAAGACAATTAACACAAGCATTGGTTTGATTCATAAAATTTATTGCCTCAAAAATTGCCTAAAGTTTGTAATTCGAATAAATTATTCACTATTAATCAAGTCCCAAGACTTAATTCAAAACTCAATTTCACCTCATTATCCATCTTCACATTTATGCATACCCCTCATTCTCACTTCATCATTAGCTCCCTGAATAGTTTTATGCAAACAAGTAAATAAATAATAGATCTCTAAAAACTCCATAAGCTTGCTTTTCAAATCACTCTCCACTAATGTAGAATAGAAACTATCACCAGGGATCAATAGGTCTTTATTAAGCTTGCAATGCAAGGTTAGGGTGGGGGGCTACAAAGAAAAGGTAGGATTCAAACAAAGCAAAAAAACTTAAGTTTGAATACCGACAGAAAAAATAGAGCATTCTCACTTCTAACACAAATATCTCTTCTCAGTCATTGTGAATGTCTCAACATACCTCTCTTTATTGTACTTTCAAGTATCTCTCTCTTTACTACTCTATTCGTCAAGTCATACATTTTCTTCTTTTCCTCATTTTTTTTCTCTCTACAATAACCCATACCTTTTCGACTGCCTTTGTTTATGACTCTTGTCGGCCTTTTCTTGTTAGCCACACAATAGACGAGTTGACTTTTCATACCCCCAAACTTATGATTTTGATAATATAACTATAATTAACTTTACTTGTAGACCTTCTACTTCTCTTGCATTTCATGGTCTTGTGAGTCTATGACTTTGTGTAAACTTAGTTCTCTTGAAAAGTAAGAAAATCAGTGTTTTAGCTCAAATAGGGTAGATAATATGAGGTTTATAAGAAAGAAAAAATACAAGGCCAAAAATTCACATAATTCAATAAAGCTCAAAGGGTTGGCTAGGGATAAAGATAATAAACAGGTAAACTTGAAAGGCTCAAACGGTCCAAAGAATGCCTTAATCATTTCCCCAGTAATATTTTGTCTAGGATTTCGCCTCAAGTATAATCAAACAAGTTCTAGAGTAAGTTGGGACCATACAAATTCACAAAATTGACATAAAATTTCTCTAGGTATGCAAAAGGATTAATGATCATTATAAGTATTCATTGAACATAGAAAATATCAAATTAAGCAAGATCAAGCAAGGAATTAACAACTAGACTTAAGCAATGAGAATTTTTCTAAAAATTATAATCAATTTCAATCATATTCTTATCATAGGCTTTTTATTCATCAAACCATATTGTTTTTATTATCATTATTATTATTGAGATATCCCCGGCATCTTCGTAACTTAAATTTGATGGA
Source organism: Cyclocarya paliurus (assembly GCA_029856935.1). NCBI lineage: Eukaryota > Viridiplantae > Streptophyta > Magnoliopsida > Fagales > Juglandaceae > Cyclocarya > Cyclocarya paliurus. The sequence goes on from CM056947.1 coordinate 21,273,806, forward strand.
AGCAGTTTGAGTTCAAACTTGTGTGGTTCCTCAAGTGGTAACTTTGGAAATTCAGCTTCATAAGCCTCGTCGGCCATGACCATGTCTCGTTCACTTATTTGAAAACAAGAATGTACCTCAGAAGGGAATTCCATAGAGTTAAATACGTCAAAAGTGACTTTCTCCTCGCCAACCCTCAAAATGCGTTTTCCTTATTGGACATCAATTAAGGTTCTTCCCATCGCAAGGAAAGGTTAGCCCAGTATCAAAAGGATCTCCTCGTCCTTATACATATCGAGAACAATGAAGTCAGCAGGGAAGATGAACTTATCAACTTTTACTAGTACGTCCTCAATGAATCCTCTTGGGTATTTAATAGATCTATCTGCCAATTGTAGAGAGATGGTGGTCGGCTTTGCTTCTCCAAGACCTAGTTTCCTGAAAACAGAGAGAGGCATTAGATTAATACTTGCCTCTAAGTCATATAAAGCTTTATCAAAATAGGAATTTCCTATAGTGCAAAGGATCATGAAACTCCCCAGATCTTTCAACTTAGTCGGAAGCTTCTTTTGTAAATTTGCACAACTCTCTTCGGTTAATATCACCGTCTCATGCTCTTCCAACTTCCGCTTCTTTGATAAAATATCCTTAAAAAACTTAGCATATTCAGGCATTTGCTCTAAAGGTTCAATAAAAGGAATATTAATATGCAATTGCTTAAAAATACTAAGAATTTAGAGAACTGATTATCAATGTTATTTTTTCTTAATTTTTGTGGAAAAGGAATTGATGGATCATAAATTAAAAGAGAATAAGTTTAAGATATAAACACTTTGGATTTCTTGGATTTTGTAGCCCTTTTATTCTCCTTAATCTTCTCAGCTTGCTAGTCAGTCGCATCCCGCTCTGCTTTTTCACCTCGTACTCGGCTTCCTTCATCTCAGACTCTCCATTTTCGGCAGCTTCTGCATCTCGCTCAGTATTTACTATTTGCAGCTGATCATATGTCCGCCCGCTTCTCAATGTTATAGCTTTGACATGTATATTTGGATTGGTCACAGTGTTGCTCGGTAAAGTCCCTGTTGTCCTCTCGGTAAGCATTTTTGAGAGCTGACCGATTTGCGCCTCAAGATTGCGGATTGAAGCCGAGTTGTTTTAGATCACTATATTAGTCTTTTGCATGTACTATATAAACATATCCTTAAGTATCAGTTTCTTCTCTTGTTGTGGAAACTATTGAGGTGGTCTAGCCGGCCCTTGATTATTACTCCATGAAAAGTTAGGGTAATTTCTCCATCCGGGATTGATCGTGTTTAAATAAGGATTGTTTTGACGTTGGATATTGGACACATAATGGGCTTGTTCATAACTTGGTTGGGCAAAAGGATTCCCCACTTGGCAATCGATACTTGAGTGATTTCCTGCACAATAATCACACACAATATTAGTTTGAATAGCATTAACATTCATCTTACTATTTAGATAAAGTTGCCATTTATGCCGCCAATGTGGTAATAGAATCAAGTTCAAAAACTCCAGCCATCTTTCTTGGCATTACTCTCTTCGATGACCATTGATAGTCGTTGGATGCCAATTCCTCCAAAAGTTCATAAGCTGCTTCATGAGTTTTACTCATTAAAGCCCCTCCAGCTACTGCATCAACCATGGACCTGTTTGTAGCTCCCAAACCATTGTAGAATGTTTGGACTTGAAGCCATGCCAGAAGGTCATGATGAGGACACTTTCATAATAAATCTTTGTACCTCTCCCATGCTTCATACAAAGATTCATTCTCAAATTGAGTGAATGTGGTAATATCATTCCTTAGCTTTGCTATCTTGGCTGAAGGAACTACTTTGCCCAAAAATTTGGTGCTAACTCCTCCCAGGTAATAATGCATCAGGTGGTAAAGAATGCAGCCAGGCTTTCGCTTTTTCTTTGAGTAAAAAGGAAAAGTCTCAAACGAATAGCATCATTCATCACTCCATTGTGCTTGAAAGTGTCGCAAATCTCTAGAAAATTTGTGATATGAACATTAGGATCCTCTTGCGATAGCCCCCCAAACTAAACAATTTATTGTATCATTTGAATTATAGCCGGCTTAATCTCGAAATTATTAGCTTGTATAGCCGGCCTCCTTATGCTAGATGTAGTCCCATTAACCGAGGGCATAGCATAGTCCCCTATTGCCCCATTCGCCTCTCCATTCCGCTGATCTGCCATAGTGATGGCAGATGTGATGACTTCTTACTTCTCTTTTTTATTGATTCGACACAAAGTTCTCTCAATCTCGGGATCAAAAAGTGTAGACTCTAATGGTTTAGATCGGGCATACACTTCTAAATCTTGAAATAAAAAATAAAAGAAAAGCAAAACTGAGATAAAATCATCAATCTTAAAAAAAATAATCCAAATTAGTAACAATCTAGCTAGTATCAATATCAAAAACAAATAATCAATCCCCGGTAATGAAGTCAAAAATTTATTATGCTAAAAATATTTTTAAGTGTACATAATCGTAACAAGTAGTAAAATGTTTTGAAGAAAATGAATCTCGAAACTACAGAGATTAATTATGCTATTGAGTACTGAAATTTACTAAATTAATTACTATTTGCAAAACCGAAAGTTAAAGAATAGATTATCTAAATTAAATTGAAGAAAAGAGCCTTAAAATCTAGATTTTTAAAGATAATAAGAATAGATCTAGAGTATTTGATTTCATCTAGCGAATTTTACATAATTTATTCTTTCTTGTTATAGAATTGCAATTATCCAAAGTTGATGATAAAAATCCCATAACTATTCAATATTTTCTCTCGAACAATACTAAAAATATCTCCAATTAATAACTCCATATCTCTATGTGAATTTAACTAATTGGAGACTAATTAAATTCTTTGGATTTTTCCTAAAAATACACTAATCGCGGTAAAGTATCTCTAATTTCGCTCAACTAATGGTGTATAATTCTTGAGATTTAATCACAAATCGCCTTTTGGTCTCATTGTGATTCAATAGATTGAACAATAATTAACTAGAAAATTGCAAGCATTAAAAATAAAGAATAAACACTCGATCATGGAAATATTGAAAATAAATAACTTAGAATATAAATTGTGTGTTTAATGCTAGACTATATCAAAAATCTAGAAAATAAAATTAGTTCATAATGAAATTGAAAAGAAAAATAATAAAACTAGTATTCTTCATTGGAGTTGGTTGATAAAGCATGCGGCTCTCGCCTCTGCTCTCTAGATCCTCCTCCTTGAAAGAAACTTAAAGAATAATCTCTGAACTATTGGATCTAAAACTCAGACTCTCCTCCCTTAATTTCGTACGAATGATATGCTTATATGGGTAGAAAAGAAACCCTAAGGTATTTCTGATTTTCACCTAACTTTTAGGACTTATCTTGGCAACCTTGTACGCACTCCAGGAGTCAGAATTTAGAAATTCTTATTAAAACAAAGTTGTAGCCCTTTAAGATAATTTTTCAACCCATCCAGACTTGCATCAATCGAATATGTGAGTAGAAAGTTATGATCAAACTACTCAATCATGTCCAGGCTGTCTCCTAGTGTATTCCAAACTTGGACTTGTTGTGGATTCCTTTTATGATTTCTTTCTCTTTTTCCTGATCAAAATTACGTTCAAACCCTTTGCTAGTTGGTTTGGATCCGTAGTCTCTTTTTTTGTACCAAAATGCTCTCCTTTTGTACTAAATCTTCTCATTCTTTCAAATCCAAGAAAATAAAGAAAAATATGTACAAATAAAAAAAAAATCAATGGTATTGAAAGAAAACTGACACTTTTCATAAATAAAAGAGGTATAAAAATCACACTTATCAACTTTCTAAACCGAAGGTGGGAGAAGGATGAATTTCCGATGCATTGAATAATCTCCGAATGAACAAATCAAGCTTCCTCCAGATAAGCAGTCCCAGCTTTCCTGCTCTTATTTTTATTAACAACGCCATCGCAAAAATCGGACAAGTAGACTCTTCCTTGCCCATGTAGTTGATAATACTGTACACTTAAGTGCCTGCACATGGCACTTGCAACTGAGTGATCGGGCCATTCATCTTCCTGACCTAGGGGGTGTAATTTATGAACAGGAGACGGGCAAATATTGTGCACTTAAATACACAGTGCCTAAACCCTTGACAAAGTGTTCTATGCACGTTATAGACATTGTACACATACACCAATACAGCGGGTGAACACTGTGCACTTAAGTGCATAGTGCCAAGCATGCACATGCAAATTGTGCATGGCACGCACAGTGCCGTGCATAGTGCACAACGGGCGACTTGCACGAGGAGCCTTGTGGCAACCCAAAGTGAGGCCCATTGACCCTTCGACGGCCACCACATGGACCGCTAGAGGTTTCTATCTAATGCATAGTTGCCCCCACCCACAGGGTCGTACCCAGCGTTTACGTTGTGCACTGCGCCCAGATGAGCCACAACCCCATTAGGGCATAGCCAAGGGCTTCACTGGCGGTTACCATACGAATTGTCGGTGCCGTCTGTCTCCTTAGAGATGGTCCACAATCACCTGGCCACGACGGGGACCTTGCTGCACAGCCACGTGCATGAGAATGCATGTGGCTAATATCTCCTTGGCCTAGTAACACCATGTAGACCACCAACATGTTCTGTCCCTGCCTGAACGCCACTGTTGTGCCCCAACACATGGTGGGCAACAATGGCTTGAAGCCACGCACCCAGTGCACGGAAGGTGCACTGGACTCCTCGGCCAGATCATGGTGAGGTCTCCTTGCCCACTGGAGGACCGCCACTCCTTGGCCCTGCACCACTGCCAGAGGTTGCCACTCCTTGACCATTCACCGTGGCCAGTGGTCTCCTTGGCCACGTCCATGCACCATGGCCAGTGGTCTCCTCACCTACGACCATGCATATCAACCAAAGGTCTCTCCTTGCCCACGGACATGCCACTCCACGGCCATGCGACCCCTCGCCCATGGCCATGCACCATGCTGAGGTCACCCCTTGGCCCATCATTCCTTGACCAGCATGCTCATGGAACTCGTTAGCCAGTACACTCCACAACCACTAACTCGTTGGCCACACCATCTAAGGGCATGAACTCATTGGCTAGCACCTCCACAGCCACGAACTCATCGGTCACACCAAACATGGACAAGACTTCTTGGCTAGGGACCCTTCCTAGCCACCACATACATCTCGAGCAAGTTGCTCGGCATCACTTCCTTGCCAACCTTTCTTGGGATCACCCTTCTTGGTCACTCGGTCTCAGTCAACTGCTCGCAACGTCCTATGACATGTTGCTCGACCATCCAGTGGCAGGCACCCCTTTGCTCGGCCACCCACAGGCGCGCATCTTGGTCACGTGCAAAGGCACGTGGGCAACCGCTCTACCAAAGCAAGTACTTGGCCTAAGCAAATGCTCGGCCTACGCATCGTGTGGCCCGAACAAATGCTAGGCATGCACAACTGCTCGCCCCACATGCATAGTTGAAGTCACTTGGAAGCACGTCAGCCACAAGCTTCACAGATACATCTTGACCCCTACTCGACTCAGCATGTTGCATGGCCCATGCCAAGTCCTTCACCAACCCCTCCTCGGATAGAAGCGCTTGTCCAACTGCTTGTACAAAGATTGTTTGCTTGTTGATCGCCTTACTGCTCGCCCAAGTCCGTCTGCTTTCCAAAGTTTGCCCGGGCATGAAGCCCCTCTCCTCAGCTGCTCAAGCAACAGACCACAAGCCACAAAGTCCCCCGCCCGAAAACCGAAGCTAGTCAGCCGCATCTAGCACAACAAAATTCACTTTGCAGTAATTATAAAAAACTGCCCAATTTGTCTCTCTCAAAATTTGTGTGAATTTATTTCTACTGAAAAAATTGCTTCCTGTGGTTTGGAACATTGGCCACGTAGCCGCGCTCAGACACAACTTAGACGTCCCAATATAGTTTTGTCGAGACAAGTTATTTGGCACTAATGCCTATGCAGGAACGGCCACCTCACTTGATGGGCAACTTTCCGACAGCTAACAACTAGTGTTTAAGCGTGTGCCATGCATGTGGAATGTGCACCATGCATGAGCCATGCACGGTACATGTAATGGAGAACAAGGAACAATCCTACCCCTAGCACACATTGCATGCCCCATGCAATGTGCTCTACCAACTTGCTCGCTCAACATGCTCCACTAAACTTGCTTGCCTAAGTCTGCTCGGACGATTTTAGTCAAGCAATAATCGACTACAACAACCAGATCTCTTTGAATAAATTGCTTGGCATCGCAAGCACCTGAATCTTCTTCATCGCCGAAACATCACAACTCGGAGGCCTCACCAGCACATCTCCAACCTTCACTTTGCTCCAGCAGAGCAATTTAGGTTTACCACCTCACTTTGTGATCTGAGCCATTTACGCTATCCCGGACCGAGCCTTCAGAGTTAACAGGCCTTTGAGTTTCATGACCGCCTTGCACGGGTTACCTTTGGAAAAGAGCCAACTGGCACTGTAACTGCCTAAAGTGGACCCAGGGGCTCGACGGGTCCTCTAACCCCTTTACGTGGGTTACTTCATACAAACTCCAATACTAACAGTAAATTGAAAATGGAAACATCAGGCAAACATACACTTTCCAACAACGACGAGCATACATACAGACACACCGCAGAACTATGCATATTACGTGGTCGAGTATACCTCCCGCCACACCCGAGCTCAACGCTCGCATCTTACCTAGTTAAGATACACCTCCCACCACATCTGAGTTTCGCGCTTGCACTCCACGCAGTCAAGTTCATCTCCTTCCATAGCCGAGCTACGCACTCAAGCTTTATGAGGTCTGGTTCATCTCCCACCATAGCCGAGCTACGCGCTCACGCTTTACACGGTCGAGTTCATTTCTCGCCATAACCGAACTATGCACTCTCACTCTACGCGGTCGAGTCCATCTCCCACCTGCCTCGCCAAGACGAGCCTTGCACTCACACTTCACGATTTTGATGCATTTTTTCTTTCCTTCCTCATTGGACAAACAAACCATTATCAAGGTTTCTTCCTTTGGTTTTATTTGTTTATTTGTAAAAGCGAAGTAAAAGTGTTATAATACATGAGCTATTAGAAAGTATTGCTCAATTTAAGGATATTTGTAAAGAGAATTATTGCTACATACAGACAACAAAGATTATACAAAAGTAAATACACAAAGTTACGTGGATTCATGGGATCCGTTAGATCTACTTTACAATAAAATTAATATTATAATCTGATGTACTACATCAAAGCACATTTGTCATAAATTTGTTGGTTTACTTTTATATAATTCCTTTATGACTAAAATATTTTCTATTTATAAAAGTATTGTGTCACAATAAGAATCTACAAGCTGCCAACTTGGCCAGCTTGGCGTTACCTAAGGGACATGCATACTCCTATATTATTCCTAGTCATAAGGAAATTATCTTACATTTGAAATGTAACTCAAGTAATAGTAACATAGCAAACGTTTATGTCTAGCAAGATCTTTCTACTATCAACACATAGTCAGATATTGTTGACAATTAGAAACAACTCTCTGTAAAAAATTACTATTTTCCCCCTTAAAGCCAAAAACAAAAAGAAAAGAAAAATATAGAAATGTAGAATATAGGGGAGGATTGGCTACTTGGGTTTAGCTCTTGTTGAGACTGTATATGCACCACTAAAACCAAAGGTATCAATGCTACTAACATCCTTAGAAGGAATGCTTAGAAGCACCCAGCATTGAAGCTCCAAGGTCACTTGTAGAAGACAACGCAGATGTGCTTGAAGCCATCCCATCGTTTTGTAATATTGTTTCAAATGCCTTTACCACTTCACTCATTGTTGGACGGTCTTTAGGCGAATCTTCAATGCATTGCATAGTAATTTCCAAGAATTTCCCAAACCCTATAAGATTTGTTGCGTCTCTAATGGATGAATCAATCATATCCCACAAGCCATAGTGCTCTTCATCATCCTTGTTCATCGCTATTCTCACTTGACGAACGATGTACATTCCCTTCTCAATCGGTCGCTTGGATGTTAGCAATTCAAGCATAAACACTCCAAAGCTATAAACATCACTCTTCTTAGTTAATTGTTGAGTTTGATAGTATTCAGGATCCAGATAACCCTGCAAGTAGAAGGCATTTTGCAAAAATTAAAATCAAAAGAGTATTCCAATGAATGCAAAGTCTAAATTATATTACATAAGACATCTTTAATTTTTTTGTAGGATTGGAAGGATTTGCAAGTACTTTGAATTTTACAATACCATGTATGAACAAGAAAATGAAATAATAAAAATTTGTTTTGATATATGTTAATCTGCCGATTTGGTTGCCTCAACTTCCTAAAAATCTATTAACTACAATCATTATGCAGATGTTAAGCCCTTGACTATCCTAAAAGTACTCGTTTCAATTGTGACGATAACACATTCACTAGCAGTAACTTAACTTCGGTAAATGAACCAGAGGATTTTGTGAAGAACTAATTATAAAGTAGCATAAACCCTAGAGTATCATGTTAATAAAAAAAAAAAAAAAACAACTTTTTCTTTTGCCTCTACATTAAATGCAAAAATAAAAAAGTTACTGCTTCTTGCAATATATTGGATTGAAGACCTCAATAATATGTAACACTCAAGCCTTGGGATCACAAAAGGGAAATTTTCCACCCGAGAGGAGACTTACACAAGCATCCATTTTAGATGAAAGCCTTAAAGGGTTGCATTTCTTGACATACCGAAAAATCCTAGTGATAATAGGCATGCTAGGAAACTTAGCCACACTAGAAAAAAACAAGAACAACCTTATAAACCCTCCCCAACCCAGTGTCGACATCATAGGTCCAATTAGAAACACTTTAGTGCTGCAAGAACATAAAAATATTGGGTTAAGCCCCAATGAAACGGTTGCCAGCCTAATAGAAGCCTAGCTGATGAAATTAGGGCCTGACCTTGCTCCTGAAAACCCCAACAAAGTTGTTCCTTTAACATTAGAACTTCTATTCCCAACTCATACTTGCCCAAGACACCCAAATGCTAGGAAACCTACTCCTACGTGCATAAACATGGAGTCCTAGCAACCTCGGGACTTCAAGTTGCCTAATTTCCCAAATAACATAGGAATCCTACTCCAACGAGAAAGCTTCAAGAAATAAAGCTGGCTAGGAATTCCTGGCTAAACCAGGACTCCAAATCCTAGTAGGAATCAATGAAACCTAAGAATCACAATCTCTATAAATAAAAGGTTGCATGCAGCCCTTTCAAATTCATCCAACTCCAAGGTTTTTCAAGAAATTCATTCCCTAACTCTCGGAATATGTCGTCAGTCTTAAATCCGAGAATACAAAATTCTTAACCTATAAATATTCAATGTCATTCACCATAAAAAAAATCATGTAGTGGCATTATCATAATAATGATGATGATGAACACAACAACAATACTAATAATAATATAATCTAAAAAGAAATATACAGGGGAAGCCGACATGGCTTCCACTTAAGCAGTTGGGTAGACTCCACTATCTCATAGTTGAGTCTGTCCTGTACCACCACCCAGGGCCCTAAACCATTATATTTTCCACACACTCACAGACTCAGTTTTTCATCACTTGACTCTCTTTTCTCTCCTCACCCTCTTGGCTGACCAACACCCTCCCTATTACCTTCATTTTGTCACACTTTCCCACCTCCCAAACAACACTTAGCTACTAATACCACAAGTTCCTTAACTCTTAATCAATAAGTAGAAGGTGAGAAGAGAAAGTATCATCCTCCATTGTGATTATTTTAGCCCAACATACTCAACTTGTGGTTACTATTAGCGTGTTTGATGATTAATGTAGGAAACCTTGCAGTGTATGTTAAGGAAGATTAATGGCCATGCATGTTTTGGTGACGTTTTGTGTTTAGAGCATGAGATTCAAGTTTTAACACAAACACATAAAGATTTCCTGACTCTTGCATAGCGCGCGGTCACTTCATGAAAAAAGTGAAATCTTGCATGCATATGGCTTAAGTTGTTTTCTAGGCATGGGCTTTTGATATCGAAGTGATTTATAACATTGAAGTAAAATGCAGAAAAAAAAAAAGAATGCCAGAGAGTTTTAACCATGGCATGTATAATGTGATCTTGTGCATGCATGTGTATAAACTAGTACATAAGCTTGAATCTTGCAGTATAAAGGAGAAGTTGATGAAATGAGTTGAAAGTCTAACTTTTTAGATCACATGTTTCGGCCATCACATGATAAGGAGGTTTGAGGTCATTGAATCAACATGCATGTATCTTTTAATGTTGGCAGCATAAGTTTGATCTTGAATAAGCCAGTCACATATAAGAATCTTGCTAGATTTGAAGATGTGAAGAAAAAGCTTCAATTTTAATCGCTATGCATTTATGCCGCCATAGCTTGATTTTAATACGTTTTGAACTTGCATGCACATAGAAGCTGGAACTCTAGAGGCATGCATTTTCATTTAGGAACAAATGCACAAAAATTATGATGTATGTCTCATAAGGGGTTTCAGCCGAGCATAAGAAAAGTGTGTATTAATTAAAGGTGGAATAAAAATGCATGTGTTTATTTAGAAAGGAAATAAAGTCTTAGGTGGTTTTAGTTTATTAGGTTGAATCTTGCACTGTGGCATTAAAAACTTGGTGATGTTTGATTTTTTTTTGGTGAAAATAATGAGGGTAGGACTTGACCATATAAGGGAAAAGGAAAGCTCGAAGACTAGGTACGTACTTACAGAAGTTAAGGGAATCTAAGTTAAAAGTATTGAAAGTTGAAAATAAAATGTGTTGGATTGGCAATAGGAGATCCGACCATATAGATTTTTTAGTACTTGAAGCTATGAAAATGTAAATGTAAAAGTGTATAAAATGTGTAAACAAAAAATTAAGATATACATTACATATAAGAAAATATTATTACAAATGAGTCAAAAATGTAAATTTAGAAAAGTTCAGGGCCAAATTGCAAATACTAAAAGCTAGAGGGGTCAAAATGTAGATAAAACATAGGGCAGATTAGCAAAAGTAGAAAGTCTAGGGATTTAAGAATTTTTTACCTTCACTAACTATCTATACAAAAATTATGCAGACTCTATCATTGACTGTGACTGAGTTGTTTTTTACCCTCGAATTCTGCATATATTCTAGATATCATGACATTGAAAATAATTTTTACAGATAAAAGTAGGTTTTTAACTTTTATTAATAATATTTATGATTCTTTTATTAATATTCTCTACCCTTGAGAGATCAGGTAGAGATATTATAATAACATGACTTACCATCGTGCCTTTGACTTGAGTTGAAACATGGCCTTTCAAAACATCAGATATTAGCTTAGACAAGCCAAAATCTGCAACCTTTGCAGTCAAATTTTCATCCAACAGAATATTCATGGACTTGACATCTCTATGGATAATAGGAGGATTGGCAAGCTCATGAAGGTAAGCTAGTCCTCTGGCTGAACCAAGAGCAATGTAGAGTCTTCTGTTCCAATCAAGATAAATGCCAGATTTCCCTTCAGTTCATATTTAGGCAAATAGTTTCCTATATATTAGATATTTGCAAAGAGGTAATTAATTAAATTGATATGAATGTACATACGTACCTGATAAGCTATCTCTAATTGTTCCATTAGGCATAAATTCGTAGATCAGCATCTGCTCTCCTTGTTCAAAGCAAAAACCCACAAGGCCCACAAGATTCTTGTGATGAACTCGGGAAAGCATTTCAATTTCAGTCTTGAACTCAAGTAAACCCTGTGTTGATCCTTGCTGAGCTCTTTTGATAGCAACAACTAGTCCATCAGAAAGCAACCCTCTATAAACCTGGAGATAACATAAAAGCATCAGCAAACATTTCTTGGAAGCGGATTTTACAAAAGTTTGACTGAATACTGAGAGATTTACATACCTTGCCGTATGCTCCAGAACCTATCTCATTTCTCTCGGCGAAATTATTTGTGCACTTTCGGAGTTCATCATAAGAGAACAATCTTGGACCTTTTAATTGTGGTGCTGCCCCACTGCTATCATTGCCACTTGATTTCCAAGAAGCTGAGATATGGAGAAAATTAACCATATAAGACAACAAATGCATGCATGATGTTCCATCTTCCTTAGATACATAGTCTTGAATTTGAACTATACAATCAATCACAAGAAAATTAATTTTACTAATTATTTACCAAACGGGTTTCTAAATCCAATGGCTTCTTCTGCACGTCTCTTTTGTCGAACCGCATATATCCCTACTCCCAGGAGTCCCAGATCCAAAATGGCACAACAAGTAATTCCTATCTTAATTATTACACGAGTGCCAGTAGAAGTTCCTCCATCTTTGGCTGAAGAACATTTTCAATATTGTCAGGTAGAGATATAATTTTCAATCTCACACACACAGAGTAAAGATATGATTTGAACCTGGGAAAGCATAAGGGTCTGCAATAAAAAAATAGGCTCCCAATTGTTGAGGTAGCCAATGTTCTTGAGTAGTCATGGCGAACCCAATTCTCTGAATCTCTGATCGATTCAAGAATTTTCCGGTTGAGGGAAAGAGTGCCAGTTGCACTTGAAGATAGTCATCAAAATCGAATCCAGTACTTAGAATAGAAACTGAACGTGGAAGGAGACTCAGGTTCACCCACAAGCTATATTCCAGCAAGTTAAACACAGTTTCATTGGACAATTCACTGAAAAGTGATCCACCAACTTATAATGTCCCTTTATATGGATAGGCGCATTTACAATTCCGAGGGTTGCAATTTTGATCAAGAGGACATGATGTACTTTCACATTTAGCCAGGCTAGTAGAATAGGGCTTTGTTGGTTGTTGCTGTTGATGGCAGTAAGAATCCTCCAAGATAGTAGAGTGACAAACTGGGTTTCCTACTAGTCTGAAGTACATCCAATTGACAAAGAAGGTTGATGGTCAGAATAAAATACCCAACACATTTTGGAAATTGAACAATTTAGAGGCATGAGTTCACTCACATTAAGGATTTACTGTAATAATTGCTCACATTTACAGAAGAAATGTGGTTGTTTTGTAAATCAACAAGCTTTAGTTGTGGGCTGATGTTTTCACCCACGTCCAATGTGTCATTAAATTTGTTGTTTCTCAATTTCCTGAGAATTGAAATCAAGTATGAGTTATCAAACTCAGTTTATTTGATATACCAATAATATATCAACTTACACTTGCTGTATTTGTGGAAAGCTAAACAGTTCTCGTGGTACAGGCCCTTGAAGTGATCCATATTCCATAATCCTGCACACCAAACGCATAAAGGTATTGCAAACATTTGCGGAAGTTTGTACAATTTTCATCCGTGAAAGACTGAAGACTTACAGTGTGGTGAGTGATGATAAGGTTGAGAACCACGTTGGAGCTTCTGATGGCTCAAATGAGTTATTACTAAGGTCCCTGGTAAAATAAACCATCATACAAGGTTCTTCAGTGCATACAAAGAAGCAATTACTCAAAAATGAAATTGGCAATTGCAAGCAACACCATGCATCTACTTACAAGTAATTGAGATTCTTCATTTGAGTTAAGTCTGGTAAAGCGCCCGTCAGATTATTTTTCGCTAAATTCCTAAGATGATATCAAGAAGGAGAAAGCTGGTAACCACCAGTATGTATGATTTACTAAAAAAACACCACCACTATATAAATGTTGTGAAAAAGTACCCACAAATCAACGATATTTGTTAGGTTGCTGAGATCTGGGACACTTCCTGTCAGAGCATTTCTGTCAAGCCGACTGTTGCATATTGGAATAGTTTTAATTCTCAAGAACAGTACTAGAGAGTGGACATGTAATGAAAATTAAGGTTAGTTGAATAACACCAATGTGTCATTAAATTAGGGTGTATTTTACTCACAGAACTTCAAGACTTTGTACAAGTCCCACTGTTGGTGGGATACTTCCAGAAAGTTGATTTCCATTAAATAATCTGTCTTTGAAGAAAGCATTTAGAAGTAGAAGAAAGCATTTAAACCATGCATGAAAATAAACTAATAGTTGGCAACTTACATGTGTATCAATTTCATATTAGAGCTGAATAGTTTGCCTGGAATGGGACCTGAAAGCTTGTTCTTATTGAGATGGCTGCAAGTTTGAATACATCACATTATTCTTCTTTATGGATGCAATAATCAACGTTTTGTATCCAAAAACATATTCAAATTCTTGAATTTATCTTAATAATAGATTGAACCCAAGATTGGGAAAAGAAAAAGATTAAAAACTCACAAGTGTTTAGCCTTCAAAAGAAGGTCCAAGCCTGGGGCCATGGAGGTTGATATCGGGAGAGATCCTGTCAACATATTATCCGCGATGTCTAGCCAATAGAGTTTGGAGAGTTTACCCAAAGATGGAGGTATCTTTCCAATTAAGTTGTTTGAATTGAGAGCCCTGACAAGGAGAGAGTATTGAATAAAGTATAAAAGTATTAATTATTAAGTACTCTCGAAATATATATGGACAAGCGGTACTCATTTTGTGATAGAGTGCCATACCAATCAAAATTAAGGCCTACATAAAAAATTATAATTATATGGCATATTGTGATAAAATTGAGTATCGCGTCATTCTTGGAGATAGAGAAAAAAAAAATGGCATTGTGATTCATGTAGTGATCTTATAAGCATTGCAAGATCTTACAAGTAGTAGAGTTCTGAAATATTTCCCAATTCATCTGGAATATCACCACTGAAGCTGCAACCAGCTAGGATTCTGAAACATGAAAGAGAAATATAGATTATATATATATATATATATATATATATAAATATTTATGCTTCTCACTGTTATAGGAATACAAGTTACATGTAGTGTTTGATGGAAATTATAGCTTGCTTATAGGATCTTACAGGATTGTTAGCTTTTTCAAATCCCCTAGCCGTGGAGAGAGGGAACCTGTGAGCCTGCGGTTAAATGATAGGTCCCTGAAATTTAATAATGTTAGTAGCACTTCAAGGCACATATACCGCACATGCCCAACAAGCCATTAAGAGAGAAAAAGAAAAATATCTTTCTATTTGCAGGTGTGATTTTTACACCCTCAATTCACCAATAAATTGGGTCTCGCAATAATAATAATAAAAATTATGTTTTATCTATTTTAGAATTAGAACTATATATGATCTTTGGGAATCAGGCGTACGCATGCAGTTTATGGACCCAAGTTTGGATGATAGTCCTTCGTCATGGAAATTGAAATGGATATATCTAAAACATTGATTAATGGATTCTGGGTGGGAACATCGGAGACTAATGGTTTTTGGCCGCCTGTGGTGTATGAAAAAGTCCCTGCTTATTGCCCCAAATGTAGACAATGAGGACACCCAGCAGGTGTTTGTCGAAATGGCTCTAAGAATACTCTGTTGTCTAGAAGACCCAAACCCATAGAACAAGTCCAGAATATGCAATACGTTGTTAAAAATTCAGAGGCTAACCAGAATGACAGCATTAAACCTGTGAATCATGAGGCTATCAATCAGGACAATACGGTATTATCCGAAAATTTGGAAGGACAACACCAGGTGGCTAGGCAAGGGACGATGGTGCAAGTAGAACATAGCTTGGCAAAGGAAAGTGAAGGGCTTGTTAATAATGATATGGGTTCTAGGCCTAAGACACGAAGCATGTAGAAACTCATAATAAGGCCATGAACAAAATTCTCATGTTGATGACCAAAGGCTCTGTAACATACGCGTCTTAAACTAAGATTTAAAATTTTTATTATTTTTACTATTATTATTATTATTAGCAGTAATGTTATTATTATTATTATTGGATCTGTTTGAGATAGTGTTAGTGTTTGTGTGGGATTCTTCCACCCTTCAAGCCTGTATGCCTCTCAGTGTTTATCTCTTAGTTTGAATAGTTTCCGAAGGGAGACCAACTCACGTCAAAAATCTTACCATAAATTCTTTCTTCTTCCTCACAATATTCCCATCACCAAACCCATAATATCTCAAGGCCAGAAGCCCCCAACGAAATCAAATTGTCCCCTACACTTCAAACGAAAGCTACACAACCAAAAACCGATCGAGAAGCCACTTCCTAATAGCCACTGTAGCACTTTCTCTTCATACCAAGTCAGCCACCTCACAGGAAACCACCATAGAGCACATCAACAGTAAGCCCTTTTTCTTTTTCCCAATCGTTTTCCCTCTCCCTCTCTATTGGCAATGACTCATTGGCCTGTGTATTTGTGCTGCCGTCGCCAGCCACCTTAAAGGATGTCGGACCACCTTAAAGGATATGAGGTGACACAGACTCAAGCGTGTTTCACCACAGGTTATGATAGGTTAAGCGGTGCCATAGACTCAAGCGTGATTCATATACGATATGGGGTGACACAGACTTAAGCGTGTTTCACCACAGGTATGTTAAGTGGTGCCACAGACTCAAGCGTGGTTTCCCACATGTTAAGTGATAACATAAACCCAAACGTGTTTCACTACATGTTATGATAAGTTAAACGAGGCTACGGACCCAAGTGTGGTTTACCCTATGTTATGATATGTTATATACGATCAACGACAATTGGACCAATGCACACATGTAATGATTGCCACTAAATAAATGAAGGACAAGATGAACAAATCATGAATGATTGTTAAGAAATGCATGGAGTTAGTCATTCATGCACCTGCGTTACATGTATTACCATGATTATGTATGATACCACTTATGTTACTAGTGAATGACATATATGTTATGTGAATGTGTGATGATATATGTAAGTTTTCAAAATTAAGCCTAACGTTAAACTAAGTTAAGTTTATAGTATGATGTGCTATTACTGAGTCTTCGACTCATCTATTTGTTTCTCTGTTTTTATTTTTAATGTCCCAGATGATGATTTCATGGATAGAGAGTAGGAGTGCCAGGAGTAGAATAAATTTTGAGAGACAAGTGTATGATTTGAGTATTTAAGCAGTGTTCATTTCACATAGAACTAGCTTATGTCATTTCTATTATATTTTCAGCTTTATGTTATCAAGGACTGTTGTGTTAGGCAAGTTTTATGATCCAATAGATGAGGTAATTTATGAGATTGAAGCTCTTTACTAAGCATTATGTTATTAATGTACGTAACATTCCAGACTTGCGGGAATGGCTGTTACAAGCACACTATGGAAAGAGTGGAAATTGAAGATATCACTAGTGTAGAGGAAAAAGCAGAGGGTCAAGGGTTTGATGAAAAGGTTGAAGTGTGCATGAAACATAGGTCCATTCAATCCAAAGAAGACATAGACAACAGTCACTCAAAGACTTTGAGTGAGCAGATTAAATTATCGACTACCG
This sequence comes from Cyclocarya paliurus, assembly GCA_029856935.1. Lineage (NCBI taxonomy): Eukaryota > Viridiplantae > Streptophyta > Magnoliopsida > Fagales > Juglandaceae > Cyclocarya > Cyclocarya paliurus. Next base: position 21,291,153 of record CM056947.1, read on the forward strand.
GCGGACTAAGGTCGCTTCATGAGGTTGATAACATGAGAGAGTCTATATCAGGAGATCCTAATATGCTAAAGGGACTTGAACCTAAGGGTGAATCTGATATAGAAGAGGGACTTGTGACTCCTCTTTCAAACTCCTTCAATCCTCTTAAAGAACTGGATGATGAGGAAGGATTGTTACAGGCCATAGTCAATACACACAAGGGATATAGGTCTAATTCTGAAAGACAAACCCAAGATGTTAAAAAGAAGGGTAAAAAGAAAAAATACTTGTCTCTAGTTGATGGGACTATTCTTACGGATTCTACATGATCCCGAAGACCTTAGTTTGAATATATGGGGGATTGGTAATATGCCCACAATAGGAAAATTGAAGAAATTAGTCAAAAGTTTCAGCCTACTATGATTGTCATTCTTGAGCCTTTTATTGCCTTTAACAAGGCAAAAGTGATAGCTAAGAGATTGAATATGCAGAATTTTTTACCCATTGAAGAGAAACATGGTAAGATCTGGTTGCTATGGACGGAAGATATTTTATTTTAACCTGTTTCAATTCATTAACAGGCCGTTACGAGGTTTATTAATTGTGGTAATCTGTCTTACATGGCCTCTTTTATTTATGCTAGTTGTGGTTATTTAGATAGAAGTATCCTTTGGGATGAATTACAACAAGTCTCTAGGTTGTGCACTAAATGGTTGATTTGTGGTGATTTTAATACAAAAAGAAGCAATATTGAGAAGATTGGAAGCAGACCAAAACTGCAAGTGGTTATGGATGATTTTAGTAACTTTATTTCTCAATGTAATCTAGTGGAACCTAATGCTGAAGGTTCTAAGTATACATGGTGTAATGGGTGTGAGGGGCAAGCTCGTATATGGGCCAAACTTGACAAAACGCTAGTTTCACATGGGTTACTCATGGACTTTCCTCAGCTTTATACTTCGATTTTGGCTAGGACATGTTTAGATCACAATCCTCTTATTATTCAAATCAAAGAGGCAACTCCTAGATATGGCCCTCCAGTTTTCATATTTATGAGGATGTGGTGCACACACAAGACTTTTACTCAAATCATCTCTGATAACTGGAATCAACCGATTTCTAGGGGAAGACAATTGGGCTCCAAGCAACAGGGTTTCATGAAGGTTCGTTCCCCTACTTCTATTTGGGTGGTCCAATATGTACAGGTAGCATACGTGCTACTCATCTTGATCCGTTAATCCAAAAACTATAGAAGAAACTAGCCTCATGGAAAGGGGCTTTACTATCTAAGGGGGGTAGACTAGTGTTATTAAAGCATGAGCTGTCAAGTATTCATATTCATCTTTTAGCAATGCTTAATATGCCTCGCAGTGTGCTTCATAAGCTTAATTAGAGTTTTGTAGACTTCTTGTGAGGCAGTAAGAATGGCAAGAAGAAAAAGAAATGGGTGGCTTGGGATAAAGTTTGCAGGCCTACGGAAGAAGGTGGGCTTGAAATATAGAAGTTAGAAGATATGGAGAAAGCCTTACATATGAAATTTGTTTGGTAGTTCCTATATGGTAATTCTCTTTGGGCTAGCTTTTCCCGAGCCAAATATAGAAATCAACACCTCTCTTTCCTCCTTGATCACTTATCCTATGAATCAAATTTTTGAAAGGCCTTAAAACCGTTGTTGAAATTGGTTATTAGGGAGCTTGGGATGGATTATTAATGAAGGTAAGATATCCTTTTGGTTTGAAAATTGGTCGTCTTTGGGGATTCTTGGAGAACTCTCGAATATTATAGATCCCTCTTTGAAAGTGACTGATGTATACTCTAAGACGGGAGGTAATTGGGAGAAAATGTAGGAGCTAATGGGGAGTAATCTCTGTGAAGAACTAAAACTTCAAAGTATCGAGATTGTCACAGGTCCTAATATTCCTATATGGAGAGCTGAACAAAATGAAAATTTCTCTACACTTTCAGCTTTGCAATTCACCTATGATCTCAAAGACAAAGTGGATTGTGCTAAATGGATCTGGCATAACTTATTGCCCTGTAAAATTTCTACTTTTAGGTGGAGAGGTATGTATAAAAACTTGCCTTTTGACCAGAAAATTATGAAGTTGAATATCTCTATGGCCTCAAAATGTGAATGTTGTAAAATGATTGCTTGTGAGTCCTTAAATCACTCGCTTCTAATGGGAGAGATGCCTAATTATGTTTGGAAGTCATTTGAATCAATCCTGGGGCTGAATTTTGGGTCTACTCATATGTGGTGGGGCAAAATACAACATTGGTTGTCCAAGGCTCGGGCGGTATCTCAGATAATTGTTATGTTTGGAATTCTCCATTCTATTATCAGTTAGTTCCTGTGGCTATACAGATGTAAAGCCCGCATGAAGGGGAGCAAGTGTGCTAAACCTGACTATACCTTTCTTCATCAAGACTATTCTTATCAACATGACTAAACCTTTCATCAAGACTTCAGATGGTGCAGTTTTAAGGCAACTCGAGTTATTGACTATGCCTGTCAAAAATAAGCAAATTCAAATTTTGAAATGGATGATCTTTGCACAGAATTTTGTTAAGCTTAATGTGGATGAGAGTAGTATTGAGAATCCTCGAAGAAGTGGAGGTGGAGGAATTATTAGAGAAGAGAAGGGTCACATGATATTTGCTTTTGTCAAATATTATGATATCAGTTCCAACAATATCGCTAAGATCCAAGCCCTTTCAGATTGTTTGAATCTCTATGCACAGATGAATATAACTCATATTGAAGTGGAAACTGATTCTCAACTTGTGGCAAACTGGTGGGAGAAGGGTAGACTTGTTCCTTGGAGGAGTCAAAAGTACTGGAATGAAGCTAACTTGATGGTGATTTTCCACTATTTGAGAGAAATGAAACACATTGCAGATAGATTAGCCAAGTTGGGTTCTAGTGGCAAGGAAGCGTTCTTTGAGAATAAAAACAGTCTACTTAAAGACATCCTGGGAGTTATTCGTATGGGTCAAGCTACTTTACACTTAACTCGTCATAAATAACATGTTTGTATACAGGTTTGGTTAGTTTTATTTTATTATGGTATGCATCTTGTTTTCTATTTTGTTTTAATTCTTATTTTATTATCTTGTATAGTGCTTAGTTATTTATATAGTTGTTTGTTGTTTTTTTTTTTTTTTTTGCCTAGGTTTGAATTTTATGATTTATTGTAACCACCAGGTATCCGATTATAACCACAGTATTCATCCGCCATAAGTAAGGGTTATCAATAAATCTTCTTCATATAAAAGAAAAAAGAAACAAGAAAAAAGAACTAGAACTATACTGAATCCTATAGCAAGTGGTTTGTTGACAAACCAATTTTAAAAGTAGCAAACCTTTTTTTTGTCACTAAGAATATATGTTTTCATTTAAAGAAAAAGAAATTAGAATAATACTTACAATGATGTCAATTCAGTGAGTTCCCCAATGTCACCTTCAAGTTTCCCTTCAAGGTCCATCGTTGATAATTTCCTGAAGAGGTTTAAAAACAACGGAATCCACAAAATAAGGATATTATATATAGACTTACCAAAAGAGGAAGAAGGAAAAATAAATGACAAACGGCAAAGCAAATTATAAGAAAGTAGATAAGAAACTATTGTTTGCAAGCTGTTAACAAAGACACTCTCTAAACTACCGATTATATGAAAAAATTTGATTTGCAAGTAGATGTAATCTTAAACTTCTTTTACAAATTATATAATGTGTATATGTTGTGTCAAGAGTACTGCAGATTAATATTAGCGTGTTTTCTAAATCGAGTTGCAAGAAAGAGGACTACATTAATACAGGAAAATAGTCATTCTACTCATCATTATTCTTACCGTACCATGCATTACATTTTATTTATTTTTGATTTATTATTACTAAATTAAAGGAATTCTTTTACTTATCATTTATACACTATATATTTTGTAAGAAAAAAATAAAATAAAAAATAAAAATCTTATATAGTGTATGCTGTGTGATGCATGCGTTAGGATGATGAGTGAAATTTTTTTAAAAAGAAAACAGACAGTAATAGGTGGAAGATGTTTACAAGGCAGTAACCCTAGAGAAATTGTTGCACGTAACTCCATCCCAAATGGGTAATCCACATGGATCCTCTGAATGCCCCCAGCTTGGTGGTGTGTTTTTCCACGCGTTCTTCAGGGCGTCGAGTACTGCAACTGCATTCATGCACCAGTAAAATGTTTAATCATCGACTATTGATCTCAAGATTGATCACTACAAGCATTTGGAAAATGATAAATATTGGACTACTAGCATTCATGTATTTTAATTTTTTTATTTAATAATTAAAGAATTGGATATTAATAAAGTTGTGTATTTTTATTTTTATTTTTTTATAATTAAAGATGTTAAAAAATATTTAATAAGAAATTATGAACAAAAAAGTAAAAAAAAAAATCAGCTAGAAATATTTAATTTTTGTAGGATTTAAATTTAAAAAAAAACTCTAAAAAAGTTTTCAATATAGAAATTAGCAAACTTCGCTTCTGTTGACACGTCTTTGTTTAAATAAAAAATATAATTATTCATTTTAAATATTTTTAAACTGTGATCGATCGATGCACCGCGTCGAATACTCATTAGAGCTTAGTTGAAACTTTTAACTGTTGAATAACGAAAAAATAATTCATTTGATCAAAGCTGAGCTATTTTAATATTAATTATTAAGCTTCTAAAACTTATTGATCAGTTTGGAGAGGATTAAAAATAGGAAAAAATCTACTCAACCTTCTACTATTCACACCACACTCTATTTTTTTTTTTAATTTTTTTTATCAAATATATTTTTATATGAATAGTGAATAAAAAATTATAAATAGTTTTAAAAAAATATATTCAAAAAAAATTTTAAAAATTATTAAAAAATATTAAAAAGTGTGGAGTGTAGAGTGTGGAGAGGATGAATAGCAAAACTCTAAAAATAGATATCATGAAACCAATTTTTGGGCCGATCGACGTTGACAACTTGACACTGATGACAGACAACCTAGTATTCCTAGATTATGTGTCAAAAGCACCGATATTATCATGAAAAAAATAAAAAAAAATAAAAAACCAAGAATACTGTCTCCAAGAGACAACCCAAACAATAACGAGGAAGTTTGGTGAAAGCCTTTTTCAGGAAAACAAACATTAATTGTACGTTAAACCAGATGAAGAGCATATATATATACACATGCATGTATATGGCGGCGTGGTCTGTTACATACCATCGTGAGGATCAGTAAATGAGTAGATGAAGTGAATTCCTGAAAGAAACAAAGCCAGAAAGAGCAGCTGCAACTTCATGCCCATCGACTTCCTGCACGTCAATCTCTCTCTTTCTCTCCCAGCTCGATGATCTATCTATTCTCTCTCTGTGTGCGCGTTCGCTTAATAAGAATCTCACCAAACGTTCCTATATCAAAGAAGAGACGAGTCTACGTACACATATAGGTCTTCCTTTTCGTCTTGTACGTGGAGGACGACAAAGTGTTTGATTAGATCTGCAAGGACGACAAAGCACGTGTTTGATTAGATGGTATATTGTCATCCCGTTTGTACATTGTCATCCCGTTGATTAGATATGTAAGGACGACAAAGTGAGCAGCGGGGCCCCATCCCCCCCGGGCGGCGGCACGCCCCGCACCGTAGGCAATCTATTTTTACTTTAGTCTCATATCGTTGAATAATGATTATTTAAGTGTGATTATGGTATTGTCTTGATCTTTTATTTAAACGTTGGTTTAGGAGGTTAAGATAATTTAAAATATAATTTTAATAAATTTATATTTTTTTTAAATATATAAATTTTAATTATATTATAACTTAGATCCAAAATTGGTGTGGGTAGCGCCCTACGAAAAATAATGGTATCAACGTTTTCTGTTATGAACCCAATAGAAATAGAACAATAATTCGTTTGGATGGTGAGATGAGATGAGATGATTTTATATGAGTTGAATAAAATATTATTAGAATATTATTATTATTTTGAAATTTAAAAAAGTTAAATCTTTTATTATATTTTTTGTGAGAATTTGAAAAAATTGTAATGATATAATGAGATGAAATAAGATGAAATGATTTCTAAATCCAAACGAACCCTAAAATGTAAAATACTAGAGGTAGATTGTGATGAAAACAAGATTCATTCCATTCATACTACCTTGTTTGTACAAAAGGTATTTGATTTACTCCAACCTCCAAAAAGAACAATCAAGACACTCGGGATTTTCCAGAATATCCTTTTACACTCTCCAACTCTCTACAAATAGAGATTTTACGTAAGGTTAGATAGACATGTGCCTTTTAAGTTCAAACTAGCAGCAACTACATATTATATAAGCAACTGGGCTTAACTAACACGATCTTGGCCCATATAAAAGAATTCAATAAAACTAAGTACATCCTAACCCATAAAGCTACTGAGCCCAAGTCTTTATTACTCCAACCTAAAGCCCACAATGGGTTCGGTTTGGTCCTTTAGATGTACTGGCGTATAACAAATTACCCTCTCCCTTGAAGCACTTTGCCCATAAAGTGCGAATGTGCTTCTTCATGCTATTAGAGTACCAAAGTTTTCCAACCCATAAGAATTACTCCAATGTGTATAGCTCTTGTGGAAATATGTTAGGAAGATCATCACACAGTGAGGGAAATAACTCCCCATATTGACCATGAAAGTGCTCTTTTGCTCGCATTATCCCCTCGAACCACAAGGTACTGTGTAAAGCCATGATTGCATCTAATCCCAAGCTCAAGCTTGTATTGACCCATTTTGGCAGCGCATCAAAATAAATCTTGAATTTTGAAAATCAATGATGCTTCTCCTTCATGTTCCACCACGATAACATTGTCTCAAAAGAGAAACCATCAATCTTTTCTAATATATGAAACATGCCAGATGTGTACACTAGCTCCTTGGACATGACAATTGATACCTGGATCTCCAAAGTCCTTGGACATGCCAATAGATACCTGGATCTCCAAAGCAATGTCTCGAACAGTATCACTAATTGGACCATATACATCCATGCCCAATCCAATAGCCTACTCAGCATTCCAAAGTCAGCCATTGCAATACCATGCATAGTAGCAAAACTGAAACTAACGTAGGTGCTAACAGACATTGAAAAGATAGGAATATTAACATATATGTAACCCACTGCAAGGCCAAAAATGACCTTAATGGCAACACCAGGCTAGGAGGAATCAACAACATCTTTAACAAGATTGTATGCTTGGCTAGAGTAGCACTAAGTTACAAATCCAATAATAAGTCCAGCCCAACTACCAACACCCACGCACCAGAAGGGTCCCCAATTTTTTACATCTCTTCCAAAATCACCATAGCAAGGCTTAAAAAATTTACTAGCAACGTAAAGAAACAAAAGACCACTTGTAGCAAGGAGAAAGAACCTTTTATCATGTTCTGTAACAGCCCAGACTCAAAGTTTGAAAATAGAAGAGATGTGGTGAGGCTTCCCAAATACATCCCAACACTAAAAATTTGTACTTATGAGAATGTATAGTGATGCAGCTTAGAATATAAGTTATGCTGTAAGTAATTGTAACATACCAGTTTTTGTTTTAGGGTATATAAGTAAATTTTTCTAGTAAACTTTTATTTTAAAATTTATGTTATTATGATTATAGTTTTATCAGAATTTATATCTACTTTATCTCTATATTTTCTACTGTAGTTGTTATTTAAAATTTTGTTAGAGTTTCATTTTGTTAAGGATTTCTAAAGTGTATCGGATTATATTTACTAGAGTTTTTGTTTGAAATTTAAAGTTTTATTTTTCCCTCTAATCAGTCGAACCCATCTCGATGTTAGCCTCTGTTTACCTCTCAGTGTTTTTCGCTAACATCCTAGTAGAGAAATTCAACCCAGTTGCCGAGTATAATTCTACATATGCACGTCTCTACTTTTTGCACGTGCACATCTCTACTCTTCTAGGGTTTCTCTTATTTTTCTCTATCATTCTACCATTATAAAATTGTGCTTACTCGTACATGAGAGGAGAACCTTGAGCCGAGAATCCTCTGTTTCGAAAGCACCCTGTGTGTTGAACAGTAGCTTCTGCCCGTCGCCCTCCTCCTCGATAGCCAACCCTTGAAGCGCCGAACCCCTCTCCAACCACCACAGAAGCCGCCGACCTACAGCCCCCGTCGAGCCCCTCTCTTTTTCCAGTAAAGCCTCGGCAGCCCAGCCTTCTTTCCCTCTCTCTTTTGTTTCGGTTAGCAGTTTCTTCTCTCTCTCTCTCTAACTCTCTCTTTCTCTCTCACTCGGTGCTGCACCACCATAGTTAAGCCTCCAGTCGCGCCGCTCCCAGCCACCCAGAACCGCCATCTCCATCTCAGTCGAGCACCTCCCTCTCGGTGAGTTCTCTCCTTCTCTCGCACACGGCTTGTTTTGTTCCATGTGTTTTAGTTCACCAGCACCATTCTTTGCTTCTGCCGAGTAATGGGTATCACTTGAGTTCACAAACGGGCCTAGGGCCCTATGAGTGGTGGGCTTCATTGTTTAGCATGTGTTTTAATAGTATTTCGGGCCTTATTTTAAATCTGTTGGGAATTTCTTTTGTGGGCTAAAACTTGAGGATAATTAGACTCATGATATGTTAAAACTTGTAATTTAAATTGGGCCGATTTTATTATGTTTCAAACATATTTTTAGTGATTTATTAGACTTAATATTTCAAAGAGGAGTTATATTTTATTAAATAAATATATTAGTGAAATGCTTATTTTATAAGAAAATGTTTAAAGAATTTAAATTATATTTTAAAGTAGATTATTGAGCCTAATAATTTAGTTAAGATTTCTTTTATCCATTTAATAGAGCTTTAATAACAAAATTATTATAGATACTGTAAATAGGAAAGTTAAGAAATATGTTAAGAGTATTTTAAATGATATTAATATTTATTAGATTTCTTATAAGATTTAATAATTATGTTAAGAAATGAAACTTAGTTTAAGAATTTAAGTTTTATAAATTATTTTAAAATAGCTCGAGTATTTCCACTAAATTATTAATTAGTATATTTTTTTAAGTAATTTGAATATTAGAAATTATTAATTTTATTGTTAAACAAAATACTTGTTTAATTATCTTTTAGAATTCCAAATTTAGTTAAGTAAGATATTAGTATTTACTTATTCCCAAACAATTTAGTGATAGTTATTTATTGTATATAGGTCTCAAGTTACGAAGTTTTATTCAAGAAGGAACGCAGCGAGGTAAGTAATTTGATCATAAATTAGGATCATCACAGTTAGTCTATATGTATTATTCAAGCCAGTTTATTGTCAGCCATTATTTATGAACCGCTCATGTCATGTGCAAGCATGTCATCCAGCATAGCACACGATCATGTCATTCCGCATCATGTTTAGATTCAGAAGTTATAATTATATAAGTATTATGTCATGCATCTCATGTGCATAAGACACGTAAGCCATCTTAAATTCAAGTGTAAGATAAGTTCAGATCAGTTAATAAGATGGCCATTCAGATGCATGGTACCAATGCAGTTTAGTTCAGGGTGGTGTGCAAACCACGAACTCAGTCGTGGTCCACCATAGTACGCTAGAGTACTATCAGCAGTTCCCCTTGCTGCAGCGGGATGTGGGATTGGTGCACAACCTTGCACACAAGGTTAAGTGTGTTGGCCAGTCAGATAAATTAGTCAGTTAGTTCAGATGAATCAGTCATACATAGCATAAACATTAGCATATCAGTTATAAATTTTTAAGTTCTCAGCATGAAAATTCTTATGAAAATCTTATATTTATTACGTTTACATTGTGATGGATTTCTTACTGAGTCATCGACTCATTTTAGTTTATTTTCATGTTTTTAACTACCCAGGTGAAGATGATGATTACGAGCAAGCAGACCAGGAGTAAAAAGGAGCATTTTTTTTTTTTTTAGTTCAGACATTTCTAAAATAAAACATGTCTTTTATGACTTGAATTTATTCAGTTTATTCATTAATGTTTTTGGGATGAAAATTTTATGAGACCTTTTATTTTATGATAAATTTCAGTATCTTTTTAATTATGAATTTAGAGAATCTCTTGCCGGATTTATTTTAGTAAAAATACGTGACACACCTAGCCTACGGGAAGGGGGTGTTACAATTTGGTATCAGAGCCGGTCGATTCTGTAGACTTTTCAAAAAAAAAAAAAAAACTTTTTGTAAATTTTTAGTTAAAGTTACCTAGGATGCTCCTAGCCTGCTCGCGAGTAATCAAGGTTTGTTTAGGGTTGAATATTTTATAGTTTTTACTAGTTAGAACCATCAGCGTAATTTATTTCATTGTCATTGTTTTTACGTTCTTATCAAATACTAGATAATTGTTATTATGACATCTTGGCGTAGATCATGGCCCCTGGCACTAGAAATCACCCAAATCGAGAGGGATCTTCTGGATCTAATCAGAATGATAACCCGGACCATCTGGTCGCAGCTGCTACCCAATTCTTTCAATCAATGGTTAGCGGCCAATTTATGGCGCCTAGAGCTCCACAGGCCGGTTGTACCTTGGAGCAATTTTCCCGCCAACATCCTCCTACTTTCGACGGCAGATTGAATTCTTTAGATGCTGAAGGCTGGATTGAACGTATAGAGCAGATTTTCGAAGCGCTCTACTGCACGGATGATTAGAAGGTGAAATATGCCACTTACCATTTGACTGACATGGCAAACAAGTGGTGGAAGTCGACTCGAGCTTTGGTCCAGCTGGAGTTAGGGGAAGCAATCCCCATTTCTTGGGAGCATTTCAAGAAGGTCTTTCTGGATCATTTCTTCCCACAGACCCTTAGGGAATCAAGGGCTCGCGAATTTATGGACCTCATTCAAGGAACGATGACGGTAGCACAATATGGTACGAGATTCATGGAGCTATCCCGTTTCGCCATGTATCTAATTCCGGATGAGGAAAAGAAGGCTGAAAAATTCGAGTGCGGATTAGATCGTAGGATTCGAGAACGTGTGCGTACTCTCAAGATTCGGAATTTCACGGAGCTAGTCACCCGAGCTACTATCGCTGAGGAAGACCTTCGAGATAACATTGAGTACAACAACCAAAGGAAGCGCCAGCAACAGCAACAACAACTCCAACCAGCGCCGCGTAAAGACAAGAGGCCTCATATCGAGAATCGTCAAGGGCAACCACTGGCAGGGCAAGTTTACCTCACGTGTGCAACATGTGGGAGACGACATTTGGGAAAGTGTATGTATGGCCAGAACGTGTGTTTCAAGTGCGGGAAGCCAAACCATCTAGCTCGGGACTGCCCAGTTAAGAAACCTGGGGAACCAGGTAGGAGCGGAGGACAGAAGATGCAGGCTACAACGAGGGTTTATACCCTTACTCCTATTGATGCTGAAGCATCAAATGATGTAGTCACAGGTATCTTTCATTTTCCTAAATTTAGATATCTTATAGAATGATGAATAAATTGCATGATCCTGATAGCTCTAAGTTGTTATGTCATTCATATAGGCACATTGTCGTTGTTTTCACGTCATGCCTCCATTTTATTCGATTCTGGTGCTACTCATTCTTTCATTTCAAATCACATTAGCACATAATGCCTCCACTTATTCGATTCTGGTGCTACTCATTCTGGTGCTATTGGTGAAGATACTTAGCACAGAATTTTGCAACCACATTACCTCCATGACCATTATAAACACCAAAGAATGAAGTGGATGGATCAAAATCAGGATTCGTAGTCTGAGCATAATAATGGGGTGCCCTGAGTTAAAACTTCTGGTCAAATTCCCAAGTGAGTTGGCGGCATCTCCTTCCTCCCTAAACTGAACGTACACATTGCTCAACATGTGATTGGCCAAATTGTCGCAGATGTTCAAGCGCTCAATGTGGCCGTATTTGAAGAGCTTGTCAAAGAGGTTCTGCTAGAAATCATTGACATGCTCATGGACGTGGTTGGGAGTACGAATGCCCGGGTAAAAAATCCACCACCCAATAACTGATTCTACCAAGAGTGGGTGTGAGGCTATTGAGTACGAGGAGGGCTCTTTGACTAGGGAGGTTCTCCGAAGAAAAGGGGGTGCATAAATGGATTGAATGGGATCGGATCTTTAGAAATGGTTTTGTAAAGGTGAATGTGGTAGATACAGTTCTTGCCCATGGGAGGATTATTCCAGGGTTACGAATTAGAATCTGGTCATGGAAAGGAAAGAAGGGATATTGTTGGGATAAACTCTAATCTCTTCCACATCCACTGCATTTTTGTTGGAAATGTCGTTGAGGTCTGGTGCAATTTCACGAATAGCAACTGGAAGGGTAGATCATTTGTTTCCTCTTTTTCTTCCCTATCGACAGAATCTTCTTCTTCTTGCCACTCCACAAGAGCCTACCGCATCCCCTTGCCATTTTGCTGCATCCTATTATAATTTACCTGCATTCGGTTGAGTATTTCTTGATCTCCAGCACTTGGGCCAAAATCTTGTCCATCAACAGCAAATTTGCTTGCTGTTTGTTGAAGCTTACCTCGTCCATGAAGAATAGGGGCGCTAGATAGCAATTGTTATGAACCCAGTATATAGAAATAGTGCAAAAAAAAATAAAAATGCAGAATACTAGAGGTAGATTGTGATGAAAACAAGATTCATTCCATTCATACTACTGCGTTTGTACAGAGGGTATTCGAGATACCCCAACCTCCAAGAAGAACAATCAAGACACCCAGGATTTTTCAGAATATCCTTTTACACTCTCCAATTCCCTACATATAGAGATTCTATGTAAAGTTAGATAGAGGCCATGGGCCTTTTAAGTTTAGACTAGCAGTAACTACATAGGATATAAGCAACTGGACTTGACTAACACAATCTTAACCCATATAAAGTGATTCAATTAAACTAAAGACATCCCAACCCATAAAGCCGCTGAACCCAAGTGTTTATTACTCTAGGCTTTAGTCCACAATGAATTCAGTCTGGTCATGTAGATGTTTTGGCGTATAACATTTTCTATCCATAGCGTCAAACTTTTTTTTAAATCATCTGTGTTATTAAAAAATAAATACACACGAGCACATAGGATTGGATAGAATACAGTCAGTACAGCTGGGAGTTTTCCATACTGTAATTCACTCTTCGGTGATTGATCTTTCATTAATGTACTATCGCATTAACGTCCGTTTTCCTTAGCCGCCTGCAAAACTGAATAAACTTCAGTGAAAATATCATCGTCATCATCATTTAGTACTTAGTTTAAGGTGTCAATGTCTAGACGGTAAGAAAAGGAAGCTATGTATATTGCAACCAGAAAGCCAGAAAGAGCAGTTTAAGTATCTTTGATAGTATCGGCTCGATACAAAAATCATTTCTTCCTATTTTATTTAATCCCATCTCATTATTATAAATTTTTTAAATTTCTATATAGAATATAATAAATAATTTATTTTTTTAAATTTTTAATCAATAATAATATTAAAAAATAATATTCTAATAATATTTTATTCAACTCATCTAAAACCATCTCATCTCGTATCTAAACGAGTCTAAGTGTTTTAAGAATATCTAAAATCTTAATCCGATAAGAAAATTCAATTACTTCTTGTAGATTTAGTTGTGTAGAAGATGAACCCAATTCAACTTAAGTCAAACCAATCATTGATAGAATCACTAGTTTAATTGTTAATATTTCATAGAAAAGTTAAACTCATCTCAATGGGACTTGCAAAATACTATTATTCACAACTCAAGTCAACTCATTTCAACATTTAAATGCAGTTTAGAATTTTGTGATAATTAATTGTTGAGGCACTAATTACATTTTGTTATTGAGAAATAATATATACAAATGTAATTTTATAATGCGAGTAAATAGAGGTAATTCTTAGTTATATCTACAAAAAAGGGTTTCCAACGTTTCCTCTTGCATCGGAAAAAATAAAAATTCAGTGATACATGACATAATTGAGTCCAAACCTTGAAGTTTTCAAAATTTACCAATTGGGGCTCAAGATTGACACAGTGAATGTATCCAGAAAATAATTTATTTATAATTCCTATAAACTATAAAAGGAACTATGTGAGACGGAAAAGCTTAAATATCAATAGTTTATGCTTCAAAAAAAAAAAAAAAAAGATGGCGGGATCAGCTTATGTTTTCACAAACTTCAAGTACATTTTAGTGGTAAATTTTAAAATAGTTCATGTGGTTTTACCTCTAATCAGATTAATTCTTAATTTTTAATTTTGAAAATTTTAGTCTAGTCTAGATAGTGAGTTAAGATGAAATGAGTTGAAATGATTTGTGAATAATAGTAAGATGGTTTGTGAATAGTAGTAAAATAGTTTGAGTTAAAATACTTTATAGGATTTTGGAAAAGTATAGAGAAAAAGTTAAATAAAAATATTATAAAGTTAAAATATTGTTAAAATATTATTTTGTAATATTATTTTTGTTTTGAGATTTAAAAAAGTTAAATTATTTTTTGTGTTTTATTTAGGAGTTTGAAAAAATTGTAATAATTAGTTAATGATTAAATGAAAAAGTTAAAGATTTAAAATTTAAAAGTATTTGTATTTTTTGTATTTGAATATTGAGATAAAATGGGATGAGATTAGATGAAAAGAGATGAGATGAAAGTATATCTCTATCCAAACACCACAAAACACCAATCTTGATCAAATTTTTGATAGTCAACTGTTAGAAGTGTTATGTCAAACACCAATAAATATTTAACACATGAAAAAACAAAAAAAGCTATATAAAAATAAGAGACTTATAAGCAAACTACATGAACTATTGAACCGTAAACTTTAAGCTTCTAAAATTTATTAAGTATTAACATCATGTTTCGCACGCCTTTGGATTAGGTTTCGACAACCAAGGTCTTTAGAAATGGGCCTGCAAAAGATATAGGATGAGACAACTAGGAAAGGGCGGCCTTGGGGCTTGGGAGTCTCCAATGCTAAAATTAACAAATTCTCTTGGAAGTTTATAAATAAGTGAAATAGTCTAGGGATCAGAGATCTTTTCAAGTACCTCGAACTTACTATTTATACCATAAGTCTGGGAGGACAGATCGTGTCTGCCCCCATTGAGTTTGTGTCATTCATATTGTTCCCTTTGTCATAATTTTTTAATGCGGCGTGGCTCTACGATATTGTCATTAATGTGGCGTGTAGCTTGGGTAGTGGTGCTATTAATGCGGCATGATTTTTCAATTTTCCTCTCCCAGCTGGTATCCTTAGTGATCCATTGATACCTTTCTTGTAAAAGGATCGAGAGTTTCCCCTACATTACGTCCATTACATAGACAAGCACTCAAGAGCTAAACACTACTTGAGGAATTTCTAGATCGATGAGTCTCATCCCCTTGCAGTCACTCCAGTAATTCTAACCGGACGAGTATGGTGAGAATTATCATTACTCAAGCCCACCTTGTTGCTGAGGTCGAGATCCCGCTGCTGACGTGTACACAATTTTGAAGTTCGAGGAGGTTCCCATCGTTTGTTTTCCTAGTAACACTTCCCCTTCATTCTTGTTGGCTCGCCTTTTGATAATTCTGATGGCGTCTTTTCAAGCTCATTAATGTTGAGGGTGTTGGATGGCTCTTCGTATTCACGTCGCTTCGTGGACTACACTCACAGAATTTGAAGTGACTTGTACTTCTCCCTTTTGCCACTGGGCGTGGCAGATCATACTTTTCCCCTATATAAATACGATCGGGTTAGAGTTCCGTTTCCTTTCATTACTTTGTAGCTTTCTTGCCATTCTTTCCCAACTTCTCATTCCTCTGCTTATTATCCTCTCATTCCCTTACTACCTTATATTTTTGCATTGATGGCTTCAGAGAAATCCACTCAACCTAGGGCTTCCAGTGGGGGTGATATCGACGTCGGGCCATCATTCTGGAGCAGCAGTTGGCATTCAAACGCCTCTATGGTAATTGAATGCCAATTGCTGCAATGTTGGCTTCACTGGCCCTCACTTACCAAGTCCCAGAATTAGTGTTTTTCGAGGTTCCTGGTCCAAATGAGGGTGTTGTACGTTCCCTATTTCATTCTACATGAGTGGCCCTATTTGATTCTATGTTTTCATGCTGCTTGAGGCTGCCTTTCCCTCTCCCTGTCCACGACTTGTTGGACCACCTTGGCTTGGTCCCCACCTAATTGCATCCGAACGCCTGAAGGCTTTCGATTTGTTGCAGATTTATCTGACGACATGCTCTACTGGAATTGGACCTAGATGATGATGACCTTCCGGCCGTGAGTTCCTCCTTATGGTAGAAGGGGAACATCTGTAGTTTTAGGGTGATACACGCCCTTGTTTACCTGAAGCATAGGTATTTCAAGGTGAAGGACTAGTCTACAAAGTTCTTCTTCGTGTCCGGCTGGGGGTGGGAGTTCCAGTAGGCCAAGTGAGTCGCCATGGGTTCCCGATTCGGAAAAACTAGGGGAGGATTCTGGAGGACAAGGTGGTGCGCCCGTCAGCTACTTCCAACGAGGCGCAACACATTGCAGTTGTTCGAGAGTAGGTGTATAAGAACCCTGATAGTGTCTTCTCAAAAGTCCTCCTTTCCGAGGAGAGCCTAACGGATTCTTTGCCTCCCTTTAGCCATGTTCCTTTAGACGATAGGGTGACCGTTGCCTGACCCCCGGATTAATGCTCCTACTTGAAAGCATCCCTTGGACCCTTCTTTGTCAGGTAAGGGGAAGAAGCTTCGCCCAGAGGCTACCTGGGTGGACAATAGGCCCCCTTCTGGAGTCCTAATTCCACCACGGTGGGAGTTAGCTACTCCTAAGGTCCCTCGTCCGACCGCTCTGGTGACACTTGTGGAGGTGTCGGTGAGGGGTCCTCCAGCTAATGTTCCCCTCAAGATGCCAGCCCCGGTTGGTGATGCTGAGGTATCCCTGGACGCGGTTGAAATAGATTCCCTACTTCTGGGAATCTTTGCGATTGAGGTCCCTGGGCGAGCCATCAAGAAGCAACGCTCTTTGTTGGTTTCTCCTCCTTCCTCAGCTCCCTTTGTTGCTAGTAGTTACTCCTTTGAGGCCGAGGCTTGCTCGAGAGGTTTGGGCACTACTAATGAGGGGGTGGTAGCTACTACTTCCGGCAACCATGTTGAGATGGAGCCTTTTGGATGTTGTAGTCCGTTGGGGTCCGAGGAGTCTGTGCGACGACCCGCCTACCTAGGCAGACACCAAGAGGAGGGTGATTCCCTTTTGGATGTTATAGTTAGCTCAGGTTCTAGGAGTTCGCACAATGAACCGCCTACCCAGGCAGAGTACCCAATGGAGCGTGATTCCCTTCTGGATATTGTAGTCAGCTCTGGTATGAGAGGTTTGTGTGAAGGCCCAACCACTCCTCCTGAGTTGGTTGTACAAACGTATGAGGCCAATGGCTTAGTAGAAGTAATCCTTCCTTTGTCCTAGTTGGAAACAAGAGGGAGACGAGTGGAGGCCATTAGCCAAGTTGTCAAGTGCTTATTCAGTTTTTTCTACGAGGTTCGACCATTTCTTTCTGTCTGTTTCCATTCTTTCACTTTTGTTATTATTTTTCTTAGTCTTCCTTTACTAATAGTTGTATGTCGGCCCTTCTTCTTGTCAGGGTACCTCTAAGCTAGCGGCTTTTATTGTTGACGGCCAGGAGGCCATTGAGAAAGAGAACTTGGGCCTTCATTCGATGACCCACACCTCGTTTTGCTATGCTTGAGGTGAGAGGGAAGAGAGGGATTGGCTAGAGCAAGAGTTGAAGACAGTATAGCTTGCCTTGTAGGATGAGTGCAAGAAGAACAAGAAACTGGATTGCTGTTGGAAGAAGTTCAAGAGGAAGGTGAGGGAACAGTTGGAGTGGCTTAACGCAGATCATCAAGACAACTTATCTCAAGTGCAGGAGGTCGCCACCCACCTGGATAGGAAGCTGAAGTTGGTCCAGGAGTTCTTTATCAAGCGTGGGGGCACATGTGTGCCAAAGGCCGCAAGTCGATGATGGACCACCTCTTAGGGAGTCCGTAGTTGCGTTCAAGGACTTTCACAAACTATCTGCAGAGCCTTAACCTTGCCAACATTACTGTCAACGAGGCAGCCTTTACTTTTAGTCAAGACTTGGGGAGGAAAGAGATCCTTGGCGCTTTCCCTGGTCCTGCCTGAGCCTGCTGTTCCAGAGTCGGGTGATCCTACTCCTGACTCTCGAGATTGGTACTCCCAGCACCGAGACTTAACATTGCCATGCTCTAGCTCCCCGGTGTTGCTGCGACTCTTTTGTTTTGTTCTTCCCTTTATTTTCTTTTTGGCAATGTTTGTTCTTATATGTTGTCGCCCAACGACTTGTATACAACTTTAATCAATGAAAGTGCTTTGCTCTTTTGTTGTACTAGGCTGCCCATTATGTTTTCCTTTTCGTGCATTCTCTCCTTTTTTTTGGTGGCCGGCTTGGGGGAAAGTTGGCATAGGAAGTCGTAGATTTTTGAGTACCTCTCTAGCTGCCTATTTATTCATTTGCACTATGTTCGCTTGCCCTTATTGGGTAGTCATCCTCCCTGGACTTCCATGCTATCTTACTTTGCTTTTTCACTTTCTGTCGCGCTTAGCTGTTTTTAGTTGTATGTTGTCATGTTGAGCCACCTTACATTGCATCTTAACCTCTATGACTCTGCAGCTTTATGTTGTAAGTGATGATCAATGACATTGTCTTATATTCTGCCGTGTCTAGTCATGTATCTTTGTGCATTTTCCTTTTATTGCTTCCTTCTTCTTTTCTTTTTTGGCCGACCTAGGGGGTTTTGGCCGCAAGGACTTGCCATATAAGGCTTTACGGTCCACAGCGCCAGTATCCGACCTGCGCCTGATGACCTTACTGGCCGACAACTTTCTTGTTCGCAGCACTTTCATCCGCTTTTGTCGTGTAGTCATTCTCCAGGGAATTTAACGACTTTTGTTAATGGATCCAACATTCTCTGCATTCTCCTTGTACTCATTTTCTTTATTTTTCTATCCGTCTTCTAGTGGGGCTTTACCCCACTCTCCGCCTCAGGCAAACAAAGCAGCTTCAAGCTTGGCTTATCTCCTTGGTCCGCAGGGATGTGAGCTGGCCGGGTAGTTTGGAACAGTACTCATCTTTCTTCATTAGCATAGATTTGTTCTTTAGGTAGTCGTGGAGCTGGTCTCGCTCTCCATCCCAGGGAGACAAGACAGCCTCGGGCTCAACTTGCCTCCTTGGTCTGTTGGGAGGTAAGTTGTTCGGGCATTTTGGAACTATACCCATCTTCCTCCAATAGCAT
Organism: Cyclocarya paliurus; assembly: GCA_029856935.1. Taxonomy (NCBI): domain Eukaryota; kingdom Viridiplantae; phylum Streptophyta; class Magnoliopsida; order Fagales; family Juglandaceae; genus Cyclocarya; species Cyclocarya paliurus. Next base: position 21,310,433 of record CM056947.1, read on the forward strand.
TATGGGTCTTCCAGCCTATATTGTGTTGTGCTTGTTGTTTTCTGTCATGCTACTGTTGTTCGTGCTATTGATGTCCATGCCTTTCAATTCTGTAATTGGGCAGTCAATAGATTCGGCCCACTCTCCGTCGAGGAAAGATCAAGACACCTTAGGCCAACTTGCCTCTTCAAGCCCCTGATGAGGTAATTTCTTCAGGTGGTTGTGAGCTGGCTTGTTCTTTATTGCAGTGGGAGTTGGGGTAAGTATTCTGGCAGCTTGAAAGCTAGACCCACTCTCTTTCGCTGGGGGGTCCGAGTGGCCTCTGGCTCGACTCATCCCTATTACCTGCTCCCTCTCGTTGACACCATGTAGCTTCATGTGCGATACTTTTCCTCTTTGGAGACTTTGTTTACGTTGGGTAGTCAAAAGACCAGACCTGCACTCCATTGGTTCTCCAAGGAGGAGGTAACTTCTTCAGATGGCCATGAGGCTAGTCAGCTTTTTCGTCATGATGGGAGTTGGGGTAAGTATTTGGGTGGCCTAAAGGCCGAATCCGCTATCCTTCGCGGGAGGGTCCGAGCAGCCTTTGACTTGACTCACCCTTATTATCTCGCGGGAATGTAATTTTTTCGAGCAATTTGAGATTGAACCCACTCCTGCTCGTTTACATCACAGGGAAATGTAAGATTTTGGGCCAAGCTGGTGCTGAACCCACTCTTCATTAGGTCGGGTTAAGTATTTAGGCTTTCTAAAGACTAGGCCTGCTCTCCTCCGAGGGAGGGTTCGAGTGGCCTCTGGCTCGACTCGTCCCTGTTACTCTACATGGAGGTACATTTTTTGGGCAGTCTGCAACTGGACTCACTCCTGGTTGTTAACGCTTATGAGGAAGGTAAAGTCTTTTGTTTTCCAGTAGCTGAGGACTAATCCACACTCCATTACAGGAGGGATAAGGCAACCTTTAGGCCTACATTTTCCTGTAGTATCCTGCGGGGAGGTAAGTTCGAACAGCGATATAGTTAGTCCATTCTTCGCCGCAATAAGAGTCAGGGTAAGCTGTTCATACCGTCGGGGGGCATGACCCACTCTCCATCACTGGAGGGGTAGAACAACCTTCGAGGTAGTTCTCCCTTTTGGTCGCGGGAGGTACGTTGTTCAGGAAGTTTAAGACTGGATCTGCATGCGCTCGTTCATATCCCAGGGAAGGTAAGTGTTGGATCAGGTTGACGCTGATCCCACTCTTCATGGTAGCAAAGGTCAAGGTAAGTTGTTTCATTACTGGGGGGCGTGAAGGGGTAGAACAGCCTTCGGCATAGTTCTCCCCTTTCATCCCTCAGAAGGTATGTTGTTTGGGTAGTTTGTGACTAGACATGCACCCACCTGTTGAGTCTCTCAAGGAAGGTAAGCTTTCATCTTCAGGTTGCCAAGGGCTGACCCGCACTCTGCCGCAAGAGGGACATGGCAACCCTTTGGCCTACCTTTCCATTTGGTATCCCTCGGGGGAGGTAATTTATTCGAATAGTGATGTGGCTGATCCACTCTTTGCTGCGATGGGGGTCGAGGTAAGCTATTCTGGCTGCTTGGGGGGCAAAACCTGCTCTCCATCCCGAGAAGGATAGAGCTGCCTTCGGCCTAGCCCTTCCTTTTGACCCCACAGGAGGTATGTTGTTTGGGCAGTTTGGGACTAGACTTGCTTCCGCCCTGTGACATTGCAGGGAAGGTAAACATTAATCTGTTGATGACTTTGTCATTGCAGATTTCACTAATCGTAGATTGTCTCATTAGCATTTTGTTGATAGTACGAAAGTTTGAAGTAGGTGTGTTGTACTGTTATGGAAAATCATGTTTTTCATTAAATAACAAGAATTTACAAATTTGAAATGACATACTACAAAATAAGAGGGAACATAGTCTTTGGTCGGGGAGCTTTCGCACGTTCTATCTTTTGGGGCCATGCACCCTCTCACTCCCTCTCGAGCCCGATAGGGTGAATCGCAGACGAAGGCCTGCCAGGGCTCTCCAAGTAGTGCATGGCCTATTCTTTCCCGAAGGTGCCATCTGAGGTAGGCCCGTCATCCTTCTACTTCAGTTCTTGGACATAGCATTCTCTTGCCAAGACTTGTTCACCTGAGATTTCTCCCACTCCTTAGGGAGTTAAGAACTTCATCTTGAGGTGGTAGGTTGACATGACGGTTTGTAAGCTGTTGAGGGTGGCTCTTCCAATGATGTCATTGTACGACAACGGAGTTCTCACTACTAGGAAGTCGACCATGATAAGGATTGTGCAGGGGTTGCTGCCGGCGAGGAATGACAGCATGATGGTGTCCATGGGTTGAAGCATACTCTTAGAGAAGCCTTTCAATGGCATGGGGGCAGGGTGTAGCCGAGCAACATCTATTCCCATTCTAGTGAAGGCCTCCTAGAACAAGATGTCTCCAGAACTCTCGTTGTTAATGAGGATTCTGTTGGTGGTGAAGTTAGCGACTAGCATAGTCACCATTAGTGCGTTGTCGTGGGGGTACAGGACCACCTCCTCATTAGCTTCGGTGGAGAAGATGACAGGGTTAGGCTCACCCCTTCGATGCCTGGTGGGATGGTACTTAGCCGATTACACCTCGTGGTACTGTGCCCACCTAGCGTGTACTTTTTTGCCTGAGGAGAAAACACCCATATCCGCAAATCTTCTTGCTATGGTTTAGATTTCTCCGAGTGGAGGTACCCTCCATGGTGGTGAGCGAGGATGATCTTGCTGTGGCCTCTGCGCCAATGGTCACCACCTGGGTATGTCTTCCCTCCTGTGCCAGTCGACCTGGTCCCTACTCCTTTCCCTCGACCTTCCCTTTCTTTCATTCTGGTCTCTGAAACGGAGGGTAGCACTGCCTCTTTCGCTCCGCTTGCTCCCTCCACCCTTACTGGGAGAAGCAATCCTCAGTGTTATGCAAGGTGGACCTGTGGTATGTGCATTAGTGGCATGCTATATCCTGGTCAGCCTCTCCTCGGGCGGCGGAGGTGTCAGCCTCGTGGATGGTGAATGTAGTTGGTCCATTGATGACAACATACCCACCTTCCTGGCTATCTCATCATATTCTCCTTTAAGGCTATGAAGCTCATCCTGCATGTTCTTCTGCTCCTGCTCCCTATTTGGTCCAACCCGTGTGTTTCAGGACCCCATATGCTGACTATCGTCAGATTTTGCTTCCTCCTCCTGCACCTATTGAGGTTTTCAAAGTTCCTCATTTTTTTTACGAAGTGTTTGCACCTCCTTGGTTAACTTTGTCACCCATTCCTCCATGTTTTTCAATCTTACTTCCATGGCTTCTCCCAGATCTCTTCTGAGTTGTCCGGAACGGGTTGGCATAGGCATGGAACATACATGTAAGATCTACTCGGATCCCACAGACAGCGCCACTACTAATGTTGTGTTTCGCATGCTTTTGGGCCAGCTTTGACAACTCAAGTCTTCAGAAATGGGCCTACAAAAGATATTAGAGAAGACAACTACGAAAGGGTGGCGTTAGGGCCAGGGAGTCTCCAATCCTAAAGTTAGTAAATTCTTTTGGAAGTTTGTAAATAAGTGAAAGAGTTTAGGGATCATAGACTTTTTCTCATACCTAGGACTTGCTATTTATACCATAAGTCTAGGGGGACAGATCGTGTTTGCCCCCATGGAGTCTGTTCTTAGTACAGTTCACTTTGTTAGAATTCTTTAATGTGGTGTGGCTCTACGATGGCATCATTAATGTGGCATGTAGCTCGAGTAGTGGTACCATTAATACGGCGTGATTTTTAGATTTCTCTCTCCCATCTAGTATCATTGGTGGTCAGTTGATGTCCTTCATGTTAGAGGATCGAGGGTTCCCCATACATTATGTCCACTACACTCAAGAGCTAGACACTAATCGAGGGGTTTCCAAATCAATGAGTCCCATCTCCTACAACATACTCTCTCATGCGGGTTGCGTCCAGAGGAGCCTACCCATGGGCTAGGTTGAAGACTTTACTTGTTCTGGGCTAGGCCTTCGGTTCAAGTTCCTTTAGTTGTTGTTCTTGAGCCAGCTAGGTCGGGGGGGGGGGGGGGGAATCCCCTTATAGAGTTTGGAAAGGATTGAGTGGTGAAAGAAAGAAAGTATTCAGGCTCCAAAAATTATTTATTATAACAAAAATAGATATCATGAAACCAATTTTTGGGTCGATCGACATTGTTACTGATAAGAGACAACACAATATTCCTAGATTATGTGTAATGCCCATCCTTGTGGTGGGACTTTTTGCAAAATAATTTTTGAAAAATGATGGGAATTACCATTCGTTTTAAAACCTTTTACTTATGTACCCAGGGTACAATACTCTACATTATAAAATAAAATGTACTTTTAGAATAAAAGTGGTTTATAGTGGAAAATATTAATCTTAAAATAAAAAGGCCTCTCGTATAGTTAAAACCCTTGTGCCTAGACTTCCGTGCTCTTCCCTTTGGGTCGTGTCTGTCCTGAAGTGTACTGCTCATTCAGTTCCTGTGGGGGGTAGGGGCATACATAAAAACTAAAATGAGTCAAATACTCAATAAGCATTACTTCATACCGTTAAAATATAGTAACATAGGTTTTTAGTCATGCATTCATTATTCCATACATACTATACGTATATGCATATGTGCATTCATTTGAAAACATCACTAGACGGGATTTTTCTTCTTTAAAGAAAAGGGTTTTTGTTTCATAAAACGTTTCTCCAGTCAGTGCCTTCATTCCTTGAAGAATGTAATGCATTCATACATTCTTTTCTTATCACATTCATAAGCCGGTGCACGTTGTGAAGCCCCGCGTGCTGGGGTTAGCTGTCTTTTGGACCTAGATTCGCCCGTGGCCACGGGTTGGAATCCCATTCCATCAAGGTGCAACACTGGGTGCACTATCAGATACTACTACCCGTCATTGCAATCTGCCCATTCATTCATTGGGTACCCCTTTCATTCAGATGGTCATTACGTACTTCATACATTCATGCTTTCAGTCCTTTCTTTCCTTTCACTCTTTTCAGTTAGTTCTAAAGGGTTGGAGCTTTCATTCATTTCATTTCTGCTCTATCTTTGAGCAGCAGCATGAGCATCATCTTTTCTTTTCATTTAACATTCCGATCAAGAGAAAACATCGTTTGGGGGCATGAGCCCAAAAATCATCTTTCATGACATGTCTTTTCGTGTAAAATACATACAATAGATATTGCATATGGTCATCCATTCACATGTGTATAACTAATACTTTGGTTGAGTAAAAAGGGGCTGCCAAGGAGGGCCATTCATACTTATACTTAAAAACGTTATACTTGGTATGCTTTTTCATAAAAAGTTTTCTTTTCTTTCATAAAGCATTTTCAGAGGAAAAGCATTTCGCTTTCTTTTTCGTATCTTTTAGAAAACTCTAGAAGAGTATGAACATAATACTTACCTGGACTTCATGCTACTTTCATACCATGCAGTCCATTCATATGCATGTTAGATGGCAACCTACATGCATACATATAACCTTAGTGTCATTCTCTATCTAGTGCATAAGCAACTGAAATAGAAATAAAACTATGCTTTGAAATACTCTCATTCTATCCCATGCTCTTGCGTGTCCTTTACTATGTTAAAAATTTCAGGGACCCATTTACAGTCACTACTTCTTCCAACTTAACGTTCTACTTCGAGTGCTTACTCATTAGGGTGAACCCACGATTCACCTTAGGATTAAGACACTAAGATCTCTGTCTTATTCTTCTTATTAACCATGTTCTGACGCATGACTCAGACCGACTAAGTCATGCATCCCAATCCTAGACAGTATACCCATCATTACTTTCATGTATCTTAGCTCACTCTAATTCTCATGACCATCCATACAGGCCACACGGTTCTAAGCCAACTCCAAGGCTTTAGCACCATGTAACCATGCTTAGGACAGATTACCCATTACATATGATAAATCCGTCCTGCACATGTGTCTAACTAGAGTACACACGTACCTTACCCCTTTATAACCTAAGACCAACATATAATATATTGATCACAAGCTCATATGGACAAGCGCCATACTCCGATACCAACCTTCTCTTAACCCGGCTAGCATGACCATTCATGCTACCCATCCCTCTTGACATTTCATCCCAACACTTAACACGATAGGACTCCATTCATAACTACACTTTACGTCACGCCATATAGCTCGAGACTATTCCCAAGCTACACCGTGACCTTGTGACGTCCTCTAACATTCCACAATGTCACCTATATGCCAATTCCTAACTCATCACAGCACAACTTCTTAATTGACCATGTCACTTTGTGACGTTGTCCAGTCATGCTTCTATTGCACTACTCTGATACTTTTCAACCACTTCGCACATACTCCCAACCATTAGCTGACTACACGGCAACACTCGTCACCTCAAACTACAGGCCACATTTCACAGCACAGTCCACAACACTACATAGCACACTTCCCAACTATGCCCAACACTTCACGTTACAGCACATCACAGCACCACACTACACAGCGAACTCCACAATACTAACAGCACAGTCCACAACCTAACCAACCAACTAACATCATACATAAATAACAAGGGATAGAGAGTTATACCATCATCGGGGTTGACCTGTCGTTCGTTGACCATCAGGGTCAATGATGAAGGGTTGTACAGGGCGGCTACATGGTGTACGATGGCTATTTAGGCATTTGGATAGCTAGGTGTGGTCTTGGAAGGGCTCATAGTGGCTTTTTGGTGGCAGCAAGGGGTGTAACATAACAGATCTATCCATGTACAATGGTGGTCAGCCATGTCCAGTAGCTATTCTAGCCACTGGAGGTGGCAAGAGGTGTGGATTTGAGCGTATGAGGATTCGGGTCATGGTCTTGGGGTGGTGGTCTTGCAGTGGTATCGAGGTGGCACACGTCGGAGACACAGTGGCTCTTGGAGGAGGTTGGGCCGTGGGTCTCACATAGGGAAACCTAAGGGAGAGTTTGGCTGGTCATGGCTGGCCATGGAGGGGCTCGGGAGGCTACTGGTGGAGCCATGGTGGCTCGGTGGAAGCGGCACATCGGTCCATGGCGGTGGATCTAAGCTGTGAGGTGGAGGAGAGTCGTGACAGACTGAGAGAGAGTGAGCGTGCATGGGTGGTGGATCAGAGCTAGGGGTGGCTAGGATGGATGGGTGGTGGCCAAAGGAGGCTGGAGACGGTGTTTAGACACCGTGGGTGGCAGCGTACCGCGGTGGAGGTGGAGAATCCCGTGCATGAGAGAGGGAGAACCCGTGTGTGGAGAAGGGGGCTACTGGCCTTGGGTCTAAGGGAGGAGGAAGGGGGATGCTCGTGGTGGTGTGCCACTATGGCACTAAGGTTGTGCACAGTGAACCCCGTGCATGAGGAGGTGTGGACATGCATGGGAGAAGGTGGCTGCGAAGTGGAGGCTCGCCAGAGTGAGGCAAGGCTGTTGGTGGTAGTGGTGAGACCTACCGGTGCACGACAACGTCAGGCTGGGCAGTGAAGTAGATCGGGTGAGGGAGAGGGATGTGCAGCGTAAGTTGAGGGAGAGGGAGGAGAGAGAGAGGAAGGGAAAAGTGAGGGAGAAAGAGAGAGAGCTTGGGTTGTTATCCAAAACCCTTTGTCTTGGGATCTACACAACGATCTAACGATGGGCTTTAAATACTGATTTGAAAATGCGTAACATTAACTTAATTTAAAAGCACTGAGAGGAATTAAGATAGAATATTATTTAAACTAAACTTTAATCTATAAAATAATATTCCTTCATCATTAATAAAATGATGAAGTCTTACTTAATATATTTAAGAGAATAAAACCATTAAATGAATTAAAGTTTTCAACATAATTTAAATCTCATAATATTTTAAATAACTGAAATCATTTAATAAAAATGATTTTCCACAATTATAATATTTTTGGAGCTCTTCAAAAATATTATAATTGTTTTCTTTAAAATAAACTTAGTCAAATAACACTGGGAATATCCCATTTAAAATACTCATAACTTTAAAACACAAAACTAACTTTAGAAATCTTGTAATATCTTTAAAACACACCATCAAGGTTCAGCACGCATAATGGGGCCTGCAATCACTAGAGAAAAGCGGATAGTTACTTCCTCTCCTCCTTGTAATAAATCTCATCTTTGGAATTTGCTTATGTTAGAAGGAAGAAAGGAGCGGGTTGCTACATTATGGATCAAAGCACTCGTGATATTATCATGAAAAATAGGAGAAAAAAACCAAGAATAATGTCCCCAAGAGACAACCCAAACAATAACGAGGAAGCAGTAAATTATATATGAAAGTTGCAACAAGTTTGGTCAAAGCCTTTTTCAGGACAACAAACATTTGTTAAACCTTATGAAGAATATATATATATATATACACACACACACACACACACACATATGGCAGTGTGGTGATCTATTACATACCATCAAGAGGATCAATAAGTGAGTAGATGAAGTGAATTCCTAAAAGAAACAAAGCCAGAAAGAGCAGCTGTAACTTCATGTTGATTGACTTCCTGCACAATTCTCTCTCTCTCTCTCTCTCTCTTTGTCTTCTTCATGGAGGGCGTTAAAGCATGTGTTTGACTAACTAGCTCATTCCCCTTCTCAATACTAGACCAATGCATGATACTATAATTCCCTCAGCAAAACTGTAACTACAATGAGAAATATTTTCATCATTATCATTTGCTACTTTGTTTAAGTGTTAATATCATCGTCTGTTTACTTAGTTGAAGTGTTAGTGTCTTGACAGTTGTTGATTGTGATGCAGTCCTCCCATCACCTCTACATGACATTAGAAACACAACATTTAGTGTGAAGTCTGTTGTCGTCCAATCCTCTAGGGGTTGGCTCAAGTGGTAAAGGCCTTAGTCTTGATGGTATGCTTCATTTAGATCTAAGGTTTTAATCCTCTTGAGTGCAAATAATTTTTAAGAGTCATCGATCAAACTAGGAAAACTTCCCATTGAATTACCCGAGGTCATCACTTGCAAGAAATTCATTGTCGAGAGCCAGTGCATCCCAAGATTAGTCAGAACTTATTCTTGGATATTCTGTGCCAACTAAAAAAAAGTTGTCGGCCAATATCTAATCTTTATATTCAGCAAACATGAGAGACAATGAAATTCTCTTTCCAAGTTTCTCCTTTACTCTAATAGTTTGGTTGTTGATACAGTGCATGAACGCTCATCCAAGAAAAAATAATAACTTAAACATTTAAAATATAAATAGAGAGAGACACGGAGATTTACTTGGTTTAACATAAAAACCTACATCCACAGGTCATTTGATGGCAAAATCCACTAATGTTGGTGACTGTACAATTTCTCATTGTGAGAATTGTGCCTTTAGAAGAAAAGAACATCACGCGTACGAGAATAAGAGATTCATATAGTCCTGTCAAACAATCTAGGCGAGCAAAAGCCTAGGCTAATAAAGACCCAAACAAGCACGGCCCTAGGCGAGCAAAGGATCAGAAAAGTGAGCAATGACGAGGGTGAGAAAAAATAAATGAGTGCAATGTGGTAAGGGCAATAGAAATACAACAGCGAGCAATGTGTAGACGTAATTCATATTGTGGCAAGCAACAAATTACACAGTAAGAGGTCAACTAGGCGCCCAGAAAATTTGGAGTGCCCAAAGGCAACTTAGGAGTGCTCAGAGAGTAGTGAGTAACCTCACAAAGGATTGGACTCAAACAACAACCTTTCTACAAGGAGCATGCATGGGAAAGAAAGATTACAGACTTGAATGCACCCGACTAAACACAAAAGCTTTTGAACATATTGGCAACATCCACAAGCTACAGACTGAGCGTCCCTTCTCTTTGGCCGAAATCCTGAGACACGTAGAGTACGTCCTCTGTCCCTATCACCCCTCCATCTAGCGTACACCTCAATATCATATTTTTTTTCAATTCACCAGCCAAGCCACATCAAGAACTATGAAGCCCATGAGAAGCATACTTCTTTGTTTAAAAGCCTCGCTTCGCTGAAGTCATCTCTCACACTTTGGGATTTCTGAAACCTAGAGAAAATCACACACATCTTCTCTCTCTCTCTCTCTCTCTCTCTCTCTCTCTCTATGTATTGTTTGCACCAATCCTCGAGAGAACTCAAAAGCTTTAACTCCATAGGATAAGCTCTCACTCATGATTTCAAACATTAAAGTCTAGAATAAACCAAGAGAGGCCAAATCATTAACAAGCATTTTAGTGAAAGCTCATTACTAGGTAGGTTATTCTCTATGATAGTGCTAGCAATGTTGGTTAATGACTACGAGTATTTCGTGTTGCAATCTACAACATCTTCATCCCCATTCTTTTGGTATTTTTCTGCATACATAATACTCCACTATGATTTACTTATTGTCCTTGTTAAAGAGTTTATGTTACTTTGTAACATGTACCTACTTTCTAGTTTAAAGAGGAGTATATAGCCTGTGTGAGTGGATCACGACCCCAAGTCAAGATGAGATATTATCACAGTGGAGCTTTTCTAATTACTTGGGAGCGTCTATGAATTGAGTCACATCTCCTGAATTATTGATGGGCAACAACAAGCTCAAGAGAGATGATACTGCTCTTGGGTTCAAGTCGCGGCCTCTTGACTAGTAAAGGACGGAGTGCAAAGCCAGGGGTTATTCATTACAAAGTTGGACACAAGGTGCATCAGAAGGGAGCTAGGGCATGTGCATGGTCATTTTAAGAGAAGCCCATGGCACACACGTTAATAAACAAAAAAATATGGCTAAAATGGCTTTCACATTGTGGATTGGACCTAGGGTCTAAGAAATACATGTTATGTGATGATTTGGGCATTAGGTCCTCTGTGATTTTTATTGTGAGCTATGTTTACTTTATTTTCATGGAGGCTAGTGCCTTGGTATGTATGATCTTCCTTCTACTTATTTTGAAGTTAATTTAATTATATTCATTGCCCTTGTCTTGCATTAATAGTTTTGATGCAGATATAGGGCCTGAGGAGTGTCACAAGGAAGGAGAACTAGTGCAGCTTGAGGAATAATATAGAGCTTTGGTTTAAGATATTGCCCCATCTTAACTGCAGATACAAGAGTTCCATTATAAGACTCCCAAGTGGTTTGTCTATAGATAAAAGACTTCCAAAGGCTAGTGCAAGTGGCCTCCATTGCTAAGCGTGAGCATCGTAGCTTGGTAGCCATGACAATAGGTCTGAAAAGAAGGGTGCATGTTGGGGAAGGAAGTAGTTTCTAGTTCCCTCAAGATTTTGTATCTAGATACGAGACACGTCTGCAAGCTATTCCTGGAATGTGCATGGGAGGTCGGATGCCTATGTGCAGCTAGTGCAATAGCTCCCACAAAGTGGTTTGTCGTCAGCTTGTGTTTTAGATGTGGTCAAACCATGCATTTCACCAAGGAATTCCCCAGAGTTGCCTAAAGAGGCAAGATCAGCCCAATTGGAGGGAGGATGGGTCAAAGGAGGTCAATGCAGGCGCGAGTGTATGCCTTGACACTAGGAGAAGTTGATGAGGATACCCAAGAAACCCAAGAGGCTAGCATCATTACATGTATGGGCCCTCTCGATTAAAGTTCAAAACATATTGGATGATGATTTTGGTCATAAGAGTAGAGGGCTTGACTGTATCAGGAAGAGTCAAGTTGTTCAGGTACTATGCATGTACCTTGTACAACTCGGGTGCATCTCAATCATTCGTATCTACAACATTCGCTAGGATGTGTAGTTTACGGACATACACTATGCAACAAAGTGTGATACTCACTTTGCCAATAGGGGAAGTAGTAGCATGCATGAGAGTTGCTTTGGGTTGCCGCTTAGGGTTGGAGGGATAAGTGCTTAAAGCAAACCTCAAAGTATTCGGCTTGCTAGGGCTCGATATTCTTGGAATGCACTAGCTATTCCAGCACTATGCCAACATAAATTTCTAAAGTCAGGTGGTTAGCTTCCAACTACCTAGGGGAGAAGTAATGGAGTTTACGAGTAGTAGGCTTAAGACATTTGCATAAAGTGATTTTAGCCCTAGAAGCTAAGAGAAATCTGGCTAGTGGAACGAAGCCATACCTGATGCAGATAGTGATTAAGCCAACGTAGAGGAAGTCGGTATAAGGATTCCTGTCATCGAGGAGTTCCCAAAGGTATTCACCAATGATCTCCCAGGATTCTTTACAATTAGGTAGATTAAGTTCGCAATTGATTTAGAACAAGGGGCATCTCTATAGATAAGGCACCCTATAGAATGGCACCATCAGAGTTGAAGGCACAGTTGCAAGAGCTTCTGGATAAGGGGTTTATTTGATGAAGTTCGTCACCTTGGGGAGCACCGATTCAATTTGTCAAGAAGAAGGATGGGACCCTTTAAATTTGTATAGATTACTAGGAGTTGAATAAAATTACAATAAGGAATAAATACCCCTTATGTAGGATCAACAATCTGCTCAATCAATTGCAAGGAACGACATTATTTCCAAAATCGACCTTAGGTCGGGGTATCACTAAATGAGGATTAAGGAAAGTGACATGCCCAAGACTGCCTTTAGGAATAGATATAGGCACTACAAGTTTATGGTGATATCTCTCAGACTGGCCAATGTCCCTACAACGTTCATGGATATCGTGAATCTGGTTTTGGATATTTTCGTGGTGGTATTCATCGATGATATTTTGGTCTGTTCTTGGGATTTGGAAGCCACATTAACAACCTATGATTAGTATTAGGAAAACTATGAGAGCATTAGTTGTAAGCAAAAATCAAGAAGTGTCAGTTTCTGCTGGAGAAAGTGAAATTTTTGGGGCATGTGATCTACATGGAGGGAGTTGTAGTGGACCCCAACAAAGTAGAAACAATATTAGATTGGCAGCATCACATGATAGGTCATGTGGTCAAAAGTTTTGAGGGACTTGTCGAATACTACCTGGAGATTTGTGGAGGGTTTCTCCAAACTCTCAAGTCCACTCATAACTCTGAAGAGGAAAAATGCCAAGCTCATGTGGGCTGAGAAATGTGAACGGAGTTTCCTATAGTTGAATAGGCCGTTAACCATGGCTCCTATATTGGATTTTCCAATGCCTAACAAGCCATTGGTGGTTTTCAACGATGCATACAAATATGGTCGTGGATGCATTTTGATTCAAGAAGGTTGGGTAGTGGCGTAAGCATTAAGTCAATAAAAGGAACACGAGAAGAACTACCCACCCATGATTTAGAGTTAGCAACAATGGTCTTCACCTTGAAGATTCAGGGACATTATCCTTATGGGTTAGCCTGTGAGATATATACTAACCAAAAGAGTTTGAAGCATCTCTTCACCTAGATGAACTTCAACATGAGGCAAAAGAGGTGGTTGGAAATAATTAGCAACTACCAATATAGGATCAAGGATCACTCAGGAAAGGCCAACTTGGTCAACGATGCACTATCAAAAATCTCAGTGGAATTTGCAACTAAGTCTTTGGAGATAGATTTCCTCTTTAGTGGGATGAGAAGACTATTGTTAGAAAGTTTTCAGCAAGAAGAGGTCATCACCACAATGCCGAAAGCAAGGGTAATGGACTATGATGAGCTAAAGGTACAACAATGAGAGATTCAACGTTGATGGAAATTTGACGAAGGATCAAGAAGGTGATCCCTACAATCTTAGTAGGAATGGCATCCTACTATATAAGGACCATAGAGTGATCCCTATAGATTTGGGGATCAAGAAAAAGATACTCGCCAAAGTGCATGCAGCACCTTACTTGGAACATCCTAAAAGTACAAAGATGTACCGAAATCTAAAGAAAATGTTTTGGTGGGAAGGGATGAAGTAGACATAGCTTATTTCATTGAGAGGTGTCCCACGTGTTGGCAAGTAAAAGCAAAACATCGAAGACCCGCTGGGAATTTGCAGACCCTATTGACCCCAGAATGGAAATGGGAAGATATAGCGATGGATTTTGTGGTTGGGTTGTCAAGGGCTCCAAATGGAAAGAATTCAATGTGGTTGATCATGAACAAATTGATCAAGAGTGTCCATTTTCGTCTAGTTACTAACATGGATGCTTGAGGAAATTGAGCCAATTGTATGTTAATCAGATATTCGGATAGAGACCTAAGGTTCACTTCCTATTTCTAGAAGAGTTTGTAAGTAGCTATGGGCACCAAATACCCACAAGCAGATGACCAATCAGAATTGATCATTCTAAGACATGCTAAGGGCATATATGCCTCAGCGAGTTTGCTTATAATAATAGTTACCAAGCAACTATACAAATGGCATTGTATGAAGCCCTTTATGGAAGGAAGTGTAGGTCACCCCTATGCTGGGATGAAGTTGGAGAAGCCAAGCTCATTAGGCCAAAGCTAATTCAAGAAATGAAGGAATAAGTTAGAATCATACAAGAAAAGATGGCAGTAGTACAAAGTCGACAAAAAAGTTATGCCAACACACAAAGAAGAAACTCAACCTTCAAGGAAAGCGAATGGGTGTACATCAAGGTGTCACCCATGAAGGGCACAAGAAGATTTGGAAAGAAAGGAAACTTAATGTAACAACCCCGCTCCCCAATAAAGACATTTTAGAATTTTCGGGGAGCCAGTGTGCTACTACTGAACTTGACTAAAATTTTCCTTTTAATAACGAGCCAGATGCAAAAGATTTCATAAATAAAATAAAATTTAATTAATACTCAGAATCCAACATAGAGTCTGCGGAAGCACTTATTTAAAAAAATACGGAATTTACTTAAATCTTAAACCATAAAACTAAGATAGCAAAATCCGTCTAGGCCTCTGCCTCACCTCCCGGGGTCAAGTCCTGTCTTGCAGTCTCATCCTCGTAAATGTCATCACCTGGGGTGGTTTAAAAACATGAAAACAAACTAAAATGAGTCGAATACTCAATAAGTACACATCATAGAGTAAACATAATAAACATAAAGTTTCTTGAAAAACGTGCATACTCATAAATACATACGTAAGTAACATAAACATGAACCTAAACTTATCTTTCACTTGTCATAGGCCGTTACCCACTGTTGACCCCCGTGAGTTAGGATTAGCGAATCTAAATAGATTCTGATTCCGCCCGTGGCTGCGGGTTGTGGAATCCATACATAAAGAAGACATACTGGGTGCACTACCAGCATGTACGATCTGCCAATGCAGTATGCCCATAACATATGTACCGTCTTCATATCATAACATAGGCCATTACGTATTTTATCATTCTTATTTCATCATAATCATACTTGCATACTTGTCATATCATAGATTTCAAAAGAAATCACATACATACTTGTCATATCATATCATAGATTTCAAATGAAATCGCATTCTTTCATAACATGTCGTGATGCACAACTTCTCACATAAAATCATGATTTTTCATAAATACTTTAATGCATAAATCTTCACATAAAATCATGCATGGCTTTTCATAAATAATTTTAATGCATAACTCTCACATAAAATCATAAATTTTCATAAACAACTTGATGCATAATTATTTACATAAAATCATAGATTTTCATATTTTTATCATGTCTTGGGTACGTAAAAAGAGGCTTCCAATAGAGGGCGTACATGCATAATATTTTTATAAGAGACATGCTGTTTACCGTAAATACGTGTAAGGGTATGATCATGCTACTTACCTTGCAGCGCTAATCCACTATTTTCCGCACGTAATCGATCACCTATACAATGAGCGTGTAATATCCATAAATATTCCAATCAAACCCGTATTTAAATATTTAACTGTAAAATGCTAAAATTATCCTATTTTAATTCTTCAATACTTAAAATTCTCCTAATCCCTAAAACACTATCATCTCCCTAAATTCATCGACAATTAATTGATATTTACTTATTCTAATTTTAACACAAGCCTATCCCCCCTTAAGAAAAATAATCTTCGCTCTAATAAAAATATTATCAAGTCCAAAATAATTTAGAGTCCGAATATAGTCTAATAACATACATGTTTATCTTCCTGATAATTTTAAAAACAACCCAAATCTCTAAGTAAGATCCTAATATGCCCGCTTAATCTCATTACGTTAAAACAATATGCACATATATATATATATATATATTTAAATATATATATACAAATGTATATATGTCCCTTTACGTCCAACACATAAATTATTCACATCTGTAAGTCTTAAAAAGGGCAGGGCATTTTTGTAATTAACTAACCAACCTAAAACTTATTCTACGTTGCATGCATTCGGAAATAAAGGACTTACGTGAGGGGCAGAGTGCAGTGTTTATCCGAGAACAACTAGTGGGGCTGAGCAGCGACTGGAAGTGGGAGGGGCGTGGTGGTGCTTTACGGTGAGCTGGGCAATCACTATGCAACTGTGAGAGAGAGAGACGGAGAGTGAGAGAGATGAGATGAACGAGAGGGAAGAAACACGGCGTGAGGGAGAGCGAGAACCTACTGTGAAGCCGTGAGAGGCTTGTGACGGACTGGGGATGCCGAACAGCCCTTGACGGCGGTTTCTGTGGACTCTCTACGTGGAGGAACTCTCGGTGAGGGTGGAGTGCAGTGGCTCACGCTGGGGCGAACGTGCTCTGTTTTGGGGGGTGAAAAACAGGGGATGCCGTGTGTGGAGATTGGCTTCTTATATATTGCTTGTTTATGATTGGTTGGGCAGGGAGGTGGTCACAGGAAGGAGCTTCGACGTGGTTTGCTTGGTTTCGGCAAGGTGTTGTAGTGGGTTCTCGGTGGCATGCAGTGGTTCGTGCAGTGGCTAACACACGGTGGGTGAGCGACTGGAAGGAGCAGTGTTGTGGAGGGTCTTGGCATGTTGGTTGCCTTTTGTTTGTGGTTCTTTTGCTATGCTAAAGGGCTGAGGGTGAGGTTTGCTGTGTGTGGAGAAACAACTCAACGAGAGCTTGCTTTCGGCTTGAGGAAGAGATTGGTTCGTGAGGAGCTAAAATGAATGGTGCTATGTGTGGTTCTGTGTAACGAGCCAATATATATAGAAAAACAAAACTGATAAAACCCTAGTGACAAACGTGCAAATGGAAAGAGACGTGCATCGAGTAAGAAGGCTAGACGTGTATGCGGAGGAGACGGCATGATAAAGCCAAGCATGAAGACGTATACGGGCAAGGAATGTGTATGTGCATGTGAGTGGAGTCATGGATAGAGATCACATAGTATTTGGTATGGTTTAGGAATCTAAATGGATGACACTGAGCAAGCGTAGACTGGGAGGATTGAGGCGTGAAAGGTGATGGGATCAACTCAACTAGTTTACTAATACTGATCGGAATAAAGGTTTTTATCTAAGAATTTTATTCGAACTAGAAGACTAACAATATAGGACTACACGTACGAAAAATAATAAATAGATAGACACTATTTAGAAACCTATTTTAAAATATATCTTACATTAAATTTTAATCCTACTTCATTCATAAAAATATTAATTGGAAAAAAAATAATAGTCTAATTATCGAGCCCAATAAAATATCCGTAATTAACCCTAATAATATAGGATCGGGTCGTTACACTTAAGTTTTGAGGTATGCAAGACCTTATTAAGTGGTGGAAAAGATAGGCCCAGTGGCCTATAGAGTTGCCCTTACGGCTGAATTTGGAGATTTGCATGATCTATTCCATGTCTCCACTTTGAGGAAGCATTTCAGGAAACAAGAACCCCAAATAGTTGATCTCATAGAGATTCAGCTTCAATCAAATCTTAGGTATGAAGAAATGTTGATGCAAAATCTTAGGGTTGGAAGGACCCAAAGCTAAGGTCCAAGACACCCTTAGTGAACGTATTGTGGGGAAGCCCGGAAGCCCATGAAATTACTGGGAAAGTGAAAAGGTCACGAGGGAGTAGTTCCCCTATTTGTTCGGTTTCTAGTAACCCAACAATCATGTGTAATAAAGGGGGTCATTAATACCACTCTGACCATTTGGTAGATACGGCCATATATATATAGACCCTGTTTGTCCTTGTAGTATGACTATTTCAATGTTCTAAGTGTTACCGGTTTTTAGAGCTTGCAATTATCATGGTAAGGGCCAAGAGAACTAGTCAAAAAGTCATTCCACCACTAAAAGTAATCAGAAGATTCATGTAAGAAAGGCATTTAGTGACAAGGCTACGGGGAGAACAACAATGAACCAAGGAGGAGCATCAATGAGTGATGGCCAAGATTGCGGGGTATTGTTGTTAAGTCCTGGGCTACCACAACAAAGTTGCCTTCACCCAGTCGACAAGACACCACAAGGTTAGACTCACAACATGGGAATGAGAACTCCACTAGGAAATTGAGATGAGCTGTATACAGAGAGTTACTCGTTTTGAGGTAGAATCTAGCAGTGGCTGAAGAGAGACTACAATGTGTCGAAAGGAGGTGACAGAGAAAAGGGGAAAGAGAACTATAAGCCCCCAAATGAAGGACAGGATCCAAACACATTTGTAGATGCCTATTTTGATTTTGCTTACAATTTCATTACTACTCATAGAGGCAACAACTAAGGTATCAAATGAGGGATCAAATATACCCCACCCATTGCCCAACAAACTAGCCAACGAAAACGAAGGCAACAACTAAGGTACAACTTTAATTCACCCCTTGTTTACTGTTTGTAATGATAGTCGTAGTAGCCCTAGATTTTGAGGACAACTTTTCTTTTAAGGGGTAGGATGTGAGAATTGCACCCTCAAAAGTTAGTCCTGCGTATGAGACTAAGAGATTTGTATAGTCTTGTCGAAGAGTCTAGATGAGTAAAAGCCTAGGCAAACAGAGACACATACAAGCGTGACCATAGGTAGGTAAATGATCAGGAAAATAGTGGATAACGAATGGAGTGAGTGGCATTTTGGATGAGCAAAGGTAAGGCAACCAAAGGACATGCGAGATTATCATCAGGCAGGTAAAGGCTAGAGAGGCGAATAGGCAATATTGTGTTTCGTGTGAGCAACGATACAAGTGAGCAAAGATAAACGCGTACATTACATTAAGGGCAATAGAAATGCAATGACGAGCAACATGTAGCATTTTGGGGCAGGCAATAAACAACCAGTGCAAGGTTAGTCGGGCGCCCAAAACTTTTGGAGTTCCCAAAGGAAACCTAGGAATGCTCAGAGAGTAACGAGTAACCTCACAAAGGATCGGACTCAAACAACAATGTTTCCACAAGGAGCTTTTGACCACGTGGGCGACATTGACCATGTGGGCGACATTGACAAGCAATAGCCTGAGTGTCCTTTATCTTTGGCCAAAATTCTGAAATGCCTAGAATGCAACCTCTTCGTTGCTTTCACCCCACCATCCAATGTACACCTGAAAAGTGGATTTTTCACTGATTCTCTAGCCAACCCATGTTGGGAATTGTGAGACCCTTTTCTCAACTCCTTGTTTAAAAGCCTCACTTTTCTAAACTGATCTGAATTGTTTTTTTTTTTGTTTTTTTTTTACTCATATCACATGTTGCAATCTCCGGCAACGGCGTCAAAAACTTGTTGAGTCTAAACTTTCACTCAAAATAATGAATAAAAATTCAGATCAGTTTTACCTGCAAGTATACAGATGTTGTAGTATCTTACAGGATCGAATCCACAGGGATTGACTAATGTGATAAAGAGAATAAAATAAAAATAGATTATTAAAAAGAACGTGCAATCAAAAAGAAAGGAGATCACTGGGATAAGGATTTTAAAGTAACAAAATATAACTGAAACAATAAAATAAATTAATACAAAAAATGATTGAGGTTTCGAGGATTTGTCTAATAATTTAGAATATTATTCCCAATCAATTTAGGTCAGTTAGACTAGAATAATGATTCCGTCTAACTGGAAGATTTAACAATTACGCACAAGAAAATTAATCACCAAAGATTAAGTTTGAATAATTGATGATATAAACATTTAAAAGTCCAGTTGATTATCACAGGGATTTTTCAAGCATCCAATGTATTCAGAAATCACAATGGATCAAGAAAAATATATAGATAATCAAAGTTTCTAATAATAACACCAAAAATTCTTCCGATCACTAAAGACTAAATTTGAATAATTGATGATATAAACATTTAAAAATCCAATTGATTACCACAGGGATTCTTCAAGCATCCAATGTATTCAGAAATTACAATGGATCAAGAAAAATATATAGATAATCAAAGTTTCTAATAATAACACCAATCAATTGATCAAACCCACAATATAAATTTTATTGTTGATCCAAAACAATATTTAAATCATTAAACTTCACCTCTAACCTTAGTACGAAAATATAGACATGTAATTTATAACTCCAAATTGAAATAATAATAAAAATAATAAAACTAAAAATATAAAATCACACTTAAAATATTATTTCTAATCTACTCCTAATTACAAAAAAAAACTACAACTGAAAATCTCTAAAACTCTAATGCTTCCTGATTTATCTGATGCCATCTCTTCGTTCACTTCAAGCCTTTTTATAGGCTTCAAAAGTCACAAAGAATAATGTGTGTCGTCGCCCACTGAACTGATCCGCTGGCCGTCTTGCTTCCTACTGCAAAAAAGCTTGTTCCCTTTTTTCACTTTCTTTTCTCACTGCTTTCAACGCCTCATGCATGTATTCGGCACAATATGTTTCTCTTATTTTTCTTTATTTATTTCTGCTTTACATTGCACTGAAACGACCGAACGATCTTCTTATTTTTTTCTTTCTTTTTCTTTCTTCCTTGGCTTTCCAGCCGAAGCCCACTGCACCGAGTGGTTCGGTTGCTTTTTTTTTTTTCTTTTGTTTGCTTTCCAGCCGAAGCCCACTGCACCGAATGATCTATAGTTTTTATTTTCTTTCTTCCCTTTGCGCCGAACTGCACCCATTCTTTTCTTATCTATTCCTTTCTCTGCTTTCCATTGCATCGAAACTCACTCATCTTTTCTTTTCTTTTTCTTTCTAGCTTATCTCTTGTCGGCATCACATGCATGCATTCGATGCAGTTTATTTCTTTATTCTCCACAACTCTTTTATCTTCTTTTTATCTTCTTTGGCCGTGCATTGTGTGCATGTCATTGTGTGAGTGTAGCGTCTAGTTGGCGCTGTGCATGCTGGTTCGTGAACGTGCGCAGGAGTGGAGTTGAGCTGAGGGTTTTCCTGGACGTGGAGGAGTGCAGGCTCTGTTTTATGGTGATACAAATAGAGGAGTTGTGGTGCTTCGATGGAGGAAGACAATGGCTGCTACTGCAAGGTGGTCAGTGGCGTTGGTGGCTGCTTCATGTGCTACTAGACGAGACTGGGCGGTGGAGATGGGACTGGTTGAACGCTGTGCATGGCGATGTGATTGTGAGGTTGAAGATGGTGATGCTGCCGGTGCTTGGTGGTTTCGTGGAGTGCTGCTTCCGAACGCCGTGGAGAAGTGATCTCCGGCATCTTCTGTTGTTGCTGGCGGTTGCAGGTGGTTGATGATGGCGTTGGTAGCAGCTGCTTGGAGGTGGAAAATGCATGGCTAGACTGTAGCATGAAGACACAGGTGCGAGGTTGAATATAGGTGAAAACGACATGTCGTTTATGTCAAACGACATCTCGTTTGGGCAACGGGCCTTTTGAACTTCTCTCGAAAACGACATGTCATTTAGGACCTGCAGAAAAAAATAAAAATAAAAATAAATAAAAATAAATAATAAATAATAAGTAATATATAATCAAAGAAACAAAAAACTAAAAATAGAAAAATAAAATAAAATAAATAAATAATTATAAATAAAATAAAACTAGAAAAAAATGTGTTGTGCAATTGAATGAATATTGCCCAATTAAATCACAAACTATAAAATTAAGCATAAATTATACTTTTAAGCAATTTAATTCATAACTTGGATTTATGCCTCTTCATCAATTTTTCCATCTAAAACCAATGATAAAATAATAAAAAAAATTAAAAATATATTGGTTTTAAGTGTATAAAATATACAATAATGCAGCTCAATCATCTTCCTCGATGGATCCATTTCTCATTCTAATGAAAATGACCCACTCTTTGGTCCTTAGTGCCACTGCAACAAGATGAGCTTATCTTGGCTCCTCAATGTTGTCTGTAGAGAAATTGCCAACAACGTGCTCTATATTGCCAATGCTCAGGAAGTTTGGGATGATTTAAAGATCATTTTTCTCAAGCTAATGGTCCATGTATTTTTCCGCTCCATTGGCAGATTTTTGGTCTCTCTCAGGGATCTCTCTCTCTGTTTCTGCTTACTTTACCATTCTCAAAGGGTTATGGGATGAGCTTAGTAACTATAAGCATCTCCCTATTTGCTCATGTGGTGCCCTCAAAGAAGTTGTTGCTGCTCAACACTCTGAATATGTCATGCAATTTCTCATTGGCCTTAATGAGTCTTTTTCCGCTGTTAGGGCTCAAATTCTTCTTATGGTACCCCTCCCACCCATTAACCAAGTTTTTTCCCTAGTTCATCAAGAAGAAAGGCAGCATGAGATCCTTCCTACTTCTCTTGTGGAATCCATGGCCCTTTTATCTTGCCAAGACCATACTTGAGCCAATAGACAACCTCCTTCTCATGCCAAAGAGAGACCTCTGTGCAGTCATTGTGGTATTTTGGGTCACACTGTTAAGCGTTATTACAAGTTGCAAGGCTACCCCTAGTTTTAAGTTAAAAAACAAGGCATTTGTAGCTTTGTCACTGTTGTCTTAGGTTCTATTCCTGCTTCTTATGATTCTTTGTTTCACCCTTATGTTTCTTCAACTATGGCAGCATCTGCTATGTCCTTCAACACCGAGTAGTACTAGCATGTTAGGGACCCCGGTCTTGTCCCTAAACACTAAGGTCCACGAGCTTGCCTTGGTGATGATGGTGATCGAGTGTCAAGCCTTCTTGGTTGGCCTTGCACGTATAATGGCAATGATGGGTTCCTAGGTTGATGAAGGTATGGTGTTTAGTGATGGAAATGATGATGATGATTGATGAGTTTGGGTGATCTAAGTGATGAATATGCGTGTTTGATGCAATGTGGAACGGGTTATGGGTTGCCTTTGATGTTGGGCCCTTTTGGATGATGTTAAGGGTTGATATGATGAAGATGGCCTAGGGTTTGGATGGTGGCTAAGGGGAATTTCGAGATTTGGAAGAGTTGGCTTGGGGTTGGAGTGTAGGATGAGATGTTAGGGATGGAAGGATGTGGTTGGATAAGGCTAGGACTTCTTGATTGATGAGTCACTTTGGGAAAGATGGGAATTAGGTTAAGGATGAAGATGAGTTGTGTTTGAATGGGTCTAGGGTTGTTTCTTGAGTTTATGGATTATGAGATGGAAGATTGTGTTTGAATGTGGCAAGATAGGATTTTGGATAAGGTAAGATGTTGTTAGTCTTTGATTGACTAGAGTGATTCTAGGGAATGAATGGTTTGAGGGATTGGATATGGAAAATGAGATTTGGTTATGGTAAGATAAGAAATGTATGATTTGAATATGGCAAGAGGTGGGAAGTCTTTGGTTGACTTGAGAGATTCTAGTAATGGAGTGATTCTAGGGGAGTTGAGTGATTGGAGGGATTGAGATTCGGTTTTGGCTATTGAGGTAAGTCTTGGTTGGCTAGAGATATTGTAGGGATTGAGAGGTTTAAGGGATTGACAATGGGTTGGCAATTCCTTAAATCAAGGGATATGAATTTGGAAGATAGGGTTGGGATGATGGGTAAGGTGGCTAGGGTTAATTCTAAATGGTAAGAGGCATGGAAGTGTTGGAAAGTTGGTGTTTGACTAAGGCAAGGGATGGATTTCGAATTTGGATTAATTGGAAGATGGGATAAGGATTCCTAAGTGGTAGGAATTACCTTGTGGGAGTCTAGAGTTAAGTTGGATGAAGGGTGGCTAGGGTTAGCCGAATATGGGAGTGGTTATTGTGATCCCTTGATTGTAGGATCAAATATGGGTAGGTGTCACTTTGGGGTTTAGGTTTAGGGTTGGATGATGGAAGAAAGATTTAGGGTTTGGAAGATGGTGATGGGCGGCTAGGTCAAATTCAAATAAGGTAAGAGTGGCCGAATTTGAATTTGAATGAAGAGGGAATATGTGTTTTGGCTAGGGTTAGGTGGAATGTGAAAGAAGGCTAATTTAGGTAAGTGGCCAATATGGAAAATGTGGGATTTGGCTAGGTCAATGTAAGATTGAATGAAGGATAGATATGGGGTGATTAGGGTTCCTAAAGTTTAGGAATGGTTTTGGGATTGGTAGGATTTGTGGGATTGAGTGGAATGAGTCAACTTTCCTAAAGTTAAGGGAGTTGCCTAGTAGGACTCTTGAGGGATGGCTAGTTTGTGGAAGACAAGGGTTTCGGCTAGGGCTTTATTGGATGGATGGAGACTAGTTTTGGTAAGTGACTAATATGGAAAGATAGGGAAACAAGGGAAGTTTCGGCTAGGTCAAGTGTGGGTGAGAGAAGGCTATTTTGGGAAGTGGAGCTTATGGTGTTTCGGCTAGGGTTATGGGCATGATGGAGGCTAGGTCTTATTTGAGTTTGATGAATATGGAAGGTATGGACAAACAAGGTATGACCGAAATATATGAATGGAAAAGATCAAAATGGGTGAATGGATTGTGTTTATGAGATGGAAGGATGCAAGACAATGTATGAACAATGGATGAATGGACTTGAAAAAAGAATATGAAGACTCTCTTTATGGTTTATACGGATATTTTGAGAAATCAAAGAATACTAAGATTGAGACTTAGGATGTCTTTGATTTGTAAGAAAGTAAAGATGGATGGAAAATATAAGAACAAACAAGAAAATATAAGAACAATGTATTTTTGGATTTTTAAATATAGAATGGAAAACATAAACACAAGAAGATAATTGAATCAACACCTATCAATGAATTGCAAGATGATGAAACAAAGATCGATAAAAGGATAGATAAATAAATCACCATTGATTCACGAAGTGCACAATGATGAAATAGGATAGATTGAATCACCACCTATTCACGAATTGCAAGGTGATGATCCTCTACTAGGGATTCACGAATTGCACCCAAGTAGCCCAAGTGCTAAGCACCGAAAAGTGTTCTTCAAGAACACACCCAAACCGTTCCACAAAGGAAAAATGTCAAATGATCAAAGATGTAAAATGAAATGCCTAAGGGTCCTATTTATAGAGATTACAAAGTGGAAACCCCCAATAGGTCCCTTGAAATATAATTAACTAAAATAAATAAGGATAAATAAATGATATGGTCTTGCATGGCCAATGTGGTTTGTGATATGTCTTGGCCCTTGGTTGGCCTTGGCTAGCCTTGATCTTGGAAGTAACCCAATCTTTGTTGTCCATGCATGCCTAGGACCTTGTCCTAGGACGGTTTTTGATGAGGTCCCAACACAGCAGCTCATATCTATGTTGAATTCCAACTCTGTGAAGCCCATAGGTTTTGCTACTCACTTTGCCAATTTAGCCTTTTCTCACAGTATCTTAGCTATAGTATGTGTCTCTTCTTCTCATCATGTATCTTGCTCCTCTCCCACCTGGATCATTGATAAGGTGCCTCTGATCATACAATAAATGATCCCTTTCTTTTTGCTTCTTCTGTACCTTGCTCTTCACTTTTAAACTTCCAAATAACACCTCTATATATGTTTCCCATATAGGCACAGTTCAGCTTTCCTTGACCTGATTTTGTTTAATGTTCTTTGTGTTCCTGCTTTTCATTTCAACCTAATTTCTACTAGCAAATTGAGCCTTGGCTCTAACTGTTCTCTTGTTTTCATGCCTCATTCATGCTTGATTCAGGACCTAATTTCTCGTCTTTTTGTTCTCTAACAGTGTAGAGCACAAGCCTCAAGTGTATATAGTAGCCACTATAGGAACTTTTGTAATAATACAATTTAGTAAATATAATTCAGCAAGAGGATGATTGGAGTGGGTGAAGAGTGAGATGGCTTATATTTCTACAAACAAGCAGCCTTGAATAATTCTGTTTCTAGTAATTCTAGTAAACCATGTTGTTTTGATTTATGGAATTTTAGACTTGGGCATATTTCTGCCTCTAGGATCAGTATATTACAAACATTGGACTCAAATATTACATGCTCAGACTCTTTTCGTTGTACTACTTGCCCTTTAGCAATACCAAAACATCTACCCTTTAATGTTAGCTGTTATATTGCCTCTAACCCTTTTGATATCATCCATTGTGATATTTGGGGGCCATTTTCTATGCCTACTCACTCTGGCTTCAAATATTTCCTTACTATTGTGGATGACTGCACTAGATGTACTAGACCTATTTAATGAAGCATAAATCTGATACTAGGTCCATTCTATTTTTTTTTTTTTGAACTTGTATATACTCAATTTGGATTTGCCATTAAAAGCAGTTGAACTGATAATGGTCTAGAATTCCTTATGGCTAACTTTTACAACTCAATAGGCTGCATACATCAAAGATCTTGCATTGAAACACCACAACAAAATGCTAGGGTTGAAAGAAAATATCAACACCTTTTAAATATTGCTAGATCTATTAGATTCCAATCTGGTGTCCCTTTTTCTTTTTGGGGTGAATGCATAATGACCGCCACTTACCTCATAAATAGGATCCCCTCTCTTATTATAGGTAACATCTCACCATATGTTGCCCTTTACAAACAAAGTCTATCTTAGTCATTTAAGTGTTTTTGGATGTCTGTGTTATGCTACAACACCTTTTAGTCATAGACACAAATTCTCCGCTCATGCTAAACAATGTGTTTTTATTGGCTATCATTATTCTAGAGAAGGTTATAAGCTTTTTGATCTTGCTACTAAAACAATTTTTATATCTAGGGATGTAGTCTTCCATGAGACCATTTTTCCCTAGAGTTTCACTCTAAATTTATCTACCCTTTCTGAGCCTAAGTCTTTTACTGAGCCTTTGTGTAATTTGTGACACCTCCAGATTCCGCTTGGGATTAGACAGACATCTGAAGCGTCGGGACACGCAACACAAGGTTACTGGCCCCTGTTCATGACATATAAGATGCAATATTCCTAACATGCATCTATCATTATGCAATATTCGCAGCGGATAATTTTTTTTTAGCAATATCATGCACCAAACTTATAATATCCCAAATAATTAAAGTGTAATCCATTCATACTTAATAAAATATACATCCACGATTATAGTAAGGGTCTCAAAATACTGTAATTTCAAAATATTGGATACCTGGCTCCATAATTACATTACCAAAATACACTATTGGGCTAGTTAGCTATGGAGGCTGTAAGCTCCGTGTGACATCTAAGGCGTCTAATCAACCTCTTCCAGTCTGCTAGTGTCTGCTCCCTGCTCTGATCCTGACACATCGCCTACCATTCAGGAGGAATGGTAGTTGGGACTACCAACATGAGATTTTATTAAAAATCTCAACAAGTTAACAGGAAACTTCCACACAGGTTAATGATGCCTGCATGGCAGTAAAAGCATGAATGCATAATCAAAGTCAATAGTAACATAATATAACTTGACATAACATGGCATGAAATAATAAGCATAATGTGACTTGATAGAACATGGCCTGAGCTGACATAACTTGAACTGAAACTGAAACTTAGCTTGACGTGACATAACATATACGTGAACTTAAAACATAACATGGACTAGCTAACATAAACGTGAACTTAAAACATAACGTGAACGTGAATGTGAACTTGAACATAATATGAACGTGAACATAAGTTAACATGAACGTAAACTTGAAACATAATATGGACTTGAAACATTGCATGAACGTGAACATGCATAACATGAACGTGAAGTTGAACATGACCTGAACCTGAACATAACATGATATAAACGTGAACTTGAAATATAACATGAACTTGAACTTGAATTCTTTACTTAACATGAACATGGACTTGAATTCTTTACTTAACATGAACATGGACTTGAATTCTGACATTCAAAATGATTCTACCAGTCGTTTCATAAGGAATAGTGAACAATCAGAATGATTCCACCCAATATATTCTGTCAGAGATACTCAGACAATCAGAATGATTCCATCATGAGTATTTTAAATGAGATACCCTAACAATCAAAATGATTAAGCCCAACATATTCCTTCAGAGATATTCAGACAATCAGAATGATTCCATCAAGAGTATCCTAGACATAATTGACTTGAACGTAACTCAAAAGATATGACTTACTTGAGATAAAAACATTTCGTAATATGACATAACATGTAGCGGACAACCTACTTAACATGACCTACTTGCAACAGTGAGTACTACATGACATGACATACATGTATCAGATGGCGTACTTAACTTAACATGACATACTTGCAATATATAGTAATATGTGACAGAATATCTTGTGTAACAGATAAGTATTTCATGATAGAATAATTCGTGTAATAGATAAACATGTGATGACATGGCATTGCATGGCATATATAACAACATACGAACATAATTGTAGTTCTCTTACCCATCACACATACATAGTAAACTAATAGTAAGTTAAGAGCTAACTTACCTCGATAATCATGTTCTACGAGAATAAAGCGCGAAACACAAGAAACTGTAAGAGGGTATTCTAAAAATTAGAAATTTAATTACTAACAATTAGAAATGTGAAAAGAGACAACTTAGAATAAAATTACCATTTTATCCTCTACATATGAAAAAATGACAATTTTACCCCTAAGTTAAGGATTTCACATCCTATCTCCAAAAATTACCAAAATTTATATTCCTCATATAAATTTTGTTATAAACTCAAATATCAACTTAGAAAAATTTAAAACCATTCACACCCCATGATTAAACCCATGACTTGTAATTTTGTCCTAAATTTGGTTGCAATTGTAACAAAGATCTTCCTATCCTAAGTTTAAAAACACCCTTAAAATATCCATTAAGAAAAAGCTCAACATTAACACCAAAATTTTTGTAAAAAGACCCAAACTTTTTAACAAAAGTAAACCCTTAAATCACAAGTTTTGACCTTAATAAAAACATCTCCAAGAATTCCAAATAATAAAATTTTACTTCTAACATATTCATAACATCATCTTAAGATCAATCGTGCTTTAAATCATTAAAAAAAGGTCACCAAAAATCACAAAACAACACTTGGAGTTTTTGGTTTTACACTTAGCCCAAAAACAAAAACTTTCCTCTCAACGAACTTTGATAAATCTCTTGATCCATGGCTTAAAGACATGTAATCTTCAAACTAAAACATCACATAATTAAAAATGTGTCATAAAGAAGATCCAACAATCAAACTTAAAATCACATGGCTAAAATTCAGTAAAACCTGGATTTAACTCAACAACATCAAACCTTAGGCCTAACCGAAATCCTCTTGGATAGAAAAATCATATCTTTGGAACTAATACTAATATCTTCAAACTAACATCCTAACATGCAAATAAGAGACTTAGAATCATCGCATAAAAATATCAAAACCTTTGGAATAAGATTAAACCACGAAATATTCAAACTTTCTCAAAACAGAGACTATTTTTCCACTTCCAGTTTTCAAGTTTCTAGATCTGAGGAACTCTATCATCAAAACTTTAGTCATGAAATAAAACCTCAATGAACATTCATAAACACATGCTAACAACACTCCATAAAATATTCGGACCAAGATATATTAGCTGAGTCAAAAACTCCAAAACATAACATACTCTCCAGTTTCATGCCTAGAATGACCTTTCCATGGTTAAAAATAATTTTGACCAATCAAATGAGCATGTAATGAGACGAATAAGATATCCATGGAAACTATACTCAAATATGAACAACTTTTATGAGGAGTCATCTTGCAAAAACACTTACTGAGGGTCAAGAATCTCCGAGTAAAAAAGACCTTGAAATTTGCTCGAGAGATGAAAGAAATGAAAGAAGTGTAGAAATGAAAGAAAGAGTGCCTTGCACACCTTTAGACTTCTGGAGGGAGAAGTTGTGGGCTTGAATGACCCTTGATTGGAGGAGTGAAGAAGTGATGAAATGAAAGAAAGGGTGCCTTGCACGCCTCTAGACTTCTTGAGGGTAAAGTTATGGGCTTGAATGACCTTTGATTGGAGGTGGCTACGTGACATAAAGTGGAGAATAGAGAGGGGCAAGGACTGCCTGCAGCACCTGTGAGATATGGAGGTTGATGGGGTGGATTTCTCCTTCACATCAAGGCACTATTAGGTGCACCCAATGGCAGTGGATGATCTACCATGTGGGGGAGGAAACTTCTACAAGAAACTTTGCCAAGGTGGCCAAATTCGCAGGCCTCGGTGGGCATCAACCAAGTAGGCTTCAATTTGGGGTCTAAAGGGGGTTTGGTTAGAGTTTGAGATGCTATCAAGTCCAAATCCAAAATTTCTTGGCCCAATCAAATTTCCAAAGTTTAAAAGGTTGGATAATGATGTTATAACAAGAATTTGAGAAATTAATAGCATGTGGAAGTGATTTAATCAAGTGATTAAATACAATGCTAAAAATCGGAGTAAAAAGGGTTTGGAGGCCAACTTTAGGGTTTGGAAAACCGTTTAGGGTTTCAGTTTCAACCAACCTTTTGGGGTTTCAATTGGATTCCAACCATTTAGGGTTTCACTAGGGTTGAAACCTTCTTTGATCTGGCAATAAATTAGTTGATCAGATGAGAAAGAATAGGGTTTCGCTGAGGTGGCATGATCTCACACTTTGATTCCTTCATAATCAAACTGCCAAGTGTCTAATACTATTCACTATTTATGGCTAAAATCTTGCCAAGTGTCTAAATAAAACTTCTCTAAACTAATTTGGACATTTCACACTGTGATTTTGAAAATACTGTTCTTGGTACGCCTATCGAGATTACTATTCACTCTAAAAAAATGCATAATAAACTTAGTATTGAAAAATCCTAAATATTCATATTAACCTATAGTGAAAATGTTTTACCAAAATTCAACCCCAAAGTGCCCCTAAAAATAATTTCGCTGTTTCGAACAAGCATTTCTTCCGAAATTATGAAAATTGGTTATTGCCCTATAAAATCCTAAATAATCACCTGAGTCTAATGGCGTAAGCCATAACGTAGTCTAACACTTCTAACTATCTCAAATAATTAAACTCATATTTCTAGCACCATAATGAATGATAACACTGACTATGATAACAGACTAAAACCTACGCGATTAGTCGATTCATAAAAACTTATGGAGTTTTCATGAGGTTCCTAAAGTCAATAGAAATTTCACCAATAAATTTCTAGCGGGCTATTACATTATCCTCATTGGAGAAAGGCTATAGCAATTGAGATAGCAACCCTAGAAGCTAATCAGACTTGGGAACTCACTACTCTACCTACTGGTAAATCTCCCATTGGGTGCAAATGGGTTTACAAAATTAAACTAAAGTCAGATGGGTCCATTGAGAGGTAGAAGGCTAGATTAGTGGCCAAGGGTTATACACAATTAGAGGGATTCGATTACTATGTTGCTAAAATGTTGCTAAAATGGTAACTGTTAGGATAGTTTTGGCACTTGCTTCCATTTTTAATTGGCATCTCTCTCAATTAGATGTCAATAATGTCTTTTTGAATGGTGAGCTTCATGAAGAAGTTTATATAAGCTTACCGCCAGGATTTGCTAAACAGGGGAGAGTCAACAGGTGTGTAAGTTACTTAAATCTCTTTATGGCTTGAAACAAGCCTCTAGACAATGGTTTAACAATTTCTCAGGAACCTTGATCACTCATGGTTTCACTCAGTCTGTTGCAGACTAACCTATAGTGGGTGCTGGAGCGAGGAAGCACCTAACACTAGTGGGTGCATAAGGTATGTAACCCGACGAAGTAAGGTTGAGTTATTATCAATCTCTGTTTATGACATATTCATTATGGTGTATAGACCATTGATGATGCAATAACTAGCAGGAACACGCAGTGCAAAAGGGGAGCCGTGTTGTGTCTACCCTATGAACAAGAACAAGAGCTCATATGATAAGGATCACTTGATGTAAATCTTGTGATATGTTCTGATAAGAAAAGTTCTGATTAAAATCAACATGAAAAAGAATGTCATGCAAGTTTTTCAAAAATGTTTAAAAGTCTCTATTACAAGTCTTTTGGAACGTGGTCATGTGCATAAGTAAAGTTTTGGTCAAGTAATATGTCAAGTACATGTCCATGCATGCATTTCATGATATACCTCTTGTATGCTTGCGTTAACTATTATATGTTGTGTGATTACTTGCTAAGATTTTTCAAAATCTCATTGTGGTAGTTTTCACTACCATTCCCCAATCGGAATTGTAGAAGTTGTTACAGGTATCCCAGATTGCTAGGAATCATAAATGTAGATGGTTCCATGGTAGAGGACGAGTATTCTGTACAGGCTCGTTTCAACTTTTTGAACTTTGATTGGTTCATGGACAAGTTGTCTGCTTATCTTAAGCAAACCTCGAAGCTCTCATCTGATTCAAGGGCAGTAGCCAAGGAATTAGAGTCATCGTCACCCGGACCTCAAAAGTCTCATGGAGTCTTTTGGTGTCTGGCTCCTGATGGGACTTTAGCAATGAAGAGAACGGAACCTTAGTTATTTTGTAGAAAGAAAAGGAAGAAGAACTTATGGTTTAGATCTCAGTTTTTGAGAAACAATATTTTGAGGAGATCCCATGTTTTTGGGAGACAACTTTACTCTATGTTATTTTTGGGATACTATATCTTATGATACATGTTTATGATTATGGACAATGTGGGTATATTTTTGTTAGTACATCATGTGCTTTGCAATTGTTTATCGCGTTGCTTAAAATACCCCATTTTTTACTATTTTTCGCTACTACGATATTACATACTGCTAGTGTACTTAAGTGCATTACATATTATCTGTCATGAATGAGGAGTGTGTAGCCCTGTGTTACATATCCCGGCATTTTAGTCACTGTCCAATCCCAAGCGGGAGCTGGGGGGTGCCACACTTTATTACTTGTTACGATTTTGTGCACTTGCAAATATAATTTTATGCGAACAAGTTTTTAGCGCCATTGTCGGGGATTAATTATTTGTTCTTGATATTGATACTAGCTAGATTTTTACTATTTTGGATTTTATTTAAAAAAATTGGTTTAAATTAGATCTCAGTTTGGTTTTTCTTTTCAAGAATCAGAAGTGCATGCCCCGATCTACATCATTAGAGCATACATTTTTCGATCCCAAGATTGAAATAACCTTACGTCGGATCAATAAAGAGAAGAAGAAAGAGGTCGCCACCTCCAAATTTAATATGGCCTACAAGGAACACAAGGCGTTAAGAGATTATGCACAGTCAATGGGGTGACATCTAGTATAAGGCAGTTAGCTATACAAGCCAACAACTTCGAGTTCAAGCCGACCATCATTCAAAGGATTCAATAAACCATCAAGTTTGGGGGGCTGTCACAAAAGGATCTTAATGTCTATATTGCAAATTTTCTTGAAATTTGTGATACTTTTAAACACAATGGAGTGACAAATGATGTGATTCGATTTAGACTTGTTCCTTTTTCACTTAGGGAAAAAGCAAAAGCTTGGTTGAATTCTTTGCCGCCCTGCAACATCACCACCTGGGAGGAGTTAGCACAAAAATTCTTCGCAAAATACTTCCCTCCGGCTAAGACAACAAAGTTGAGGAATGATATCACTACATTCACCCAATTTAAGGGTGAATCATTATATGAGGCATAAGAGAGATACAAGGATCTAATACGCAAGTGTCCACATCATGACCTCCCAGCCTAGCTTCAAGTACCAACATTTTACAATAGTGGGACCCACAAATCGATCTATAGTTGATGCGGCCGCAAGAGGAGCATCAATGAGTAAGACCCATGAAGCCACGTATGGACTTCTGGAAGAATTGGCATTCAATAACTATCAATGGTCTGTGGAGAAAGCAATGCCAAGAAAGACGGCTAGAGTTTTTGAATTTGATTCTATTACCACATTGGCTACGCAGATGACAAATCTATCACAATAACTAGATAAGATGAACGTTAATGCTATTCAAACTAATATTGTTTGTGATCATTGCGTAGGAAATTATTCAAGTGTAGATTGCCAAGTGGGGAATCCTTTTGTCCAACCGAGTCATGATCAAGCCCATTATGTGTCCAATTTCCAACGTCAAAATAATCCTTATTGAAACATGCCCTAATTTTTCATGGAGCAATAACCAAGTGCTAGCTAGACCACTTCAATAGTTTCCATAGCAAGGGAAGAAGCCGACACTTGAGGATATGTTTATGCAGTACATGCAAAAGACTGATAAGGTGATCCAAAAAAATAATATGGTGATCCAAAACAACTCGGCTTCAATCCGTAATCTTGAGGAACAAATCCGTTAGCTCTCAAACATGCTTACCGAGGGGACAACAAGGACTTTACCGAGCAACACTATAACCAATCCAAAGGAACATGTCAATGCCATAACATTGAGAAGTGGGTGGACATATGACTAACCACAGACATTAAATACTGAGTGAGATGCAGAAGCTGCCAAAAATGTGGAGTCCGAGAAGAAGGAATCCAAATGAGGTGAAAGAATCCGATCTGGACATGACCAACCAACAAGCTGAAATGACTAACGAGAATAAAGGGGTTGCAAAACCCAAGAAATCCAATGAGTCTATATCTGAAACTTATTCTTCTTAATTTATGATCCACCAATTCCTTTATTGCAAAGATTAAAAAAAATAAGATTGATAATTAGTTCTCTAAAATTTTGAGTATATTTAAGCAATTTCATATTAATATTCCTCTCATTGAAGCTTTTGAGCAAATGTCTAAGTATGTCAAATTTTTTAAGGATATATTATCAAACAAGAGGAAGTTGGAGGAGCATGAGACTGTAATGCTGACCAAGTAGAGTAGTGCAATTTTACAAAAGAAGCTGCTGCCTAAGTTGAAAGATCCGGGGAGTTTCACGATCACTTGCACTATAGAAAATTTCTATTTTAATAAAACTTTATGTGATTTAGGGGCAAGTATTAATCTAATGTCTTTCTCTATTTTCGGGAAACTAGGTCTTGGTGAAGTTGTTGAGAGTCTTGCAGGAACACAAAATGGCCTTAGGTTGGATCATCTCAAACATCAAAGGAATTAGTCCTTCAATTTGCATGCACAAGATTTTAATGGAGGATAATTCCCGTCTACTATTGGGATGTATGGCGGAGAGGATTTCGGTGGAAGAGCTTCTGTGGTTGAGTTCCACCTTGAAGGCGGCAAAAAAGGCAAGCTAGTTAGGTGTCAATGGCTAGCTGTTAGCCAGCTTACAGTTGGTTAGCTCATGGATCCAGTGTGTGAAAGAGGAGGTCAATGGAACCTAGTGAGAGGAACCAGTGAGGAGCCAACGGGAAAACTACCGCTGGCCTTGTTCGGGCGTCTGAAGTGGCAGCTGGACCTGATTCATGCCGTGCAATGGAAGTGCCACGCCTTCATATACGCCACGTGATCCCCTGGGTGCATGGCTCCAATATGCACCACTCATGACACTGTGCATGCCATGCACAGCGCAGGCCCACATGTATGTACATGCACTTGACTGGTAGAGCATGCATGTATGTCCAACGTGCACAGTGTATGTCATGTATCTACATATACTTATCTCATATTTTCCTTTTGTTTCGCAGGTGTTAGTCAAATAAAAATAACAAGCAAAAAGTGAGAAATCTTATCTAGTCTTTCAAAGCCAATCTCATGAGTCGGAGAATATCTTTCTTCCAATTCTGGCGGCAGGAAAAGTTGGCGAGCTGGGTGTGCTTGAGTTGGTTCTCTCAGGGTGCTGCACGGTGAGCTACTACAGCGAGGATAGGTGGCGAGGAATTCCATTGTGGTCGGGACCACCATGCTGACAACAGAAGATCACAACAAGTTTGACAGTGGTCGGCGACTGGACCTTCGCAGCGAGCTACAATCGAGCAAGCTGCTCGTGGTGCACACTAGTGAGAACGGTGAGGGACTTTGGTGAACAACACCGTGTGGGTAGTGACCTCCTTGCTGGTGACAAAAATCTCTGACAGCTCTGGTGGTGGCTATTAGCGGTTTTGTCTGCGCATGAATGACAGGTTTTTGTGGATCTTTGGCAGCGTCTATCCTTCGTCTGCTCTGTGCGCAATGTGAACTGTTTCAATGTTCAAGGGCCACCTCACCAGCGACAGGGCGATCCGTTGTTGTAGGTGGTGGCTAGCGGTGGTAGAGGACCATTGTGCTGGTGATAGAGGCATCAACGAGTTCTGTGGTGGTCACTGACAGCCTCGTTGGCTAGTGAGTCATTGGTGGGTGGCACTGCCCACCTCAGTTTGTCGGATCTAGGTGTGCCATCATGTAGGAAGCGCATTGTCGGAAACAGAAAATTTTGACAGGCCAATTCATGGCCAACGGCTGCGTTAACTATCCCTATGCAGTTGATGGGTGGTTTCCTACATACTTCTAGGTTGTTTGCAGCAAGACATCGGAGGGGGAACCCCCATTAGCTCTGTCCCAATGTTAGATCCAGTGGTTGGGACTAGGACGCACCGCTCACATTGGTGATGGGTAGGGAACCCACCATGCATGATGGTTATTGAAGGCGCTGAGTAGGTACACATACCACCGGGCCAAGCATGAGCACGTAATGTGCATGGCACACGTCGTCCAGTTCTTGGGGCATATTCATAGCTCACGCCCAATTAAAATAATAGGTGCAAGGTTGAGGAACTTATCTGATTTTTTTTGAGAAAGATCTCGTGAGTCAGAGAATATCCTTCTCCCAATTCCGGTATAGAAGATTAGTCGATTCCATAGACAGTGCCAACAGTTAATGCCTTAATTTGCATAACCAACCAGAAGGGAGGAAAGAATTATCCCTAGCTTACGACATGATTCGGGTTTCGATATGATGCTTTTTGTGTTCATCCATATGATAAATAATATATAAGCAAATAAAACTAAATAGAGAGATACACATGAATTTACATGGTTCGGCATAATGCCTATGTCCATCAGTTGTTTGGAGGCAAAATTCATTATAATGGATGATTTTATAATCTCTCATGGCTCACACATCTCAAAATACAATGGAGGAATTTAATTTACGTGGTACGGCATAATGCCTACGTCCATCAATTGTTTGGAGGCAAAATTCACTATAATGGATGATTTTATAATCTCTCATGGCTCACATATCTCAAAATACAATGGAGGAATTTAGGAAAGATCCTTTGGAGTCGCTATGTGTGGTGGAGTTTGGCGTAGGGAGTTTCTGTAGAGAGAGTTTGTCGAGAGTGCATATGTTTTGTGGGGGATCTCTTCATATATATAGAAGTCCAACTTGCCTTTCCATTTAGGAGTTTGTATCCCTTTCCTTTTAGCAGTTTGAATCCCTTTCCTTTTAGGAGTCCAGGTCAACTTATCTCATCTCTTAATGACTTTATCTCTTAGCCTAATCTTTGGGTCTAATTTCGAGACTAAATTATAGGTTACTGATTTGACCCCTACAACCATATTTAATACTTATCTAGTTTCCATATTGACAAAAAAAAATTCAATATTAAATATTGTAAAGCCTATTCATTGTAAACCTGTTATAATAATGATTAAAAAGACCACAGTGATCAGCTTATAATTTTGACTTCCAAGCACAGAAGCTGTCAAAGTAATACAAAGGTAAATCCCAAGATTGAATTCACAGGGACAATGAGAATTAACCAAACTTTTCAAATTTGTAAGATAATGTTTATGGTGACAAGAAATTTCGAAAAGATAAAAAAGTATTAAACTAAACGATCTAACAATGAACACAAAAGAAAAATATGAAATGGGAAATAAATTTCAAAGGTTATCCACTAACTCTATCAATACCAAAATGAGGGCTATTTACTAAGGAAGTATGGACTGATTTAAGAGTAAAAGTATTGGCTATTTTGGAAGTTCAAACACAAGTAAATCTGAAAATAAGTTTGCATCTATGTTTCTAAACTTACCAACAACCAGGGGATCTAGAGGAAATGTATAGAAATTTAGTTAAATTTGTAAGAAACAATAAAAAAAACACTTGGGATGCAATTTTCACCCACTGATTTGGTGATGGATTTACTTCTCTTTTCATCTTCTCTCAACCATTCTCCCATTCCTAGAAATCATGGTTGGATAATACAGAAGTTAACAACAAATTTTAGCCTAATAAAAGTACTTAACAGATTATATATCAATTGTAAAATAGTGAAAGAAAACCATAAAAGGCTTGCAACTTGTTCAAGAATCAATTATGCCTTTTCGTCTACAACTGAGCTAAACCAAGAACAATGAACTTCAATCCCTTCTAAATGCAAACTAAAATATAATCCAACAAGTTAATCATCAAAACCACAAAACATCAAAGAAAATCCAACCCAAAACAATCATGGGTTACTCCTTGAATCCCAAGCTGAAAATCTAGCCTATAATCTTTAAATTAATAAAGATGCCCAAAAGGATGAACCCTAACATTTTAAGTTGCTCTGTAAAATAAAATTGCAGTAGAGGAAAACAAAGTAAAATTCTAAACAAAGCCCCAAGCTGGCCAAAAAAACCAAAAGAGAAAGAAAACTGTAGAAAGACTAAAATTGAATGAAAACAACCAGCCGCCCTTCCAGCAGAGCCAACCGAATATATAGATCTCCCTTGAAGTCTGCTGCCCGTCCCTTAGGTAATTGCTAACTTGGCATAAAAAAGACAGGCGTGCATCTACTCTGCACCAGTGTGAAGTTGCTGCTACCATTCGAAAATAGTTTAAACTTTGCTACTCCACTTCTCTGTTTGACGCCACGATTTCTGGTTTGCTGCTGTGGGAATCTGCTGCTGTAAGTGCGTGGATCTGCTACAACATTTTCTGGTTTGCTACTGTGGGAATCTGCTGTTGTGTTTTCTATTTTTTGCTGCTGTGTTTTCTGCTTTCTGCTACTATGTTTTCTGCTTCCAGCCCCTGCAGTCCTGCGTGAGTGAGTTTCCAGCTTGGGGCCAGCTGTTGCCCACGTGAATCTGCTGGTCCACTCCCTATCCTTCATGACTTAGCACACTTTAATTCCAATAATGCCCTCTTACTCTCATTCTTTCCAAAAATGCTTTGTTCATATAAGTATGATATGAGTGTTTAATTGTTTTAGAGGCAAATATGAAACTTTTGTGTGCAAAATGTTGGCATCGATTGGTTTGAAGTCTAATACTAAAATTTGATGTGTAATTAAGTTGCTTAACTCTTATTTGATGAAAGTTATCATTCACTTAAACAACTTAATTATGCATATTTAATACTTTATCACACCCCCCCAACTAGCTCTTTTGCTAGTCTCTAGCAAACAATGCAATAAGAAGGAATGAGGGATGAAGCTGCCCTCCAGATTTATTGAGTTCAAAAATCTCTACAAAAGATCAAATCGTATTGAAGTCTTAGGCATTAGAATGTGGTTAGGTCAGGTTATAGCTCAACACAAAGGTTTATGAAATTCTCAGGAACACAAACTAGGGAAATGTATTTAAGCTGCAGATTTTTTAGTGCATCAGTGTGAACAGATTCCCCTTTGTTATTTTCAAGATTTCTCATAGTACTCTGAAACCAGCAACTTTTTCAAGAAAAACCAAAGTGGCCTTTACTCCAATTCAAAACCATTACATTGGTGGCTTTCACGCTATCACACTTTGAAAGACTTTTTTCTTTCACACAAGAAAAACAATCCTGGTGATAGGCAGCCTTTTCCAATGTACTTGCACCATTTCCTCTCCTTTTTTTTTTTTTTTCAATTTTCTTCTCCTTTTTTTTTAAGATCTCTGGCATGTCCCTTTTCTCATGTATTTTTGTTTTATATCACACTTTTGCTAGGCCATTAAGATATGGTTCATCGTAGTTCTTGCTAGTTGCTTAGAAGGAAACCACTAATCGACATCAATCAAACAATAATAGTACCTGCTTGTGTCTATTAAGGTCATCAATCAATAGTTTTGGAACACATTACCTAAATTTGAGTTGCTAAGACTATTGTAAGGTTCTGTGTTGAACTTAAACCTATACCAGTGGGAATTAGTGTAGCCCAAGACTGCAACTATCTAATCTTAAGTAGAGAAGTGTGAAAACAGTAACTTGGCAGCAAAACTAAAAAAATTCAGGCCCCACAATTATAAGACTGAGAGTCTAAGTGGTAGAAGACTCTCTTTACCCCCCCCCCCCCAACTAAAAATGGGTAGTGTCCTCACTGTAGATCATGAATAAAGCAATGCACAAAAGAAAATAGGGCCAAAGGAAAATACCTGAGATGGCTGAAGGGGTCATGAAAGTAAAAATGCAACCAGAAAAAAAGAAAAAACAATGCTGAACCTAAAAGATAGACTAAAGAAAAAGAAAAACAGAGACTAAAGGAAAGAACAAAACATAGAAGTGAAATAAATAAAAATAGAAAAAAAAACTAAAGTAAAACAGAAATGAACTAAGGATCATGAGAATAAGTAGGATCTTCCAAAGGAATGGAAGTATCCTCATGTGGAAGTTTTGCCAAAAAATGTTTAAGTCGTTGGCCATTGACTTTGAAAGTATTTCCATTTTGAGGATTAGTAATCTCAACAGTTCCATATGGAAACACAGCCTTAACTAAATAAGGACCACTCCACCTCGATCTTAATTTCCCCGAAAATAGATGGAGGCAAGAATTGTAAAGTAAGACTTGTTCATTGGGCTCAAAATTCTTTCTTTGGATGTGCTTGACATGTAACACCTTCATGTGCTCCTTTGACAATTTAGAATTGTCATATGCATCTTGCCTAAGCTCATCCAATTATGAAATCTGAAACTTTCTCAAAGAACCAGCATGGTCAATGGAAAAATTAAATTGTTTAACAGCCCAATATGCCTTATGTTCAAGTTCAACGGGAAGATGACATGTTTTTCCATATACCAAGCGATAGGGGGATATGTTAAGAGAGGTTTTAAAGGCTATCCTATAAGCCCAAAGTACATTAGTTAGCCTTAAAGACCAATTTTTTCTATTGGGGTTGACTTTTTTTTCCAAGATGTGTTTAAGTTTCCTATTAGCTAATTCAACTTGCCCATTTGTTTGAGGGTGATATGGAGTTGAAACCTTATGGTGTATACCATATTTTTTCATGAGGGCAGCAAAGGGTTTGTTGCAAAAATGGGTTCTATTATCACTAATGATAGCTCTAGGCATGCTAAATCTAGCAAAAATGTTTTCTTTCAAGAACTTAAACACTACCTTATGATCATTTATTTTACATGGAATGGCTTCAACCCACTTAGAAACATAAT
Source organism: Cyclocarya paliurus (assembly GCA_029856935.1). Lineage (NCBI taxonomy): Eukaryota > Viridiplantae > Streptophyta > Magnoliopsida > Fagales > Juglandaceae > Cyclocarya > Cyclocarya paliurus. Next base: position 21,351,684 of record CM056947.1, read on the forward strand.
CAACAGCCACTAGGATATACAAATAGCCAAACGAAGATGGAAATGGCCCCATAAAATCAATTCCCCAACATTCAAAAACCTCTATGACCAAAATGGATTGTAAAGGCATCATGTTTCTTTTAGTGACTGTGACTTGTTTTTGACATGGCTCACAAGTTTTGCAAAAATTATATGCATCCTTAAACATATACGGCCAATAAAACCCACTTTGTAAAAGTTTTGCAATGATTTTATGTGCAGAAAAATGTCCCCCACAAGCCTCACTATGACAAAAAGAAAGAACAACTTGTATTTCATGTTCAGGCACATATTTCCTTATGATTTGATCAGAACAATATTTAAACAAGTAAAGATCATCATAAAAGAATGACTTTACCTCATGCTTGAATTTTCGTATGTCTTGAGCACTCCAATTGGGTGGAGTTTGTCCTACCACCAAAAAGTTAACTATGTTAGCAAACCAAGGTAAATTTTCAACAGTCATTAATTGTTCATCAAGAAAAGAGTCAAGAATAGGAATGGTGGGCTCATTTTTAGCAAATGTAAGCCGAGACAGGTGGTCGGCAACCACGTTTTCAGCAGCCTTTTTGTCCTTGATGATAAGGTCGAATTCTTGGAGAAGAAGAATCTAACAGATCAATCATGGTTTAACATCATTCTTTGATAATAGATACTTTAACGCTGCATGGTCAGTAAAAATAACCACAGGAGAGCCAAGAATATAGGTTCGAAACTTGTCTAATGCAAAAACTACAGCAAGTAATTCTTTTTCTGTGGTAGAATAATTCCTTTGGGCTCCATTTAGAGTTCTACTTGCATAAGAAATGACATGTGGGAACTTATTTCTTTGTTGTCCAAGTACAGCTCCTATGGCTATATCACTAGCATCACACATTATCTCAAAAGGAATAGACCAAACAGGGGGCTGCATGATAGGGGCTGTGGTAAGCAGAATTTTCAGCTTATCAAAAGCATTTTGACAAGAAGGGGTCCATTCAAAAGCAACATCATGCATAAATAACCCACACAAGGGCTTAGAGATATAACTAAAATTTTGAATGAACCTCCTATAAAACCCAGCATGCCTAAGAAAGATTTGATTTCCTTTACTGTTTTGGGTATAGGAAGCTTGGAGATAAGCTTAATCTTAGCTTTATCAACCTGAATACCTCGGGATGAGATTATGTGACCAAGAACTATGCCTTGTTGAACTATGAAATGACACTTTTCCCAATTGAGAAGCAAATGCTTCTCTTCACACCTGGCTAAAATAGCTTGTAAGTTAGTCAAACATGCATAAAAAAAACTACCAAATACTGAAAAATCATCCATGAATACTTCCAAAATGTTTTCAATCATGTCGCTGAAAATACTAAGCCCACATCTTTGGAAAGTAGCTGGTGCATTATATAGTCCAAAAGGCATTCTCCTAAATGCAAAAGTTCCAAACGGGTAGGTAAAAGTTGTTTTCTCTTGATCTTCAGGTGTTATTTCTATTTGGTAGAAACTAGAAAATCCAACAAGAAAGCAATAAAAATCATAGCCAGCAACTTTTTCTAACACTTGATCAAGAAAGGGCAAAGGAAAATGATCTTTCCTAGTGGCGGCATTCAACTTCCTATAATCTATACACATTCGCCAACTAGTAGAAATCCTAGTAGGAATTAGTTCATTTTTTTCATTTTTCACAATAGTAACCCAGATTTTTTTGGAATTACATGAATGAGACTTACCCATTTGCTGTCCGCAATAGAGAGATAACTCTCACGTTAAGTAGTTTCAAAACCTCTGTTTTTACTACCTCTTTCATGTTAGGATTTAATCTCCTTTGCATCTCCCTAGAGACTTTAGCATTTTCTTCTAAATAAATTCTATGAGTACATATAAGGGGATTTATACCTTTTATATCCGCGTTTGTCCATCCAATAGCACCTTTGTGCTGCCTTAAGACCTCCATTAGTTTCCCTTCTTGGTCATGAGTGAGCTAGGCTGAAATCACCACTAGGAAGGTGCTATCAGGACCCAGAAATTCATACTTCAGGTCATCCGGCAATGGGTTTAGCTCCAGTGTTGGGACTACATCTGCTGAAGGCTTCAAACTTGTTGTTAATGGCGGGAGCTGCTCAACTTTAGGCCTCCATTTAGCTCCAAATTTATTTTTTGCATTAAAAATAGGAGAAGCATCAATGGGGGTGTCATCAATGATGAGATCACAAATATCTTCTAAGTCAAACAGTAGGTCAGTGGGCTGGTATGCCAAATAAGCCTCTTCCTCAATGATGCTTTTCAACAAATTGACCTCTTGTACATCTTCCAATTCTTGAGGTTGCCTACAACTATTAAAAATGTTCAGTTTAAGGGTCATGTTCCCAAAACTCAGCTTTAAAACATCACTCCTACAATTCATTAATGCATTTGAAGTAGCAAGAAAAGGTCTCCCAAGAATCACAGGTGCTTGAAAAGAAGATTTCGGTGTCAAGTGAACATCCAACACAACAAAATCTACTGGGTAAAAAAATTTATCCACTTGAACCAAGACATCCTCAACAATCCCTCTTGGCATTTTAATTGACCTATCAGCTAATTGTAAAATGATTGGAGTTGGTTTTAATTCCCCCAAACCAAGCTGCTCATATACATTATAAGGTAGCAAATTCACACTTGAACCAAGATCTAACAAAGCTTGACCAATTTTCGAGCTTCCTATAACATAAGCAATTGTAGGTGAACCGGGGTCTTTATATTTTGGTGGGGTATTGCTCTGTATTATAGCACTAACTTGCTCAGTAAGAAAGGCTTTCTTTTGCACATTTAATTTCCTTTTAACAGTACACAAATCTTTTAGAAACTTAGCATATGTGGGAATTTGTTGAATAGCATCCAACAAAGGGATGTTAATCCTAACTTGCTTGAATATTTCTAAAATTTCAGATTGGTGTTTGTCTTTGTGCAAGGGAGCCAATCTTTGAGGAAAAGGAGCAGGTACAGGACATGTAATATTTTCAATTTCATTTTCAGCTTCAGTTTTTTCAACCTTACTCTTTTCAGCCTCATTTTGTACAGGTTTAGAGACCTTAGAGCACTAGCATTGGACTCATCAAATGAGTCCAATCTTCAAAATTTGATGATTTTAACTCTAAAATCCTAGCATTGGATTCACCATATGCTCAAATGTCAGGCTTTTAGCTACAGTACATTTCCCTTCATCTTCAAATTTGAAGACTCACTATTCACACTCTATAACTATTATTTTATTTACTTAAATGATTGTTTCCTAATTTTGAGCCACAATATATTTAGATTGAGAAATAATAATGTAAGTATCAAATTAAATTATTAATTAACATATAGTTATTGTAATTGTAAAATTTGAAAAAAATAAATTAAAAAAATTATTATTAAAAAATAATATTATATTATTATTTTGATGAATCTAATGGCTAATACAATGTGGGGTTATAGATAGGAAGGTTTTGCATTTATGAAAAATATGTACATTTCATCAAATTTTGAAGATAAAAATGATGAATCCAATGCTAATGCTCTTACCAGCCTTGTCTGAACCTTGAGCTGGAATGTTCACCACCCTACCACTTCTCAAAGTAGTGACTGCCTTCACTTGCCTTACATTTGAACTCTCAACTCCTTCTTGAAGTAGCTGACTTTGTGGATTGGGTTGGGGTTGTGCAAAAAATTTTTCTTTTTCTTGGGAACTCTAGGCAGTAGTCATCCTTGTAAGTGTGCTCCGGATGTCGTTTATTGCTTGAGAATTTTGATTGTTGATTGTTGCTTAACCTTGCATAAACTGCTATAAAGTGTTGGACAACTGTTGTACCGTCTCCTCAAGTGCATTCTTTTGCATGGGAGGAGCTTGAATTGTGAGTTGAGAGGGACTCGGGGCCAAGGTTGCTGGAGCTACATGCTGGTCACCCCTCCAACTGAAATTTGGATTGTAAGAATTAGAGTAAGGAACATAATATGGTTTATGTATCATGTTTACAGCACTAGGTTGGTCCAACAATACCTCTTTGAAAGTAGGGATCGTGGGACATTCATTAGTTGAATGCCCATGATCCTCACATATACCATACTTCTCAGAAATTTTAGGGACAGCATGCACTTCATTAACTTTTTTCAATTCCATGGCTTCCATTTTTCGTGACACCAAAGTTAGTTTAGCAAGCAAATCATCGTCCTCCTTTAAAACATATTTTCCATGACCAGACTCGACTTGCCTAGATCTATCATGCACATCAGCCGTGTCCCAAGATTGAGCATTTTCAACAAGGTAATCAAAATATTTAAATGCTTCCTCAGGCTCTTTGTCAAAAAATTTCCCATTATACATGGTTTGTACAAATTGGCGCATTTTAGGTGTCAAACTTTCATAAAAAAAACTTATCACTCACCAATTTTCATAACCATAATGAGGACAAGCATTTAAAAGATCCTTGAACCTTTCCCAGCTTTGATAAAATGTTTCAGGATCTTTTTGGGCAAAGTTCATGATTGGTCTTTTAAGTGCATTTGTCCTATGTATTGAAAATAATTTCTTCAAAAATTCAGTTTGCATTTCCTGCCATGTGCCTATAGTTCTAGGTCTCAATGAATTCAACCAGGTTTTGGCCTTATCTTTCAAGGAAAATGGAAACAACTTTAGCCTAATAATCTCCTCAGTGCAGGTCTGGTCCATAAACGTAGAACAAACCTCTTCAAACTCTTTGATATGCAAGTAAGGGTTCTCGGATTCCATGCCATGAAAATGTGGAATCAATGGGATCATTCCCGGTTTGAAATTAAAGGCATTTGCATTCAAAGGTTGGATTATGCATGAAGATGTGCTGGTTCGGACAGGTTGTAAATAATCCCTAAGTGTCCTAACCTGATTTACCGCGTCCCTATCAAGATGCTCATTTTCAGCCATGTCGCTATGAGTGTCAGATGAAAATTCAAGAGAAACGGATGTAGAGTTAAAGGATGCTAGTGATTTTGTCCTAATCAGTCGAGATGTTTGGTCCCTAGTCTATTCAATCATACAAACAAATACAGAAAATAAAAGTGATTGAAAGATAAACTACGAAAATCAGAAAAAAGCTAAAAGAAAATAAAAGAAATTAGATGTCACCCGAACTGTGAAGAGGTTCACAGCATTAACCCAAAAAAAAATGTTTGCTTAAAACGCCAATTGTCCCCGGCAACGGTTCCAAAAACTTGATCAGCTTATAATTTCGACTTCCCAGCACAGAAGCTGTCAAAGTAATACAAGGGTAGATCCCAAGATCGAATTCACAGGGACAATGAGAATTAACCAAACTTTTCAGATTTGCAAGATAACGTTTATGGTGACAAGAAATTTTGAAAAGATAAGAAAGTATTAAACTAAAAGATCTAACATTAAACACAAAAAAAAAAAAAAAATATGAAATGGGAAATAAATTTCAAAAGTTATCCACTAACTATATCAATACCAAAATGAGGGCTATTTACTAAGGAAGTATGAATGATTTAAGAGTAAAAGTATTGGCTATTTTGGAAGTTCAAATACAAGTATAAGTGTGCATCTATGTTTCTAAACTTACCAAGAACCAAGGGATCTAGAGGAAATGTATATAAATTTAGTTAAATTTGTAAGAAACAATAAAACACTTGGGATGCAATTTTCACCCACTGATTTGATGATGGATTTACTTCTCTTTTCATCTTTTCTCAACCATTCTCCCATTCCTAGAAATCATGGTTGGATAATATAGCAATTAACCACAAATTTCAGCCTAATAAAAGTACTTAACAGATTATATATCAATTGTAAAATAGTGAAAGAAAACCATAAAAGTCTTGCTACTTGTTCAAGAATCAATTGTGCCTTTACGTCTACAACTAAGCTAAACCAAGAACAATGAAATTCAATCCTTTCTAAATGCAAACTAAAATATAATCTAACAAGTTAATCATCAAAACCACAAAGCATCAAAGAAAATCCAACCCAAAACAGTCATGGGTTACTCCTTGAATCCCAAGCTGAAAATCTAGCCTATCATCTCTAAATTAATAAAGATGCCCAAAAGGATGAACCCTAACATTTTAAGTTGCTCTGTAAAATAAAATTACAGTAGAGGAAAACAAAAGTAAAATTCTAAACAAGCCCCAAGTTGGCCGAAAAAACCAAAAGAGAAAGAAAACTACAGAAAGACTAAAATTGAATGAAAACAACCAGACCCCTTCCAACAAAGCCAACTGAATATATATATCCCCCTTGAAGTCTATTGCCTGTCGCTTAGGTAATTGTTAACTTAGCATAAAAAAAACGGGCGTGCATCTGCTCTGCACTAGCGTTGTAACATACTAATCGTAGCTTTGGGGGTATTTAGGTAAATCGACTATTATTATTATTGTTGTTGTTATTATTATTATTATTATTTATTTTTATCAGCAGATTTTATAAAAGTATAATTTTAGAGTTTTACCAACATTTAAATTCCTAGACCTATACTCACGGTTCCACTCACATTCACATGCACATGCACATGCACATGCACGTATGCCTCTTCCCCTCAGTTTGTATATCGATCCTCTTAGTGTTTGTGTCCTCGTAGGATTAAGTCTTCTAGGTGCAGCCAACTTCCTCCTCCCCCTTGCCTATAAAAGCCACCGAGACCTCCTGTAACACACACACAAACCTCATACACAGAATCACCGAAGCAAGCCGTAGCAAAGAGAACCCACCTCTCTCGTTCATCTCGGCTCTCTCCCTCTCTCAAGCTTTCGGTCTCTCTAATTAGCCCCAAGCTCTCCAGTCTTGAGCCACTAGAATAGCCGCCCAACAAGCCACGACCACTACCTTGTTGAAAATATGGCCCAGCCGTTAAAAACCACACCAAAAATACTCTGTTTTACTGCACCGAAACAGAGGAAGAGTATTCCCCACTATAAGCCTTTTTCGGCCCAGCCACCATCGACCACCCTAGGTCACCGGACCACCACCCATGAAGCCAGAAACCACCGACCAACCCAACCTCGGCGTTCCCACTTCATCTCGGTAAGCCAACCCCCGTTGCTGCCCTCCTCTTCTCTCTCTGTGGTTTTCAGCTTCACAGAACTCTCTCTCCCCTCTCGGCTTCGCACCACCATAGAGAAGCCTCCAGCTACACCGATTCCACTCCCAGCCACCCAGAACTGCCATCCAGCCAAGCCCCGTCGCGTGGCCCCTCCTTCGGTGAGCCCCTGTTCTCTCTCGCATAGCACTCAGTTTCTCTCGCACAGGCAGTGCTGCCTTTGTTGATTTGTGTGTTTTAAATCACAAAGCATTGCATGCAATCGGGCTCTTGGGCCCTACGTATGATGGGCTTATTTGTTAAGTTTGTGTTTTAAAATGTAAATTGGGCTTAGTTTTAATTTGTTTGATGTTTAAATCTGATGGGCTAATTTCTTTGTGGGCTAAGTTTGAGGTTAATTAGACATATACTATGATAAGATTTGTAATTTAAATTGGACTGATTTTATTATGTTTTAATAATTTTTATTGATTTTATTAAACTTAATAATTCAAAGTTGAGTTATATATTATTAAATAAATATATTAATCATAATTTTTTTTTTATAAGAAAGTGTTTAAAGGAATTGAAATATATTTTAAGTATACTATTGAACCTAATATTTTAGTTAATACTTCCTTTGTCGATTTAGTTAGTTTCTAATAAACTTATTAAGTTATAATTTAAATAGAAATAAAGAAATATGTTAAGAGTATTTAAATAATATTGATAATTATTATATTTCTTATAAGATTGATTAATTATGTTAAGGAAGGAAAACTATTTTAAGAATCGAAGTTTATGACTTATTTAAAATAGCCCAAGTGTTTTATTAAGTTATAATATGTTATTAGTATTTTTTAAGTAATTTAAGAATATCAGGATTTATTGTTTATAGTGTTAAGCAAAATATTTATTTGACTATCTCCTAGATTATGAATTTAATTAAGTAGGATATTAGGATATGGTTTCCTAGACAAATTTAATGACGTTTAAATATTGTGTATAGGTGACGAGTTACGACTTGAAATTCAGGAAAATGCGTAGCAAGGTAAGTAATTTGATCACAAATTAGGATCATGACAGTTCAGTTTATATTTAAGTATTATTCAAGCCAGTTCATTGACAGCCTTTGTTTATGTACCACTCATGTCATATGCAACTATGTCATCCAGCATAGCATTTGATCATGTCATTCCGCATCATGTTCAAATTCAGAAATTATAATTATGTATGTATTATGTCATGCATCTCATGTGTATAAGACACATAAGCTATCTTTAGTTCAAGTGCAAGATAAGATCAGATCAGTTAATCAGATGGCCATTCAGATGCATGGTACTAATGCAGTTCAGTTTTAGTGTGGATGTGCAAGCCACGGACTCAAGCGTGGTCCACCATAGTATGCCAGAATACTATCAGCGGCTCCCCTCGTGGCCACGGGACGTGGGGCCAGTGCACAACCTCGCACACAGGGTTAAGTGTGTTGGCCAATCAATTCAGTCACTTAAGTCAGTTCAGTCAGTTAAATCAGATCAGTCAGTTAATTCAGATAAATCAGTCATGCATAGCATAAATATTAGTATGAACAGTCATGAATTTTAAACTCTCAGCATGAAAAATTTTATGAAAACTTTATATTTAGTATGTTAACATTGTGGTGGATTTCTTACTGAGTATTCGACTCATTTTAGTTTGTTTTTATGTTTTCAACCACCCAGGTGAGGATGATGATTACGAGATGACAGGTTAGGAGTAAAAGAAGCAATTAATTTAGTTTCAGACCTTTTAGAAATAAATTTATTTTATTGCTTTTATGACATGACTTTTATTCAGTTTATTCATTTAAGTTTTTGAAGATATTTTTATCAGATAAAATTTTATGGAATAAATCATAATTTATTTTTTTATTAAATATGAGATCTCTTGCCGGGTTTATTTTATAAAAAACATGTGACACTCCTAGCCTACGGGAATGAGTTGTTACAAGCGTGAACCTGCTGCTGCCATTCGAAAATAATTTAAACTCTGCTGCTCCACTTCTTTGCTTGAGGCCACGATTTCTAGTTTGCTGCTGTGGGAATCTGCTGCTGTGAGTGCGTGGATCTGCTACAACATTTTCTGGTTTGCTACTGTGGGAATTTGCTGCTGTGTTTTCTGTTTCTTGCTGCTGTGTTTTCTGCTTTCTACTGCTGTGTTTTCAGCTTCCAGCCCCTGCAGTCCTGCTTGAGTGAGTTTCCAGCTTGGGGCCAGCTGCTGCCCACGTGAATCTGCTGCTCCACTCCCTATCCTTCATGACTTAGCACACTTTAATTCCAATAATGCCCTCTTACTCTCATTCTTTCCAAAAATGCCCTACGCATATAAGTATGATATGAGTGTTTAATTGTTTTAGAGGCAAATATGAAACTTTTGTGTGCAAACTGTTGGCATCGATTGGTTTGGAGTCTAATACTAAAATTTGATGTGTAATTAAGTTGCTTAACTCTTATTTGATAAAACATATCATTCACTTGAACAACTTAATTATGCATTTTTAACACTTTATCACACGGCTAGTTGAATCATTTTTTTCATACCAAAGCAATGGAAAAATAACACAGAAGTTTTCAAATTCGTACTTGGTTCGAATGGACAAGTAAGGTTTGACATTTTCTCTGAGAAAGTACAATTTGACCACGCTAGAGTTTCAGACTAAACCATGAAGACTCATAGAATAGCACTAATACTCCCATCAACCTAGATATTTGTTAGATAATTATTAGATATTGTTCTTTAATTAGTACAGTGAGAGTTGCCTATTCAGCTGACTATAAAAAATAAAATACAAAAAAAATTCTCAAAAGAATAGAAATATTTTTCTTTTATTTTGAAGAAACGGTTGTCATGTGTTTTTTTAAATGTTAATAACATAATGGGTTTCTCCGAAGGAGAGAGAAAAATAACAAAGAGAGATGGTCGTAAAGAAAAGAAAATCCAAAAAAGAAAAAATTTCAACTATGTTTAAGAAAAGTAAGATTTTAAGACCTTTAATCTCATCCAAATCACTTTTAAAATATGTAGAATCTCTAAATATCAAATTTCCAAAAACTCAATCTATAAACTTGAGGATCTCAAACCTTAAATTTCCACATATCATCTCTTACAATCCACAAATTCCTACACATTAAATCTAGAGTTACTTCCTAAACCCATAGATATCCAAAACCTTATAATTTATAGTTTGCAGAATCTCAAACCTTAGCTCTGATACCAACTGTAATGCCCAATTCCCAAAGGTCTGGAGAGTTAGCTCGCATTACCTAAATTCATCTCCAATATCACAATTATATATACTCCAGAGACTCCATAAAAATATTAACTTATTTGTTCAACACAAATATCCATATTCCTCCACATGGATACCAAATAAATACCTCAATAAAATAAATTAAAGTCTTCACAAAAACTCAAGAATATCCATGATTCAAAATACTACAATAACACCAAATAATAAATCTACTAAATAGGACTTTCCAATAAATACTTGTACCCTTTAGCAGAAAATTATCAAACCTTGCTAACATTTCCTACTCTTGACTTCCAGCAAAATTATCTGAAAAATATTGTGGAGATAAGGGGTGAATTACTACCAACTCAGTAAGCAGATAACATATACTAGTATGTAAACATGAACATTTACTGAATTTAGAATGTAGAATCAAGACATGTTACCAAAAATATCAGACCGAAAGTTCAAAATATTCTTATTCAAAATTTCTTTTGCACATCATAACTGAAACATCACATCAAAACAAAATTCTATGTTTAACTCACATTGTAGGGTTGTACAAACCCTGACGGCCAACTGAGCAGAAATAGAATGTAAATCTTCCCCTTATTATTCTTAGAGCCCGAGTGTGTACATATGAAAGACCACATAGAAAACCACTTTCTTTCCAAAGTGGGTGTACCGAAAATTGAAAAGTTGGTACCACCCCAAATAGAGGCCATAGTTTTACACCTCTGGTAAGGTTAGAACGGAACAAAAACAGAATGTCATGCCAGAGGTTTCAGAAATCACATCATATCATATCAGAGTACATAAAATTTTCAGAAAAGAACATAATCAAATCACAAAAATAGAATTTATGTACAACATTTCATAATCGCTCTCTTTTGCAAAGTTTAGAAACAAAATGCCAAAATAGCTCATATCTACACTAGTCATGTCAGAAAATACTTTATGCTTATATAGAATTTCATGAGTAATGCTAAACAAATAACTGAAATTGTTTCAAATTTCTTTTTGCAACAAAACATGCATATTTTCCAAAATTGACCTCAGTTCATTTATTTGATGCAAAGTCTAGTATAGGAATCTCGCTTACCTAGACTTCTTAACTTTCTAAATTTTTTCACAAAGTGCTGAACAAAAATTATTCATCACCTATAAGATTGCCACGTAATTTTCATAAATATATAAAAGTTATGCCCTTTTTCAATACTTAAACCTAAAACACTAAGTAACCTCTTTTCCTAAAATTCTAAATTTCTCAAAACCCTAAAATATCATACATTCTCAAATACCTCGATATTTATTTAAAAATATCTAATTATTTACGCTCTTACTTATTTATTACTAGAATCTAACTATTAAAATTAAGACTAAATAATATAATGCAAACCGTAATTATTTTCTGTTAAATCACTTTTTAGACTAATTTAAAAATGAGTTGGAGTACACTTAAAAATAACAAAGAGTTTTTCTACTATGAGACCTAGGCCCATTGATAGTAAAATCAAGTCTACCTAAAATATTCATAAAAACACTTCGTAGTTTTTTATAACTGGAAATGTAAAAATGTAAAAGCACTTAAAAGGGTATGAGCTGCTTTACAAATCAACAATAACCAGACGCTTGATGGCATTTTCGTAAATACTAGGCTTGATAGCTAGAGGTTATTTTTCAAATTCTCAAGGCATATACTAGTTGTTTCTGGAGAAACAAGAACAGCAAAACAAGATGAAGAGAAGTAAGCAAAAGAGAAAATGAACCTAATGTCGGGATGTAGAGTTTACCTAGAGGCAGATGTGACGCCCCCAGATTCCGCTTGAGATCGGACGGACATCTGAAGCTTCGGGACATGCAACACAAGGTTCCCTGCCCCCATTCATGACATATAAGATGCAATATTCCTAACATGCATTTAGCATTATGCAATATTCGCAATAGATAATTTTTTTTTGAGCAATACTATGCACCAAACTTATAGTATCCCAAGTAATTAAAACGTAATCCATTCATACTTAATAAAATAAACACCCACGATTACAGTACGGGTCTTGAAGACTGTAATATCAAAATATGGGAGACCAAACTCCATATTTACATTACTAAAATACACTATTGGGCTAGTTTGTCGAGTAACTCGCGTAACTGGACAACGATGTTGGAATACTATCCAAAGACCTAACTATGGATGTTGTATGCTCCGCATCATGTATGTGGCGTCTAGTCAACCTCCTCTAGTTTGCCAGTGTCTGCTCCTTGCTCTAATCCTGACATATCGCCTACCATTCAGGGGGAATGGTAGTTAGGACTACCACGGTGAGATTTGATTACAAATCTCAACAAGTTAACAGGTAACTTCCACACAGGTTAATGATGCATGCATGACAGTAAATGCATGAATGCATAATCAAAGTCATCAGTAAGTGTAGAATAACTTGACATATAGCATGGCATAAATGACATAACTTGAACTGAAACTAAAACTTAGCATGACGTGGCATGACATGTACGTGAACTTAAAACATAACATGGACTAGCAACATAACATGAACGTGAACTTGAAACATAACAAGAACTTGAAACATAGCATGAACATGAACATGAACATACATAATTTGAACATGAACTTGAACATAATATGAACTTGAACATAATATAACATAAATGTGAACTTGAAACATAACGTGAATATGAACATGAACATAAACATAACCTTACATGAATGTGAGCTTGAAACATAATATAGACTTGAAACATAGCATGAACATGAACATACATAACATGAACCTGAACTTGAACATGACATGAACCTGAACATAACATGACATAAACGTGAACTTGAAACATAGCATGAACTTGAACTTGAATTCTTTACTTAACATGAACTTAAACTTGAATTCTTTACTTTACATGAACATGGACTTAAATTCTGATAATCAAAATGATTCCGCCAGTCATTTCGTCAGGAATAGTGAACAATCGGAATGATTCTGCCCAACATATTCCATCAGAGATACTCAAACAATCAGAATAATTCTATCATGAGTATTTTAAATGAGATACCCTAACAATCAAAATGATTATGTCAGGAGTATCTACATAATTGAACTTGAATTCTTTACTTAACGTGAACATGGACTTGAATGCTAACAATCAAAATGATTCTGCCAGTCGTTTCATTAGGAATAGTGAACAATCAGAATGATTTCGCCCAACATATTCCGTCAGAGATACTCAAACAATCAGAATGATTATATCGTGAATATCCTAGACATAACTGACTTGAACGTAACTCAAAAGATATGACTTACTTGAGATAGAAATATTTCGTAATATGACATAACATGTAGCAGACAACATACTTAACATGACATACTTGCAACAGTGAACACTACATGACATGACATACATGTAACAGATGACATACTTAACTTAACATGACATACTAGCAATGTATAGCAATACGTGACATAATATATTGTGTAACAAATGAATAATTATGATAGAATAAATTCTGTGTAACAGATAAATATGTAATGACATGGCATGGCATGACATATATAACAACATACGAACATAATTGTAGTTCCCTTACCCATCACACATACACAGTAAACTAACAATAAGTTAAGAGCTAACTTACCTCGATCATTGCGTTCTACAAGAATAAAGCACGAAACACGAGGAACTGAAAATAGTGATTTTAAAAAGTAGAAATTTAATTACTAACAATAACAAGCTAGCTTAGAGTAAAATTACCATTTTACCCTCAACATGTGGGAAAATGACTATTTTACCCCTAACTTAAAGATTTCACATCCTAACTCCAAAAATTACTAAAATTTACATTCCTCATGTAAATTTTGTCCTAGACTCAAATAAAATTTCATAAAAATTTAAAATCATAAACTACTATTAAAAATCTATAGGTCCGAAACTTACATAGGCTATATTTCCTTTGATTTGTTGCAATTCCTTTAAATTTTAAAAACTCATGATCAAACCAAAATCTTTGCAATAAATATCTTTCCATCCTAAGTTTAAAACACACTTAAAATATCCATTAAGAAAAAGCTAATCATCAACACCAAACTTTTTGTAAAAAGATCCAAACTTTTTAACAAAAGTAAACCCTTAAATCACAAATTTTAACCTTAATAAAAACATCTCCAAGAATTCCAAAAAAATCAAATATTACTTCTAACATATCCATAACATCATCCTAAGATAAACCATGCTTTAAATAATCAAACAAAAGTCATCAAAAATCACAAAACAACACTTAGAATTTTTGGTTTTACATTTAGTCAAAAAATAGAAACTTTTCTCCCAACTAACTTTGATAAATCTCTTGATCCATCGCTTAAAGACATGTGATCTTTAAACTAAAAGATAAGATGGTTTAAAAATGTGTCCTAAAGAAGATCCAACCATCAAACTTAAAATCACATGGCTAAAACTCAATAAAACATGGATCTAACTGAACAACATCAAATCTTAGGTTTAACTGAAATCCTCTTGCATAGAAAAATCATATCTTTGGAACTAATACTAAATACCTTCAAAATAATATCCTACATGCAAATAAGAGACTTATAATCATCGCATAAAAATATCAAAGCCTTTGGAGTAAGATTAAACCACGAATATTCAAACTTTCTCAAAACATATATGTTTTTCCACTTCCAGTTTTCAAGTTTCTAGATCTAAAAAAATTTATCATCAAAAGCTTTAGTCATGCAAAAAAACCTCAAGGAAAATTCATAAACACATTCTAACAAGACTCCATAAAATTTTCGGACCAAGATATGTCCATTAGCTTGGTCAAAAACTCCAAAAGATAACATACTCTCTAGTTTCACGCTCAGAATGACCTTTCTATGGTTAAAAATACTTTTTACCGATCCAATGAGTATGGAATGAGACAAATAAGATATCCACCAAAACTAGACTCAAAGAGAAACAAATTTTATGAAGGATTAATCTTGCAAAAATACTTACAAAGGGTCGGAAACCTCCATGCCAAAAGACACAGAAATCTGCCCGAGAGAGCTCTTTTGAGTTTCTCTCTAAGAACGGGATGAAGAAGTGATGAAATAAAAGGAAGAGTGCCTTGAACGACTCTAGAATTCTGGAGGGTGAAGTTATGGGCTTGAATGACCCTTGATTGGAGGTGGCTATGTGACATAAAGTGGAGAAAAGAGAGGGGAAAAGACTGCCTACAGCAGCTGTGAAATATGGGGGTTGATGTGGTGGATTTCTCCTTCACATCAAGGCAGTATTGGGTGCAGCCAATGGTAGTGTACGGTCTACCATGTGGGGGTGGAAACTTGTTCAAGAAGCTTTGCCAAGGTGGCCAAATTCGTGGGCCTTGGTGGGCCTCAACCAAGTGGGCTTCAATTTGGGGTTTAAAGGGGGTTTGGTTAGGGTTTGAGATGCTATCAAGCCCAAATCCAATTTTTCTTGGCCCAATCAAATTTCCAAGGTTTAAAAGATTGAGTAATGATTTCATAATGTGGATTTGAGGAATTAATAGCATGTGAAAGTGATTTAATCAAGTGATTAAACACAATGCTAGAAATCAGATTAAAAAGGGTTTGGAGGCCGACTTTAGGCTTTGGGAAAACTGTTTAGGGTTTCTGCTTGTAACATCCCCTTCCCGTAGGCTAGGAGTGTCACGTGTTTTTTATAAAATAAACCTGGCAAGAGATCTCATATTAAATAAAAATAATTTAGAATTTATTTCATAAAACTTTGTCTGATAAAAATGTCTTTAAATGAATAAACTGAATAGAAGTCATGTCATAAAAGCAATAACATAAATTTATTTCTAGAAGGTCTGAAACTAAAATAACTGCTCCTTCTAATCCTGGCCTGTCTGCTCGTAATCATCATCCTCCCCTGGGTGGTTAAAAATATGAAAACAAATTAAAATGAGTCGAATACTCAGTAAGAAATTCATCACAACGTTAACATACTAAACATAAGGTTTTCATAAAAATTTTTCATGCTGAGGACTTAAAAATTCATGACTGTTCATACTGATGTTTATGCTATGCATGACTGATTTATCTGAATTGACTAACTGATCTGATTTAACTGACTGTTCAGATTTAACTGACTGAACTGACTGGCCAACACACTTAACCCTGTGTGCGAGGTTGTGCACCGGCCCCACGTCCCGGGGATGCGAGGGGCACCGCTGATAGTATTCTGGCATACTATGGTGGACCACGCTTGAGTTCGTGGCTTGCACATCCACCCTGATCTGAACTGCATTGGTACCATGCATCTGAATGGCCATAACTAAACTGATTTTATCTTGCACTTGAACTTAAGATAGCTTACATGTCTTATGACCATGAGATGCATGACATAATACATACATAATTATAATTTTTGAATCTGAATATGATGCAGAATGACATGATCGTATACTATGTTGAATGACATGTTTGCATATGATATGAGTGGTACATAAAAATTGGCTATCAATGAACTAGCTTGAATAATACTTAAACATAAGTTAAACTGTGATGATCCTAATTTTGTGATCAAATAACTTACCTTGCTGCTCTTTTTCCTGAATCTCAAGTCGTAACTCATCACAAATAAGCCCAGCATGCAAACGGCCCAAGGCCCGATTGTGAACTCATGTGATACATAGGCATTCAGCAGATGCAAGGGAGAGGTTCTATGCAAGAGAAATGCAGTGCCTGTGAGAGAACAAAGGCTCACCAAGAAGGGTACGCAACGAGGATTGGCTGGACGAGACGACGGTGACTCTGGGTGGTCGGGAGTGAGGCGATGCTGCTCGATTCCTGGGCTGGGTGGTGCAACGACGTGAGAGGGAGAGAGTTTAGAGAGAGAGTTCTATCGCCGAAGCAACCGAGAGAGAGAGAGAAGGCTGGATGGCAGTGAGCTTATCGGAAGGGAGTGGGCTCGACGGGGTAAAGATGGTCGGTTGTTTCTGTGGCTGTTTCCAGTGGGGTGGTTGACTTGGTTGAGGGAGGTGGGTCCTCGGCTGGTTTGCTGGATGCTCTGTTTTATGGGTGCAAAACAAGGGGCTACGACTTGCTTCGGTGGTTGTGCATGGTCTGGACGATGGAAGCGACTACGGTGGAGTGGCTCTCGGTCTTTCGTGGAGGGGATGACTGAGTGAAGGTGGAGGGAGGCTGAGTGTGGGTTGCAGTGTTTCAGAAGAAGGCTTACGGGTTGGCAGTTTGAGGGCTTATATTTTCCTTGTGTTTTTTTTTTCTTCAGGAGGTCTCGGCCATGGGTGGTTTTATAGGCAAGGAGAAGGGTATCGTGACCATAAGGAGATTGGATAGGATTTTGAGTTGGAAGTTGGCTACAACTAGAAGACTAAATCCTACGAGGATACAAACACTAAGAGATCGATACAAGAGGCGTACGTGATGTGCATTTGCATGTGAGTGTGAGTGGAAACGTGCGAGGTGGAGAAACCGAATGTAAGCTAAGTTGGTATAGTTTAGGATTCTTAATGGAGATAGAATAATAATCCTATAATAATAATAATAATAATAATAATCTGCTAAGGAATATGTAAAAAAATATAACACTTTTCTTATAGCTTAAAATTTAGGATTGGGTTGTTACAAACTCCCCTCCTTATAAAAATTCCGTCCTCGGAATTTGCTAGTACCTCAAGCAACCTACACACTTGTCCATCGCATTCTTTTCATGTTTCTATTTTAGATCTTCGAT
The DNA here is from genome assembly GCA_029856935.1 of Cyclocarya paliurus. Taxonomy (NCBI): domain Eukaryota; kingdom Viridiplantae; phylum Streptophyta; class Magnoliopsida; order Fagales; family Juglandaceae; genus Cyclocarya; species Cyclocarya paliurus. The sequence goes on from CM056947.1 coordinate 21,369,717, forward strand.
CATTTAGTCGAGCCTACATTTCGAAATTTAAATCTATTAATAATATCACTCAAACCTATTAAAAACCTATTAATAATATCACTCAAACTATTATCTTTATCCAAATAATAGTGAGTAACTGTCTCCACATAAAATAATAAATACACTTCCCACATAAAATGATAAATAAATCTCCTCACATAATAATAACCTCAATTAAAATAGTAATTTAAAAATTTTCCAAAGTTCAGAGTCTATAAAATATCTCAGTTCTAAAATCCTCAATAAAATGAAATACTAAAATGATCATGTGCCTAAGTTTATGGGTCCACATCTCCAATCATAAGCATAGAAACATCAATTAAACTTCCAGATCAAACCTCGACATCTCGTGCTATTCTCTAATAATGCCATCCTAATCATTAAAAGTCTAATGTGCATGTCTAAGGCATACTTGTACTAAAAATTATCTTCTAGTTGTAAACCTTAAATTCTCGTACCTCAAAAATATATTGACTCCACAATTTCTTTCAATAGCTCCATTGCTAAATAATCTTGCAATATGACATTTTCTAAAGATCTTTTGTTCACCATTCATACTAGGTGAAAAATCACATTACAAAATATACTTTCCATCAATAGTCATGAAATACCAATCACCATATGCAAATTTTTTCCATAACTCCAAAACCTACTAATTACATTCCCAAATTTCCTTAAATAAGACTCCATCCAATATAATTCAATCTCCATCCATTCTCATGAACCAGATGCATTATCAGTCCTGAAAGTAATAGTTTCCCAACTTCACCTTCCTTCAATCAACTACACTGTCATAACCAAATTGACACATAACTCTAGTACACATAATTCTCATAAAATTCTAGATATCCATGCTATATGAAATTTCTAGAGTCAGGTGCCATAATCTAAAGTAACCAGTAACTAATAGTTTGATATTGAAATGAACAATTATAATGTCTACCATAACTACAATAGTGCTAACTAGTAAGAGCTATAAAATATCCTACCATAATAAAAATACCTCAATAACTCTCGAGCAGGCCAGGAGCATCCTAGGTGATCTTATTTAAAATTACAAAAAAAATATTGTTCTTTTTCTTTCCCTTTTTTTTTTTCAAAAAGTCTACAGAATCTCTCGACCGGTTCTGATACCAAATTATAACACCCCCTTCCCGTAGGCTAGGAGTGTCACGTATTTTTCATAAAATAAACCTGGCAAGAGATCTCATATTAAATAAAAATAATTTAGAATTTATTTCATAAAACTTTGTATGATAAAAATGTCTTTAAATGAATAAACTGAATAGAAGTCATGTCATAAAAGCAATAACATAAATTTATTTCTAGAAGGTCTGAAACTAAAATAACTGCTCCTTCTAATCCTGGCCTGTCTGCTCGTAATCATCATCTTCCCCTGGGTGGTTAAAAACATGAAAACAAACTAAAATGAGTCGAATACCCAGTAAGAAATCCATCACAACGTTAACATACTAAACGTAAGGTTTTCATAAAAGTTTTTCATTCTGAGGACTTAAAATTCATGACTGTTCATACTGATGTTTATGCTATGCATGACTGATTTATCTGAATTGACTAACTGATCTGATTTAACTGACTGTTCTGATTTAACTGACTGAACTGACTGGCCAACACACTTAACCCTGTGTGCGAGGTTGTGCACCGGCCCCACGTCCCGCGGCCGCGAGGGGCGCCTCTGAAAGTTTTCTGGCATACTATGGTGGACCACGCTTGAGTCCGTGGCTTGCACATCCACCCTGATCTGAACTGCATTGGTACCATGCATCTGAATGGCCATAACTGAATTGATTTTATCTTGCACTTGAACTTAAGATAGCTTACGTGTCTTATGACCATGAGATGCATGACATAATACATATATAATTATAATTTCTGAATCTGAATATGATGCGGAATGACATGATCGTATGCTATGTTGAATGAAATGTTTGCATATGACATGAGTGGTACATAAAAATTGGCTATCAATGAACTAGCTTGAATAATACTTAAACATAAGCTAAACTGTGATGATCCTAATTTTGTAATCAAATAACTTACCTTGCTGCTCTTTTTCCTGAATCTCAAGTCGTAACTTGTCACAAATAAGCCCAGCATGCAAACGGCCTAGGGCCCGATTGTGAACTCATGTGATACATAGGCATTCAGCAGATGCAAAGGAGAGGTTCTGTGCAAGAGAAACGCAGTGCCTGTGAGAGAACAGAGGCTCACCGAGAAGGGTATGCGACGGGGATTGGCTGGCCGAGACGATGGTGTCTCTGGGTGGTCGGGAGTGAGGCGATGCTGCTCGGTTCCTAGGCTGGGTGGTGCAACGACATGAGAGGGAGAGAGTTTAGAGAGAGAGTTCTGTCGCCGAAGAAATCGAGAGAGAGAGAGAAGGCTGGACGACAGTGAGCTTATTGGAAGGAAGTGGGCTCGACAGGGTAGAGATGGCCGTCTGTTTCTGTGGCTGTTTCCAGTGGGGTGGCTGACTTGGTTGAGGGAGGTGGGTTCTCGGCTGGTTTGCTGGATGCTCTGTTTTATGGGTGCAAAACAGGGGGCTATGACTTGCTTCGGTGGTTGTGCATGGTCTGGACGATGGAAGCGACTACGGTGGAGTGGCTCTCGGCCTTTCATGGTGGGGACGACTGAGTGAAGGTGGAGGGAGGCTGAGTGTGGGTTGCAGTGTTTCAGAAGAAGGCTTACGGGTTGGCAGTTTGAGGGCTTATGTTTTCCTTGTGTTTTTTTTTTCTTCAGGAGGTCTCGGCCATGGGTGGTTTTATAGGCAAGGAGAAGGGTATCGTGACCATAAGGAGATTGGATAGGATTTGGAGTTGGAAGTTGGCTGCAACTAGAAGACTAAATCCTACGAGAATACAAACACTAAGAGATTGATACAAGAGGCGTATGTGATGTGCATGTGCATGTGAGTGTGAGTGGAAACGTGCGAGGTGGAGAAACCGAACGTAAGCTAAGTTGGTATAGTTTAGGATTCTTAATGGAGATAGAATAATAATCCTATTATAATAAGAATAATAATAACAATAATAATAATCTACTAAGGAATATGTAAAAAAATATAACACTTATCTTCAACCAAGCTTTTGGGGTTTCAATTGAATTCCAACCATTTAGGGTTTCACAAGGGTTGAAACTCTCTTTTATCCAGCACAAAATTGGTTGATCAGATGAAAAAAAATAGGGTTTTGATTAGGTGGCATGATCTCACACTTTGATTCTTTCATAATCCAACTCATGGTTCCTCTTTGTGCCAAGTGTCTAATACTATTTAGTAAGTGAATTTTGCCAAGTATCCAAATAAAAATTCTCTAATCTAATTTGGACATTCTATACTGTGATTTTGAAAACACTACACTTGGTGCGCTTATCAAGATTACTATTCACTCCAATAAAATACATAATAAACTTAGTATTGAAAAATCCTAAATAATCATATTAACCTATAGTGAAAATTGTCTACCGAAAATTCAACCCCGAAGTGCCCCTAAAAATAAAATCACAGTTTCGAACATGTGTTTTGTCCGAAATTATGAAAATGGGTTATTGCACCATAAAATCCTAAATAATCAACTGAGTCTAATGGCGCAAACCATAACGTATTCTGAGACTTCTAACTATCTCAAATAATTAAACTCATATTTCTAGCATCATAATGAGTGATACCACTGACTGTGATGACAGAATAAAGCCTACGCAATTGGTCGATTTATGAAAACTTATAGGGTTTTCACGAGGTTCCTAAAGTCAATAGAAATTTCACCAATGAATTTCTAGCGGGTTGTTACAGCAGATGTGGTGGAGACTCGGGTGGAGCAAGGTGGCTAAACAATCTGAGATAGAGCGAGAGAGAGAGAGTGAGAGAGAGAGAGAGAGACATGAGCGAGAGAGAAACAACGTGAGATGGGGGAAATAGAGAAGCGGCAGTGGCTTACTGAGGACTTTGGTGGGAGCCTTTCGTTGGTGACATGGAGGAGTAGTGGTAGCAGCCGAGCAATGTGGGGGTGGCACTTGGAGGGTTGAACGTGGGAGGGTCATGGTGGCTGTTGGTGTGGACATGGGTTGCTCTATTTTTAGGTGTGAAAAATAGAGCTTGTCGTGCAATGCTTCCCTGGGGACTAAGACGTAAAGATTCAAGGGTAGCCTAGGGTGGTTCCTATGGCAGTGTGTCTCTCCCTCTTTTTGTTGCACTAATTTGCAGTGGGTGGCAGTTTCAACATGGTGGTGTGTGGAGGCTATGGTGCTTGAGGCACGACTTAATTTCCGTTTGTGCTTGGTCTCGTGGTGGTTAGCTTACTGGTTTAGGTGTTTCCATGCAGTGGATGCACACAACTTATGCTCGTTTGTGGCAGTGGCTGGGGGCCAATACCAATTCTCATGGGCTTAGGCTGTTGGGCCATGTTTCGTAGCAAACAAAAGAAATTAATAAATGGGCTCTTCCCTGAGTTTTGGGCCTCTATTCATCCTTTAAATAGAATACTTGTTCCATAAATTTACTCCGCCCATAAAAGATTTTCCATCCAACCCAAAAGTATTTAAGGAAATTATTAAAATAGCAAGTCCATTAAAAAATATTCGTTATCTGCCAAAATTCAATTTAGACTACTAATCAATAAAAAAAATACTCGAAAACTAACTAGGCTCTTCATACGTATAAATCCAAAAACAAAAATTTTGGAAAACAGCTTGTTGCTAGACCTACCTGGGTGTTACAATATACATATACATATATATATATATATGTATATATTAGTTAATAATTTAAGGATAACACCTATTATAATTAAATATATATTATGTAACCTAATTACTTAGTGCTATATATTGAATATACCTCATAGCTAATTTATCATTTGTACAATAATTAATTGATAAGATTTAATAATTTTGTATACTAGTATACAGGAACCATATATGAAATGTTGATATATACTACCATATTATCTATATGTATTGGCAATTTATGTCAGCATAAATTATGCAGTTATTATGAATAAATATCAACTAGTTCATGCTAATGATTTATAAATTTTTACAAATTTCTAATTCAATAAAGAGTCTATTTGTTAGTTGTAAAAATTCCATTAAATTTAGATCGTTATTTATCTATTTTATTAATTATTAAATTTTATTCAAAAATTAAAAAAAAAAACTCTGGCTCGACTCTGCTCGGGTCGATTTGACTTGACACGACCTCATTTTTTTATCAAGCTTGAGTTGAAAACTTAGCTCCCTAGGCTGAACTCAAACAAAGATTAGATAAAAATCTCAAGTTTGAGCTTGAGTTTTTTTTACCAATAAGTTTGAAGAAAGTTTTTTAGTTTATTTTCTAATTTTAGTTTATGCATTCGGTCATGCATTGCCATTAAACATCATTGAGGCCTAATAAAATTATCCATATTCTGACTTTATTGATATTGGTCAAGTGTTATAGTTGTTGTCAAAAGAAGTATACTTATTTCAGTGTAATATGTTTAGTAAGTAGGATAATGTAAGCAACATGGAAAAAAAATATGCAAGTGTTATTATCGTATTTTTCTAGTAAAATCTTAAAAAAAAAAAATAACTAATGACATTTTTCATTTTACGAAAACAAGGAATACAAATTGATTGTTGGTAACGTGACTACCTTTAGACATTTGTGTGAGGGGGTAAAATATTTAGGCCCAAGACAATGCCCAACCCACCAGGACACCATTAGGGGACAAGAGGGGAAGCAGGGAGGCAAGGGAGAAAGGGTGTCAGAAGGCAAGTAGAGGGTGTCAGGAAGTAAAGGGGGGTGTCAGGAGAAAGTGAGAAAGGGAGCACGCAAAGTGGACCATGCCTTACAATGCTTAGTTCCTGAATCTTCTTCATTGTCGAAACATCACAACTCGCAGGCCTGATTGGCACATCTCCAACCTTCACCATGCTCTGATAGAGCAATTCAAGTTTGCCAACTCACTTTGTGATTTGAGCCATTTACGCGAACCGAGTTGACTTTTTTTAGCATGGGCTAGGTCGGCCAAGCCGAGTCCCTTGACTGGTAGCGATACAACGGTTAGACACAAGTCCCTTGAATTTGTTGACCCTTGAGCCAACAAACCCATGTCCCTAGACTTGCCAAGATACAATGGTCGAATACAAGTCACTAGACTTGTCAACCCTCGCACCAACAAGGCTGAGTCTCCGGACTCGCTGTGATAGAACGGTTGAACACAAGTTCCTAGACTTGTCGACCTTCACATATGCAAAGTCGAGTCCCTAGATTCTCTATGATACAACGGTCAAACACAAGTACTTAGACTTGTCGATCCTCGCGCTAGCAAAGAAGAGTCTCTAGATTTGCTACGATACAACGATCAAACACAAGTCCCTAGATTTGTTGACCCTAGGCAAGAAAAGCCAAGTCTATAGACTCGTTGCGATACAACAGTTGAACAAAAGTCACTGGACTTGTTGACCCTCAAGCTAGCAAAGTCCAATCCCTAGACTCGCTGTGATACAAGGGTCGAACACAAGTCCCTAGACTTGTCAACCCTCGTGCCAGCAAAGCCAAGGCCCTAGACTCATCGCAATTCATTGGTCGGGCTAGAACCCCAATGCTAGCACACATGACCAGTTGGACACAAGTTCCTAGACTTGCTGACCTTCATGCCACCAAGTTGAATCCCTAAACTCACCAAGATGCATTGGTCGAGATAGAGCCCCAGTACTCGGCCATACACCTAGTAGGACACAAGTCCCTAAACATGTCGATCCTCGCACCAGCAAAGCCAAGTCCCTAGACTTGCCGAGATGCATTAGTCGGGCTAGAACCCCATTGCTCCCCCACATAACCAATTAGATACAAGTCTCTAGACTTGTCGACCTTCATGTCATATATCCAAGTCCCAAGACTCACCGCGAAGTTAAGGCCGGGCACTAGTCCTAGGACTTGTTCGTAAGGCTATTCAAACACAAGTCCCTTGACTAGCACCGAGTGTCACACTCAAGCCATAATTACTGTTAGTGGGTTACCACGGGGAATAAACCTTCAGTGTTAACAGGCCTCCGAGCTCCAAGACTGCCTTGCTCATGTTACCTTCGAAAAGGAGTCCATGGGCTAGGTAACCACCTAAGGTGGACTCAAGGGATCGACGAGTCCTCTAACCACTTTGCATGGGTTACTTCATATAAACTCCGACACTAATAGTAAATAAAAAATGGGAAAATTAGGCAAACATACACTTTCTAATAACAATGAGCATAAATAAAGATGCATCGTCGGACTATGAGTACACCTCCCACCACTGCTAAGCTCCATGCTCACATCTTAAATAGTCAAGTACATCTCCAACCAAAGTCAAGCTTCGCGCTCGCATCTTGCGAAGTCAAGTACACCTCTTGCCACATCTGAGCTCTGTACTCGCATCTTATGCGGTTGAGTACACCTCCTGCCACATCTGAGCTCCACACTCGCACCCCATGAGGTAGAGTTCATCTCCTGCCATAGCCGAACTACTAGCTCTCGCTCTCTGCAATCGAATCCATCTCTCGCCTACCTGGCCAAGAGGAGCCCCGCACTAGCAATTCATGCTGTCAAGTCCATCTCCCGCCTAATCCTGCACTCCAAAATATTTACAGCCTAACACAAGGAGAACAAACAACTAAGGACCGACTCTAGAAGTTTATTTCCTCATAGATTTTTACGGACAACTTCTATTGCATATTTTACCTTAAAGATTCTCAAGGTCTTTGTTGGAACAAATTTCTCTTAAGAATCATGGGCAACTGCTAGGGGGTAAAATATTTAGGCCCAAGACCTGACCTAGCCCACCAGACCAACACTAGGGGATAAGAAGCAGGAAGGCAAGGGAGAAAGGTCAGAAGGCAAGAAGAGGGTGTTAGGAAATAAGGGGGTGTCAGGAGAAAGTGAGAAAGGGAGAGATGCTCAGACACGCTGACTCGTTCGAAAATGAGAAGCCAAAAGGCTATCCCAAGTGCAGGAGCGTGTCGCGTAGTAATTAGGAATAAATTCCTAAATCGTCTCCACAGGGAAAGTGTTAAAAATAAACTCGTGTAAAATGGTGGAATTATTTACAATGAGAAAATAAAAATAAAAAGTGATGATATGTACAATGGATGAAAGAGTGCAATGAAAAAGAAAATTTACTAGTCGTGAACCAGATTCATTTTTGGTTGGCTTTGAGTGTTGAGAAGCAGTGATGAAAAGTAAAGAAATTAAAGCGCAAGACAATGAATTTAAATTGTTGAAAATTAAATAACTGAAATTTAAATGAGCAATAAAATTAAATGACATAAAAATAAATTGTAGGAAATAAAAATGCAGAAAAATAAATGACAATAAATTAAAGTGCAGAAATTAAAAGTGCAGGAAAATAAAGTGCAGTAATTTAAAGTGCAGTAATTTAAAGTGCAGAAAATTAAATTGCAGAAAAATAAATGACAGTAATTTAAAGTGCATAAATTTAAAGTGCATAAAATTAAATGACATAAATTGAAATAAAAAAATAAAAATAAAGTAGAGACTGCAGATAAAGGAGAGGACAGCTCGATAACACAGTTGGTCCATTAGGCTCTCAACTGCATCACCGAACTCCCTCACTTCATCTGCGCTTTCTCCAAAATAAAAAACTACAGACTAATCCTAAGCTATTCTACTGGGTGTCTAACATCAACCCATACTCTACTGGGCGTCTAACATCTGCCACCCCTCTCTGTCTATCTTCAGGTCCTTATATAGGCTTGAAAACCGTTGCATACGCTTATGTCCGTGACCTCGTCCATCTGTGAAGCCAGGTACTTGTCTCCCACTCAGAAAAATATTCGCTTTGTCCTGCATGTGCGTCTGTTTTCTCCATCTCGTGACTTGTTTATTTTTTTTTTCTTTTTTCTCTGCTTGCTCCGACTGCGCGTTTCTTCTTTCTCCTTATTTTTCTTTGCTGCACCGAGTGATTTTCTTTCCTTCATCTGCTTTGCGCCGAACTGCCGTAGCTTCTTTCTCTCTTTTTTTTTTCTTCCCTTTCCAGCTGAAGCTACACTGCCATAATCTCTTCTTTTCTTTTCTTTTCTTTCTTTCTTTTTCTTTTTCTTCTTCCCGTAATACTCACCGTTTTATTCTCAGTTCCACTCCTCTCTCTTTCTCTTCTCTTTTTATTTTTTTTTCTTCTTCCGTGCGTCGTTCTTGTGCAGCGTTCTTCAGTGTTTTCGTGTGCGTGTGCTTAGCTCCAGCAGGCCAAAAGTTCCATTTTTCTTTGCATGTGTAATCTGCCAAAACGAAGAGAATCTCTGTGAGTCTTCCTCGTCCGTTGCCCATTTCCTTTCTTTTTATTTGTTTTTCTTCCTGCAGGTTCTTCGGACTGCTGTGGGAGTGTTGCGTCTGATGGAAACCGAAGCTTTTCATCTCTTTTTTTCTTTCTCTTTCGTGCGTCTGGCATGACTGGGCAGTGTGGTGGCTTCGGGTGAGGCTGGCGACGTGCGTGGCTGAGGAGGGAGTGTTTGGCAGAGCTGGAAACTTGCTCTGTTTTTCGGTGTCAAAACAGGGGACTGGTTTCGGTTGAGCTGTGCATGTGGGCTGTGGCTGTGCATGCTCTGAACGCATGCATGGAGGCTGGCGGAGGTGGTGCTGGCTTCGGCCGGTGGTGCTGGCTGGGCTTTTGGCCGTGAAGTGGTGTTGAGCCTGCGGATGCAGTGCAGCGTGGAGGCAGGGTGCAGAGAGCACTGCGGTGGTTGAGCTTGGTGGTGCTAGGCTGAGCAACGTGCTCTGTTTTCACCTCTTAAAACAGAGGATGGTTCTTCGGCATTTGTAGGTGGCTGAGGATGCAGCAGGTGGAAGCCGTGGGTGCCTTCGGCGAGGCCGTGCATGGTGCTGCTTGAAGTGGTGCTGCCAAACGTGAAGGTGGAAGCACGGGTCGACGTGCGTCGTGCATGGAGATGGACGTGCAGCGGGTTGAAGATGGAGGCAACGACATGTAGTTTTGGACAAACTACATGTCATTTTACAGTGGCTGTAAAACAAAAATAAAATAAAATAAAATAAAATAAAATAAATAAAATAAAAAATAAAAAATGAAATTAGATAAACAACAACAGAAAAATAAAAACAAAACATAAATAAAATAAAACAAAACTAGAAAGGAAAAATAAAATATTAAAAATGTGTTGTGCAAGTGAATAAATATTATTCAATTAAATCACAAGTTATAAAATTAAACATAAACTATGTTTTTAATCAATTTAAATCATAACTTGGATTTATGCCTCTTAATCAATTTTTTATCTAAAACCAATGATAAAATAATAAAACAATTAAAAATATATTGGTCTTAAGTGTATAAAATATGCAATAATGCAGCTCAATCACACGCAAAGCGAACCATGCCTCACCACTGCATGGGGCGCGTAGAAAGAGATATCAGATAAAAGGGGACGTCTACATTGCTGAAATGGGGCTTCTTGTTCGACTTCTTCTTCAACCTCTAGAGGGAGAGCTCTAGAGAGAACATCTTCACCAGCAAGTAGATCTCCTGCTTCTATTGTACAGTGAGAAATGAGAGGCTATGAGAGACTGTAAACAAGCATATTATATTAGATTTTTCCTCCCCAAATGACATAAAAACATGTCAAACCATGTAAATTTGTTTGTCCCCCTTTTTCTCTATTTTCTTTGCACTTGTTTTCTATTAATCACCATGGATGTACGCACCGATACCGTGCAGTGGCACAGACCATTTTCGAGGGCTCCAAACAAAGTCAATAGAGGCCCAAATCATCTCAGCTGGTCAGGAACGACTCTTTCTCCCCTTCCAGCCTATTGTACGATTTTTCATGCATCAAAAATTTGAATTTCTTATTTTTGTGTTTAGACTTTTAGTTTCCTAATAAAGATAAACCATCTTTTCCCAAACATGTTTGAGGGTGCAAGGTATACTTGTTCCTATTATTCCATGTTTTAATGGAGTTTTATATCTTCATGATTTTTATTTTTTATAGAAAAATGAGGTTCTTTAAGTTTTTGATGCATTTTTTCTTTCCTTCTTCATTGGACAAACAAACCATTATCAAGGTTTATTCCTTTCTCTCTTTGATTTTATTTTTTTTATTTGTAAAAGCGGAGTAAAGTGTTATAAAACATGAGCTATTAGAAAGTATTGCTCAGTTTAAGGATATTTGTGAAGAGAATTATTGTTACGTCCAGACACAAAAAGATTACACAAAAGTAATGTAACAGTCTACTAAAAATTCATTGGTGGAATTTCTAAAGGCTTTAGAAACCTCGTGGAAATACCTAAATTTTCACGATTCAACCAATCAAGTAAGTTTTAGTCTGTCAGCCTAATGTTATCACTCACTATGGTGTTATAAGTGCAATTTTATTTATTTGATGTAGTTAGAAGTGTTAGTTTAAGTTATGGTCTGTGCCATCAAACTCAGTTGATTATTTAAAATTTTATGGGGCAATAATATCATTTTCAGTTTTCAGACGAAACGCTTGTTCGAAAATGCATTTTGCTTATTTTGAGGCACTTTGTGATTAAATTTCAGTAAACAAATTAGTAGCATCCCTTCCCGTAGGTTAAGAATATTTTGAAACATTCATACAAAATATGCCCGGTAAAGAGTTTCATATCCTGAATTACCTCATTTTGTTGAAAAGCATGAAAAATATAAAAACTGAATTGAACATAATTGTTTTGGAACTGAACGTAAAGTAAAAAGAACATAAACTAATCCTATGAATGACATAAAAGAAATCAAATTCTTGTGTGGATAACACTTATTTCTTCCTAAGTCTTTGTACTAGATCTACTCCTGGCCATCTAGCTATGCGTCATCATAATCACCATATGTGAATAAAGGCAAAAAGAAAGGCAAACAAAAAAATGAGTCGAATACTCCATAAGTAACACATCATACCGTAAAATATAAATTAACTTAGCAGAGAATGAATTTTTGAAAGACTCTTCATACATACATACATCATCATGGATTAACAAAGCATATCTATTCATCATTCAAATGGGTGGAAGCATACATAATCATGGCAAACATGTAACATGAATGCATAAATAACTTGTTTATCTCGTCTTTCACTTATCATGAATCACACTTGAGTCCGTGACACCGTATGACTTATCTTGTAGTGAAACACGCTTGAGTACGTGTTTCACTTAATCTTGCTTAACTTGTCATAACATAGAGTGAAACACATTTGAGCCTATGATTCACTTAACTTGCATAACTTGTCAAAACATGGAATAAAACATGCTTGAGTCTGTGTTTCACTTAATTGGCATAACATAGAGTGAAACACGCTTGAGTCTGTCTTTCACTTATCATATGGTGAATCACGCTCGAGTCTATGGCACCACCGTCTTTGCATAACTTGTGATGAACACGCTTGGGTCCATATCACCTTAAAACTTCTTACCTTTCTTAATGCATGAGACTTTATTAGGCTTCATGAACTTTTCTAACATGGCATACTCTTGTTAATGACATAACATAACATGACATATTCTTGTACATGGCATAGCATAACATGGCATTTTCTTGTACATGGCATAGCATAACTTGACATGACATAACATGATCTGAACATTTTATGACATTCCATGGTATATATGATCTAAGTACTACAAGAACAAGGCATACATGATCCAAGTACTACATGAACATGGCATACATGATCCAAGTACTACATGAACATGGCATACATAATCCGGCTATTCTATTACATGGCATACTTGACTTAAATTACTACTTGAACATCTCATGGCTTTCATGTGATTTTAGTAACATTCAATCCATCAAACAAAAAATTCATTCATTCATGCATAATCTCATATTTTATCAAAGATCGTGAAAGCAATCTATCCTTGACTTGTCTCTTAATGTAGTGTAGATAACCATCATAAGCACATCATATTTTCATACATAACAATAATATTCATAGTACGCATGCATTTATATGATCATACTTTTTACCTCTTAGTGCTACTTTCTGATTCCCACTTTGTAACGCGCTACCTATACGAGGTACTAGATGTTACTAATTCCTTAGTGAACATGTCTAGCGTTCTAATTACTTACAATCATACCATAGAGATAATTTAATACATATTCAATTAAAGATTACTACATATTAATATTATTCAAAACCCATAACATTTCCTTTAAAAAATAACTTAATACTTGTATGAAAATATAGGAAGGCCCAAGGCCAAAAGGGGAAAAGAGTGCACTTTAAAAGAACAAGGTTTCTTCAAGAGGGTTTACGGAAGCCTATAAGCATCAAAAGTTTTAAGGGTATTTTGGGAAAACATCCTAATGGGCATGGATATTTTGGGAAGATTGGATATAAATGAAAATATAGGCTTATAAGGGAAAGGCTCTCATCGCATAACAGAGGGACTGGACTTAAGAATAAAGGGAGTGGTTGTGCGATGCTCACCGAGAGAAGGAGGTTGAGACGATGACAGCTCTGGGTGGCTGGGAGTGTCTGGCGATGCAACTGGGAGGTCCCTATGGTGGTGCGACACTAAGAGAGGGAGAGGGAGAGAATTTTAGAGAGGGATGGAATTGAAAACTTAAATCACCGAGAGGGAGGAAGCGTGAATGTGACGACAGTGGCTTACCTGAGGGAGTGGGTGCAGGACTAGGATGGCCGACAGTTTCTGGCACCATGGGTAGTGCTTCGACGTCCTAGGGTGGTCAGCAGTGGCTGGGCAGAGTATCAAGCTTATGCAAAAGTGAGTTCTTCCTCCAAGTATTTTTGTGTGTTTAATTAAAAGGGTTTCGTGGGATTTTATAGATGATGGGGAGGGGAGTGGCATGAGTCCTCAGGAGATATGCTAGTGTTTGAAGTTGGCTACACTTAGGAAATTATGCCTATGAGGATACAAATACTGAGAGGATTTTGAAGAGTTTGAGTTTGGAGTTTAGTTTCAAACTAGGAACCTATTTAAATATGGAACCTAATGGATGACTATATGAAGACCTTGATAGGGAAGGAATCACTATTTTAATTTATTTGTTAGTATATTCAATAAAATAATGATAATAATAAATAAAAAATATTAATACTAATTTTAAGCCTTAAATTTGGCCACATGTTACAAAATTGCACAGTTAGGTTTGTATGAATATTTAGGATTTTATAATGCAAAGTTTATGTTTCACTTTGCCGAAGTGGATAGTATTAGACAATTGGCACAAGGAAGAACCATGAGTTGGATTATGAAGGTATCAAAGTGTAAGATCATGCCACCTAAGTGAAACCTAATTCTTTTTTCATCTGATCAACCAATTTGTGTTAAACCAAAGAGGGTTCCAACCCTAGTGAAATCCTAAATCATTAGAATCCAATTGAAACCCCAAAATTTTGGTTAAAAATGAAACCCTAAACTATTTCCCCAAACCCTAAAGTTGGCCTGCAAACACTATTTGATCCAATTTCTAGTATTGTGTTTAATCACTTGATTAAATCACTTCCACATGCTATTAATTCATCAAATTCATGTTATGACATCATTATCCAACCCTTTAAACCTTGAAATTTTGATTGGGCTAAGAAAAATTAGTTTTGGGCTTGATAGCATCTCAAACCCTAACCAAACCCTCTCTAAACCCCAAATTGAAGCCCATTTGATTAAGGCCCACCAAGGGCCACCCATTTGGCCACTATGGTAAAATTTCTTGAAGAAGTTTCCTCCCCGACCTGGTAGGCCATCCACTGCCCTTGGATGTACCCAATAGTGCCTTGATGGGAGAGGGGAAATCCACCCCATCACCCTCCATACCTCATGGCAGTAGTAGGCCGTCCTTGCCCCTCTCTATTTTTTACTTTATGTGACATATGTACCTCCAATCATAGGTCATTCAAGCTCCCTCCAGAAGTCTAGATGCGTGCAGGGAACCCCCTTTCATTTCATCACTTCTCATCCCCATTCTTAGAGAGAAACACTTAGTAGCTCTATCGGGAAGTTTTCTGAGTCATTTTTCCTAGCACTTTTAGACCCTTTGTAAGTATTTTCTCACGAAAACTCCTGGATAAAAGTTGTTCATCTTTCCATCTAGTTTTTGTGGATAGCTTATTTGTTTCATTTTTTGTTTAGTTGGTCAAAAGTTGTTTTAACAATAAAAAGGTCATTTTGGGCGTTAAACTAGGGAGTGTATTATATTTTGGAGTTTATGACCAAACTAATTGACATATCCTAGTCCGAAAATTTTATAGAGTATTGTTAACATGTGTTTATGAATGTTAATTGAGGATTTGCTACATGACTAAAGCTTTTGATAAAATATTTTCTTAGATATAGAAACTTCGAAACTAAAAGTGGAAAAAACAGTTTCTATTTTGAAAAAGTTTGAATATGTTGTAGTTTAATCTTACTCCAATGGTTTTGATATTTTTATTTGATGATCCTAAGCCTCTTATATGCATGTTATGATATTGTTTTGAAGATATTTAGTATTAGTTTCAAATATATGATTTTTCTATGCAAGATGATTTCGGTTAGACCTAAGATTTGATGTTTTTGGGTTAGATCCATGTTTTATTGATTTTTAGCCAACTGATTTTAAGTTTGATGGTTGGATCTTCTTTAATTATGAAACATTTTTAAATCATGTGATGTTTTAGTTTGAAGATCTCATCTTTTTAAGTCATGGATCAAGTGATTGATCACAGCTAGTTAAGGAAAAGTTTTTGTTTTTGGACTAGTGTAAAACCAAAAGCTTCATGTGTTATTTTGTGATTTTTGATGACTTTTGTTTGATGATTTTAAGTATGTTTGATCTTAGGATGATGCTATGAATATGTTAGGAGTAAGATTTGAATTGTTTCAAATCTGATACCACCGCTGTGACGCCCCCAATCCCCACTTGGGATGGAACAGAGACTTAGAGCATCGGGACATGTAATACAAGGTTACATACCCCCGTTCATGACAGTTAATATGCAATGCATCCTAGTATGCAACTAGCAGTATGCAATAATCGTAGCAGAAATAAAAGGTTAAAATGTAAGATATGCTAGAATAACTAAAAACATCCCAACTTCATTAGAAAATCATCATGTTCAAAATACCAATGTAGCATAGACTTGTATACAAAGTCATATTATTCTCTTCATGCGATCGATAGCATGAAGGACTCGGGTTATAAACATTAGTATTAAATCTAGCTTCCTCACAAAATCTGGCTCCTCCTCAAACATGCGGATCCAGTACTTCATCAATCTCATCCTGGTTAATTCCTGACACAACTTTTATCATTTCGTGTGGAATGATAGTGGTCTCATAAAAGGGTGAGATTTACTCAAAATCTCAATAAGTTAAATAACTAACCGACACAAAGATAAATCAATCATGAAAAATGATAAATATGCAATGCATGAGATGCAGAAAATTAGTATGCATATCTCCCATCCAGATTCCTTAACATCTTTTAAAAATATGGAGACATGGGTTTTTACTCAGTAAATAATTTCGTCATCATTTTTGAGAAAACATAACTTCTTCATAAAAATTTCATCATAAATGTTCATCATCATAGACTTGCAGTATTATCTTAATTAATAACATAACGTGTGGTAAAGTCACAGTTCCCTATATGCACTGTGAGTACTTATCGATGACTGTAGTACAACTCATGTTGAAACTACATTGTCTATAGACTCATTCCCAATGCATTGGTAAATATAACATAACATTATAAAATTCATAACGTGTACATCCACCAACGTTAGGTGTCATAATATGTTGACTTCGCTCCAGCATTCTTTAAATAGAACCCATTCGAAGCCTCTTGACTGTTCTTCATTAACCCAGGGGTTACCACTCCATTATTAAACACTCCAGAGTGGACAGAGGAGTTCCACAAGGATAATTCCTCATCCTGGCCTTTGAGGTCGTGATAAAATAATTTTCATGCAATGATTTGAAAAATATTTCTCATGACATGTGTGTATGTAGTAAATTTTATGCAAAAATGACATTTATAAATGTAGTATGCAAAAATGATAAAAATGTTATATGTCATGTAGTTAGGCACTCAATGTATCATATAAAATGATAATTTATGCTAAAAATGATAATTGAAGTATGAAATGAGCATTTATCAATAATTCATAAATAATCTATCAAGGTGTAAGTTAGAAGCCAACTTACAAACTTCTGGAAAAATTTGAAATTAGCGTCATACCTGCGTAAATCATGTGTATACTAAGTTAAAATTAATACTCTCATGGATAGGTTCAAAATCAAAAGTTTTAAAAATTGATTATTTACAAGAATATCCCTAGTCTTTCAAAAATTTGTCATTGAAACCCTAAATTTTCACTAATCGCGAACGAATCCAAAATTTAACCAAATTTCGTGGACTATATATTTTTGGCATTCTAAAACCATCTATGCTCTTGGATTTTCAAAATTCAAAGTAGAACTTGTCCAATTAGTCCCAATCCGTGACATGCATCCTAGTTGATGCCTATGTGTATTTTCAACTATTGATCCCTATGAATGCATGCATATGAGATTTTATTTAACCACTAATGATCACTAAAAGATTTAGGGACATTATTAATCCTAATCCTTGAGTAATCAAGTTCATCCCAACACTTAATCAAAGTTAAGAAATCCTTAATCATCAATATGCTTAAAACCGATCCATGCTTGAAGATGAAAACAAGATATATTTAAAACCTATAATGGCATGCTTATAACTATAAATTTAACCTTCCATAATCATGATAGATCATATAAAATCATGCTTAGTACATGCCATAGCTAAATTTTCAATTAAAAACATTCAATCATTCAAACATTCCTTTAACTGACCCAGTTTTGCATTAAGCATCATAACTTTCTCAAAACTCAACCAAATTTCGAACCAACACTTAGAAACAAAGCTTAAAATGCTAGATAAGATCAAAAAGAACAAAGATTACAAATTTCGTGACCTTCCAAGCACTCTAGACTGCCTTACACAAGAACACTCAAGAACTCACCAAAACTCACTGCTTTGCACTCTTTTGATCTCTAAGAGGGGCAAATGCTCTCAAGGCTCAGAGGATGCTTGGAGTTGTGGTGTGAGTGAAATTAGAATGGGAGGGAGGTATTTATATCAGGCCAAGGGGTGAAGGGCATTGGCTTGGGTGCTTGGTGATTGGGTGAAGTGGGAGGTGCTCAAATCTGAAAAATTTCCAGATTTGCTTGCATGAGCTTAGGTCAGCTTGTGCAGAGGGAATAGTGACCTAAAACCACCATGATTTCCTCTCCACAGTTGCTACATTGATCCTAGAAAGCAGGTCTGGTCGTGGGGCATCATTTGGATAGCAGAAAAATCATCAATCAACTCTTGAAAACAGGTGGATGGAGGTGGTTTTGTGGTGGCAGAAAATCAGTTCGGTTTTGGATGTTTTTGGGCAATAAAAAAGAGTCAAAATGCTTCATGATGGTCATGGGACTTCTTTTTGATTTGGTGGAGAAGGAGGTGGCATGGGGTGGTGGTGAAAATCAAGGCAAGAGGCTGGTTCAAACTTGACTCAATCGGTTAGAGCACAAACTAAACCAAGGTGCATCCGGTTTGGTTCAAGGAATTGGTTTGTACAGGTAACTTCATCCAAGGATCAAAATGAATTTGGTAGGGTCTCATGGGGTGTTTAAGGACCATATTAACCTTGAGGAAAAACCACAAAAATGTTGGATCCAAGGGCAAAACAGTTCAAGCATTACAAAGGGCAATGCACAAAACCAATTGAAGCATGGTTTGTGCTTGTTATATAATTTTTCATAATGACATGTGGTATGGTTTAGCTAGGTCATTAATAGGGTCTTAATCAAGGTTTTAGGGAGTATTAATTCAAGAAAAATTAAAAAGTTTAAGAAAAGATTAAGTATGATTAAGCTTCAAAACATGGCTTAAAGTGCATATATGATGGTTAATGGCCTTAGCCAATTTTTAAAACTTAATTTGGATACTTTGAGTGTGATTTGGGTTTAAGGAAACAAATATTATGATGTATTGAGATTTTGGTCTTGACTGGTGAAATGAGTCCAAACATGGTTTTGGGTCATGTGGGCTTAAAAGGCCCAAATGTATGGGCTCATGGTTTAAGGGCTCTTGGACTATGAATGAGAGGGCCTCATTTACAGATTTATAGGGTTAAAAATAAATCTCAAGATCCACTAAATTGGGCTTGAAAAGAATTGACTTGGCCTAATTGGGCCATGGTCCATTCTATACCAAGTTTGGCCTAAAGACTTTATGCCTACCTTATAGTTGGGCCATAACTAGTCTTGAACTACTTAAGGCTTGGCTCAAAGTTTTCTTGGGCTTGGATCATGAATGCTCTAAAGTCTTAAAAAGTCTTACTAAAATTAATAATAGGCTTGCCTCTCTAATTCATAGCTCATTAACACTATGTACCATGATTAACGCTAATCCTACTATTAATCTTAATGTAAGTAATTAACCCATAATTAAGAGCCTAATACCTCCACTCTTACTAAGCTAGGCCCAATAGCCTTATGTCTTTTTCATTGAGCTTATTTTCTAGAGTACTCCAATAAAAGTTTAAAACTTTATATTTTCCAAGTTGAGCCTATGGTCTTTTTAACATCTTAACCTTCGCCCATCGTATCTTTAGTGCATTAGAGGTCTAAAATCTTATGTCCATCAAGTTAGACCTAGTGTCTACCAAGTTGGGCCTACTGCCTTAGTGTCTCTCTAAGCCTTTATACCCAAAAAAACTTGGGCCCTTAATAAACCAATCTCTTGGGCCTTCCTAAGTCCATCAAGAATTTTATCCAAATTCCTTAGCTCATTATAGTAGCAACTATCCAATGTGCCATGTGTCATTCTCTTATTGGCCTATTGGTTTCTTATCTTTAAAATTAATAAATCACTAAAAATTCTCCAATTAACCTCCAAGAATTTCATTTTCCTCAAAAATCAATATTGCACTAGAATCTCCTAATAATTCTTCTAAATCCAAAGTATATGTCTTTCTTGCCAAATCGAATATCCAAAATGTTCTTATTCTCAAATAGCTCAACTCCTAATTAACTAGGATTAAGGATACTAAGGTCAAGGACTAAGGACCTTTTTAGGCGGGGTGTTATAGTTTCATATTACTGAGAGTTGGTAACCAAGAGACTTGGATCTCTTTTAAATATGAAAGGCTATCTGACTTATGTTATGCATGTGGAAGATTTGGTCACTCCCAAATCTTTTGTAACTATTAAAAAACCCGACCCACAAGCCTTCCCTTTGGACCATGGCTGCGAGTAGAACATATAAGCCCTTCTACCACTTAGCCATTTCATCGAGTAACAAGCAGTCAAAAATCAAATGAGCTCAAAATGATTCCCCATAGCCAAGCTATGTAGACTCAGACATGGAAATCAAAAGGAAAGGAAATCCTAACAAAAAACAACCAACAACAGAGGACAATCCACCTCTTGGTTCTCAATTCGAAAGTGCTTACCAGATAATCCATTGGGCAAAACAGATATGAATCTTCAAATTCTCTCCACAACAAGGCAACCGAAGCTTCATAGTTTCTTTCCTTCACCGTTAGCTTCCTTTGTAGTAAAGAAAACTCCATATTCTTAAGTAAGCCTTTAAACTTAGGATAGGAAGATCTTTGTTGCAAAATTTATGTTTAATCAGGAGTTTTGAATTTGAAAGAATTGCAACAAAAATCAAGTCAATAGCCTATGTAAGTTTTGACTCCTATAAAGTTTTCATGATTTTGTTTAGTTTTAAATATTTTTGATTTGATATTTGAGTTTAAGACAAAATTTACATGAGGTATGTAAATTTTGGTATTTTTGGAGTTAGGATGCAAAATCCTTAAGTTAGGGATAAAACGATCATTTTCCTACATGTAAAGGGTAAAATAGTAATTTTGCTCTAAGTTAGTATTTTTCCATATTTTTAATTGTTAGTGATTATGGTCTAACTTTTAGAAATCACTACTTTCAGTTTCTGGTGATTGCGCTTGAATGGTTTCTTAAAAATGCGAAAATCGACATAAGTTAACTTTTAACTTACTATCAGTTTAATGTGTATGGATGACAAGTAAAGGAACTACAGTGTATGTATGTTATCTTATGTGTCATGCTAAGTCATTACATATTCATCTGTCATACAGAATTTATTCTGTCATGAATTATTCATTTGTTACGCAAGATATTCTGTCATGTTTTACTATATGTTGCAAGTATGTCTTGTTAATTAGTATGCCATCTATTACATGTATGTCATGTCATGTAATGTTCGTTGTTGCAAGCATGTCATGTTAAGTATGTTGTGTGTTACATGTTATGTTATATTAATTATGTTGTTTGTTACACGTTAAGTAGGTTGTCTATTACATGTTATGCCATGTTAAGTATATTGTTTGTTACATGTTATGCCATATTACAAAATATTTCTATCTCAAGT
This sequence comes from Cyclocarya paliurus, assembly GCA_029856935.1. Classification (NCBI taxonomy): domain Eukaryota; kingdom Viridiplantae; phylum Streptophyta; class Magnoliopsida; order Fagales; family Juglandaceae; genus Cyclocarya; species Cyclocarya paliurus. The sequence goes on from CM056947.1 coordinate 21,391,191, forward strand.
AAGTCACATCTTTTAAGTTTATGTCCAAGTCATGTTGTATTATATTAGGGCTTTTGTCATTTCATATTCCAGTCATGTTTCGTCTCGAATACATTTTGTGTATTTTGAGAATACTACTGTTAAGTTATTCATGTTAATCATGACCCTAAGTATTAGGATGGGGTAATATCATAGTGAAACTTCTTTGTTCAGGCTGGAGTGTCTAAATAGGTGAGAAATTTTTTGAGTTGACGAAATACTATCAACGAGTAGTGGGCGAGGCCTATCTAGCTGGTCACCAGAGCGCGCCAGACACTAACACCGATGAAGCCACATTTCAGTTCTCGTGAGGTCCACAGTGAGTGTGGCACACAAAGTATGGGGTCCACAGTAAGTGTGGCACATACAGCGTACTCACAATTGGTGCAAATACCTGTGTTATGATACGGTAATCAGCAAGAACAAATGGCTCTAGGGGACCCATGAAGCACCCAAGAAGTTGAGATTAATCAATTAAAGAACAAGATTCCAAGTTCATGTTAAGTCAAGTCTCAGATCAAGTTCACGTTAAGTCAAATCTCAGATTAAGTTAATGTCAAGTCAAGTCACAATTTAAGTCCAGTTCAGTTTAAGCAAGTTAAGATCAATTCACGCTTCAGTTTAAGTTATGTCAGTTATGTTATGTTGTATGTCAAGTTATGCTATGATTACTTATTACTTTAATTATGCATTCATGTTTTTACTGTCATGCATGCATCATTGACCTGTGTTGAGATTTTCTTTAACCTACTGAGATTTGTAACCAAATCTCAATGTGGTAGTCCTAACTACCATTCTTCTCGAATGGTAGATCTTGTTACAGGACCCGAAAGAGAACTGAGATTTGACCAACTAGACATAGTCGACTGAGCGACAGTGCGATGTCAATGTTAATATAATAGTTAACTTAAATTATTACTTGTACTATGCAGTTGTATCTCTAGTACTCTTTTGATCATAGCCATTTTGGACTAGTGTTATGATCTCAGTTGTTTGGTATGTCCTTTTGTATGAAGTATGTTTTAAGTATTTGAGATATTTTCTATTTGGTGCATAGTTTTGCTAATGAAAAAAAATTATCCGTTGTGAATATTACATAATGTTAGATGCATGTTAGGAACATTGCATCTTTAATTGTCATGAACGGGGACAGGTAATCTTGTGTTGCATGTCTCGACGCTTTAAATCTTCATCTGATCCCAAGCGGAATCTCGAGGCGTCACAAGTAAATACACAAAGTGACGTGTTTTCATGGGATTCGGTGTTAGATACTTTACAATAAATGTAACTTTACAATCTAATTTACCACATCAAATCTCATCTATCATAAATTTATGGATTTACTTTTATATAATTCTTTGTGACAAAAGTATTTTCTATTTGTAAAAGTATTGTGCCACAATAAGAATCTACAAGCTGCCAGCTTGGCCACCTTGGCACTACCTGTAAATTCAAGTAAACAAATACAGTTTGCACTCTCGTACAAAGGTTTTTGTACCTTAATGTTGTAATCCTAACAACACAGAAACTAACACTTTCCTGCCAAAATAAGTCTGTTTTTATCACAAATAGTCGTTATCGTCACAAATAATCCATTACAAATGCTTATTTTTCTTGTAGTAAGAAAACCATGGCACAATCATGACCATCATATCTTAATAAAGGACGCTAAGTGTTAGTTTTTAAGTGTAACCTGCCAGTTTTTGATAGATTGAGCGTGTAATGTGTCCGTTATGCATAGCAGTTTGGAGTGCAGAATTTGAAGCTATGGTAGTTTTATGGTATAAAATTTAGAACTTTTTCCTAACTCTAAGGGACGTACTCCTATACTCCTAGTCATAAGAAAATTATCTTACATTTGAAATGTAACTCAAGCAGTAGTAGTAACATAGCAAACGTTAATGTCTAGCTAGATTTTTCTACTATCAACACATATATAGTCAAATCATATTGTTGAAAATTAGAAACAACTCTCTCTGTACAAAATTACTATTTTCCCTCTTAAAAGCCAAAAGGAAAAAGAAAAGAAAAAGGCAAAAATGTAGAATATAGGGGAGGATTGGCTACTTGGGTTCAACTCATGTTGAGACTGTGTATGCACCACTATAACCAAAGGTATCAATGCTACTAACATCCTTTTTGTGCTTAGAATCATTGTAAGGATGCTTAGAAGCACCCCTTGAAGCTCCAAGGTCACTTGTAGAAGACAACGCAGATGTGCTTGAAGCCATCCCATCGTTTTGTAATATTGTTTCAAATGCCTTTACCACTTCACTCATTGTTGGACGGTCTTTAGTCATATCTTCAATGCATTGCATAGTAATTTCCAAGAATTGCCCAAACCCTATAAGATTTTTTGTGTCTCTAATGGATGAATCAATCATATCCCACAAGCCATAGTGCTCCTGATCGTTCTTGTTCATCGTTGTTCTCACCTGACGGACGATGTACATTCCCCTCTCAATCGGTCGCTTGGATGTTAGCAATTCAAGCATAAACACTCCAAAACTATAAACATCACTCTTCTCAATTAATTGTTGAGTTTGGTAATATTCAGGATCTAGATAACCCTGCAAGTAGAAGGCATTTTGCAAAAATTAAAATCAAAAGAGTATTCCAATGAATGCAAAGTCTAAATTATATTACATAAGACATTTTTAATTTTGTTGTAGGATTGGAAGGATTTGCAAGTACTCTGAATTTTACAATACCGTGCATGAACAAGAAAATGAAATAATAAAAATTTGTTTTGATATATGTTAATCTGCCAACTTGGTCGCTCAACTTCCTCAAAGGACTCTCTGTCTCTCTCTCTCTCGCTCTGATATATATATATATTAATATAATATATCATGACATTGAATAATTATTACAGATAAAAGTAGGTTTTTAACTTTTATTAATAATATTTATGGGTCTTTTATTAATATTCTCTACCCTTGTGAGATCAAGTTGAGATATTGTAATATAATAACATGACTTACAATCGTGCCTTTGACTTGGGTTGAAACGTGGCCATTCAAAGCATCAGATACTAGCTTAGACAAGCCAAAATCTGCAACCTTTGCGGTCAAATTTTCATCCAACAGAATATTCGCAGACTTAACATCTCTATGGATAATAGGAGGATTGGCAAGCTCATGCAGGTAAGCTAGTCCTCTGGCTGAACCAAGAGCAATGTGGAGTCTTCTATTCCAATCAAGATAAATGCCAGATTTCCCTACAGTTCATATATATTTAGGCAAATAGTTTCCTATATATTAGATATTTGCAAAGAGGTAATTAATTAAATTGATATGAATGTACGTACGTATACGTACCTGATAAGCTATCTCTAATTGTTCCATTAGGCATAAATTCGTAAACCAGCATCTGCTCTCCTTGTTCAAAGCAAAAACCCACAAGGCCAACAAGATTCTTGTGATGAACTCGGGAAAGCAATTCAATTTCAGTCTTGAACTCAAGTAAACCCTGTGTTGATCCTTGCTGGGCTCTTTTGATAGCAACAACTAGTCCATCAGAAAGCAACCCTTTATAAACCTGGAGAGGTCAACACGATAAAAGCATCAACAATTAAACATGAGTTCTTAGAAGCAGATTTTGCAAAATTTTTGACTGAATACTGAGAGATTTTATGCATACCTTGCCATATGCTCCAGAACCTATCTCATTTCTCTCGGCGAAATTATTTGTGCACTTTTGGAGTTCATCATAAGAGAACAATCTTGGACCTTTTAATTGTGGTGCTGCCCCACTGCTATCATTGCCACTTGATTTCCAAGAAGCTGAGATATGGAGAAAATTAACCATATAAGACAACAAATGCACGCATGAAGTTCCATCTTCCTTAGATACATAGTCTTGAATTTGAATATACAATCAATCACAAGAAAATTAATTTTACTAATTATTTACCAAACGGGTTACTAAATCCAATGGCTTCTTCTGCACGTCTCTTTTTTCGAACCGCATATATCCCTACTCCCAGGAGTCCCAGAGCCAAAATGGCACAACAAGTAATTGCTATCTTAATTATTACATGAGTGCCAATAGAAGTTCCTCCATGTTTGGCTGAAGAACATTTTCAATATTGTCAGGTAGAGATATAATTTTCACTCTCACACACACAGTAAAGATATGATTCGAACCTTGGAAATAATAAGGGTCTGCAATAAAAAAATAGGCTCCAAATTGTTGAGCTGGTAGCCTATATTGTTGAGTAGTCATGAGGAACCCAATTCTCTGAATCTCTGATCGATTAAAGTATTTTCCGGTTGAGGGAAAGAATGCCAATTGCACTTGAAGATAGTCATCAAAATTGAATCCCGTACTTAGAATAGAAACTGAATCTGGAAGGAGACTCAGGTTCACCCACAAGCTATTTTCCAGTAAATTAAACACAGTTGCATTGGACAATTCACTGAAAAGTGATCCACCAACGTATAATGTCCCTTTATATGGATAGGCGCATTCACAATTATGAGGGTTGCAACTTTGACCAAGAGGACATGATGTACATTCACTGCAATTAGCCAGGATAGCAGAATAGAAGTTTGTTGGTTGGTCATGATTTTGCTGGCAGTACTTAGTATCTTCGTTACACACTGGGTTTCCTTTCAGTCTGAAGTACATCAAATTAACAAAGAATTAGGTTGAAGATCAGAAGAAAATACACAACATATTTTCGAATTGAACATTTAATTAGGGCCATGAATTCACTCACATCAAGGAATTATGGTATTTAGTGCCCACTGTTTCAAGAGAAATGTCGTTGTTTTGTAAATCAACAAGCTCCAGTTGTGGGCTGATCTCTTCAGGCATGTCCAATGTGTCACTAAATTTGTTGTTTCTCAATCTCCTGAGAATTAAAATCGAGTATCATGAGTTATCAAACTCACAATTAATTTCTCTTTATATGAGAAATTATGAATTATACCAATAATATATGAGAAATGATAGTTGCAGTCGTGAGTACGCCAGCACCGCACAATTACTTTGAAAAAAGTAAATAAATACGGAACCCACATGAAAAAAATTAATTTTTTAGTAGGGAACCCTTCACTTTTTTAAAACGACTGCATGATACTTGCGTATTCCACAACTGCATGTAGCATTACTCATAATATATCAACTTACACTTGCTGTAATTGTGGAAGGCTAAACAATTTTTGTGGTATGGACCCTTGGAGTGACCCATATTCCATAACCCTGCGCACCAATCACATAGTGGTGAGTATTGCTAAAATTTGAGGAATTTTCAACTGTGAAAGATTGAAGACTTACAGTGTGGTGAGTGATGATAAATTTGAGAACCACATTGGAGCTTCTGATGGGTCAAATGAGTTATTACTAAGGTCCCTAGTAAAATAAGCCATCATACACGATTCATCAATACATAAAAAGAATAAATTACTCAAACATAAAATTGGCAATTGAATGCAATACCATGCCATCAACTTACAAGTAATTGAGTTTCATCATTTGAGTCAAGTCTGGTAAAGCGCCCGTCAATTTATTTTTAGCCAAATTCCTAAGTCGATAGCAAGAAGGAGAAAGATGGTAACCACCAGTATATATGATTATACTATAAAAACACCACCACTATATAAAACATGTTGTGAAAAAAGGTACCCACAATTCAACGATATTTGTTAGGTAGCTGAAATCTGGGACACTTCCTGTCAGATCATTTCTGTCAAGCCGACTGTTGCAAATTGGAATAAGTTTTAATTCTCAAGAACAGTACCAGATCAGAGTGGACATGTACTGAAAATTAAGGTTAGTTGAAGAACACCAATGTGTCATTAAATTAGGGTGTATTTTACTCACAGAGCTTCAAGAGTTTTTACAAGTCCTATTGTTGGTGGGATACTTCCAGAAAGTTGATTTCCATCAAATAATCTGTCTTCGAAGAAAGCATTAATTAGTAGCAGAAGAAAGCATTTAAAGCAAGCATGAAAATAAACTAATAGTTGGTATCAACTTACATGTGTATCAAACTCATATTAGACTTGAATAGTTTGGCTGGAATGGGACCTGAAAGCTTGTTCTTATTGAAATGGCTGCAAATTTAAAGACATGATCACATTATTCTTCGTTTGTGGATGCAATAATCTTAATAACAGATTGAAACCAAGATTGGGAAAAGAAAAAGATTAAAACTCACAAGTGTCTAGCCTTCAAAAGAAGGTCCAAGCCTAGTGGGGCCATGGAGGTTGATACCGGGAGAGGTCCTGTCAACATATTCTCCGCGAGGTCTAGCCATTTCAGTTCGTAGAGCTTACCCAAAGATGGAGGTATCTTTCCAGTTAAGTAGTTTTTATTGAGAGCCCTGAGAGGGCCGAGAGTCATGTGTTGGTAAAAACATTATAATTAGATACTCCCAAAATATGGACACGCGTGCAGTACGTACTCATCTTGTCATAAAATGCCATACCAAACAAAATTGAAGCTTACATAAATAAAAATAAAATAAAATAAAAAATACTTTAGCCATAGCGAGATTCTACAAAAATAAACCTACAAATTGATGTAGTTTGATGTAGTATGTCAGATTGTAAAATTACTTTTATTATAAAGTAGATCTAACAGATTCTATAAAGACACAACAGTTTATATGTTTACTTTAATCTCTTTGTGTTTGTAGCAATTCTCTTAAAAGATCTTACAAGAATTGAAGTTCTGAAAGATTTCCCAATCCATCTGGAATATAACCACTGAAGCCGCAACCAGCTAGGATTCTGAAATATGAAAGACAAAAATCATGTATACATATGCTTCTCCCTGTTGTAGGGTTTGATGGATATAATATGCAAATAGGCCAGAGATTATAGATTAATGCTTATAATTGGATGTTACAGGAAATTTAGCTTCTTCAAATCCCCAAGTCGTGGAGAGAGGGAACCTGTGAGCCCACGGTTAAATGATAGGTCCCTGAAATTTAATATTAATGTTAGCAGTACTTCAACAAATTAGTAGTGGATTAGTGGCAAAATCTATTTAAAGTAGGTCACACAAAAATAATAAATAAAATTATTTTTACATTGTAGAATGTTTGTTTTCATTTAAAGAAAAAGAAAGAATGATACTCACAACGATGTCAATTCAGTGAGTCCCCCAATGTCACCTCCTTCAAGCTTCCCTTCTAGGCCCATCGTTGATAATTTCCTGAAGAGATTTGAAAGGAATCCACAAAATAAGGATATACAAGGACTTACCAAAGGTCAGGAAGAAGGATGAAAATGACAAAAAGAAAAGCAACCCTTACTTTACACGAACTTGATTTGCAAGAGTATTGTAGATTAATGTTAGTGTGTTTTCTAAACTGATTGGCAAGAAAGAGGACTACAATATTGGAAAATAGTCATTTTACTCATCATACATACATCACACATTACATATATATAGTATGTGATGTGTGGTGTAATAAGGGGAAGATGTTTTCAAGTCTGTAACCCTAGAAATATTGTTGCAAGTAACTCCTTCCCAACCGCGTAATCCACATGGATCATCGGATTGCCCCCAGCTTGGTGGTGTGTTTTTCCACGCGGTCTTCAGGGCGTTGAGTACTACAACTGCAATCATGCACCAGTAAAATCTTTAATTATCAACTAATGATCTCAATCACTACATTGCCATCATTTTTTTTTTATATATATAAGAAATAGATATCATTTTATTTCATGAAGGAAGTTATATTTGTGACTCAAGTTACAAGCCAAACTAATACCTATTGTAAATTTTTCCATATACAAAAAATTCTCAAAACAGAGTATTAGTCTATGTAAAAACAGAGATAAAAACAACCTGCATCCAAACTCTATTGGAAAAGTGAATCTACAGCAGTAGGTCCTAGTATTACGTTAATTTTAGCATTAGAAAAATATAAATGGGCTCACTTGTTTTATTTATTTATTATTTATTATTATTTAATGATTAAATAATTAGATATTAATAAAGTTGAGTATTTTTTTGAATTATTTTTTCAATTAAATATGATAAAAAAATATTTAACCAAAAAAAAAAAAAAACTTGACTAGCAGAACGTCGTACAACGATAAAAACTGGACGCCCACCAGCGGTCCAGCAGCATCATCTAACATTAACCAAAAAGTAAAACAAGCTATATATTCCGTCGACGTACATGAACAGAAAGCTGACTAAAGCCAATAAATATTTTTACTTTTATTTTAGAAATTAAAAAAAAAACATATATAGAAGTTATAACATAAGAAAACAAAATAAGCGATTTCAAAATTTAAAAACCCTATAAATTTTTTTATTTCAAACAAATATCATTTTTACGATTTAATTTCAATTTTAAACATCTAAAAATATTTAATTTTTTTAGGATTTAAATTTTAAAAAAACTCTGAAAAAGTTTCCAATATATAAATTAGCAAACTCTTAATTAAAAAGCCTCTGTACTTGTCATGAAACGTCTTTCTTGAAATAATAAAAAAGTAGTAATAATTATTCATTTTAAATGTTTTAAAACTGTTACATACCATCTTGAAGATCAGTAAGGGAGTCGATGAAGTGCATTCCTGAAAGAAACAAAGCCAGAAAGAGCAGCTGCAACTTCATGCCCATCGACTTCCTGCACATTAATCTCTGATCTCTCTCTCTCTCTCTCTCCCAGCTCAATGATCTGTCTCTTCTGTCTCTGTGTGTGGGTGCGCTTAAAAAGTATCTCACCACACATTCCTATATATCAAAGATGAGATAAGTCTACGTACACGCGTATAGGACGTCTTCCTCTTCGTTATGTTCGTGGAGGACGACAAAGCAAGCTGTGTTTGACAAAGTCATCCCGTTGGTCAATGCATAATACAGTAAGGATGGCGCTACTCATACAGAGAAATAATGCATGGTATCGACGTTTTCTATCCGTAGTGTTAAACTTTTTTTTTTTAAATTATTAAAAAATAAAAACACACGAACATATAGGATCAGAGTACTCTCGGTACAGATGGGAGATTTCCAAACTGCGATTCACTCTTCGGTGACTGATCTTTCATCAGTGGCGCTGTCGCATTAATGTACGTTTTCCTCAGCCGCCTGCAAAACTGTATAAACTTCAGTGAAGAATATCATCGTCATCATCATTTATTACATGGTTTAAAGTGGCAATGTCTAGACAGTTGGAGGCCGCTCTCAACTTATAACTGTCAATTTCTCTTTCCCAATTTATCATCCGGAACCCTATCAATCGCTATCTCTTTTCCCTCTTCTTATCTTAATATTTTAACATAATAGATATAAATATTTTTTATTTTTTATTTTTTATTTAATTATTACTTAATTATTACAACGTTTTTTAAATTTTTAAACAAAATATTAAAAATAATTCAACTTTTTTCAATTTCAAAATAAAAATTATATTAAAAAATTCTATTCTAACAATATTTTCACTTTAATAATATTTTTATTCAACTTTTTTTCTCTTATTTCTCAAAACTCCATAAAACATCTTAACTCAAATTATTTTACTACTATTCACAAATAATTTCACTACTATTCACTTATAATTTCATCTCATTGCACTATCCAAACAAGGCCTTAAAGAAAGAGAAATGATATTCGCAGTCATAAAATACGTAAGCGTCGTACACTCTTTTTGAAAAGAGTGAATAAATATGAGATTTATATAAAAATAATTAATTTTTAATAATAAATTATTTGTTTTTAAAGAATGCATGACACTTATAAAACTTATGATTATATTTAGTATTATTTTTTATGAAGAATTTCTAATCTTTATATTCAGCAGTCACGTGAGACATAAGAGCGACTCTCACTTCCAACATCTCCATTACTCTAAAATCTAACAGAGAATGCTTTGTACACAAACATCGCTTGCCCCTAGGCCGTCGGTGATTCCTAGTTGGATGTCAAGCGAAAGGATAGAGATAGTTTACTACTTAGGTAATGTAATTTTTCAGTATGGCCGGAGTTCAAACAATATAATTGTGTTGACATAGTATTCAAATATTTATTCATAAAATAAATAATAAATAAAACATATAAAAGGTAAAACAAGAGAGATAAAGACTTATGTGATTCAGCATAAATGTTTACGTCTACGAATCGTTTGGAGACAAAATCTATTATGTTTGATGATTGTATACTTTCTCATTGTAAGAACTATGCCCTTAGAAGAAATGAATTAGGACTCGTTTGGGGAGTGAGAAAAATGAGAATTTTGTGAATAGAAGTAAGATAGCTTGTTAAAGTAGTGAGATAGTTTGACTTGAATATTTTTTAAGATTTGAGAAAAGAGAGAGAAAAAGTTGAATAAAAAATATTATTATAATATAGTTTTATAATATTTTTTTGCTCAAATTTGAATAAGTTGAATTGTTTTTTATTTTCTTTTTGAAAGTGGAAAGTTATAATAATTTGTTTGAAAATTTTGTAATGATTAGTAGTGAAATTATTTGAGTTAAGATGTTTTATAGATTTTAGAAAAGAAGAGAAAAAATATTAAATAAAAATATTATAACGTTAAAATATTATTATAATATAATTTTTTAATATAATTTTTATTTTTATAATTTAAAAAATTTGAATTGTTTTTTGTATTTTGTTTGAAAGTTTGAAAAAGTTGTAATAATTAGGTAATGATTAAATGAAGAAAGTTAAAAATTTGAAATTGAAAAATACTTATATTTTAGTGATGTTTGAAAAAGAAATTATGAGCAATTTTGATATGAAATGAGATATGTTCACAAATGAGGCCTAAGCCATTTGTACAATTCTATCGAATAGTTTAGTTAGGAAAAAGGTTCACGAACAAAGACCCAGGCAAAAGCGATGACAGGAAAGTGAATGACCAGAAAAAGATTAGTGGATAACGAATGGGAGTATGCAAAATTTTGGGCAAGGAAAGGTAAGCAAAGGACTCGTGAGATAAGAGGAATGATATTTTCAGTGGTAGAGTATGCAAAAGTCGCATAATCTCTTTTAAAAAGTGAGTAAATATGGGACACAAAAAAATTTAATTTTTTAATAGTGAACCATACTCTTCTTCAAAGCGACTTCGTGATGCTTGCATATTTTACGATTATATGTAGCATTACTTGAGACATAAACATTGGACGAGTAATATTAAGAACATGTTTCACTGCTACGCACTCTTGATTTCCTGCAACCAAAGAGTAAGATGGCTTTGGGGGTTTGATGGGGCGCTTCCGATGCCTAAGTCAGTAACGATAAGAATCTTCTTAGATCCAATTTATTCAAGAGTTTTGTTAGCATACCTGTATTATTTAAATAGAGCTTTTGACTGCTTACGATCACTCAGATTAACTGCTTCGCCCATTATTTGAAATCTGAATCTCGAAACATTCAGGCTATTTACTCACTTTGAATGAGTGAATATCTCAATTGTCCCAGGATAAGCAGGCAGGCATTCTTGTCCTTAACAAACTAGCATGAACCTTATTGGGTCAGAGAGGCTTGAACCTCGAGTGGAGTGATTTTTCAAGCCACCATGACTCAGGCCCATGGTGGCACCCCGCGATCCCTTATGGTGGTACTAAAGTCCTTCCAACTACCACGTGAAGTCTCATCACACATTGTGTGATGAGACTTTTGTACAAGATGTCATTGGGCCCTTTCAGTAGAATTAATTGACGTCCCTCCTATTAACCCGTGAAGCCTCATTTTACGTTGTGCAATGGGGCTTTTAAACCACGAGGTGTTGGTTCTTTTGAATTGGGCCAAAGCCCTCCAGTTATCCCACGATTCCTCACCATGTGCGATGCGGTGAGACTCATTCTGAGGGCAATGTTTGGGGTTCTGCTTTGTTATTCCTCCAGGACGTCTGTCAGAGTCATTTCATCATCACTTTGATATGCATTCCTCTTTTTCAACCACCGCAGGTATTTTTTGTTCCCTGCCACTTTATTTTTTTCCCTCACTTCCTATCTTCTTGCACAAGCTTTGTTTTTCCTTCCTTCTCTTGCTTAGCTTCCAAAACCCATCGTTCTTCTGTGCTGCAAACCCTCTCATCCTTCTTCTTGCATTGCTTTACTCTGTTTTTTGCATACCCATGGCTATTGGCAAAGACAAAGGTGCGAGCCCCTCTTGTGGTTCTGGTTCTTCACGACCTCACGATTCCTTTGTCCATTGCGAAGACGCTACGGCTAACCCTAGCGTCAAAGAAGATGCTTCCTATTCCATCTTCAAAGGTCATCACTGGGTTTCCACCCTCTCACGTCAAGAACTGGATGCTATGAGGGACCACTTTAATATCCCGATTAAGTAAGGCTATCGTTGTCCGGTCAGAGGTATGGTAGTTTCTGTTGTCCTCTATTTAGCTATGTTTTAAATGGGACTTCGTCTGCCCTTCATGCAGCCTGTTCGTGACATCTTAGGCCTTGCGCTGGCCCAATTGGTACCTAATGCTTGGCGTATTTTAATGGCCAACTGTGTTCTATGGTGACGGGTCTTAGAGCCACTGGTGATGACTATCCCAACCTTACAGCTCTGGAGTTCCTTGCTCTTCATGGATTTAAGCATTTGGATGGGAACCTTTGTAGGTGTAGGTCACGTAACAAACTGGTGCAGCTAGAGCATAAGTATTCCCATGCCAAGGATTGGACGATAAAATTTTCTTAGTCTGGGTAGGGGGTGGGAATTTCCCGCGGATGAAGCCTCACATTAGGAATTCCCTATCAGGGCATCTTGGTCCCCCGTTCTCGATAAGCATGACCTTGAGATTTTGTTGTCTCCCCGAGAATAAGCTCACATCTGCTTGGTTCAATCTTGGATGATAGCTAACACCAGGTCCACTTGGTCTGACGCCTTCTTAACGCCTACCAACATCGATAGGTTTATGATGGAACCTAGGGCCATGTGCTCGGCCACGAAATTCTGGGCACCCCATCACCAACAAAAAAACTTAACAAGGGCACCACTCCCGGAGACAGGGGTAAAAGGAAGAAAGCTCACCTTGGGGCCAAGTCCTCAGACACATCCAACTCTTCCAGGGGTGTCCCTTTTTCCCATTGACTAGTGGAGGAGAGAGGTTAATGCCCCGGACTAGTTCGTTAGATGACATCATGGACCAGGCAAACATCGAACTGTACTTCATACTGGAGGCTGAGGAAGCCACGAGGTCAAAGGCTCCCTCTGGAAAGGAGGCCCTAGCTTCTGGGCAAGCAGTTAATCTCAAAGGTTACCCACATCTGGAGTGGGATGATTTTGTCTCTGTTTTGAACCCATACTTTCTTAATGCACCTCCTGCAAGGGAACTTCCTTCCTTACTAGACGGTTTTGGCAACTCGTTTCACCTTGAGATGTTGGTTAGCCACCTTCTACTGCCTCGACGGCCTCGGGTGGGGATACTCATGTGTTGCCCTTTATCTTCCTAAACCTATCATTCGCTAGCGGGAGGTGGGTGCCGATCCCTTTCTAGCTCTTCAATACTTTTTTGAGGGGAGGGGGGTGAGGAACCTTCTCCAACCTTTCTCGTCGATGATCTTCAAACTGGCCCTCCCAGCGGGTGGTGGTCCCTCACCTCAATTTGACCAAACAGCCGGGACATCAACTCAAGCGGCTGGTGGTCCCACGCCTCAAACTATTAGGAAGTCGTTCACCCCAGAGGGTTCTGCTGGGGTTTCCTTCTAGATTTCGAGTGCTCGCCTTGGTCCTTCCTCTTCTCGCCCTGGTGACTCCTCTTAGGCCTCTAAGTCGCGCCACGGTGAAGCTTTATGTTCCACTGTCCTCAACCTCCGTAGCATCCTTTTGCCAGTGAGCTTCACTTTTCTTTTAGTCTAACTTTCGATTAGGCTGTTACCTTCTTGTCCTAACTAGGTTTTTTGTAGGGAGTTGACAAGTTGGTTGTTGCGCTAGTGGAAGACCATATGGGACTCAAGGAGGAAAACAACTCCATGCGCGCGTTCATTGGCAAAGCCCATGGGGCTGTTGTCTCTGCTCGACTAAAGAAAGAAGAGTTGGCAAAGCCACCTTTCTGGACCAGATTGCCTCTCTCCAATCTTAGTTGGCAAGTGCGTTGGAGGAAACTGCACTGCATAAGGCTAAAGCGTTTGATAGGGAGGTTGAACGAGATAACCTGGTTGCCTACTTGAGTGAAGTGGAAAAATATGTGGAGAGATTGCGGAAGGTGAAAATTAACTATATTAGCCGCCTGATTGCCTCAGAGGAAGACTGTCAGGAGTCTAATACTCAACTAAGGATAGCTCAGGGCGAGAAGGATAAGGTAGAGTAGTTAGGTCTCAGCTAAGAGTTCTCTCAAGGAACATGATCACCATTATTTGGCATTAAATTAGAGCTTAGAGACCTGTAAGAAAAACTTGGCTGCTTCTGAATCAAAAGTATCCGAGCTGAATAGGGAGTTGGGCCACTTGCAAGACCAAATTAATCACCTCCTCCTCAAATTAACTCTGCCAGTTTGAGAATAAAATATTTTTTTGTAAAAATTCGTTTTGATTTTTATGTTTAAATAATAATTAAATAAAAATTTGAAACAGCATATATATAAATATAGATATTTTTTAATTCTACGAAGTTTATGGCCTAAAAATGAAACGTCACTATAAAAAAAACTAATTTTTACCTGCGTTCAATAAGCTCTGGCACCTGTCCAAAAAAAGGCTGCTAAATGTTTAACAACGATTTTTATCGGCGTAACCATCCACCGCTACTGGGTGGTCGCTATTTTTCAATATCGGCGTTTTGTCAAACGCCGGTACTTGAAAATTTCATTAGTGGCCTTTTTTTACAATTTAGCGGTATTTCTTAAAATGCCACGAGCTTTTCTAATTTAACAGCGTTTATCAAAACATTGCCATTAATTCATTGCCATCTTATTGCATATAATAGCGGTGTTATAATAAACGTCACTACTAGTATGTTGTCGACGCATTATATAAATTGGCAGAATTTTTTTAAACGTCGCTAATTGTACGTTAGCGACACATTAAATACATTAATGATGTTTATCTAAACACCGTGACTAATACAGTTAATAGCATTACAATAAATGCCGCTGTTAATATGGTGTCAGTGTAGCATATAAATTGGTGGCATTTTTTTAGATGCCACCAATATTACGTTGGCAACACATGGAATATATTAACGGCATTTATCTAAACACCACCACTAATTAAAATAATGGCATCTTTTGTTATTCATTTCTTTATCCCTTTTAATTATTTTTTTAGAGTTATTTTATTGTTCATTTCTTTATCCCTTTTAATCGTTTGTTTTTTAGAGTTCTTTTGCGGATGAGCTTCCCCACCTACACAGGGATTTCCTGCCCAAATTTTTTTCCTCTTTGGGTAAATCATCATTTCAAAAATGCTTATATTTTAAAATTCAAACTATTCAGTTTTAAATGAACTCGTTTTTAAGTTGGCCTTAGTTTTGTGATGGACTTAATTTCATGTCTTAAGTCTAAAAAATTTATATTTGTGTAGATAATATTTTAATAATATTGTTAATTAAAGGAAGTAAACCTATTTTAATAGAGGAGTTTTTCATGACTGATTTTTATGGGAATTTATAGTAGCCAAAGTATTGATCTATTATTATATATGCAATTTTAGAAATATTCTATATTTCATAGTTATGTGGATATTGAGGAATTTAGGAAGTAGTGATGGTATTCTGTGTTTCATAGCTACTCCAATGTCTTTTACTTATAACCGCAATAATCAATTTTGGGACCAGTTTACGTCTATATATGATTACATCACCAATATAAGGATTGAACTTCAAAATAGAATAATAATAGAGAGCTAGAATGTCGTAATCATCATGTATCATATTCAAGCTGATGGCAGACTAGGGATTATGATCAACGTACACCTCATGATATTCTTGATCTTTTGCATGCATGAATGGTTATAATATAAAGTCTAGAACAAAAACGACATTAGTTTTGGGCTTATCTTTAGATTAGTGGTAGGACCATCCTCGTATATAATATATAAATATATATATTTTTATTCGATAGCATGCACCAACCAGTTAATCTTGATCATCTCTCGGCCAGCTCCCATGTGCCGCAGCCTGCCTACACCCATTAAACTAATCTTCTTTTACATGATAATTTATTACAAGAACGATCAGAGGTGTATTAAAGCATGCATGCAGCCCCTAACCCATCACGCATACAATTAATCAAAATGTCCTTAAATAGATTATTATATATATACAGATGCAGGTAATGCATATATAATTAATTGCAGTACATGATGATAATCAATGTATGCAGTATTAGCATACATATAATATATATATAGTTCTGAAAAGTCGGTTAAAGACTGGTACAATAATTAATTAAAAGGTTTGATCGATAGTGTGATGGTGTGGATCAATTAAGCTGGCCAATTGCCCAAGTTGGGACTGTTAAATTAATATTAATATATATATTTATATGAAAAAGCTTATTTATTGGTTGATATGAGTTGGATCATTATTATTGAGAGAGAGAGATATGTTGTATTTGCAGATAAGAAACCAAACTCATGTTGATGTGTAAGTTGGCAAAGATTATGTTTCTGTTGTGAATTTTTCTGCTTTAATCTAAATCATTGCACTTGAATGCTTTGTACATTAATAGACCATACGGCATCTTCCATTACAATTCAAGACAAATTTAGATTTTAGATAATATATCAATTATAATATATCATCATGAGATAAAATAAAAATATCAATTATTCGAGACAAATTTAGATTTTGCATCATATTTATGATCTTGCATTCTCATTCAATATTATTTTCCATACTATGTTTTAAGTTATTGATGATATTGCATTCTCATTCAGTTCTATTTTCATATTTCAAATATAGTTAAGCTATGGACAAAAGTTGGATAAAAAAACCTCGACATACAAAAGAGTATTTCGATGGTGTCAAGGAGTTTTTGAAGTTTGCATGTGAGAATTGTCCTACAGATTCGTTGATTTGTTGCCCATGTAGAAAATGTGGATTACGTATGATGTTAATGCCCAACATAGTATATGATCATTTGATTAGCTATGGATTTTTCCAAGGTTACACCATTTGGCATGCTCATGGGGAGAGAAAATGGGAGACATCTTACCATGCTACTGATGCCCAAAACAATAATGAGTAAATAAATGAAGGCTCCAGTGGGATGACAACCATGTTACATGACGTTTTTCCTATGTTTGATCCTGAAATAGTTGAAGGTACTGGGCCTGAAATATGTGTGGAAGTTGGAGTGCAATATGAAAATCAACAAGGTTCTAGCGAGAGAGTTAATAAATTTTACAATTTGTTGAAAGATGCTGATGAGCCATTATATGAAGGGTGCACAAAGCATACTAAGTTTAGTGCTATTGTACGTCTTGGGAATATGAAGTGTTTAGGTGGATTGAGTAATAGCATATTTACAGAACTGATTGAATTTGTGAATGAGTTCACCAAGAGCATCATTGCCTAAAAATACATACGAGGCAAAGAAGTACATGAGTGAGTTAGGGCTTGGATACGAGAAGATCTTAGTATGTCCTAATGGTTGTATGTTATTTTGGAAGGACAATGAGAATCTGGAAACATGCATGGTATGCGAAGCGTCAAAGTGGAAGCAAAAAGAGTCTATGGATAAAAGGTCTAAAAAAGGTAAAAGAAGTCCAGCAAAAATATTACGGTAGTTTCCATTAAAACCAAGGTTGCTTAGGCTTTTTATGTCATTGAAGACTTCTTTACAAATGAAATGGCATGCTTAGGCCGCACAAATGATGGGGTACTAAGGCATCCAACATATGGTTTGGCTTGGAAGACGTTTGATTCAAAACATGATGAGTTTGCTTTTGACCCTCTAAATGTTAGGCTTGGTTTATCTGCAGATGGCTTTAATCCTTTTGGTAACATGAGCATTTCCTATGGTACATGGTTAGTTATGTTGGTACCTTACAATTTACCTCCTTAGATGTGCATGAAACAATCAACTTCCATGCTATTTTTTATTATACTGGGACCATCATCACCTTCAATGAATATAGATGTATACTTAGAGCCTCTAATATCATAATCAAATGAATTATGGGAGGTTGGAGCACCAACCTATGATGTTTGCTCTAGAGAGAGATTTACAATGCATGCAGCTTTAATGTAGACGATAAATGATTTTCTTGCATATGGTGATTTGTCTGGATGGAGTACGAAAGGTCGTTTAGCATGTCCTTGTTGTATGGGTAATACACGACCTAGATGGCTAAAACATGGAAAAAAAATTTCCTATATGGGGCATAGACGATTCTTGCCAAGAAATCATTGGTGGAGAATGCTAGCAAGAACATTTGATGGTACAACAAAAATTGATTCTCCACCTACTATGCCAACACCTGATGAAATTTTGAAACAATTAGATGATCAGGAAGGATACAATGATAGAACAAATAAGAAATAGAGTTGTGGGGTCCACTAATGTTAAGGAACACTCGTGGAAGAAACGTAGTATTTTCTTTAGTTTGCCTTACTAGAAAGATAATTTATTGCATCAATCTAGATGTGATGCACATTGAAAAAAATGCGGTGGATAATATTGTTGGGACATTGTTAAATATTGATACAAAATCAAAAGATGGCATATAGGCACGCCTTGATTTACAAGAGACGGGTTTGAGACCACAACTTCATCCGGTTATCACAGCTACAGTCAAGGCATATTTGCCTCTAGTTATTTTCACAATGAATAACAAAGAGAAAGAAGACTTGTTGAGGTTATAAAAAATGTAAAAGTACCAGATAGTTATTCTTCAAATGTTTCACGTTGTGTCAAGCTTCAAGGAGGACGAGTTTGGGTTTAGTCTTGTAAATTTTTCTCATATAGTACACACTGGTAATTGGATAACTGATGATCCTTTTGTTTTATCTTCTCAAGTATCTCAAGTATATTATGTGGTAGATGAAAGATGCCCCAATTGGGTTGTCTTCGTTAAGACAAAACCTAGAGACGTGTATGAAATTGGTGAAGAGTAAGTGACTGACGACGATGAGGATGAATATTTAGTCAACGAACATTGTAACACTTCCAACGATGAAGCTATTGAACCTACTATTGAGGATGTTATGTGGATGCAGAATGACATAGATGGAATGACGATCAAGACTCCTCAATAGTGTTGAGTAAGAAATATATATTTTGACTTTTTAACATGATATCTCTATTGATATTCATAATTCTATTGATTTGCATATATGCAAACTTGTTTTTGTATAGGTACAATGGGTCCAAAAAAGAAGGCAAAGACTATCAGATCACACTTGCGAAGATAATCTACTTCAATACTAGCTGTCTATAGTAAGATGCAATCATACCCATCCCTTGATAGGGCGGCCCATTCATTGCCATCTGTCAATGGGCCACCCCCTTCTATTGATAGGATGGTGGAGTCATCAACTTCTGTAGATTGTCCTTCCCATTCATCATTATCTTCTCATAAAGGGACCCAATCTTCTACATTGATAAAAATGGGAGGCCAACTATCTACAAATATAGAGATTATTAGAGAGACTAGCCATGCACATATGTACCAAAAGAAACACATTCGGAAGCAAAAAATGTCGACTTGTATTCCGACATTGGAGATCGTTTTGTTGTCATTGTTGGTATGTTTTTATTTTTCTTACTTCTTATTTATTTCACTATGAATGTACATTTGCAAAATAGTAACAATGTCACTAAATCCATTTTTGCAGATAGTAATGGAGGTAGAGTAAAGAGACTATTGCACTCGATTCATGACATTTGGAATCTTCCTGAAGGGGAGCGAGTTGATATGAAGCTTAATAATCTTGGTCAACCCATCAAAAAGCAAGACTCAAATGTGGTAAGGTTTGGTGGCCTGATAGCGAGAACTAATAAGTTGGTTCCAATAATTTAAAAGGATTGGAGGTTGGTGCCTAAAACCATAAAGGAGGAAGCATGAGGTCTTATAATGGTATAGAACTTGTATTAAACCATTATTATTAATTAAATAGGTATAGTTTGAAAATTTTGTTAGAAAGCAAGACATACTTGTGTAAATTTATTTTGACTGTAGGGCAAGTTTAAAGTCCCTGATAACAAATTGAATGCATTCAAAACACGGATACTGAAGGACCTAGGGAAGAAATAGAAAGACTACAAGCACGAATTAAAGAAAAAGTTACTTCGTGAAAAAGACACCTCTGCAGCAGAAGTTGTGGCAAGGGCAACTCTCGATATGGTGGACTTATCGCAACTTGCAGAGTTGGCCAATTTTTGGTTCAATCCAGAATATATGGTAACAATGAGCGCATTTCTCTGATAGATTTAGAAACTCAACCAACTAATTATTTTAATCATAATTCTCATAATCTTTGTGATATTGTAGTCAAAATGTAACAAAAATAATGAGAGTCGTAAGAATAGGTGGTTGTTCACAGTGGAGGATCAAAAAGTTATGCAAGATATGCCCATGATGCGGTATTTATTTAATTAGTATTTATTTATTGTTGGATATATGTTAGTTATTTGTCTTCGATATATGTGTTTGATCTAAAATATTGGACGTAGAAAAAATCAATTGGAACACCTATGCAGCAAAAATGGGTAACTAAGCTACTTGGCTATGATTTTGTGGTAGAGTATAAAAAGGGGTCCGTGAATAGAATGGCTGATGCCTTATCCTAAAAATACAAGGAGCTAGAAGGGACATTGATGCTGATTACTTTTCCAAGTGTGGAATGGGTGGAGGACCTAAAGAAGGCTTATGAAGTGGATGTGGAATTAAAGGAGCTGCTAAAGAATTGTTCAAAAGGTAAGTTAAGCCCCAACTATACCTTGAAGGAAGGGTTACTTCTATATAAAAATAGATTGTGCATTCCTCAACATGAGAAATTTAAAAATAAACTAATGGAGCTGTCCCACAATAGCCCATGGGGGGACATTCAGATTATGATAAATCCATTCATTGAATGAGAATGGATTTTTATTGGTCGGGAATGAAAAAAGATTTAAAAAGGTTCATCTGAGCTTGTGACATTTGTTAAAGGGTGAAGGCCGATAACACTCGACCAAATGGCTGGCTGCAGCCATTACCCATACCAGCCCAACCATGGACCCATATCACCATGGACTTCATTGATGGACTTCCCATTTCACAAGGCTTTAACTGTTTATGGGTTGTGGTTGATCGATTAACAAAATACAGTCACTTTGTGCCCCTTAAACTCCCTTACATAGCCAGGACAGTGGCTTATCTGTTCCTAAAAAATATCCTCAAATTACATGGGTTACCATAGTCTATCATTTCTTACAGGGACACTACATTCACAAGCCAATTTTGGCAAGAGTTCTTCTTTTTATAGGGGGTTCAGATGTCAATGAGTATTGCCTACCACCCCCAGACCGATGGGCAAATAGAAGCAGTAAACAAAACAGTTGAGAACTACCTTCGGTGCTTCACAGGGGAAAGACCTAAAGATTGTGCAGTCTAGGTTTACCTTTCTGAGTGGTGGTACAATTCCACTCAGCACACTTCCACGAGGATATCCCCCTTTAAAGCCCTCTACTGCTACCCCCCACTTCGAATGCTGGACTACATCTTGGGTGGACATAGTGGACCTAACTCTAAGCAACAAGGATCAAATCTCAAAGTTACCCAAGCAAAATTTACAACAAGCCCAAGATCGAATGAAGAAATATTCTGAATTGAAAAGAAAAGAGCAACAATTCACAGTAGGGAAATGGGTATACCTGTAGCTACAACCTTACCGACAAACCACCGTAGCCCATAGACGCAGCCTCAAGCTAGCCCTACATTTCTTTAGCCTCATCAAGGTGCTGCAACAAGTGGGTGAGGTTGCATACAAATTAGATCTACCCCCATCATCAAGAATTCATCACACTTTCCACGTTTCACAACTAAAGAAAAAATTGGGATCTAGGGTTTCGGCCATACCTTCACTACTGCCGGTAGACGAGCAAGGAGTTCTACACTGCTTGAACCCAAGGAGGTCCTCAGCTGTCGCTTGGGGAGAGTGGGGAACAAGGCCAAGGTAGAGCTCTTCATTTGGTGGCATGGACAAAAATAGGCAGATGAGACTTGGGAGGGATATTCACAATTGAAGGAACTCTTCCCCCACCTTGTGGGCAAGGTGTTTTAATTGGGGGGGGGGTATGTGAGAAGGTACTGGTGATAGCTTGACCAGGGTGAGGAAGCGGCGGCAGTACGATCGAGAGGCAGAAGTGAAGTAGGGGAGGGTTTCTGAGTTAAGTCAAAGGAACCTAGGGTTCACGTGGGGGAAGCTTCGAACTAAAGTATTTTGTCTAAGTAATGTCTTTGACCAAGAAGGACGGGCTGGGCTTGAGGTACATGGACTTAGGGAATTATCCCTGGGCCATTTAAGTGATCCAACTTTTTATTGTTTTATTTACCATCTTGTAAGTCAGTTACGGGCTAATGTTAGGAAGCCCAGTTCAGGCCCATGGCCTTTTATGACTTGTAGGGTTTATGCTTATAGTAGGTGTCGAAATAGACTCTGGTATGATTATGCAAAATTCTGAATGAAACTTTAGTTTTTCTTCTCTCCTTTATCTCTTCTTATCTACCTATGTGTTACACACAGGGGAGGGCCACGGGTTCGCAGTAGGAAGAAGAAGAGACGAAGAAAGAAGAAAAGAAAGAAAGGGAGAGTTGCGGTGCAGAAGGATGCGATGAAGCCCTTAGGTATTTCCCTCAACTGCTCCCAAATGACTCCGTTTAGTGGGGAATGGGGTTTGGCTTCACACACACACACGCGGGCTAGGCCACACTCAGCCCAATAAAAATACACTCAAACCCACAACTCACTAGCTAGGCCCACAAAAATTAAAACAGTACAAACCACTACAAAAGCCCAACTCAAAAGGAAATAAAAAGAAATGAAATAAAATAGGACACAATAACTTAAAATGTGATAAAACAACCATCAATAATACTAACATAAAATAAATAACAATAATAATAATAATTAAATGAAGATAAAAGAGCCAATAATAATAGGTAATTAATTAATTAAAAATGCACTAATTAGGGATCTCACATCCTCCCCCTCTTAAAACAAATTCCGTCCACGAAATTGGCAAGCTCATCCATTGATTCCAAAACAAGATACATCATAAAGCTCAAAACAAGCTTGAGGAAGAAACATACACTCAATAGTACTCAAACAAATAAGGGTAAGACTCTCTCATGTCTGCCTCTCTCTCCCAAGAGAAGTCCTGGGCCAACAGATCTCCCCATGACACCTTAACCAAAGGAATCATCTTGGATCTCAATTGTTGCTTCTTCTAGTCCACAATCTGAGTCAGCGCAACTTCATAAGTGAGATCAAGCTGAAGTTGAATGTTTTCCAGGTCGACAAAACGTGGCTCTTGCTGTTCGAAGCTCTAGTTTAGTGATGACACATGGAAGACATCATGAATCTCTCCAAAGAAGTCTAGCAAGGCAATTCTATAAGCGACAGGTCCAACCTTCTGCAGAACTTGAAAAGGACCGACATATCTCAGGCTAAGTTTTCCTTTCTTACCAAAACGTTTGACGCCTTTCATGGGGGGGACTTTGTGGTACACCTAATCACCTTCCTCGATAGACAAATCTCTTTTTCTAGTGTTCGCATAACTTTTCTGACAACTCTGCACTACTGCCATCTTGTCTCTTATAACTCAAACCTAATCCCTTATTTCTTGAACAACTTATGGCCCAAGCAGCTTCCCTTCACCAACTTCGTCCTGAAACAAAGGTGATCTGCACTTCCTTCCATAAAGAGCCACATAAGGGGCCATCTGAATAGATGCTTGAAAGCTGTTATTGTATGCAAACTCTATAAGCGGCAGGTGATTATCCAACTTCCCTTAAATTCCAAGGCACAAGCTCGCAACATATCCTCAAGAGTTTGAATGGTACGTTCTAATTGGCCATCGATTTGTGGATGATACGCGCTGCTAAACTTCAACTTATTGCCCATGGCTGCCTGCAAGCTCTTCCAAAAATGGGATGTGAACTGTGGGTCCCGATCTGACACTATACTCTTGGATATCCCATGAAGACGTACTATTTTTTTGACATACAACCGAGTCAACTTTTCCAAAGTATTGGTATTAGAGACAAGTAAGAAATGGGCACTCTTCATCATCCAGTCAATAATCATCCAGATCAAATTCTTCTCACTAGGAGTCCTCATCAAGCCCACTACAAAGTCCATAGCAATGTTGTCCAACTTCCACTCAGGGATAGGGAGGGGTTGGAGATTACCAGTAGGCCTCTGATGCTCAGCTTTAACTTGTTGACAAGTGGTACATTTCATGACAAACATAGCGAAGTCCTTCTTCATCCCTTCCCACTAGAAGTTTCTCTTTAAGTCTTGGTACATCTTTGTGCTTCCGGGATGAACTGAATAAGGAGCTACATGAGCCTCTATCAGGATTCACTCTTTAAACTCTCAATTTGAAGGAATCACCTTACGATTTTGAAATCGAAGAATATCATCTTTGTCCAAACTGAAATGTGCGGGTCCTCTTGACTTTCTAACTCTTTTTCAGATATCCAACAACTTCGGGTCCTTCTCTGGAGAGTCTTCAATTCCTCAAAATCAATAACCCGGACATCATGCATCAAAGCTAACACCTCTTCTTTCTGCGAACTCTCAGCAAGAAGTCTTCTCATCCCATAAAGGAGAGAGTCTAACCCGAATGACTCAGCCTCATCCACCAAATAAGACTTCCAACTCAATGCATCTGCGACCTGATTCGCCTTCCTTGGATGATATTTAATCTTGCATTGACAATCACTGATCAATTATAACCACCTCCTCTGCCCCATATTGAGATTCTTCTGTGAGAAGAGATACTTTAGACTCTTATGATCAGTGTAGACTTCACAAGCCTCTCCATACAAATAATGCTACCAAATCGTAAAAGCAAAAACCACAGCTGCCAGCTCCAAATCATGCGTGGGATAGTTCCTTTCATGATCCTTCAACTGGCGGGATCATAAGCCACAACTCACCCCTCTTGCATAAGAACGCATCCCAAACCAAACTTAGAAGCATCACTAAAAACTACAAACGGCTTGTGTGGCTCAGGAAGTGCCAGAACGGGTGTTGTAGTCAACCTCTTCTTCAACTCCTGGAAACTTCTCTCGCACTTGTCGGTCCAAAAAAACTTAGCATTCCTTTTAGTCAAGGCAGTAAAAGGTCCAGGCAGTCGAGAAAACCCTTCCACAAATCTTTAGTAGTACCCGATGAGTCCCAAAAAACACTGAATCTAGTGCACTGATGAAGGACGTGTCTAGCCAAAAGTATCAGGATCTACCGCTACACCGCTTTGGGAAATGACAGGTCTAAGAAATTTAACTTCTTCTAACCAGAACTCACATTGACTGAGCTTCGCATACAGCTGATGCTCTCTCAACTTTCCCAGAACCAGTCGAAGGTGACAAGCATGCTCCTCCAAATCTCGAGAATAAACCAAGATGTCATCAATGAAGACCACCACAAATGAATCCAAATAAGGTCCTATTCATCATGTTCGTAAATGTTGTAGGGCCATTGGCTAGTCCAAAAGGCATCACTTTGAACTCGTAATGCCCATACCTTGACCTAAAAGCAGTCTTCGGCACATCCTTATCTCTTATCCTCAGCTAGGAATACCCCGACCTCAAATCAATCTTTGAGAAGGTAGCTGCACCTTGGAGTTGATCAAACAAATCATCAATCCAGGGTAGTTGATCTTAAATCTTCAAACAAACCTTGTTGAGCTCTCGATAATTAATGCACATTCTGAGGGTGCCATCTTTCTTCTTGACAAATAGTACTGGTACTTCCCAAGGTGAAGAACTGGGTTGAATGAACCCCTTATCTACCAGCTCTTGCAACTCATTTTTCAACTCCTTCAACTCAACTAGTGCCATAAGGTAAGGAGCCTTGTGCACTGGAGCCACCCCAGGTTCCAAATCAATAGTGAACTCTAATTCACAAATAGGAGGCAAAGCGAGTAGATCATCTGCGAACATGTCAGGAAAATCCTCCACAACAGGGATATTTGCTACCGACTTCTTTGTAGACAATGTGGACATCACTTGCACCAAAAAGGCATCTGCCCCACTCAATATGTCCTTCTTTGCTTGAATAGCATATATGACTATAGGTCTTGACTTTAGCTTGCTTTCCATAAACTCCAAGTAGTCCCCTCCAGGGAATTGAAAACTAACTATTTGACTCCGACAATTGATACTAGAAAAATGCCGACATAGCCAGTCCATATCCAAAACAATATCAAATCCAAGTAACTTAAACACTATTAAATCCGCATCAAATGTCCTCCCACAGAAGTCCAAAGGACATCCTGATGCAACTTTTGAACACCACACAGTCTCTCATTTGGTAGCGGTACTATCATAGACTGCTGTAAAGGTCCAGTGACTAGATCGCATATTCGTGCAAAAGTGGAAGACACAAACGACTGAGACACTCCCTAATTAAACAAGGTACAAGCATGAAATTCATACAATCAAACAACACCATACATCAATTCCAAAAGATTAGTTTAGATCCATACCTGTGATAACTCCTGCATCTTGGGTTATGGGAGCTTAATCATCAACCTCACCAGGTGTTACCGCATACACCCTAGCTTGGATTGCCTGCCTCTAGTTATTCCTACCACCACGATGGCCATCTCAGTTTCCTTGAGCTAGGGTAGGGCAATTGCGAGCTAGGTGTCCCCTTTGTTTGCACCTAAAACACTGAGTCTAGGCCAGATGGCACTCGCCTTCATGAGACCTGTTGCATCTACCACAAACAGGAGCTCATCCTCCTAGGCGTACACTGGTGTATGCCTGCGGTTGGGCCCCAGTCCTCGAAACAAACTTCGACGGTGTCCCGAAACTGCATCCTTCTTTGAATCCTTTTCTCTTTTGGCCAGTCGGAGGGCCAATAGGAACATCAACAAGTTGTTGGAAGGTCCGAATCTAGAAACAAGCAACCTATCTACGGATCTCCCTCTACAGACCTTCTTGGAAGCGCTCAGTTCGAATTTCTTCAGTAGCAATAAGGTGAGTCACGAACCTTCCTAGCTCCATAAATTTCCAGGCATATTGTTCTACAGTCATCTCTCCTTGCACATGATTGTTGAATTCTCATGCCTTCTGTCGCCTCATAGAGCTTGGAAAGAAGCAATCGTCGAATTCTTTCTTGAAGCATTGCCAAGAAACAACTGTAAATCATCCCAATTCCATCACTAGGAGCTCCCACTTGGTCCCCACCAAGCGACCGTGTCACCTTGTAGCAAATAAATTACGTATAACACTTTCTGGGCCTCTGTCCACCCGTATATTTTGAATGTCCTCTCGAGATCACTTATCCACCTCCCAACTTGAAGTAGGTCCTCTTCCCCAGAAAAAAAAAAAAAAAAAGTAGGGGTCTTACGAGCTAAAAAGCATTCAATTCAAATAATCAAATTCAAATACAAGAAAAATTCTAGTACTGTCCCTAGGTATCATGTGGTTTTATCCAGAGCCAAATTGCTCTAATACCACCTATGGCGTCCTCAACCCCCACATGTGATTTGTTGGAAGTCGGGACACCGGAATGATGACCGTACGAATCTTGTAGCCCAACGACAATTTCTCAATGTGTGTGTAACATGCAGCAAGTGTACAATTATAATAACCATAGCAGAGATATGAAAGAGGCATACATACTAAGTACCTGAAAAAAAAAATACAACAACAAATGTCCCCTCAAGAGGATTATATAGTCATCCAATAGATATTTTTAAAATAAATAAGAAAATCACAACATGAAAGGAAACAAATCCCATAGCGCCAAGCAACCACAACTTCAGCAAGTCAAGCCTCCGGCGGAGCTGGTCCCGCGGGCTCATACCCATCCTCTGCGTCAAAGTCTACGGTTCCATAAGAAAGAACCATAGGTTAAAGCACCAAAGTGAGATTATGAAATCTCAACAAGTAAGCAACCAATCAATATCCAAGAGATTAAAACATATCAATGCAACCAAAATGTCCACAACCATACAATAAAATATATAGAAAACAAATCCACCCCTTTGTTGCCCAAAAAGACGCATTTTGCCCCACATGCCAAAAACCCCATTGAACCAAATTTATCCATTTATCTTATTAAGTCTACGCCATGGTCTCCCCTATGGACCATCCGTACAATCTGACTTTCTTTGCCATACCACGGGTACGTTCATGCATGTGGCTTCGTAACCAGCGATGCCCACCTCCAGGCCTAGCACATGCATGACCAAGCATCTTTTGGCCTCGCCAGCATAGGGCCATGGCGTCAGCACGAGAGTGTCTCGTCCAAGCCCGTTGTCACTTATAGACAACCCAGGGGACGTCACATCAGATTATTAAGCTTCCAAGTGACCAGAGAAGCTCCATCGAGATAATACCCCATCTCAGCTTAGGGTCGTGATATGTGATTACGCCCAAAACATAACGCGGAAATTGTAGTATAGTTTTGGGGTGTCGATTCCACAGGGAGACAGATTAAAGAAAATACAACAGATAATACAAATAAATTAAAGGAAAATATTAAATGATCAATAAAAGGAAATTGATTAATATGATTCAGCAAGTAAATTAACAATGATAAAAATTAAGATTACTGAAATTGTAAACAGTAAAGCATCAGGAATCCCTTGCACAAATTTGGATATTTCTAATTATTCTTAATTCGATAAATTACACAATTAGAGATTTATTCAAATTCTCCAATTGGAAGATATAGAATTAAAAATCATTTTAATCAAAAAAATTAATTCTTTAATAAATCATTCACTACTTTTAAAAACTCTGTGATTTATCATCTTCGTTGACAAAACCCAGCGACGACAATATACCCAGTAGGCAATATTGCAGCAAAAAATTGAATTAATAAAGACAATAAATTAATCCAAACATAATTAAGGATTTTAACCATTCTATAGAAAAAGCATGACTGAATCTATGAATGGATTCAATTCCTAAATTATTTGGAGATAAGAAAATAACACAAATAATTAGTGAATGATAAATAAGAATTTACATTAATAGAGAACAATCACATGAATCAAAAATAAATTAAAAACACCCTCAAATGTGCAAGTTCATCCTTAGCTTTACTTAAGGACTTAGCTGTCCTTTACTTACAACAATTCTTAAAATAAACACTAAGTCTAAAAATAAACACTAAGTCTGAAAATTCTCTCAACTTAATTCTCCAATTCTCTCTCAAAAATCTGATGATTTCCTTCGTTCACTTCAAGCCTTTTTATAGGCTTCAGAAACCAACAAGGAATAATTGCTTAGCTGTAGATGTTTCCCACTCCGTGCGTTTCTCTTCTTTCTTTTTCACTGCGTTCGGTCTTGTTTCTTTCTTTTTTTTTTCTTGCTTGCGCCGAAACCACATGCAGTGCTTATTATTATTATTTTTCTTCTTCTTTTCGAAACCGACTGCACCGAACATCACTTTCTTTTTTTCTTTGCACTGAGACCGACCGAACATCACATGCACTGCTTGTTTTTATATTTTTTTTTCTTTTCTTTCTGCTAAATCGAACCACATGCATGCACCGAATGGTTCTGCTTTCATCTTCTCTTTCTTTCGGTTTCTTTTTCTTTCTTTCTTTTATTTTTTTGTTTTCCTTTCGGCATGTGCATTGTTTGTTCTTTGTTCCCCACCGAACTCCAGCCGACTGTACTGCACCGAGTCATCTACATTTTCTTTCTTTCTTTTTTTCTTTTCTTTGCAGCTGAATTCCAGTGGAGCCCAACCGTGTGAGTAGAGACCACTTTAACCTGAGAGATGGAGGAGGAATGACGTGGCTTGTGGTATCAACCTCCTCTGTTTTCTCTTCAGAAAACAGAGTATGCATGCTTTCGGTTTTTACGTGAAGGTGCTGCCGGGCTGTGCATGGGACCTTCGGACGATGACTCACGGTGTATTTCACGTGGAGGAGACGCCGTGCAGTGGAGGAGATTGGGCACGACTGGGCTGAGGTGGTCCGAACGTATGCATGGAGATGATGCGTTGCCGGGGCTGCGCAAGAGACGGTTGCTGCCGTTGGTGGAGATGGTTGTGCTGCTGGTGGTGGAGAGGAGGTTATTTTGGTGGTGGAGACGCGGAGG
This sequence comes from Cyclocarya paliurus, assembly GCA_029856935.1. Taxonomy (NCBI): domain Eukaryota; kingdom Viridiplantae; phylum Streptophyta; class Magnoliopsida; order Fagales; family Juglandaceae; genus Cyclocarya; species Cyclocarya paliurus. The sequence goes on from CM056947.1 coordinate 21,421,355, forward strand.
GCTGTGGCTGCGCAAGCTCGGAACGCATGCATGGAGATTGCATGCGTTCGGTCGAGAGGTTGAAGACGAAGCCAAACGACGTGCAGCTTATCCCAGACGACAGGTCGTTTGGCTTGGACGGCTGAATCAAAGCTTGTAGAAAACGACATTTCGTTTAGCTTGCAGGCTAAACGACATGCGCAGTAAATAATAAAATAAAATAAAATAAAATAAACTAAAACAAATAGAATAATAAAATAAAATAAAATAAAATTAGAAAAATAAAATAATTAATTAATTAAAAATCAAGAAAACTAAACTAAAATAAAAAAAAGAAAAATGTGTTGTGCATGTGAGACAATAAAATCAAATTAAATCACAAGTTATAAAAATAAGTATAAACTATGCTTTTAATCAATTTAAATCACAACTTGGATTTATTTCCTCTTGATCATTTTTCTATCTAAAATCAATGATAATATGATAAAAAAAATTAAAAATACATTGATTTTAACTATATAAATTATGCAATAATGCAGCTCAATCACACCCCCAACTAACATTTTGCTAGTCTCTGAGCAAAATAGTGAAAATTAATTGAGATGAATATTGCATAAAGCTCGAAATTCAAACAAAAACAATCAAACATAATAATGAATTCTCACAAATGCAACACATGACTATCAACCCCCGGGAGCTATATTCACCAAGACTGTCTCAACAATCTTTCACAAAGAATTGAGAAAAATATCTTTGAACACAGATGTGTGTATATAGACTGTGTGTTCTTCATTACTAGCCAGGATTTGTCTCAGGATTTTTCCACTTTAAGATTAATCATTGCTGATTCTAACTACCTCAAAACCCAAGGGACTAGCAGTTTTCACGCCAACTCTGTTTAAAGGTTGAATACTCAACCCCCAAAGTTTGGGTAACTGTTTCTAACCCTTTTCTTAGGAAAGCTTCATACGCTTCATCCTTTATTACACTTTTTTTTTAGACAGATTTAAAACAGTGGGGAATCGAACCTAGGACCGTGCGCCTAACCCACACATTCCCAAGTTCGCCCTTACCACTGAGGCAAATCCGTTATAGTTTTTTTTTTTTTTTTAATAAAAGGCTCGGTAGTCCTGCAGTTTACTTCTCCTGTGTTAAATCAGTGAACAGTAATAAAGAACACTGTAAGTATGTGCAAAATGTCCTTTAAGATCTTCCCTTCATTATAAGTAAGTCATGCCAAGTCTATCTCAATAAATATAGTATCCCGGTGTTTCAAGTCACATATCAAACAAAATATGATGCATCAAGAATTATGTCTTATGCTTAGGGTTGAAAATAAATCTTCATAAAAAAAATAATTCCGTTCATCTGTACCACCAAAATGCTCAAATTTCACAAAATGAAAGAATAGAGTGTGTGTCAATTATGTGTATATCAATGCATATTTAAGACAAACACACATTTTTTTTTTTTTTTTTTCAGAAAGTTAATGAAACAAAAACAGAAAAGAAATGACTCATTCAAAAGCGGGTTTTCTAAGACTTAATATCCCTAAAGAAATACCGCCAAACAAATGGGATAACAGGCAAGATAACTACTTTGCCAAAGCGGACACTTGCGATCACTGTGCTATCCCGTGTCGGTATCACTTTATTTTGTCAGGAAATCATTTTTTTTTTTTTGCACCACTACCCCTCAACTTAGATGAAACATTGTCCTCAATGTGTTTTTTTTTTTTAAATTAATTGGGGAGTAACTAATATTGGTAGAAAACACCTGAAATGACAAAATAAAATTAATTTGCAAACCAAAAACAAAGAAAGCAACAACATTCAAAAAGGAAAAGAAAAACATACCTGAGGTGTGGTCAAGGTTGATAGATTGGATCCATAAGTGGAATGTCTTCCACTTCCAGAATTTTTCTATCGATCAACACTTTAAGGCGTTGACCATTTACTTTAAAGATCCGACCATCCTTAGGATCCTCTATCTCTACCGCCCCATTTACAAAAACATTTTTTACTACAAAAGGGCCAGTCCATCTAGACCGAAGTTTTCCTGGATGTTTATGGAGTCTAGAATCATATAAAAGCACTTGATCATTAGGTTTAAATATTTTTCGCAAAATATTTTTATCATGAAATGCCTTCATTTTAGCTTTATAGATTCTGGAGTTCTCATTAGCATCGTTTCTTAATTCTTCTAGCTCGGTCAACTGAAATTTTCTAAGCTTACCTGCTTCTCCCATGTTGAAATTGAAATGCTTGATGGCCCAATAAGCTCGATGCTCAAGCTCCACAGGTAAGTGACAAGGCTTTCAGAAAATAAGCCTATAAGGTGACATGCCTAAGGGAGTTTTAAAAGCTGTACGGTAGGCCCAAAGCGCATTAATTAGTCTCAAAGACCAATCTTTACGATCTGGGTTGACCGTTTTTTCTAAAATTTGCTTAATTTCCCTGTTTGCAAGTTCTACCTGTCCACTAGTTTGGGGGTGATAGGCAGTAGAAATTTTATGAACAACCCCATACTTTTTCATCAAAGCCTCAAATGAAGGGTTACAAAAATGTGTGCCTTGATCACTAATGATAGCACGTGGTGTACCAAAACGAGATAACACATTCTCTTTGAGAAATTTAATTACCGTTCCATTATCATTGTTCCTGCAAGCTGCTGCCTCTACCCATTTTGACACATAATCTATTGCCACAATTATATATTGATATCCAAAAGAAGGAGGAAATGGTCCCATAAAATCAATGCCCCAACAATCAAAAATTTCAATCACTAAGATCGGGTTTAAGGGCATCATATTACGACGGGACAGAGCTCCAAGCTTTTGACACCTTTCGCATGAGCGACAATAGATATTTGTGTCTTTAAACAAGGTAGGCCAATAAAATCCACACTGCAGAATTTTTGCAGCAGTTTTTTTCATTGAAAAATGGCCTCCACAAGCTTGAGAATGACAAAATTCTAAGACGCTAGTAATCTCCTCATCAGGGATACAACGCCTTATAATTTGGTCAGGGCAATATTTGAAGAGAAAAGGTTCATCCCAATAGAAATTTCGTACCTCAATCATGAACTTCCTCTTGTCTTGCGCGTTCCAATCTGTCGGTATTTCGTCTGCAACCAAATAATTCACAATATGAGCAAACCATGGTAAAGAAGTAATAGAGAATAAGTGCTCATCTGGAAAATCATCTCTAATTGGCATGTGATTGGTGGTGTCCTCAAAAGTGAGCCTTGAGAGATGGTCGGCCACTACGTTTTCAACTCCCTTCTTATCTTTGATGGGATGTCAAATTCCTGCAAAAGTAAAATCCACCGTATTAACCGCGCTTTAGCATCTTTCTTTGTAAAAAGATACTTAAGAGCTGCATGATCTGTGAAAATAATAATAGGGGAGCCAATCAAATAAGTACAAAACTTATCCAAAGCAAACACTACAGCTAGCAACTCTTTTTCAGTAGTTGAGTAGTTCATTTGAGCATTGTTTAGAGTTCTACTAGCATAGTAAATGACATAGGGCTTTCCTTCCTTTCGCTGTCCAAGGACAGCACCAACAGCATAATCACTGGCATCGCACATAATCTCAAAAGATAAAGTCCAGTCAGGTGGTTGCATTATGGGTGCTGAGGTAAGTTTACCAGTCAGCGTTTCAAATGCCTCTTGACAGGCTTGTGTCCACTTAAATGGAGTATCTTTAGCTAGGAGGTTACATAGTGGTCTAGATATGGCAGAAAAATTCTGTATGAACCTCCTATAAAAACCTGCATGACCAAGAAGGGATCTCACATCTTTTACTGTCTTTGGTGTAGGCAACTTAGAAATTAACTCAATCTTAGATTGATCAACCTCTATCCCCTTGGAAGAAATGATGTGCCCTAAGACAATACCTGAAGGTACCATAAAATGGCATTTTTCCCAATTTAAAACCAGTTCCTTCTCCTCACAACGGGTTAGCACTTTCTTCAAATTCAATAAGCATGTATCAAAAGAAGACCCAAAAATAGTTAAGTCATCCATGAAAACCTCCATGCTATTTTCAACCATGTCACTGAAAATACTCATCATGCAACGTTGAAAAGTAGCAGGTGCATTACACAATCCAAATGGCATTCTACGAAATGCATAAGTACCAAAAGGACAAGTGAAGGTGGTTTTATCCTGGTCTTCTAAAGCAATCTCAATTTGGTAATAACCAGAATAACCATCCAAGAAACAATAGAAAGGATGACCAGCCACATGCTCAAGAATCTGATCAATGAAGGGGAGAGGAAAATGATCTTTCCGGGTGGCAGCATTTAATTTCCTGTAATCAATGCACATTCGCCACCCAGTCACCAGTTTTGTAGGGACTAATTCTCCAAGGTTATTTTTCACCACAGTAATTCCTGACTTTTTAGGAACAACCTGTGTAGGACTTACCCATTTACTATCAGCAATTGGATATATGATTCCTGCATCTAGTAATTTCAACACTTCATTTTTCACCACTTCTTTCATAGTGGGATTAAGCCTACGTTGGGGGTCTCTACGAGGGGTAGTTCCTTCCTCTAGATTGATTTTGTGAGAACAGGTCAGGGGCTGACACCTTTTATATCAGCAATGCTCCAACCTAAAGCTGACTTATGTTCTTTTAGGGTCTGAATTAATTTATCACCTTGCAACTCAGACAATTCAGATGAGATAATAACAGGAAAAGTATCACCTGGACCAAGGAAAACATGTTTTAATCCTTTAGGCAGAGGCTTCAATTCCACTTTGGGTGCTTCCACACTTGAAGGGATTTGTTTATCACTTTTCTCAGGTAATTCTTCAAACTTCGGTTGCCATGCCCGAGTGCCATAATCCTGAATTTTATCAAAGATAGCACAAATGTCGACTAAGTCAGAAGGATCACTGATAGGATCAAATTCAGAATTAACAAGAAAGTATTCAACGGGATCCAAATCATGAGTTTTAGAAACTCCCCTATCCATGAGTGAGTCAATCATGTATGTCTCATGACTCTCGTCATTGTCTTCGTGTTGTCTCGCAATATGGAAGACATTTACCTCAAGGGTCATGTTTCCAAAAGATAGTTTCATCAACCCATTCCTGCAGTTTATAAGTGCATTAGCCGTAGCAAGAAAAGGTCTACCCAAAATTAAAGGAATTTTTGAATTAGTGTCAACGACAGAGGTGGTGTCCAAAATTAAGAAATCAATAGGATAATAAAATTTATCGATTTGTATTAGAACATCCTCTACAATCCCCCGAGGTACTTTGACTGAACGGTCAGCCAGTTGCAATACCACGGAGGTTGGTTTGATTTCTCCCAACCCCAACTGCAAATAAATAGAGTATGGCATTAGATTTACGCTAGCTCCTAAATCTAGCAAAGCTTGGCCAAACTCGTGATCTCCAATAGTGCATACGATGGTTGGACAGCCAGGATCCTTGTACTTTGGAGGAATCCGCTGCTCAATTAGAGCACTTACCTGCTCTGTCAGGAATGCTGTTTTCTTTACATGATGCTTCCTCTTAACTGTACACAAGTCTTTAAGAACTTTTGCATACGTAGGAACCTGTTTAATGACATATAAAAGAGGAAGATTTATTTTTACCTGTCTTAGATTTTCTAAGATTTCGCTGTTAGCATCCAGAGTCCGTTTGTTTGATTTTAGAGCTTCGGGGAATGGTACCTTAACCGGACTCTTTGTCACTTCAGATTCCTTAGGTAGCTCAGTATTACTACTATCTTGATCCACACCCTCTGATTTGTCTGTTGGGATGTGTAATAACTTACCGCTTCGCGTTACAATGGCATTCACATCTTTCAAATTCTCTTGTGCCATGTGTTGACCATGGGGGGCGGACTGGGTTTGAGAAGGGAATTTACCTCGCTCATTCACACTTAAAGAGCTCATCAATTTTGACACTTGGCTCTTTATCTCTTTATTTTCCTCCACAACCTGCGTAATCAAGGATTCAAATTTTTGGTTAGTCTTACCCTGTGCTTCGATAAAGGCATGCAAAGTGTCTTCTAAAGGACTCCTAGAAGATGAGGGTGCATGATATGATGCAGGATATGATCTAGGGGGTTGTGCAGGCTGCTGGTTTTCAGATTTCCAGCTAAAATTTGGATGATTTCACCACCCCGGATTATAGGTATCAGAGTAAGGTGTAAAAGGCTTTTTGTACATACCTAAAGTATTACATTGTTCCCCGTACATCCCTTTCATCTCAACAAATGTGGGACAATCTTGGGCGAGGTGATCTACCCTGCCACACACAAAGCATGGTCCAAAAGACTCTGCATGATTAGCCACGTGTGTTGGCTTTAAGTCTTTATTCTTTAACGCATCTAGCTCCCGAGTGAGCATCTCAACCTTAGCCTTAAGGCTATCTTCTTCTCCGAGATGGTAAATTCCACCACCATTTAGATTTCCAGCAGGTCATGACCTATTTGTGCTTTCAGTAGCACTAGGTCCTGTCCAAGTGTGAGCCTTCTCAGAAAGCTCATTGAGGTATTCTATGGCCTCATCAGGATCTTTTTGTAAGAACGAACCATTACACATCATCTCCACAAATTGGTGCTCTCTAGGTGTAAGTCCCTCATAAAAATAGCTCACTAAGCGCCAATTCTCATACCCATGGTGAGGACACATACTCAACAACTCCTTAAATCTTTCCCAAGACTGATACAAAGTCTCACTGTCCTTTTGTGCAAAGGTGGAGATTTGTCTTTTTAAAAGCATTGGTTTTATGAGGAGGAAAGTGTTTATTAAAGAAGACTTGAGTCATCTCATTCCATGACCCAATAGATCGGGGTCTCAGTGAGTATTGCCAACTCTTAGCTTTATCCTTTAAAGAGAAAGGAAAAAACTTAAGTCTCACAACGTCATCAGTAACGTTTGGACTTTGAAAAGTTGCAACTACTTCCTCAAATTCCCTAACGTGCACATAAGGATTTTCATTTTCCATGCCATGAAAAGTAGGGAGTAACTGTATCATCCCTGGTTTAAAATCCAATTGGCGAGTATTAGCAGGAAACATGATGCATGATGGTGTGACTGTGCGTGTAGGGTGGAGGTAATCCTGAAGAGTCTTAGTCGGTTGATCCCCGTGTTCACTCATTTCTTCAGAACTAGATGGATTGTCAAATAAAGGATTTGAAAAATTTGATTCTAACTCTAGCACAGGTCTACAAGCAAATCTACCCAAAGAATCTCTATATTTGTGCATGCGAGGTAACAAAATAATAAAAATAATACAAAAGAAAGAAGGAAAAGAGAGAAAAAAAAAATAATGATGATAAAATAATAACAATGATAATGCAGCAAGCTAAAAGAAGGAACGAAATTACCACCTCTACAAACCGCTGAAAAGAAAAATTATCTAGAAATTCTTTTACCGTTTCCCCGGCAACGGCGCCAAAATTTGATTACGCCCAAAACATAACGCGAAAATTGTAGTATAGTTTTGGGGTGTCGATTCCACAGGGACACAGATTAAAGAAAATACAACAGATAATACAAATAAATTAAAGGAAAATATTAAATGATCAATAAAAGGAAATTGATTAATATGATTCAGCAAGTAAATTAACAATGATAAAAATTAAGATTACTGAAATTGTAAACAGTAAAGCATCAGGAATCCCTTGCACAAATTTGGATATTTCTAATTATTCTTAATTCGATAAATTACACAATTAGAGATTTATTCAAATTCTCCAATTGGAAGATATAGAATTAAAAATCATTTTAATCAAAAAAAAATTAATTCTTTAATAAATCATTCACTACTTTTAAAAACTCTGTGATTTATCATCTTCGTTGACAAAACCCAGCGACGACAATATACCCAGTAGGCAATATTGCAGCAAAGAATTGAATCAATAAAGACAATAAATTAATCCAAACATAATTAAGGATTTTAACCATTCTATAGAAAAAGCATGACTGAATCTATGAATGGATTCAATTCCTAAATTATTTGGAGATAAGAAAATAACACAAATAATTAGTGAATGATAAATAAGAATTTACATTAATAGAGAACAATCACATGAATCAAAAATAAATTAAAAACACCCTCAAATGTGCAAGTTCATCCTTAGCTTTACTTAAGGACTTAGCTGTCCATTTCAAGAATTACAACAATTCTTAAAATAAACACTAAGTCTAAAAATAAACACTAAGTCTGAAAATTCTCTCAACTTAATTCTCCAATTCTCTCTCAAAAATCTGATGATTTCCTTCGTTCACTTCAAGACTTTTTATAGGCTTCAAAAACCAACAAGGAATAATTGCTTAGCTGTAGATGTTTCCCACTCCGTGCGTTTCTCTTCTTTCTTTTTCACTGCGTTCGGTCTTGTTTCTTTCTTTTTTTTTTTCTTGCTTGCGCCGAAACCACATGAAGTGCTTATTATTATTATTTTTCTTCTTCTTTTCGAAACCGACTGCACCGAACATCACTTTCTTTTTTTCTTTGCACTGAGACCGACCGAACATCACATGCACTGCTTGTTTTTATATTTTTTTTCTTTTCTTTTCTTTCTGCTGAATCGAACCACATGCATGCACCGAATGGTTCTGCTTTCATCTTCTCTTTCTTTCGGTTTCTTTTTCTTTCTTTCTTTTATTTTTCTGTTTTCCTTTCGGCATGTGCATTGTTTGTTCTTTGTTCCCCACCGAACTCCAGCCGACTGTACTACACCGAGTCATCTACATTTTCTTTCTTTCTTTTTTTCTTTTCTTTGCAGCTGAATTCCAGTGGAGCCCAACCGTGTGAGTATAGACCACTTTAACCTGAGAGATGGAGGAGGAATGACGTGGCTTGCGGTATCAACCTCCTCTGTTTTCTCTTCAGAAAACAGAGTATGCATGCTTTCGGTTTTTACGTGAAGGTGCTGCCGGGCTGTGCATGGGACCTTCGGACGATGACTCACGGTGTATTTCACGTGGAGGAGACGCCGTGCAGTGGAGGAGATTGGGCACGACTGGGCTGAGGTGGTCCGAACGTATGCATGGAGATGATGCGTTGCCGGGGCTGCGCAAGAGACGGTTGCTGCCGTTGGTGGAGATGGTTGTGCTGCTGGTGGTGGAGAGGAGGTTATTTTGGTGGTGGAGACGCGGAGGGTTGCGGCTGCGCAAGCTCGGAACGCATGCATGGAGATTGCATGCGTTCGGTCGAGAGGTTGAAGACGAAGCCAAACGACGTGCAGCTTATCCCAGACGACAGGTCGTTTGGCTTGGACGGCTAAATCAAAGCTTGTAGAAAACGACATGTCGTTTAGCCTGCGCAGTAAATAATAAAATAAAATAAAATAAAATAAACTAAAACAAATAGAATAATAAAATAAAATAAAATAAAATTAGAAAAATAAAATAATTAATTAATTAAAAATCAAGAAAACTAAACTAAAATAAAAAAAAGAAAAAAAAAAAGAAAAATGTGTTGTGCATGTGAGACAATAAAATCAAATTAAATTACAAGTTATAAAAATAAGCATAAACTATGCTTTTAATCAATTTAAATCACAACTTGGATTTATTTCCTCTTGATCATTTTTCTATCTAAAATCAATGATAATATGATAAAACAATTAAAAATACATTGATTTTAACTATATAAATTATGCAATAATGCAGCTCAATCAATATGCATGCACCCATATGTTGCCGTGAATACACACAGACCAAAAATTCCGTCATACATCATGGCATAACACAGCATAATAGTACAAATAGTTTAGATTAGCAGTAACATAAAATGCTAAAATGCATTGTAAACAGTATATTCGATGACATGGCAGGTCACTCATAAGACAACATACAATATCACAAGTCACAGTTTCACAAACAACTATACACGTATTCCCAACCTTCATTTCTGGCACAATTCCTTCCCAACTACAATTTTATTCCCAAAGCTCCACTGGGCCGAAGGCCCAGTTCAACACAACCAGACTGCAAAAAAGTGTTAGTGTAAAAATATTATTTTAAACTCGAGAGTTGCGTTGGAATATTACTTACAACGCAGTCAGCAAATTTTTGGAAGATCAAGCGTGAGGTCAAAGAGTCCCGTGTCACATCAAAGGTTTCACCATGAGTCCCTTGTTGCATGTGAGGTTTCACCAAAAGTTGCGGTGCGGTGATGGGCAGATGCAGAGCAAGTGCAGAACAATGGCGGTTTTGGTGGTTTTTCACAAGGAAGCTTTGGTTCTAATTGCAAGTGAGTGGTGGAGAGGTTCGCTATGGTGGGGCGCGACGAAGTAGAGGAGGGGCTCGGCTTCAACCTATGGATTGGGTGTTTTTATGGAATAGGAATGACGGGGAAGGGATTGTAGGGGCTTGGGGATGGATGTGCAGCCTTGAGGAGGCCACTAAGAGCGGTAAAGCACGGCGGTGCTTGCTGAAAAACACTCCTAAGTATTTTGAGAGAACTACCAAAATGAGGGAAATAAACTATGGCTTGATTAGAGAGAGTGGAGGATTGATTAAGGGATGGTTTGAGTGGGATGGAATGAAGCCTATTATAGGTTGAAGAAAGGGCTTTGGCCATCACAGCGCCAGCTGGGATTGGTGAAACGGGGCTGAACGAGGTGAGCCAAGGGTCACCGTGTGGCACCCCACGATAGATCATTTGCAGCAGCGAGCTACCATGGCTAAGAAAAGGTTCGGTTGTAGATGAAATAAAGGAGGCAATGGACATGTGGCTCACGGGCAAGGGAGAAGAGAGGCCGTGGAAGAAGTCGGGCTCAAGTTGGCTGGCGATGAAGGGCGGTGACGCAGGGGCGGGCCATGGGTTCGCAGGAAGAAGAAGAATAGACGAAGAAAGAAGAAAAGAAAAAGATTTAATAATTTCATATACTAGTATATAGGAACCATATATGAAATGTTGCTATATACTATCATATTATTTATATGTATTGGTAATTCATGTAGGCATAAATTATGCGGTTATTATGAATAAATATCAACTAGTTCATATTAAAGGTTTATAAATTTTTAAAATTTTCTAATTCAATAAAGAGTCTATTTGTTAGTTGTAAAAATTTCATTAAATTTATATCTTTATTTATCTATTTTATTAATTATTAAATTTTATTCAAAAATTAAAAAGTAAACAACTCCAGCTCGGCTTGGGTCAACTTGACTCGACTCAAGCTCCTTTTTGGATCGAGCTTGAGTTGAAAACCTAGCTCACTAAGCTGAACTCAAACAAAGATTAGATAAAAATTTCAATTTTGAGCTCGAGTTTTTTTTATCTAAGAAGTTTGAAGAACGTTGTTTAGTTTATTTTCTAATTTTAGTTTATGCATTTGGTTATGCATTGTCATTAAACATAATTTAGGCCTAATAAAATTATCCTTATTCTATCGATACTAGGCCAAGTGTAATAGTTGTTGTCAATACAAGTATACATATTTTAGTGCAATATGTTTAGTAAGTAGAATAATGTAGACAACATGGAAAATATGCAAGTGTTAGTATCAGATTTTCCTAGCAAAATCCAATAAATCCATGATTTGAATCCCAATACCGAAGAGGCCCATTAAATTCAAGAAGGGCCCAGCCCACTTCCCATTGCCGACTAAATAACCACCCAGAAGCGATAAAGGATAAAAGCAGTTATTGTAACAATCCATTAAAGCAGAAACCCTCATCCCCAAGTTTGAATTTGAATAAATAGATATATCTATTATCACTTAAGCAATAGAATGGTTCAGAAGCTCTATATAAGAGGAGAACCTAGGTACGTAAAAGAGATCGGATTCTTGGATATTCTTATTATTATGATATTTTACTGATTTAAGCGTCAAAGGCTTCCCATCGAACCCCGAAGCCATCTAATCTTTGGTTGCAGGTGATCGTAAGGTAGCTGTAGTGAAAAACGTCCATAACAGTTGGCGCCGTCTGTGGGATCGACTTTTTCTCTATACCAGAATTGGGAGAAGGATAGTCTCTGACTCACGGAATCATCTATAAAAATTCGGATTCCTTGGCTTTTTAGATCGTCTCAAAAAAAAAAAAAGATATAAATGATGCCCGCGACACCCTTGCGCGATGTGAATTCTACACTCACAAGATTTTCACCGAAACGCTGAGTGTGTCAATGCTGCTCACCACAAAACTGCATGGAAACCTCCTCGCCACATGCACAACCAGTGCTCGGCACAGAAGATTCTTGCCATCAGCTCTCGCCACTAAGAGTTGCTTTCATACACGGTTCCTCACTACAAGAAGCTGCTCGCCAAGTACCCACTCACGGGATACTCCTCGCCACTTACTCACCACATAGCTAGAGCCACCCTCACCAAGCAAAGTCCTTTGCCATAGTGGGTTTACTCGCCATAGGGACTAATTTAGTCCATGCATGATTTGTTCATCGGGAGGTGCTACTCGCCAATTGCTTAACCACGGGATACTCCTCGCCAGTTACGCACTGCATAAAGTGTATCTCACCATACAAAATATTTTTCATGCCATTCACATGAATGCTACTTAGCAACAGTCCAAAAAAAAAACAAAATAAAAGAAAGAAAGAAAAAAAGAAAGAAAGAAGGAAGAAGAAGAAGAAGAAAGAAAGAAAGTTGAGCTAGTTGACTCGAAATTGAACTGGCCAAAGACGAACAATTTTCATTGCTACAAAAGCTCTCAAGGATAAGCAATTTTGCCATGCAAAAATCATTCAGCAGCAAATGATCTCAATTGAGACAAATTACTTTGTCCTCATCATTGCAAAAACATGATGGCCACATTTTAGCAGGATGACTCAGGTTCACAAATCTCAAACTTATAATTTGTATTACACTTCCCTATTTTGTTTTAGTGAAACTATCTTAGGACGCGGCACAATTAAGAAGGGTGTGAAGATAAAAGAACCCCACGGCCCACTTAGCAATCAAAAAGGGTGTGGAGGTCAAAAACCTCCACGACCCACTCAGCAACTAGAAGAGGACCCACGCCCCTTGGCGAGCAACAAGACCAACACCTTAGGCAAGTAAGCAGACCAACGCCTCTCGGCAAGCAACAAAACTGACATCTCCACCATGCAACCACACCAAGGTCTCCATGGAAAGTATTGTGCAAGCCGTGCACAGGGTGCTCCTCATCAACGTATCTCGCCCATATGTTACTAGCCTTCACCATTCAAGCGAGATGGACTAGGTTTTGGAACTTCAAACTTGTAATTTGGATTATTTAACCTAACATGTTTATTTTTGTTGCTATGATCGATCTCTAGCTCTCGCCAAAGGTGACATGGTCGAGGGATCTCCTACTAGCCTCAAATTTATAAGGTAAAAAGGTCAAGGTGATCTCCCATTAACTCCTTCTCACCAAAGGTGACGTGATCAGGGTGATCTCCCACTAGCATCATATTTGCAAGGTAAAACGGTCGAGGTGATCTCCCATTAACTCCTTCTTGACGTTTATGGGATCGTTTTTGTCTCACACTTAGCGTGCTTGTCACATGCCCATCACCACTTGATCTTGGGCAACTAGATATCAGGGAGAAACTTCACAAAACATGGAGGAAAGAATTGCAGAAATGGAGGAGATAATAAAGAAACTTTCGAAGTGTACTCAATCACATGGGAGGGATCATGCACATACTTTTGAAGCATTGAGATGTGAAATACATCGTGCATGGCTGAAAATTGTGGAGGGAGTGCAAGTCTGTAAGCCACTACTCCTATTCTTTCCAGAATCTCACAAGGGCCAATAAATCTAGGAGTTAGCTTGCCCTTCTTTCGAAACCTCATCATCCATTTCATGAGAGCCACCCTTAGAAATATTCTATCCCTAGATTCTTTTGCACACTCCTCCAAAATGCTAACATGAACCTCGAATCCCGATCCGACTTGATCTTGGATGGAATCCCATGTAGTCTATCTCCTGGACCTACAATTCTACTAATTTGCATCGAATAGGTCATCTGAATAGGATGAAGTGAGTTGTCTTGGAAAACCTATCGATAAACACCCATGATGAGTCTTGTCCACCCGAGGCTTTAGGAAATCCTATCACGAAGTCCATGCTAATCTTGTCCCATGGCCAAACCGGGATTGGCACTAGTTGCAGTGTTCCTAAAGGCCTTTGATGCTCGGCCTTGACCATCGGGCACGTCAGACATTGAGCTACAAAATTAGATACATCCCTCTTCATTCTACTCCACCAATAGTGTTGTCTTAGGTCTCGATACATCTTGGTACTACCTGGATGCACTATGTATGAAGATTTGTGCATCTCCCACAGTAGTAGATCATGTAATTCTTTCTCTGCTAGTACACAAAGTCTCCCCTTGAACCTCAGGGGCCCATCTTCAGAAACCATAAAGTCGAGCTGCTTCCCTTCGGAAACCTCTGTCTTGGTCTTCTGGAGGCTGACATCTTCACTTTGAGTAACCTTAATCTGGTCCAATACTATCAGACTAAGAACCAGGGTACTCAAACCTTGCTTGTACATCCCTCACCATCTCCACTCCGAGCTTCTCCATGTCCAAGAGAATAAATTTTTGAGGGGTGTACATGCTCGCAAGGGTACTAGAAGAAAACTTCTTGTTGAGGGCATCTGCTATAACATTAGCCTTGCCAGGATGGTAGTTGATGGTACAATCATAATCCTTTATCAGTTCCAACCACTTGCGCTATCTCATATTTAATTCCTTCTGAGTGAAGAAATATTTAAGACTCTTGTGATCCGTGTAGATCTTACAGTGCTCCCCTTACAAGTAATGTTGCCAAATCTTTAAGGCGAAGACAATGGTTGCTAGCTCTAGGTCATGGGTCGGGTAGTTGCTCTCATAATCCTAGAGTTGGCATGAGGCATACGCTACAACTCTCCCATAGTGCATTAGGACACATCCCAACCCTTGGCATGACACGTCGTTGTATATCACGAAACCACCTGTACCCGAAGGTATAGTCAGATAGGCACTGTCACAAGCTTCTCTTTCATTTCCTAGAAGCTTTTCTCACACTCCTCAGTCCATATAAATTTCTCCCCTTACCTGGTGAGCTTTGTCATGGGGGTTGCAATGCGGGAAAACCCTTCAAAAAAATTTCGGTAATACCCCGCAAGGCCCAAGTAGCTCCTGATCTCCTAGACCGTCTTAGGTCTAGGCCAATTTACATTTGCCTCGACCTTTGAAGGATCCACAGAAATTCCATCTTCGACACTATGTGGCCAAGGAAAGAAATCTTTTGTAGCCAAAACTCACACTTAGTCAGTTTGGCACACAGTTTCTTCTCCCTTAAAATTTGTAAGACCACTTCCAGGTGCTTTGCATGCCCCCCCAAGCTCTTAGAATAAACTAGGATATCGTCAATAAATACGATAGCAAACTAGTCAACGTACTCCTAGAATATACTGTTCATTAAATCCATAAAAGCCGCTGGAGCATTAGTCAATCCGAAGGACATTACTAGAAAGTCCATACCTTGTCCTGAAAGCAGTCTTAGGAGCATTTTCTGCCTTAATCTTCAATTGGTGGTACACTGAACGAAGATCGATCTTTTAGAATACCTGTGCTCCTTGAAGTTGATTGAATAGATCATCAATATGAGGTAATAGATACCGATTCTTAACAGTCACCCCGTTCAATTCTCTATAATCGATGCAAAGGCTCAAAGATCCGTCTTTCTTCTTCACAAAGAGGACTGGTGCTCCCTATGGTGACACACTAGGGTGAATAAAGCCCTCCTCCAATAACTCCTACAGCTGATCCTTAAGCTCCTTGAGCTTTACAGGTGCCATCCGATAGGGTGTTTTGGAGATCAGCGTCGTTCCCAGAAGATCTATTGAGACCTCAATCTCTCTATCCAGAAGTAAACCAGATAGCTCATCCAAAAAGACATCGGGGAACTTTGTCACTACATTGATACCCAGAAGTTGAGGCTCATGTGGTTGAGACAACCAAATTAGCCAAGAATCTCATAGAACCCTTCTTTAGTATCTCGGTGGCCTTTAGCGTGGAAACCATCTTAGGCCTAGGGCCCTTACCCACTACACAAAAGTGGAACTCTGTCTCAGCGATGGTCTAAAGACCACTTTCTTCTCAAAGCACTCCATGTAGGCATGGTGTTTAGACAGCCAGTCCATGGCCAAAATGGCATCGAACTCCTCCATGTCGAATAGGATTAAATCGGCAAGGAGATGCCGACCTTGTATCTTTGCAACGCATCCCTTCAATACGGAACTACAATTTACGAAGTCTCCAAGTGAAGAACCAGTCAATGAAAGCTTATTTAAATATCGCCTACAAAATTGGAGTTACCTTGCTTAACTCTTCCGAAATAAGCCCATGAGTAGACTTCCAACACCTGTTTGCCACGTCAAATAAGTTGTAAGCAGGGAATTCCATCTTCTCTTATTTCGAACACAAGACTATGTGAAAGATCTTCTCTAGGCATTCGATCCAGTTGTTAGCATCTACTTTGCTACACTTGCCATCAAACACCAGAGGGTGCTATCTACCAAATAGTTCGAAGGTTGTTGAATGTTGGGTTTACCTTTGCATCTCAGTATGTCCATCATAAAAATATCTGGGAACCTCCTGCTGATTCTCTACACTATGGGAATGGGGTCGCCCCAAACATCTACCTTTCTTAGTATTGTCTATCGGTGCCATACTAAAACACATATAACAACAACAATAGCAATGGACTCATATGAAACAAATATGCATGACTTGCAATCATTCTAACATAATTCATGATACACAATAAGAAAATACCATTTTAAACTTGCTGCGGAGCTTGGCATACTTTAGAGAGAGGACTTCAGCTTAGTTCATACCTAAAGTCTATGGGACCTTATAAGCTTTTGCTCTAATAACAAAATTTGTAACAACCCCGCTCGAGAAAAGGAGGGATCCCTACTTACATACCTGTCCTTTACTTTCTTTTCTTTTTCTTTTTTCTTGTAATATGCGATCAACATGAACATGACACACATGTACTCTAAATTTCTATTTTAACAAAGGGGAATACCTGATAAACATCATATTCAAACATTCATCCATAAGAGACTCTCAGAGTCCATCATGTGTTCATAAAAAATAATAGTTCCAGTTAGGAAGGGGCTCCATCCCAATATAAAAACAACATCCATAAACATAACCCATCATCCACGTAAGGTCGAACCAACAGGGAAGACACTAAGTCTCTGCCTCTCTCTCTGCAGTAATGCCTTACTCCCCAACCTCTTCATCATTTCTTGGACATTTAAAATATTTAAAACAAAAGTGAGTCGAATACTCAGTAAGTAGTACACCATGCAGTGAACATGCTAGGCATCTATTCTTTTTGTTTAAGGAATAAAAAGTACTTTCACGCATAAATATCTTTGAGAATTAATTATGCTTTCACGTTTCACTTTCTTTTGGCTGGTACACACCATTATGCCCTGTGTGTTAGGGTTAGCTGTCTTCCTTTGGACTTGGATTTCGCCCGTGGCCACAAGTTGGGAATCCCTTTCAGTCAGGGAGTAGCACTGGGTATACTACCAGTATTACTTACCTGGCATTACAATCTACCCATTCCTTTGGTACCCTTTTTTCATTCATATGGCCGTTACGTATTTTCATATATTAAAACATTCATTCACTCCAGTTCTTTCAGTCCTTTTTTTTTAGTCATTTTCATTTAACAGTTCATTCATGGAAAAACGTCATTTAAAAGCATGAGTTTAAATATCATCTTTCATGGCATTCATAAAACATCAGTTCATAGGGACATTTTAAAACACTTTCTTCGCGTCATTTAAAGCATCAATCCATAGGGGCATCTTAAAAAACTTTCTTCGCATCATTTAAAGCATCACTTAAAGCATAAGGCATGAGATGTTCCTTTCCTTTCCTTTGCAATTAAAACATTTTCATCATCTTTCTAAATTTGATGCATGCATTTTTATGAACAAGATACATTTTCATACTATAGTACATATAGGAATAATCAATAAGTTTCTTGAGAGAGCATGTATGAAAATCTCATGATTTAGAACCTACGTGCATACATTACCTTATACACATACACACAATTATAATCGATAGGGTGCTTAACAAGGGCTTGTACATACTATATTTATTTACTCTTTCTTTAGAAGAACATTTGAAAAGAGAGAGAGAGAGAGAGAGAGACATTCTTTCGTAAAGAGAACTTGGTGTAAGAAGCATGGTCATAACTACTTACCTCTATGCTCCTAGATACTTCCAGCATCAATATACGTCATATTCCAATCAATAGCATAAGCATGTTAATACTTATACAATATTCTTTAGCCCTCCTTTTATAAGAGAAAGCCACAATATTACAATCTAACGTCCCTTCTATGCTTAGCGTTATCTCAATTAACTAACCTCTCGTCTAACCTTTACAAGAATCACATAATTAATACTAAAGCATGTTAGCTGTCCATGAAAGGGCCACTTGGGTATTTTATATGGAAAGGTAGTTGAGGACTCATGGGCTTAACAAAGTTTATTGGATTTAAGCTTACTTTGAAATTAATGGAGATAAAGGCTCAAATCTGGAAATTTACTTAATAAAGGGGCTTAGGATAGATTTGGCATCTCGGACAAGCTAATCAATTTAGAAAGACATGCCCTTTAGAGTAGCTAGTTGTCCCTTATTAGAAAAGGCTCACTTGTCATCAAAACAGGGTATATACATGGGATTAGGCTTGCTGGACAGCTCACACACAATGGTATAACATGCACAAATAATCATCTACTTCTAATACCAACTCATACTATAAATCTAGTCACATTAGAATCAAAGAAAAGTTTGTTAAAACATAATTATTTGGTTAAACATGGCATAAAATAGCTAGGTTAAACCCATTAAGTAAACTTGAAAACTTTAAACACCCAAGAATATAGTTTACTCATTTAATACATTTTAGAAGCAAGCTATAAAATTACAAGGAACTAAGCCAACCCCTTTATACCGATCCTCTAGTTTCCTAATAACAAGTCACCAACCAGACCTCAACACAACACACACAGCATCAACATATATATATATATATATATATATATATATATATATCAAAAGATCAACTAACATCACTTATGACTAACCAAGTTAAATAGCAAAACAACTTCAACATACTCGGTTTGGGCCAAAAATAGAACATTCACTTTCATTGACAACATAGATTATAACTATAATTAAAATGCAAGCTAAAACAACTTAGTTGGCCTCCAAAATCAATTAAAATTGAGTGGGTCAAGCTAGGGTTTTTACCTTTGGTGAATCCTTCCCAAAACACGAAAATGGAGAAGAGGAGAGGTGGGTTCGGCTTAGGGAAATAGAGACCACACGAACCCTTGGCTGTAAGTCGAAAACTAAAACATCAACAATCAACAAAAGAAAAACCCACTTGATTAAACCATGGCTAAGTTTCGAAATACACAAGGGAGAAGGTTAAGGGTACTCTTACCTTGCTATGGAGTCACAAGCTTGAGGGAGATAAAGGAGTTTTTTTTCTTGAAGATGAAAAGAGATGAGAAGAAGAGAGGTGTTGGCATCGGCTGCGTAGCTTGGAGAAGAAGATGAAAACTTTTTCTTTCCTTTCTCAAGTGTAGCTGACGGGTTAAGGGGGACTAAAGGGAAATTGATTTTAATTTTTTTTTTCCTTTTGTGTTGAATTGACCATAAACTTGGAGAAGGGAAAAGGACACTTTAGTCTTTGTTCCCTCCTTCCAACACAAGGAAACAATTTGGATGGTGAAGATCCATCCAGCTCAAGGTTACTTTTCCCCTACCAATCCAATGGTAGGGAAAGATTGGGTCATTTCTTAATTGAATAAAATAAAAGGGGAAAAAATTTCAAAGTCTTAAAAATCATACCCATGACTTATTTAAATAAATCATATTTTAAAATAAAGCATATTATCTTAAAATAAAATAATTAAAGTCTTTATTTTAAAATGCACAAAAGAGTATTTCACTTAAAGAATTAATAAAAATGACGTAAGGACATACGTAGTAGAACTCGGGTATTGCAAGCTTCTAGCCAAAAGGTGACATGGTCGAGGGATCTCCCACTAGCTTAAAATACTCAAAGGTTAAAAAAATCGAGGAATCTCCCGTTAACACCTTCTCGCCAAAAAAGGGGACGTGGTCGAGGAATCTCCCACTAGCCTAAATACTTAAAGCTTAAAACGGTTGAGAGATCTTCCGTTAACACCTTCTCGCCAAAAGGTGAAGTGATCGAGGGATCTCCCACTAGCCTAAATACTCAAAGGATAAAACAATCGAAGGATCTCCCGTTAACACCTTCTTGCCAAAAAAGGTGATGTGGTCGAGAGATCTCCCGTTAACACATTCTCGCCAAAAGGTCACGTGGTCGAGGGATCTCCCACTAGCCTAATAACTTAAAGGTTAAAGCGGTCGAGGGATCTCTTGTTAACACCTTCTCACCCAAAGGTGATGTGGTTGAGGGATCTCCCACTAGCCTAATAACTTAAAGGTTAAAGCGGTCAAGGGATCTCCCGTTAACACCTTCTAGCCAAAAAAGAGGCGTGGTCGAGGGATCTCCCACTAGCCTAATAATTCAAGGTTAAAACAGTCGAGGGATCTCGCGATTAACACCTTTTCACCAAAAAGGTGATGTGATCGAGGAACTCACCCGCTAGCCTACACTTAAGGTATGAATAGCTTCGCTTGGTACTTAAAGAGTGAACAACATCATGTTTATATATATGTGCAGATTACCAAGAAACAACAAAGAGTGCTTATTATCTGATAAACAAAGTTCAAAAGAAAACAAGGTGTCAATAAAGATGGTCACAAAGTATCATTAATAATAGCAGAAAGTCTCATCACATACAAAGCTTTACAAAAGTTAAACAAATCCCTCACAAACTTTCAAAATAGACAAGTATTATGAGGGGCGAGGAAAAGCGTCTGGCATTTGAGCTTGGCCCAAGGAGTCACAAACATGCAAAGCAAACTCGCTAGCATGAATAAACTTCCAATCCAAGGTTTGCAAGTTTGTCGTTGGGTTGGCAAGAAGAAGCTCTCAGAGTTGTTTCACACCAAGTTTGAAACCAATACCCTAGGCTTACGCCCGAAATTTGGGAGTGGCAGCTAGTTGAGGAAGAACCCGGTTGAGGTCTTGCTGCGATTCCTCTAAGGCCAGCTTCAGCTCGAATACTTGTTTCTCAAACATAGAGATTTTCCTTTTGGCAGAATCGACAACGGAGCTGATTGAGTTGCATTATTGCATATTTTATACATTTAAAATCAATATATTTTTAATTGTTTTATTATTTTATTATTGATTTTAGATGGAAAAATGGTTAAAAGGAATAAATCTAAGTTGTGATTTAAATTGATTAAAAGCATAGTTTATGCTTAATTTTATAACTTGTGATTTAATTGCACAATATTTATTCACATGCACAACACATTTTTAATATTTTAGTCTAGTTTTATTTTATCTTTATTTATTTATTTATTTATTTTCTTTTTCTAGTTTTTTTTTTGTTTATTTATTTTTATTATTATTTATTCTGCCTGCCTTATTATATTTAACTTTTTATTTTATTTTATTTTATTTTATTTTTACTTTTATTTTTGTTTTTCAGCGCAACAGAGCACTGTTCCACTTTCTTCATGCACGGCCTCCCAACACCGAGAGGCCTCTGTCCTACTTGAAATAGAGCACCGTTCCACTTTCTTCATGTATGGCCTCCCAATAGCACTACCATCCACCTCTGTTTTCATACGTCCGAAACAGAGCATTCCAAGCTCCACCACACCGCATGATGCCCACAACTCCATCTCCATCTCTCTCTTAGAGTTCTCCATTCCGAGGCCAGCTAGTTGACAAACACAGAAGACAATAATGAGGACACGACTTGGTGGAATAATGGAGAAATAAATGCACATGGAGCTTTCGGCATAAAAGAAATAAGTGGGACATAGTGAACAACAAATCTTTTCGGTGGATGCAAGCTGAAGAGAAAAGAAAAGAAAAGTATAAAATACTGGGACACAGTGAACAGCAACACAGAAAATACGGCACATGAAATAAACAAATACAATACTTTCGATTGGGTGCAAAAAGAGACGTGAAGGCTTTTCGGTGGTGGATAAAAACAGCTCATTCGGTCTGTAAAGAAAAAATTCAAACATGCACTGCGAGATAAAGAAAGAAAAGTGGCCAGCGACAGATGGAATTTCTTCTCAGTGGACGATTACACGGCATGTTCTTGTTGGCTTTTGAAGCCTATAAAAGGGCTTGAAATGAACGAAGCAAAACATCAAACTTTGGAGAATAAATTGGAGCGTGAGTTTCGAGACTCAGTTTGCTTTGAGAGTTTTTGTTGTTCTTGTTTAAATCGACAGCTAAGTCCAAGTAAAGTTATAGATGAACTTGCGCAATTGAGGGTGTTTTTAATTTATTTTTGATTCATATGATTGTTCTTTATTAATGCAAATTCTTATTTATCATTCACTAATTATCTATGGTATTTTCTTATCTCCAAATAATCTAGGAATTGATTCCCTTCATAGATTCAGTCATGCTTTTTTTATAGATTGGTTAAGATCCTTAATTATGTTTGGATTAATTCGTTGTTTTTATTAATTTAATTCTTTGCTGCAATATTGCCCACTAGGTATATTATCGTCGTTGGGTTTTGTCAATAAAGATGATAATTCACAGAGTTTTAAAAAGTAGTGAATGATTTTTAAAGAATTATATTTCGATTAAAGTGGTTTTTAGTTCTATATCTTCCAATTGGAGACTTTGAATAAATCTCCAATTGTGTAATTTATTGAATCAAGAATAATTAGAAATACCCGATTTGTGCAAGGAATTCCTGATGCTTTACTATTTGTAATTTCAGTGATCACTATTTTTATCCTTGTAATTTTACTTGCTAAATCACATTAAAATCAATTTTCTTTTATTGATCACTAATTATTTTTCTTTAGTTCTTTTTATTATTTGTTGTGTTTTCTTTAATCTGTCTCCCTGAGGAATCGACACCCCAAAGCTGTGCTACAACTACCGCGTTATGTTTTAGCCGTAATCAAATTTTGGCACCGTTGCTAGGGAGATGGTAGAAGAATTTCTAGATAATTTTTCTTTTCAATAGTTTGTAAAGGCAGTCACTTCGTTCCTTCTTTTAGCTTACTGCATTATTATTATTATTTTATTATTATTATTATTTTTTATTATTTTTTGTTTTTATTTTTATTTTTCCTCTTCCTTCATTCTTTTTATAGTATTTTTATTATTTTGTTACCTTGCATGCACAAATATAGAGACTCCTTGGATAGATTTGCTTGTAGGTCTGTGCAAGAGTCAAGATCAAATTTTTTAAACCTTTATTTGACAATCCATCTAGTCTTGAAGAAATGAGTGAACATGGAGATCAACCCACTAGGACTCTTCAGGATTACCGCCACCCTACACGCACAGTCACACCATCATACATCATGTTTCCTGCTAATACTCGCCAATTGGATTTGAAACCAGGGATGATACAGTTACTCCCTACTTTTCATGGTTTGGAAAATGAAAATCCTTATGTGCACATTAGGGAGTTTGAGGAAGTAGTTGCGATTATCACAATCACAATGTAACTGATGACATTGTGAGACTTAAGTTCTTTCCTTTCTCTTTAAAGGATAGAGCTAAGAGTTGGCTATACTCACTGAGACCTCGATCTATTGGGTCATAGAATGAGATGACTCAGGTCTTCTTTAATAAACACTTTCCCCAGCATAAGACCAACACTTTAAAAAGACAAATCTACACCTTTGCACAAAAGGACAGTGAGACTTTGTATTAGTCTTGGGAAAGATTTAAGGAGTTGTTGAGTATGTGTCCTCACCATGGGTATGAGAATTGGCGCTTAGTGAGCTATTTTTATGAGGGACTTACACCTAGAGAGCACCAATTTGTGGAAATGATGTGTAATGGTGCATTCTTACACAAAGATTCTGATGAGGCCGTAGAACACCTCAATGAGTTTGCTGAAAAGGCTCACACTTGGACTAGACCTAGTGCTACTGAGAGTACAAATAGGTCACGACCTGCAGGAAATCTAAATGGTGGTGGAATTTACCATCTCAGAGAAGAGGATAGCCTAAAGGCTAAGGTTGAGATGCTCACTAAGGAGCTAGATGTGTTAAAGACTAAAGACTTAAAGCCAACACACATGGTTAATCATGCAGAGTCTTTTGGACCATGTTTTGTCTGTGACGGGGTAGATCACCTCACCCAAGAGTGTCCTACATTTGCTGAGATGAGAGGGATGTATGGGGAACAATGTAATGTCTTAGGCATGTACAAGAAGCCTTTTACACCTTACTCTGATACCTATAATCCGGGGTGGCGCAATCACCCCAATTTTAGCAGGACGTCTGAAAACCAGCAGCCTGCACAATCCCCTAGATTATATCCTGCACCATATCATGCACCTTCATCTTCTACGAGTCCTTTAGAAGACACTTTGCATGCTTTTATCGAAGCACAGGGTAAGACTAACCAAAAGTTTGAATAATTGATTACGCAGGTTGTGGAAGAAAATAAAGAGATAAAAAGCCAAGTGTCCAAATTGATGAGCTCCTTGAGTGTCAATGAGCGAGGTAAGTTCCCTTCTCAAACTCAGTCCGCCCCCCATGGTCAACACATGGCACAGGAGAATTTGAAGGATGTGAATGCCATTGTAACATAAAGTGGTAAGTCATTACACATCCCAACAATAAACAAATTAAAGGATGTGGAAAAGGATCAAGATAGTAGTAATGCCGAGCTGCCCAAGGAATCTGAAGTGACAAAGAGTCTAGTTAAGGTACCATTCCCCGGAGCTTTAAAATCAAGCAAACGGACTCTGGATGCTAACAATGAAATCTTAGAGAATCTAAGACAGATAAAAATCAATCTTCCTCTTTTACACGTCATTAAACAAGTTCCTACATATGCAAAAGTTCTCAAGGACTTGTGTACAGTTAAGAGGAAGCACCATGTGAAGAAAATAGCATTCCTGACAGAGCAGGTTAGTGCTCTAATTGAGCAGTGGATTCCTCCCAAGTACAAGGATCCTAGCTGTCCAACCATTGCATGCACTATTGGAGATCATGAGTTTGGCCAAGTTTTGCTAGATTTAGGAACTAGCGTGAATCTAATGCCATATTCTATTTATTTGCAGTTGGGGTTGGGAGAAATCAAACCAACCACTGTGGTATTACAATTGGCTAACCATTCAGTCAAAGTACCCTGGGGGGTTGTAGAGGATATTCTAATTCAAATTGACAAATTTTATTATCTTATTGATTTCTTAATTCTGGGCACTACCTCTGTCGTTGACACTACTTCTAAAATTTCTTTAATTTTGGGTAGACCTTTTCTTGGTACGGCTAATGCACTTATAAACTGTAGGAATGAGTGGTTGAAACTATCTTTTGGAAACATGACCCTCGAGGTAAATGTCTTCTATATTGTGAAACAACCAGAAGATGATGACGAGAGCCACGAGACATACATGATTGACTCACTCGTGAATAAGGGAGTTTCTACAACTCATGATTTTGATCCCCTTGAGTATTTTCTTGTTAATTCTGAATTTGATTCTATCAGTAATCCATCTGATTTAGTTGACATTTGTGCTATTTTTTATAAAATTCCGGATTATGGCACTCGGGCATGGCAACGTAAGTTTGAGGAATTACCTGAGAAAGGTGAAAAACAAATTCCTTCAAGTGTGGAAGCACCCAAAGTGGAATTGAAGCCTCTGCTTAAGGGTTTAAAACATGTTTTACTTGGTCCAGGTGATACTTTTCCTATTATTATCTCATCTGAATTGTCTGAGTTTCAAGGTGAGAAATTAATTCAGACCCTAAGAGAGCATAAATCAGCCTTAGGTTGGAGCATTGCTGATATAAAATGTGTTAGTCCCCTAGTCTGTTCTCACAAAATCAATTTAGAGGAAGGAACTAGCCATTGTAGAGACCCCCAGCGTAAGCTTAATCCCACTATGAAAGAAGTGGTGAAAAAAGAAGTGTTGAAACTATTAGATTCAGGAATCATATATCCAATTGCTGATAGTAAATGGGTAAGTCCTACACAGATTGTTCCTAAAAAGTCAGGAGTTACTGTGGTGAAGAATAACCTGGGAGAATTAGTCGCTACAAAACTTGTGACTAGGTGGCGGATGTGCATTGATTACAGGAAATTGAATGCTGCCACCCGGAAGATCATTTTCCTCTCCCCTTCATTGATCAAATTCTTGAGTGTGTGGCTGGTCATCCTTTCTATTATTTCTTGGATGGTTATTCTAGTTATTACCAAATTGAAATTGCATTAGAAGACCAGGATAAAACCACTTTCACTTGTCCTTTTGGTACTTATGCATTTCGTAGAATGCCATTTGGATTGTGTAATGCACCTACTACTTTTCAACGTTGCATGATGAGCATTTTCAATGACATGGTTGAAAATAGTATGGAAGTTTTTATGGATGACTTGATTGTTTTTGGATCTTCTTTTGATACATGCTTATTGAATTTGAAGAAAGTGTTGACCCGTTGTTAGGAGAAGGAACTAGTTTTAAATTGGAAAAAAGTTACTTTATGGTACCTTCAGGTATTGTCTTAGGGCACATTATTTCTTCAAAGGGAATAGATGTTGATCAATCTAAGATTGAATTAATTTCTAAGTTGCCTACACCAAAGACAGGAAAAGATGTTAGATCCCTTCTTGGTCATGCAGGTTTTTATAGGAGGTTCATACAGAATTTTTCTTCCATATCTAGACCACTATATAACCTCCTAGCTAAAGATACCCCATTTGAGTGGACACAAGCCAGTCAAGAGGCATTTAGAACGCTGATTGGTAAACTTACCTCAATAACCATAATACAACCACCTGATTGGACTCTACCTTTTGAAATTATGTGTGATGCCAGTGATTATGTTGTAGGTGCTGTCTTTGGACAGCAAAAGGAAGGGAAGCCCTATGTCATTTACTATGCTAGTAGAAATCTAAATAATACTCAAATGAACTACTCAACTACTGAAAAAGAGTTGCTAGCTGCAGTGTTTGCTTTGGATAAGTTTCGTGCTTACTTGATTGGTTCTCCTATTATTATTTTCACAGATCATGCAGCCCTTAAGTATCTTTTTACAAAGAAAGATGCTAAAGCGCGATTAATACGGTGGATTTTACTTTTGCAGGAATTTGACATCACTATTAAAGATAAAAAGGGAGTTGAAAACGTAGTGGCCGACCATCTCTCAAGGCTCACTTTGGAGGACACCACCGATCACATGCCAATTAGGGATGATTTTCCAGATAAGCACTTATTCTCTATTACTTCTTTATCATGGTTTGCTCATATTGTGAATTATTTGGTTGTATATGAGATAACGGCAGATTGGAACGTGCAAGACAAGAGGAAGTTCATGACTGAGGTATAAAATTTCTATTGGGACGAACCTTTTCTCTTCAAATATTGTCCTGACCAAATTATAAGGCGTTGTATCCCTGATGAGGAGATTGCTAGTGTCTTAGAATTTTGTCACTCTCAAGCTTGTGGAGGCCATTTTTCAATGAAAAAAACCACTGCAAAAATTCTGCAATGTGGATTTTATTGTCCTACCTTGTTTAAAGACACAAATATCTATTGTCGCTCATGCAAAAGGTGTCAAAGGCTTGAAACGAACGAAGCAAAACATCAGACTTTGGAGAATAAATTGGAGAGTGAGTTTCGGGACTCAGTTTGTTTTGAGAGTTTTTGTTGTTCTTGTTTAAATGGACAGCTAAGTCCAAGTAAAGCTAGGGATGAACTTGCACAATTGAGGGTGTTTTTAATTTATTTTTTATTCATATGATTGTTCTTTATTAATGCAAATTCTTATTTATCATTCACTAATTATCTATGGTATTTTCTTATCTCCAAATAATCTAGGAATTGATTCCCTTCATAGATTCAGTCATGCTTTTTCTATAGAATGGTTAAGATCCTTGATTATGTTTGGATTAATTCATTGTTTTTATTGATTTAATTCTTTACTGCAATATTGCCTACTAGGTATATTGTCGTCGCTGAGTTTTGTCAATAAAGATGATAATTCACAAAATTTTAAAAAGAAATGAATGATTTTCAAAGAATTATATTTAGATTAAAGTGGTTTTTAGTTCTATATCTTCCAATTAGAGACTTGGAATAAACCTCCAATTGTGTAATTTATTGAATCAAGAATAATTAGAAATACCCGATTTGTGCAAGGAATTCCTTATGCTTTACTATTTGTAATTTCAGTGATCACTATTTTTATCCTTGTAATTTTACTTGCTAAATCACATTAAAATCAATTTTCTTTTATTGATCATTAATTATTTTTCTTTAGTTCTTTTTATTATTTGTTGTATTTTCTTTAATCTGTCTCCTTGAGAAATCGGCACCCCAAAACTGTGCTACAACTACCGCATTATGTTTTGGGCGTAATCATGAGCTAAGTTAAAAATACTCGTTATCACTATTTTTGAGATTTTTCTTCACCTCAGTCAAAGCCTTTTCAGCCTCTGCTTTCATGCCTTCCGCCACGCCTAAGTTTATAAGTAGCTCTTGCCGCTCGTCCTCTAGGGCAGCAAGATGAGAGGCGTAGTCAGACTTGGCCACCGTAGCCTCTTCAAGCTCCACCTTTATTCGGTAATGGCTCGCAACTAAATCATCTCGCTCCTTCAAAGCAAGCTCCACCCACGTGGCCAACTCATCTCTCTCTTTGTTGAAGGCTTCCACTTGGGCGGCCAAATCATCCCTTTCCTGCGTAGCCATCTCAGCCTGGCAGAGATGAGTAGCAAGATCATCTCACTCCTGCTCATTATTATTCATTTGGTTTAGGCCAGCAACAATATCATCTCGCTCCTGCTCAATGTTCTTCATTTGGTTTAGGCAGGTAGCAAGATCATCTCGCTCTTTCTCGAGTACAGCCACTTCTTGGCAGTATTTGTCGACATCCACAACAGAACTCGACAACTCTCCTCGAAGTGACTCACCTAGACATGAGGAGTAACCAATTCATCTTCAGCCGTGTGGGAACGAGCTTCCAACAAGGCCAACTCATGAGCCATTCAATCTTTTTCCTCTTCCACATGTAATATTTCTTCCACCAAGTCGGCAGCAAGGCAATTGACCCCTTGAAAGAAAAAAAAAAAGAGGGGGGAGAGACAAAATGTGTTAAATGTTAATATCTTTTAAAAAAATAATGAGGAAAACACACAGAAAAGGGGAAGTGGATACAAAAAGATTACCAATGCAAAAATACTCCGAAGATGTTGAACGGCGGGGTTGAAAGCCTCTTCATGACGAGCATGTGAGGAAGGCGAGGAACCTGAAAAATGAGGGCTAGGAGCTCCCCTCGAGTTAGAGGCTTGAACAGGAGTAATAGCGAAAAGCACCTGAGGAGAAGCTCCATCAACTTGACCAAGCGAGAGACTAGCAGGTGCCTCAACGTATGGGCCCGAACATACTTTAGCCTCATCCTAGTGAGATGGTCCCTGAGTAACTTGAAAATCTTCCTTAGGAACAACCAGGGGCTGCTCACCCTCCCCCCTAGGAGAAACACTAAAGGGGGGAGAAGGGATTGAAACCTTGCTCCCACTGAGGAGAGAAAGGGTTGGGAAAATAAAAGGTAAATCAGGAGTAGCCCCACCAGATATCGTCGAGGCAAGTGGCAAGCCAGAACCTGCTGATGCTTCCCCAACATATTCTTCCTCTACATTTTTCCCCTTAACATTTTCCACCTGAGGAGGTTCCATGGAAACATCAAGGGACCGAGCAACAGAAGGTGGGGACAAAGGCAATGTAGGCAGAGGAGCCTTGAAAGATTGGAAGTCTATTTGAGTAGATGAAGGCACCAGCAAGTCATGATTTAGAAGGATCATATCATCCTCTCCTGGAGGATTATCATCCCCCTTCTTTGTAGAAACATCTCCCAATGTGTTTAAGGGCTGAACAGCTTGCAACAGCAGCTTCCACCATAATAATGGCCTCAAGATCCTCGTTGGCCAAATACATCACATCATCCAAGGAAAGAGTTGATGGTGACACAAAAGTATATAGTTTGCTCAATTTCTCCTGAGGTGCCGCCTTCGTGCTCCCACTCACCAGGGAAGTCTTTCCACTCGATTTAGACCAAGGGGGGGCCAATTTAATATCACCTCCACTCATCTTTGGTGTCGATTCGCTCGGCTGCTCCGGAAGAGGAGCCAACTTACTGCCGCCACTCGGCATAAGGGGGAGCAAAGAGTCACGCTTCGAAGAGATGGATTCATCTGAACGAGGCGAGACATAAGCCCTTTTGAGTTTTCTCTTTTTTGATCCATCTACACCAGGGTATTTCCTTTTCCTCAAGTCACCCGCTGATGAGGGGCACCTAAAAACTCATGTCCTAATATATGGACCCGACTGGGAACCATTAGGAACTTCTCAATATTATAGAAGGTCAGAAGCACATCCAAAAAACATAAGTTGGGATGAGCCTAAGCCCAAGAATCAACCAACCTCACATGGGAAAGAATAACCTCTAAGTCATCCCCATTGGGAATAGGAGACTAGCATGCCCTAATAGGAAACTCCCGATTACGAACTTCATCGGTGGGAAATTCCCAACCCTCGCCAGTAAGTAGGAAAAATTTATTGGTCCAATATTTTACATGCGAATATTTAAGCTCCAAATCAACCAATGCCCTTTTAGTCCTAAAACTACAAAGATTCCCATCCAAATGCCTAAACCCGTGAAGGGACAAAAACTCACGGGCTGTCAAATCTGGGTATTGATTGCCCATGGGTTCTAGTACCCTTTGCCACAAAACACAGCAAGCCATCAAAATGCTCTAAGCGTTGGGCACCAATTGAACCAGGGTAAGCCCTAAGATGTCGAACAAGTCGAGGACATCTTAGGGTAAGCCCTAAGATGTCGAGGACATGTCGTACGAAAGGCAATCGAAGCCCCATAGTAAACATAGCAAAGTAAAGGGCAACAGAAACGGCCATACCTTTGGTGTCGATAGCTTTCTGGTTTGGAGTAGGGGCCCTCAAATAGACAGAGTCAAGAATATTGAAGTTGTTTTGAGCATTCTTTAGTTCGCGGGTAGTAATGGTCGATGACCAGCAAGAGCCCACAAATATGAACGTCGGAGGAGCAACGACAACCCGGAGAGAGGAGTTGAGGGGTGGTGAAGGTTTAGAAGGAGAAACCATGCCCTTACCTTTGGAAGACGAAGAAGCCATGGAGAAAGAAAAGAGAATAAGAACTCAGAAATACAGTAATAACTCGGATGGAGAGTAAGAACTCAGAAAAAGAGCAAGAAGTGTGAAAGAGATAGAAGATCGAAAGGGGAGGGAAAATGAGTAACAAAGGGGCATTAAATAGGAATGTACATGATGTGACGGTTGACGTACCTGAGGAATGAAGACGAAACGGCACCTTGACATGCCTCAAAAAGTAAAACGACAATTGGATTCAAGTTCCATCACACCAAATGTAATGAGACTTCGCAGGGTAATTGGAAAGGACATTCCTCTTGCCAATACAGTATGGGCCTGGGCCTTCACCTATTCATGATTTGAGTCCCAATATCAAAGAGCCCATTAAATCTGAGAAGGGCCTAGCCCACTTCCCATTACCGACTAAATAA
Source organism: Cyclocarya paliurus (assembly GCA_029856935.1). NCBI lineage: Eukaryota > Viridiplantae > Streptophyta > Magnoliopsida > Fagales > Juglandaceae > Cyclocarya > Cyclocarya paliurus. Next base: position 21,452,998 of record CM056947.1, read on the forward strand.
CCACCCAGCGGCGATAAAGGATAAGAGCAGTTATTGTAACAATTCATTAAAGTAGGAACCCTCATCCCCAAGTTTGAATTTGAATAAATAGATATATCTATTATCACTTAAGCAACATAATGGTTCAAAAGCTCTATATAAAAGGAAAATTCAGGTACGTAAAAGGGATCGGATTCTTGGAGATTATTATTATTCTAATATTGTTACTGACTCAAGCATCAGAGGTTTCCCATCAAACCCCTAAGCATCTAATCTTTGGTTGCAGGTGATCACGAGGTGGCGGTGGTGAAACATGTCCAAAAAAATGACATTTTTCATTTTACGAAAATGAGGAATACAAATTGATTGTTGGTAACGTAACTACCAATATACATTTGAATTTCTCATTTGTGTGTTTAGACTTTTAGTTTTCCAATAAAGATGAACCATCTTTTCCTAAACAAGTTTGAGGGTGCAAGGTATACTTATTCCTATTATACCATGTTTTAATGGAGTTTTATATCTTCATGATTTTTATTTTTTATAGAAAAATGAGGTTCAATAAGTTTTGATGCATTTTTTCTTTCCTTCCTCATTGGACAAACAAACCATTATCAAGGTTTCTTCCTTTGTGTCTTTGGTTTTATTTTTTTTATTTGTAAAAGCGAAGTAAAAGTGTTATAATACATGAGCTATTAGAAACTAGTACTGCTCAGTTTAAGGATATTTGTAAAGAGAATTATTGCTATAGATACAAAATGATTACATAAAAGTAAATATACAAAGTGATGTGGTTTCATGGGATCCGTTAGATCTACTCTATAATAAAAGTAATTTTACAATCTAATATACCACATCAAACTAAATCTGTCATAAATTTATGGGTTTACTTTTATATAATCCACATTGTAACTAAATTGTTTTCCATTTATAAAAGTATTGTGTCACAGTAAGAATCTACAAGCTGCTAGTTTTTTTATCATTTGTGACGGGTTATGTATTATAAAAATGATTATATATTGGCGATAAAAATAAAGTAATTTTAATAAAAAAATAATCATTTTCGTACCAGATAACTAATTAAGTAAACAAATACAGTTTGCACTCTCGTACAAAGGTTTTTGTACTTTGTACTCTTAACAACAACAACAAAAACTAACACTTTGCAAACTGTCCTAGCTTTTGGAAGTTCAATTATGACCATTGAGATAAAAGAAAACTATGGCACAATCATGACCATCAGATCTTAATAAAGGATGCTGAGTGTTAGTTTTTAAGTGTAACCTGCCAGTTTTTGATAATTTGAGTGTGTGTAATGTGTCCGTTATGCATGACAGTTTGGAGTGCAAAATTTGAAATGTAACGGACATGCATAATCCTATATTCCTAGTTATAAGGAAATTATCTTACGTTTGAAATGTAACTCAAGTAGTAGTAACATAGCAAACGTTTATGTCTAGCTAGATTTTTCTACTATCAACACATAGTCAGATATTGTTGAGAATTAGAAACAACTCTTTGTGTACAAAAGTAATATTTTCCCCCTTAAACTCCAAAAACAAAAAGAAAAGAAAAATACACAAATGTAGAATATAAGGGAGGGGAGGATTGACTACTTGGGTTCAACTCTTGTTGAGATTATGTATGCACCACTATAATCAAAGGTATCAATGCTACTAACATCCTTATAAGGATGCTTAGAAGCACCCAGCCTTAAAACTCCAAGGTCACTTGTAGAAGACAACACATATGTGCTTGAAGCCATCCCATCATTTTGTAATATTGTTTCAAATGCCTTTACCACTTCACTCATTGTTGGACGGTCTTCAAGTGAATCTTCAATGCATTGCATAGTAATTTCCAAGAATTGCAGAAAGCCTATAAGATTTGTTGTGTCTCTAATGGATGAATCAATCATATCCCACAAGCCATAGTGCTCTTCGTCGTCCTTGTTCATCGTTGTTCTCACCTGACGGACAATGTACATTCTTCTCTCAATCGGTCGCTTGGATGCTAGCAATTCAAGCATAAACACTCCAAAGCTATAAACATCACTCTTCTCAGTTAACTATTGAGTTTGGTAATATTCAAGATCCATATAACCCTACAAGTAGAAGGCATTTTGTAAAAATTAAAATCAAAAGAGTATTCCATTGAATGCAAAGTCTAAATTATATTACATAAGACATTTTTAATTTTGTCGTAGGATTGGAAGGATTTGCAAGTTCTTTGAATTTTACCATACCTTGCATGAACAAGAAAATGAAATAATAAAATTTTGTTTTGATATATGTTAATCTTCCAATTTGGTTGCCTCAACTTCCTCAAAGTACTCTCTCTCTCTCTGTGAGAGGTCAAGACCTTGCAAATCTATTAACCACAAAAATTATGCAAATGTTAAACCCTTGAGTACTATCCTTAAAGTACTTGCTTTAATTGTGACGACAACACATTCACTAGCAGTAAGTTAACTTTGGCAAATGAACCAGAGGATTTTGTGGAGAACTAATTATAAAGTAGCATAAACCCTAGAGTATCATGTTAATAAATAAAAAAACTACTTTTTCTTTTGCCTCTACATTGAATGCAAAAATAAAAAAGTTATTGTTTCTTGCAATATTATATCATATTGAAGACTTCAAGCCTTGGAATCACAAAAGGGAGATTTTCCACAAGAGAAGAGACTTATACAATCATCCATTTTAGATTTTCCACAAGGGTTGCATTTCTTGACATACCAAAAAATTCTAGTGATAATAGGAACCCTGACCTTGCTAGAAAACTTAGCCACACTAGAAGAAAACAAGAACAACCTTATAAACCCTCCCCAACCCATTGTTGACGTCATAGGTCCAATTAGAAACACTTTAGTCCTACAAGAACATAAAAATATTGGGTTAAGCCCCAATGAAAGGGTTGCCAGTCTAATAATAGAAGCCTTAGGACTTCAAGTTGGGGCCCAACCTTGCTCCTAAAACCTAAACCAAGTTGTCCATTTAACATTAGAACTTCTAATCCCAACACATGCTTGCCCAAGAGAGCCATAATGCCTTAGGACTTCAAGTTGCCTAATTTCCCAAATAACATGGGAATCCTATTTCAGCTAGAAAGCTTCATGAAATAAAGCTACTGGAAATTCTTGGCTAAACTAGGACCCAAAATCCTACTAGGAATTAATGAAACCTAAGAATCACAATCTCTATAAATAAAAGGTTGCATGCAGCCCCTTCAAATTCATCCAACCCCAAGGTTTTTCAAGAAATTCATCCCCTAACCCTCGGAATGTGTCATCAGTCTTAAATCCGAGAATACAAAATTCTTCACCTACAAATATTCATTGTCATTCACCATAAAACAAATCATGTAGTGGCATTACCATAATAATGATGATGATGAAAACAACAACAATACTAATAATAATATAGTCTAAGAAGTAATATACATGTGAAGCCGACATGGCTTCCACTTAAGAAGTTGGGCAGACTCCATTATCTCATAGTTGAGTCTATCTTGTACCACCACCAAGGGCCCTAAACCATTATATTTTCCACACACTCATAGACTCAGTTTTTCATCACTTACCACCTTGCCGTGTATGTTAAGGAAGATTAATTAATGGCCATGCATGTTTTGGTGACGTTTTGTGTTTAGAGCATGAGATTCAAGTTTTGAGACAAAAACATAAAGATTTCCTGACTCTTGCATATATAGTGTGTGGTCACTTGATGAAAAATTTGAAATTTTGCATGCATATGGCCGCTTAAGACATTGTTTTCTAAGCATGGGTTTTTGATATCTAAGTGATTTATAACATTGAAGTAAAATGTAGAAAAAAATAAAACTGAATGCAGAGATTTTTAGCCATGGCATGTATATTCTTATCATGTGCATGCATGTGTATAAACTAGTACATTAGCTTGAATCTTGCACTAGTATAAAGGAGAAGTGGATGACAATGAGTTGAAAGTCTAACTTTTTAGATCACATGTTTTGGCCATCACATATATAATAAGAGGGTTCGAGGTCATTGAATCAACATGCATGTATCTTTTAATGTTGGCTGCATGATCTTGAATAAGTCAGTCAAGTATAAGAGGTGAAGAAAAAGCATCAAGCTTAATTGCTATGCACTTTTGCCACCATAGCTTGATTTTAATATGTTTTTAACTTTTTTGAAATCAGAAATCTGAAAGATTGCATTTATCAGAAAGCAACAACTTACAATAACTCAACATGCCTCATAAGACATTGGGCTTAGACAGTTACAACATTTCTTTTGCTACAATGGGAGAAATACAGTCGGGACATAGTCTTATGCCATACATATCGTCTACATATTCAAAAGCATTCTTGGCTAGTTCATGGGCAGCCATATTTGCTTCTTTATAAGCATGACTCACTGTCCAGGTATTTATCGTTCCCAATACATTCTGGGAATCATTTATGAGGTAGCCTCCCAAGCTCCAGTTTGAGTTTGAGTTTTGTATGAGGTCTACAACTTGCTTCGAATCACCCTCTAGGCAGATCTGGCTCAGCCCGAGTTCTTTGCAAAAAACAGTTGCCAATAACAGGCCATACACTTCAGCATCAAAGGAGCTTCCCCTGAGGAACCTGGTAGCACGAAGAGCACCCTTAACTTGCCCCCTATGATTCTAATAATAACTCCAACCCCTATTTTTCCTACCTCTAGTTTTACAGCCACATCCCAATTTACCTTGAGCCAACTCTCAAAGGTTTAGTCCAATGATGTTTGACAGTAGGTACTTTAGCCTTGGTTGCCTGTGTGTCCCTTAGTGCCTCTTGTTAAGAAGCCATCTCTGCTTGTGCCAATTGTAGAACTATTGTGGGATGCTTGAACACCTTTTTGTGTAGGAAGTCATTTCTCCTCATCCAAATCCCTCTTAGGATGCCTGCCACCTCTGTTAGGACTTTTGGGTCAAGTTGATCAGTAAGGACTAACCAAATGTCGATGAATATGTCACTATGGATGGACATCTTTTGAATTTTTTTAACACTATGGCTCCAGACATCTTGTGTAGCAGGGCATCCCCATAATACATGACCTGAGGTTTCAGGGCATTGTTTACAAATGAAGCATGTGCTGTCCTCAATTATCTTCCTTCTTCTGAGATTTGCAAGAGTAGGTAGAGCCTCATTTGTTTTAACTTGCATGCACATAGAAGCTTGAACTCTAGAGGCATGCATGTTCATTTAGGAACAGATGCACAAAAATTATGAGGTATGTCTCATAAGGGGTTTCAGCCAAGCATAGGAAAAGTGTGTATTAATTAAAGGTGGAATAAAAAATGCATGTGTTTATTTAGAAAGGAAATAAAGCCTTAGGTAGTTTTAGTTTATTAGGTTGATTCTTACACTGTGGCATTAAAAAATTGGTGATTTTTTATGTGATTTTTGGTGAAAATAATGAGTGTAGGACTTGACCATATAAGGGAAAAGGAAATTAGCTCGAAGACTAGGTACATATTTATAGAAGTTAAGGGAATCTAAGTGAAAAGTATTGAAAGTTGAAAATAAAAAAATGTGTTGGATTGGCATTAGGAGATTCGATCATATAAAAGTGTATAAAATGAGCAAACAAAAAATTAAGATATACATTATATATAAGAAAATATTATTACAAATGAGTCAAAAATGTAAATTTAGAAAAGTTTAGGGCCATGTTGCAAATACTAAAAGCTAGAGGGGTCAAAATGTATATAAAACTTAGGGCAGATTAGCAAAAGTAGAAAGTCTAGGGATTTAAGAATTTTCTACCTTCACTAACTATCTATACAAAAATTATGCAGACTCTATCATTGACTGTGACTGAGTTGTTTTTTACCTTCGAATTCTGCATATATTCTACCTATCATGACATTGAAAATAATTTTTACAGATTAAAGTAGGTTTTTAACTTTTATTAATAATATTTATGATTCTTTTATTAATATTCTCTACCCTTGAGAGATCAGGTAGAGATATAATAACATGACTTACCATCGTGCCTTTGACTTGAGTTGAAACATGGCCTTTCAAAACATCAGATATTAGCTTAGACAAGCCAAAATCTGCAACCTTTGTAGTCAAATTTTCATCCAAAAGAATATTCGTGGACTTAACAGTACTTGAATAACGAAAAAATAATTAATTTGATCAAAGCTGAGCTATTTTAATATTTAACCGTAAACTTCAAGCTTCTAAAACTTACTGTGTTTGGAAAGGATTGAGTAGCGAAAGAAAGAAAGTTTCAGACTGGGAAAATTATTTCTTATAACAAAAGTAGATATCATGAAACCAATTTTTGGGCGGATCGACGTTGACTGTAAAATTCTGTAACTTGAAGAATCAAGAACAGAGAACTTGAATATGCGAAAGAAAAATTGAGAACAAATTCAACGTGTATTTCTTATTCACTGGAATTGAGTGAAAGTTACATTTACATCATTTCTATTTATAGACATGATTTTCTAACTAACTTGACTATACAGAAATCATTTACACAGTATTTTAACTAATTAATCTCATCTGCATTTAGACTTAATTTAACTGTCATTTGAAGTCTCTTTTGATCTTTTCTGTTTAGCTTCCTTTGATTTCAACTCCAAAGCTTCAATCTGAGTTTGTATATTCCAACACCCCCCCTCAAGATGAGAATGTATATTGATCATTCCCATCTTGCGGATCAAATGATGGAAACTGAGGGAACCAAGCGGTTTAGTCAGAATGTCTACCAGCTGATGTTTGGAGGGAATATGAATGATCTTGATCAAACCTTCTTGCAACTTCTCTCGAACCAAATGGCAGTCTAGTTGAATGTGTTTTGTTCTTTCATGTTGAACAGGATTTGATGCAATATCAGAAGCTGGTTTACTGTCTGTATAAAGCAGAATTGCTTGTGGATGGGGAATTTTTAAGTCTGCTAGCAAGTAGATCAACCATTGCAATTCACATGTAGTAGAGGCTAGAGCTCTATATTCAGACTCAGCTGAGGATCGGCTAACTGTTGGTTGTTTCTTTGATTTCCATGAAATAAGAGAGTCACCAAGAAATACTGTGAAGCCAGTAATACTTCTTCTGGTGTCAATACAACCACCCCAATCACTATCTGAGTAGGCTTTTAGATGAAGAGGAGAGTGAGCAGATAGGAAAATACCTTGCCCAGGTGTTGCTTTGATATATCTGAGGACCCTTTCAGCAGCTTGTTGATGATTACTACTAGGATTAGCCATGAACTGACTTAGTGCTTGAACTGAGTAGGATAGGTCAGGTCTAGTTATAGTGAGGTATAATAATCGACCCACTAATCTTCTGTACTGGGAAGGATCTGACAAAGGAGGAGATGAGTCATTTGCACTCAGTTTTAGTGTAGATTCCATAGGAAATGCCACAGGTTTACAACCTGAGAAGCCACTATCTTGCAGGATATCTAAGGCATACTTTCTTTGGCATAAAGTTATGCCTTTGGTTGATCGAGCCACTTCTATCCCCAAAATATATTTTAGTTCTCCCAAGTCTTTGATGGTGAAAGAATCATGTAAGAACCTTTTGACAGCAATTATATCATCAAGATTATTCGAAGCAAGAATCACATCATCAACATAAATCAAGAGTGCTATGAAGCTATTTGAATTATGCTTGATGAATAAAGAAGAATCAGACTTCCCTTGAGTAAAACCAAACTGAAGTAGAGAGGATGACAGCTTGGAGAACCACTGTCTTGAGGCCTGCTTCAGACCATATAGGCTCTTTTTGAGTTTGCAAACTCTCGGATCAGTTGGTGAAGAGTATCCTGGTGGCAGCTGCATATAGACCTCTTCATTTAAATCTCCATGAAGAAAGGCATTGTTTACATCAAGTTGATGTAAATGCCATTGCTTAATAGCAGCAATGGATAACAATGTTCTTACTGTTGTCATTTTAGCCACAGGAGAAAATGTATCAAAGTAATCAAGTCCTTCTTGTTGGGTGTAGCCCTTTGCTACTAATCTGGCCTTGTATCTATCAATTGTGCCATCAGCTTTGAATTTAACACGATATACCCACTTACATCCAATTGCTGTCTTATTTGGAGGTAATATTGTAAGTTCCCATGTTTTATTTAATTCAAGAGCTTTGATCTCATTTAACATGGCTGCTTGCCATTGAGGATAAGAATTGGCTTGTTTGAAAGATTTCGGTTCAAAGGTAGATGACACAGCAGAAGTAAAAGCTGCATGTCTAGGTGATAGTTTATGTGTTGAAAGAAAATGAGCAAGAGAGTATTGCTTACCAGAAGAAGGAATGTAGCAACCGAAGGATTCTTGAGATGTTGAAGTAGATTGAGTCATATTACCACAATGAAAATGCTGCAAATATGAAGGAGGATTCCTTATTCTTTCAGATCTTCGAAGTCTTACAATTTCAGGATTAATCTGTGAAGTAACAGGTGCTAAAATTTCAGAGGTTGGATTTTGTGAAGGAGTAGGAATAGTCTGTGAAAATTCAGATGTTGGAATAGTGGAAGAAAGATTTTGTGGAACTTTAGAGGATGCTGGAACTTCAGAAGATTGATTCTGTGAAGTAATAGAATCTGGTAATGCAGAAAGTAGATTTTGGGAAGGAATGGGTACTGTGAAGTCATGTATTGGAGGAAAATCAGGAAATATAAAAGGAGTGTGAGTAGTATTTGGAATGGAAGGAAAAATGTTCTCATGAAATATGACATTTCTAGAAACTAAGATTTTGAGAGTAAGGAGATCAAGGACTTTGTATCCCTTGATATTTGGTGGATAACCAAGAAATAAGCATCTTGAGGCTCTTGGATGAAATTTGCCTCGACTGTTATGTATGGTACTAGCAAAACATAAACAGCCAAAGGCTTTCAGGTAGTTATATGCAGGGGGTTTGTGAAAAAGTAGATCATATGGTGTTTTATTAGCTAGTACAGAAGAGGGAATTCAATTTATGAGATGTGTAGCTGTCAATACACATTCAGTCCAGTATGTTAATGGCAGTTTAGATTGAAAAAGAAGAGCTCTAGCAACATTTAACAAATGCTGATGCTTTCTTTCAACTCTACCATTTTGCTCAGGAGTTTCTACACAAGAAAGCTGATGTATTATACCATTTTCTTGATAAAAAGAAGACATATTGAATTCTTGGCCATTGTCTGTTCTAAGTGTTTGTATTTGAGTACCAAACTGGGTTTGAGCATATGAAATGAATCTGGTAAGTAGATTTCGAGTTTCTGATTTTGCCTTCATAAGAAAAAGCCAAGTGAAACGTGTATGATCATCTACAATGGTAAGAAAAAACTTATATCCAGAATGAGAGATAGTGGAAAAAGGACCCCAAATATCACAATGTACTAATTGAAAGGCTTTATTTGAACTACTTTGTGATACATGAAAAGACAATTTCTTTTGTTTAGCTAGAGGAAAAATTTCACAAACATGTTTGTGAGACATTTTTACAGAAGAATCAATGGAACTAATGATCTTTAGTTTGGCAGAAGATAGATGTCCCAATCGAGAATGCCACATATCAGGACTAATGGTAGATGTATTAGCCAAAAAAAATCTGTTTGAATTAGGAATTTCCTTCTGTGTAGCAGTAGAAAAATTGATGAGATGGTATAGACCATTTCTGACTTCAGCAAGCCCAATCATCCTCCATTTGCTGAGGTCCTGCAATACACATTTAGATTGAAAGAAAAACAAAGCAACAGAATTTTCTTTAGTCAACTTGGAGGCAGAAATAAGATTGACATGAAAAGATGGAACAAAAAGTGCATTGTGTAAAATCAAATCAGGAGAAATTTTGACAGTACCAATAAAACTGATAGGAACTGAGTGACCATTTGGTAAATGGACTGAGGAGGGTTTTGTTGGGATTTTTATAGATGTGAATAAGTGAGGAGAGCAGATCATGTGATTTGTTGCTCCAGTATCTAATATCCAAGGAGAAGCATTATTTAACGAGGTATTAGCTAAACAAAGGGTAGGATTATTACCTGATGTAGAGGCAGTGTTAGCTGCAGAATTAGGATTGATAGAAGAAGTGGATAGGCTATTGGCAAGAGTAATTAAATTCTGTATTTGCTCTTGAGAAAAAAATATATTTGGGTTGTTTAAGTTTTGCTTCATAGAAGATGCAATGTTTGCATTGGGTAATCGTGTAGAATTGCTTCTCTTTCCTCGAGGCCCTTTCCATCCTGGTGGATAGCCTATAAGCTGGAAACACTTGTCTACAAGATGTCCAGAGAATCCACAATGGGAACAAACGACATCTGACTTGCCTCTGACTTTGCCGAACTTAACAGCATTTGAAGAAGTTTGTGAGGATGGTTGTGTAGCAACCATAGCATGAGAATCATGAGAAATATGTACAACATTAGTTAAAGAACGTTGGCTCTCTTCTTGTATCAGTAAAGAGAAAACCTTGCCCATTGATGGCAATGGAGAAAGAAGCAGAAGTTGGCTTCGAATTGCTGAAAAAGAATCATGCAGACCAATCAAGAACTTCATGAGATAGTCAGCTTGTTGTTGATCAGCAAGTTTCTTTAATACTGCACAGGTACACTTTTCCATAAATCCACAATTGCAAGTTGGAAAAGGGCGATAACTGATGTATTCATCCCATAGTGCTTTGAAAGCACTAAAATACTCAGTAATTGAATTCGAGCCTTGGGAAATAGAACTTAAGGACTTTTCTAATGCAAAAACTCTTGGACCATCACTGCGCAGGTAGCGAATCTTTAATTCATTCCAGATGTCAGCAGCACTGTTGAAGTAAAGAAGATTCCCTCAGATCTCTTTTGCAATGGAATTCATCAGCCAAGAAAGCACAAGGTTGTTTGCCCTTAACCATGCAGTCTTGAGTCGAGCATTAGCATGATCAGGTTGAGGCAAACTTCCATCAATGAAGGCAACTTTGTTCTTGACTGTGAGAGCAATTGTGATGGATCGACTCCAAGCTACGTAATTATCACCAGAAAAGATCTCAGATACAAGAAGAGCTCCAGGATTATCAGATGGATGTAGATAGTAGTAACTTGAGGAATCATCAGATGGATTCCCCAAAGGAGGAGAAGAATTATTAGAAGAAGAATTAGAGGATTCTGCCATAGAAGCAGAAGAAAGAAAGTAAGAACTTGTGTAAAAAAAAAATCAAGAAGGCAGCGGAATGCTTATGGACGATGATACCATGTAAAATTCTGTAACTTGAAGAATCAAGAACAGAGAACTTGAATATGCGAAAGAAAAATTGAGAACAAATTCAACGTGTATTTCTTATTCACTGGAATTGAGTGAAAGTTACATTTACATCATTTCTATTTATAGACATGATTTTCTAACTAACTTGACTATACAGAAATCATTTACACAGTATTTTAACTAATTAATCTCATCTGCATTTAGACTTAATTTAACTGTCATTTGAAGTCTCTTTTGATCTTTTCTGTTTAGCTTCCTTTGATTTCAACTCCAAAGCTTCAATCTGAGTTTGTATATTCCAACATTGACACTGATGAGAGACAACCCAGTATTCCTAGATTATATATCAAAGCACTCATGATATTATCATGAAAAACTAAAAAAAAAAAAAAAACACCCAAGAATACTACTGTCCCCAAGAGACAACCGAAACAATAACGAGGAAGTTTGGTGAAAGCCTTTTTCAGGACAACAAACATTAGTTGTACGTTAAACCAGATGATGAAATATATAAATATATATATATATATATATATATTTATATATATATAGTGGCGTGGTCTGTTACATACCATCTTGAGGATCAGTGCACTAGTCGATGAAGTGAATTCCTGAAAGAAACAAAGCCAGAAAGACCAGCTGCAACTTCATGCCCATCGACTTCCTGCACATTAATCTCTGATCTCTCTCTCTCTCTCTCTCCCAGCTCAATGATCTGTCTCTTCTGTCTCTGTGTGTGGGTGCGCTTAATAAGTATCTCACCACACATTCCTATATATCAAAGAAGAGATAAGTCTACGTACACGCGTATAGGACGTCTTCCTCTTCGTTATGTTCGTGGAGGACGACAAAGCAAGCTGTGTTTGACAAAGTCATCCCGTTGGTCAATGCATAATACAGTAAAGATGGCGCTACTCATACAGAGAAATAAAGCATGGTATCGACGTTTTCTATCCGTAGTGTTAAACTTTTTTTTTTTTTAAATTATTTGTGTTATATATTAAAAAATAAAAACACACGAACATATAGGATCAGAGTACTCTCGGTACAGATGGGAGATTTCCAAACTGCGATTCACTCTTCGGTGACTGATCTTTCATCAGTGGCGCTGTCGCATTAATGTACGTTTTCCTCAGCCGCCTGCAAAACTGTATAAACTTCAGTGAAGAATATCATCGTCATCATCATTTATTACATGGTTTAAAGTGGCAATGTCTAGACAGTTGGAGGCCGCTCTCAACTTATAACTGTCAATTTCTCTTTCCCAATTTATCATCCGGAACCTTATCAATCGCTATCTCTTTTCCCTCTTCTTATCTTAATATTTTAACATAATAGATATAAATATTTTTTATTTTTTATTTTTTATTTAATTATTACTTAATTATTACAACGTTTTTAAAATTTTTAAACAAAATATTAAAAATAATTCAACTTTTTTCAATTTCAAAATAAAAATTATATTAAAAAATTCTATTCTAACAATATTTTCACTTTAATAATATTTTTATTCAACTTTTTTTCTCTTATTTCTCAAAACTCCATAAAACATCTTAACTCAAATTATTTTACTACTATTCACAAATAATTTCACTACTATTCACTTATAATTTCATCTCATTGCACTATCCAAACAAGGCCTTAAAGAAAGAGAAATGATATTCGCAGTCATAAAATACGTAAGCGTCGTACACTCTTTTTGAAAAGAGTGAATAAATATGAGATTTATATAAAAATAATTAATTTTTAATAATAAATTATTTGTTTTTAAAGAATGCATGACACTTATAAAACTTATGATTATATTTAGTATTATTTTTTATGAAGAATTTCTAATCTTTATATTCAGCAGTCACGTAAGACATAAGAGCGACTCTCACTTCCAACATCTCCATTACTCTAAAATCTAACAGAGAATGCTTTGTACACAAACATCGCTTGCCCCTAGGCCGTCGGTGATTCCTAGTTGGATGTCAAGCGAAAGGATAGAGATAGTTTACTACTTAGGTAATGTAATTTTTCAGTATGGCCGGAGTTCAAACAATATAATTGTGTTGACATAGTATTCAAATATTTATTCATAAAATAAATAATAAATAAAACATATAAAAGGTAAAACAAGAGAGATAAAGACTTATGTGATTCAGCATAAATGTTTACGTCTACGAATCGTTTGGAGACAAAATCTATTATGTTTGATGATTGTATACTTTCTCATTGTAAGAACTATGCCCTTAGAAGAAATGAATTAGGGCTCGTTTGTGGAGTGAGAAAAATGAGAATTTTTTGAATAGAAGTAAGATAGTTTGTTAAAGTAGTGAGATAGTTTGACTTGAATATTTTTTAAGATTTGAGAAAGGAGAGAGAAAAAGTTGAATAAAAAATATTATAAAGTTAAAATATTATTATAATAGTTTTTTATAATATTTTTTTGCTCGAATTTGAATAAGTTGAATTGTTTTTTATCTTCTGTTTGAAAGTGGAAAGTTATAATAATTTGTTTGAAAATTTTGTAATGATTAGTAGTGAAATTATTTGAGTTAAGATGTTTTATAGATTTTAGAAAAGAAGAGAAAAAATATTAAATTAAAATATTATAAAATTAAAATATTATTATAATATAATTTTTATTTTTATAATTTAAAAAATTTGAATTGTTTTTTTTATTTTGTTTGAAAGTTTGAAAAAATTGTAATAATTAAATAATGATTAAATGAAGAAAGTTAAAAATTTGAAATTAAAAAATATTTATATTTCAGTGATGTTTGAAAAAGAAATTATGAGCAATTTTGATATGAAATGAGATATGTTCACAAATGAGGCCTAAGCCATTTGTACAATTCTATCGAATAGTTTAGTCAGGCAAAAGGTTCACGAACAAAGACCCAGGCAAAAGCGATGACAGGAAAGTGAATGACCAGAAAAAGATTAGTGGATAACGAATGGGAGTATGCAAAATTTTGGGCAAGAAAAGGTAAGCAAAGGACTTGTGAGATAAGAGAAATGATATTTTCAGTGGTAGAGTGTGCAAAAGTGGCATAATCTTTTTAAAAAAAGTGAGTAAATATGGGACACAAAAAAATTTAATTTTTTAATAGTGAACCCTACTCTTCTTCAAAGCGACTTCGTGATGCTTGCGTATTTTACGATTATATGTAGCATTACTTGAGACATAAACATTGGACGAGTAATATTAAGGACATGTTTCACTGCTACGCACTCTTGATTTCCTGCAACCAAAGAGTAAGATGGCTTTGGGGGTTTGATGGGGCGCTTCCGATGCCTAAGTCAGTAACGATAAGAATCTTCTTAGATCCAATTTATTCAAGAGTTTTGTTAGCATACCTGTATTATTTAAATAGAGCTTTTGACTGCTTACGATCACTCAGATTAATTGCTTCGCCCATTATTTGAAATTCGAAGCTCGAAACATTCAGGCTATTTACTCACTTTGAATGAGTGAATATCCCAATTGTCCCAGGATAAGCAGGCGAGCATTCTTGTCCTTAACAAACTGGCATGAACCTCATTGGGTCAGAGAGGCTTGAACCTCGAGTGGAGTGATTTGTCGAGCCACCATGACCCAGGCCCATGGTGGCACCCCGCGATCCCTTATGGTGGTATTAAAGTCCTTCCAACTACCACGTGAAGTCTCATCACACATTGTGTGATGAGACTTTTGTACAAGATGTCATTGGGCCCTTTCAGTAGAATTAATTGACGTCCCTCCTATTAACTAGTGAAGCCTCATTGTACGTTGTGCAATGGGGCTTTTAAACCACGAGGTGTTTGTTCTTTTGAATTGGGCCAAAGCCCTCCAGTTACCCCATGATTCCTCACCATGTGCGATGCGGTGAGACTCATTCTGAGGGCAATGTTTGGGGTTCTGCTTTGTTATTCCTCCAGGACGTCTGTCAGAGTCATTTCATCATCACTTCGATATGCATTCCTCTTTTTCAACCACCGCAGGTATTTTTTGTTCCCTACCACTTTATTTTTTCCCCCCTCACTTCCTATCTTCTTGCACAAGCTTTGTTTTTCCTTCCTTCTCTTGCTTAGCTTCCAAAACCCATCGTCCTTCTGTGCTGCAAACCCTCTCATCCTTCTTCTTGCATTGCTTTCCTCTATTTTCTGCATACCCATGGCTATTGGCAAAGACAAAGGTGCGAGCCCCTCTTGTGGTTCTGGTTCTTCACAACCTCGCGATTCCTTTGTCCATTGCGAAGATGCTACGGCTAACCCTAGCGTCAAAGGAGATGCTTCCTGTTCCATCTTCGAAGGTCATCACTGGGTTTCCACCCTCTCACTTCAAGAACTGGATGCTATGAGGGACCACTTTAATATCCTGATTTAGTAAGGCTATCGTTGTCCAGTCAAAGGTATGGCAGTTTCTGTTGTCCTCTATTTAGCTATGTTTTAAATGGGACTTCGTCTACCCTTCATGCGGCCTGTTCGTGACATCTTAGGCCTTGCGCTGGCCCAATTGGTACCTAATGCTTGGCGTATTTTAATGGCCAACTGCGTTCTGTGGCGACGGGTCTTAGAGCCATTGGTGATGACTATCCCAACCTTACAGCTCTGGAGTTCCTTACTCTTCATGGATTTAAGCATTTGGATGGGAACCTTTGTAAGTGTAGGTCACATAACAAACTGGTGTAGCTAGAGCATAAGTATTCCCATGCCAAGGATTGGACGATAAACTTTTCTTAGTCTTGGGTAGGGGGTGGGAATTTCCAGCGGATGAAGCCTCACATTAGGAATTCCCTATCAGGGCATCTTGGTCACCCATTCTCGATAAGCATGACCTTGAGATTTTGTTGTCTCACCGAGAAGAAGCTCACATCTGCTTGGTTCAATCTTGGATGATAGCTAACACCAGGTCCACTTGGTCTGACGCCTTCTTAACACCCACCATCATCAATAGGTTTCTGATGGAACCTAGCCGAGGCCATGTGCTCGGCCACGAAATTCTGGGCACCCCATCACCAACAAAAAAACTTAACAAAGGCACTACTCCTGGAGACAAGGGTAAAAGGAAGAAAGCTCACCTTGGGGCCAAGTCCTCAGACACATCCAACTCTTCCAGGGGTGTCCCTTTTTCCCTTTTGACTAGTGGATGAGAGAGGTTAATGCCCTGGACTAGTTCGTTAGATGACATCATGGACTAGGCAAACACCGAACTGTACTTCATACTGGAGGCTGAGGAAGCCACGAGGTCAAAGGCTCCCTCTGGAAAGGAGGCCCTAGCTTCTGGGCAAGCAGTTAATCTCGAAGGTTACCCACATCTGGAGTGGGATGATTTTGTCTCTGTTTTGAACCCTGACTCGTTTGAAAATGAGCAGCCCAAAGGCTATCCCAAGTGCAGGAGCGTGTCGCGTAGTAATTAGGAATAAATTCCTAGATCGTCTCCACAGGGAAAGTGCTTAAAAATCAAACTCGTGTAAAATGGTGGAAATAGTTACAATGAGAGAAAAAATAAAAAAATGATGATTTGTGCAATGAATGTGGGAATGCAATGGAAATGAAAATTTACTAGTCATGGACTAGATTCATGTTTGTTGATTTTGAGTGGATGATGAAAAGTGAAAAAAAAAAAATTAAAATACAAGACAGAAAATTAAAATTGCTGGAAATTAAATAACTGAAATGTAAATGGACAATAAAATTTAAATGACATAAAAGTAAATTGCAAAAAATTAAAGGTGCAGAAAAATTAAATGACAGTAATTAAAATTGCAGGAAATTAAAAGTGCGAGGAAATTAAATGACGGTAATTTAAATTGCAAGAAATTAAAATTGCGAGGAATGTAAATGACAGTAATTTAAATTGCAGGAAATTAAAAGTGCGAGAAAATTAAATGACGGTAATTTAAATTGCAAGAAATTAAAATTGCGAGGAATGTAAATGACAGTAATTTAAATTGCATGAAATTAAAAGTGCGAGAAAATTAAATGACGGTAATTTAAATTGCAAGAAATTAAAATTGTGAGGAATGTAAAAGTGCGAGAAAATTAAATGACATAATTCGAAATTAAATAAATAAAAAAAGAAAACAAAAATTGTACGGAATAAACTCGATATTTGGAAATGGAGACTGTGTTCTCCAACCCAAAAATCTGAACTTCCAATTAATGTAACCTCTAAAAAATAAAATGGACTCTCAACATTTAAAAAAAAAACTAAAATTTTACTCACTAAAATCACATGAAACTAAAAATTGAACTCGGAAGAAAATAAAAACTGACTGCAAAAATTCACTCACTATTTTTTTTTCTGAATTTTAACTCTAAATTTACACCAAAAATATTACATCTGACAACTCACTGACACTCTAACTCTAGACTCACCGACACTCTAACTCTCTAACATCTGCTTCAGACTCTCTAATTTCTAACTCACTTTCCGCACGCCGCAACTGCAGACTAACACCCCCTTATATAGGCATCAAAGAAAGACATAGATGAATATCACTTAGCTGCCATGTTCCCCACTCAAAATTATTCCATTTGTCACTGCATGTGCGTCTGTCTTTATCTGTTGCTCTTCATTTATTTCATTTCAGTGTTTCGTCCGTGATTTTTTCTATATGCATCACTGCATTTTACTGGCCCCGCATGCATGCATTTCGTCCGTTGCCTATTTTTTTTTTCTCTTTTCTTTCCTTGCTTTCTGCTACACCGAGCGACATGCATGCACCGAATGATTTCTTTTTCTTTTTCTTTCCTTCCTTCCACTGGGTCTAGCCGAAACGCAAGTCATTTTCTTTTGCACCGAATTGCTATCAAGTCATTCTCTTCTTCTTCTTTTCTTTTCCAAGTCTGTTGCCTTTCTTTTCTTTTTCTTTTTTTTTCTTTTCTGTTGCAGCATGCGTGCATGAGCTCGAGCAGAGGCTTCGGTGATGGAGGAGGAGAGCTTCGGTCATGGCGTTGGGCTTCACTGGGGGGCGAAGCCTTGGTCTCCGGCATTTTCTGTTGACCACTGGCGGTCATTGGAGGTGCATGGTGGCGTGGAGGAGTGCAGAGGTAGCGGAACCGGGTGGCTGCATGCTGTTGTGCATGGGGTGGAGCTGGCCGTGGCGTTGGACAGTTCTTGGCCGTGCATGGGGTGGAGGAATGATCGCCGGCGTCGTCTGGTGTTGCTGGTGGCTTCAGGCGGGCGGAGGACGGCTCACGGTGGCGGCTCGAAGCTGCTGTGCACGGTGGCACTGTAGCTCGAGACGCAGTGCGGGAGGTAGACGACGATCAAAACGACGTGCCGTTCATGTCGAAACGGCACGTCGTCGGCTGCAAACGGCAGGCAATTCTCTTGTTCGAAACGACATGTCGTTTTGTGAAAACGACATGTCGTTTTCCTCAGACGACAGAAACGACCAACGTGCAAAACGACATGTCGTTTTTACTAAACGACATGTCGTTTATGACCTGCGCAGAAAAATAAAAAATAAATAAAAAATAAATAAAAATAAAATAAAATAATTTAAACTAAAACAAACAGAATAATAAAAAAATAAAATTAGAAAAATAAAATAATTAATTAATTAAAAATTAAACAAAAACTAAACTAGAATATTAAAAATGTATTGTGCATGTGAGACAATAAAATCAAATTAAATCACAAGTTATAAAATATAAGCATAAACTATGCTTTTAATCAATTTAATTCATAACTTAGATTTATTTCCTCTTGGTCATTTTTTTCATCTAAAATCAACGATAAAATAATAAAATAATTAAGAATACATTGATTTTAAATGTATAAAATATGCAATAATGCAGCTCAATCACACCCTCCAACTAACCTTTTGCTAGTCTCTGAGCAAAATAGTGAAAATTAATTGAGATGAATATTGCATAAAGCTCAAAATCCAAACAAAAGCAATCAAACACAACAACGAATTCTCACAAAGTGCGACACGTGACTATCAACTCCCAGGGGCAATATTCACAAAGTCTGTCTCAACAATCTTTCATTAAGAATTGGGGAAAAATCTCAGAACTCAGATGTGTGTGTAGCTAAATTGTTCTTCATTACTAGCCATGATTCGTCATAGGATTTTTCAACCTTAAGATTGATCATTTCTGATTCTAACTACCTCAAAGCCTAAGGGACTAGCAGTTTTCACGCAAACTCTGTTTAAAAGTTGAACACTCAACCCCCAAAGTTTGGGTAACTGTTTCTAGCCATTTCTTAGGAAAGCTCACTGCTTCATCCTTAAATGTATATATATATTTTTTTATTATTATCATTCATTTTTTTTTTTTTTTTTAAAACGGATTCGATCAGTGGGGAATCGAACCCAGGACCGTGCGCCTAATCCACACATTCCCAAGTTCGCCCTTACCACTGAGACAGATCCATGCTCTTTTTTTTTCTTTTTTTTTTTTTTTTTTTTCGAAAGGCTCGGTAGTCCTGCAGTTTACTTCTCCAGTGTTAAATCAACGAATAGTAATGAAGAACACTACAAGTGTAAGTATGTGTAGACTGTAATTCAAGATTTTCCCTTCATTATATAAATCATGCCAAGTCTATCTCAATGAATATAGCATCCTGGTGTTTCAAGTCATACATCAAGCAAAATATGATGCATAAAAAATTATGATCTATGCTTAGGGTTGAAAATAAATCTTCATAAAAATTAATTTCGTTCATCTACACCACCAAGATGCTCAAATTTCACAAAATGAAAGAATAGAGTGTGTGTCAATCATGTGTATCTCAGTGCATATTGCATTAAAGCAAAAATTGTGTAATCCAATGCACACATACTAACAAAGAAAAGATGAGCAATAAAAGAAAAATTAACACAGAAACTAAAGAAAGAGAAACAATCAACAAACAACAACTTAGAAAATAAGCAATTATGTAATCCATCATACACACGTAAAATTAAACAAACAACATATAAACTAAACAAAAAGAGACAAGAAATAACACAAAATAAACAACAAGATGCAATAACAGAAACAGTATTTAAGTAAGTATGAGAGTAGAGAAAACTCCCTGGATCAGTGGGAAATGCTTTGGGGTAAAAACTTTTCTTGCAAAAAATTCTTCATGCACTCCATTCCAGTGTTTAAATATTCTCAGCAATGAAACACTCGAGTTGGATCAAGTTTGAAACAAAGATGATCTGCCAACTGAGTCAAATGAGTGTTCATCCAATTGTAGTAAACTTGGAATTTAACAAGTGTCATAAATCCCGAGATCCAACAGTTGTCATGAGTCACGGAGCCTTGGATCTCGTGCAATGGAACCGTTATGACAAACACTTTAAGCCTCGAGCTCCGTCCTGGGTCCATATCGTGCTGTAAATTGCAAACGGACAATTGCTTTATGGCCTCGAGTTGTGCTCCGGGTTCTGCCTGAATCAATCTTTGCTGAGCCTTTGAATGCTTCGGGCCTCTATATAAAGGACCATCTCCACCCTCTTGAAACACATAACAATCTCTGCATCTCTCGTATTTTTTTTTTTTTTCTCATACCTCTCACAGCTTCTCTCATTTTCTTCAAATGGCTGAGCAGCATTCTGTCAATAATATCCCCGATTTGAATCAGGTACCAATTACGCCTCAACAATTGCACTTCTGTCCTGATGCCGTCAACACCATGGTTGGGGCAGAGGTATATTTCTCTACCCGGTCCGATGCCGAAGTTGTTTCAGGATCGAGAATGCTCGGTGCCCAATATGCTGCTTCTATTACAACCATATCCCGGAGGTTACTGTTACGAGTGAGTGAAACTGATCAACTTAAATCTCAAATTTCTAAATTGCAGCAAAAACTTGTTAATAAACGCAGAAAAAATAAAATATTAAGACAAGAAAATAAACAATTAAAAAAATGTGCGGACTGGTATGCTCAAAACCTGCAACCACGAATAACGGAGCTGGAACAAGAGAAGGAACAAATACTCAGCCAACATCAGCAATTAACAGCAGAGGTCCAGCGTTTAAAAGAAACAGGGAGTCAGTCTGCTGTTTAATTTTTGCTTGCTTATTATAGAGCTTGTTTTGTTCTTTATTTCCAACTCTATAAAATTAGTCTTGAGCATTAAAGTCATTTTTTATTTGTTATTATTTATTTATTTATGAAACAAAATCAGAAAAAGAAAAGACTCATTCAAAACGGGTTTTCTAAGACTCAATATCCCTAAAGAAATACCGTCAAACAAATGGGATAACTGGCAAGATAACTACTCTGCCAAAGCGGACACTTGCGATCATTGTGCTATCGCGTGTCGGTATCACTTCATCATGCCAGGAAATCCTGAACGCTGACATGGTATTTTTTTTTTTTTTTTTAGAATGCAATTTCCTCCCCCCAACTGAACAATGCAGTGTCCTCACTGTTTAATGAAAAAGAAAATCAATGCAAAGAGAAAATAATGCAAAACGGAAGAGAGAAATGAATAATTAAACAATCATGCAACACAAGAAATAAACATAAATAAATAAACAAACAAATAAAAAAGCACTCAAAAATCACAAGGTGTCTGGACAAGAAGAGTTTCACCTGGATCATACATTGGAATAAAAGGTTTAAGGCGCTGACCATTCACAGTGAAAGGGGTACCGTCATTATTAGGATTTTTGATGTCCACCGCCCCATGAGAATGAATTTTTGTTACCACATAAGGACCATTCCAACGAGATTTCAATTTACCAGGAAAAATATGTAAACGAGAGTTGTAAAGAAGTACTTCCTGGCCGATTGTGAATTGCTTGGACTGAATTTTCTTATCATGCACATTTTTCATTCTTTCTTTTGCTATTTGGGCGTTATCATAAGCATCTCGACGAGCCTCATCCAATTCGCTGATCTGCAATTTTCTCAACCCTGAAGCTTCATCAAGTGACATGTTAACATGTTTTATTGCCCAAAGAGCTCGATGCTGAATATCAACAGGTAAATGACAAGCTTTACCATAGACTAATCGATAAGGGGACATCCCTAAATTAGTTTTGAAAGCTGTCCTATAAGCCCACAAAGCATCAAGAAGTTTGACTGACCAGTCTTTCCTGTTAGGATTGACAGTTTTCTCCAAAATTATTTTGATTTCTCTATTTGCCAATTCAGCTTGCCCATTTGTTTGGGGGTGATAGGGGGTGGAAACTCGGTGTGTGATACCATATTTCTTTATGAGTGTGGAAAATGGTTTGTTGCAAAAATGAGAACCCCCATCACTAATGATAACTTTGGGCATGCCAAAACGAGCAAATAGAGATTGCAAAAATTTTAGGACAACACGATGATCATTAGTTTTGCAAGCGATGGCCTCTACCCATTTTGAAACATAATCCACAGCTAGTAAAATATATGTGTTTCCAAAGGAAACCGGAAAAGGTCCCATGAAGTCTATTCCCCAACAATCAAAAATTTCTAAAGTGAGAATGGGGGAAAGAGGCATCATATTTCTTTTACTAATGGATCCCAATTTTTGACAAGGCTCACAAGCTTTACAAAAGTTGTAAGCATCTTTAAACATGGAAGGCCAGTAGAAACCACTTTGCAAAATTTTAGCAACAGTTTTCTTTGCTGAAAAATGACCACCGCATGCACCCATATGACAAAATCTCAGTACAGAAGAAAACTCATTATCAGGAATGCATCTTCGAATCAGTTGGTCTGAACAATATTTAAAGAGGTATGGGTCATCAAAGTAAAAATGTCTTACCTCTGAGAGGAATCGGCGCTTATCTTGGATGGACCATTCAAAAGGCATTTGTTCAGTCACCAAATAGTTGACTATGTCAGCAAACCAGGGAGCTGTTTGAATTGCAAACAACTGCTCATCCGGGAAACTATCA
The DNA here is from genome assembly GCA_029856935.1 of Cyclocarya paliurus. Taxonomy (NCBI): domain Eukaryota; kingdom Viridiplantae; phylum Streptophyta; class Magnoliopsida; order Fagales; family Juglandaceae; genus Cyclocarya; species Cyclocarya paliurus. The sequence continues at coordinate 21,475,979 of CM056947.1, forward strand.
TCAAGAGGAATGATGACTTTTGAAGTGGAGGATGGTGGTAATCTGGAGAGATGGTCAGCCACCACATTTTCGACTCCTTTCTTGTCTTTTATGGTGATATTGAACTCTTGGAGCAAAAGAATCCAACGAATTAACCTGGGCTTGGCATCCTTCTTTGCCAACAAATACTTGAGAGCAGAATGGTCAGTAAAAATGACAACAGGAGACCCAATAATGTAAGAACGAAATTTATCTAAGGCAAACACAACAGCTAGCAACTCCTTCTCTGTGGTGGTATAATTTTTTTGTGCATCATTTAAAGTCCGACTTGCATAATAAATGACCGAAGGCTTGTTGTCTACTCTTTGGCCAAGAACGGCACCAAGAGCAAAGTCACTAGCATCGGTCATAATTTCAAATGGCAAGTCCCACCGAGGAGATTGCATGATTGGGGCAACTGTTAAGTGTTCCTTCAAAGTCTCAAAGGCTTGTTGACACTCATTAGTCCAAACAAAAGCAGTATCATTTTGCAATAAGGTACATAGTGGTTTTGCAATGGTACTAAAGCCCTGAATGAAACGCCGATAGAAGCCAGCGTGGCCAAGAAAAGAACGAATGTCTCTCACTGTCTTAGGAATAGGCAGTTGAGATATCAATTCTATCTTGGCTTTGTCAACTTCTATGCCGTGTTTAGAAACCAAATGTCCGAGTACCAAACCACTAGTTACCATAAACTGGCATTTTTCCCAATTTAACAACAGATTTTTCTCCTCACATCTTTTTAAAACAGCAGCAAGATTTTTTAAACAGATATCAAAAGATTTTCCAAACACAGAAAAATCATCCATGAAAACTTCACACATGTCATCAAGCATGTCAGAAAAAATGCTCATCATACAGCGTTGAAAAGTGGCAGGTGCATTGCATAAACCAAATGGCATTCTTCTAAAGGCAAAAGTACCAAAAGGGCAAGTGAAGGTTGTCTTCTCTTGATCCTCTGGTGCTATGGCAATTTGATAATAGCCAGAAAATCCATCCAGAAAGCAATAAAAAGAATTACCAGCCACTTTTTCTAAAATTTGATCTAGGAAAGGTAATGGGAAATGATCTTTTCGACTAACCAAATTTAATTTTCGGTAGTCGATACACATTCTCCATCCCGTTACCTTCCTAGTTGGAATCAATTCACCATTGGCATTTTCAATAACAGTTAAACCAGATTTTTTTTGGACTACCTGTGTTGGACTTACCCACTTGCTATCGGAGATAGGATAGATGATGCCCACAGCTAGCAATTTTAGTACCTCTTGCTTCACCACCTCCTTCATGGTGGGATTCAACCTTCGTTGTGCATCACGAGTTGGTCTCGCATCTTCTTCCAGAAAAATGTTATGGGTGCATATTGAAGGATCAATGCCCTTGATGTCTGCGATAGTCCACCCTATCGCTCCTCGATGTTGTCTCAGCACTACCAGTAACTCCGTTTCCTGCTTTGAAGTGAGTTGAGAAGAAATGACTACCGGAAACGTGCCCTCAGCTGGGCCCAAAAAAATGTATTTCAAGTCCTTGGGTAGTGGTTTCAACTCCAATGTGGGGACTTCTTCCTTTGATGTCTTCATGACTTCTGGTAGATTTAGAGCCTCAAAGACTGGCCTACGCCAATTGCTCATGTAACTCATATTTGACATCTGAGAAGGCCTGTCTTCTTCTGTTAATCGTTCCTCTGAATCTGCCAACTCTAATGACAAAGGAATTGTCTCAAGAGTCTCAGATTGCTCTTGTGGGTCATCTCCAAATATATTTTCAGAATCAAATGCTGATAACAGTTCTGAAATATCGAAATCATATACCATATCAACTGCATGTACTTCTGAATCATCGCACCCACTAGGCATTTTGCAGGCGTTGAACACATTCATTTCCAATGTCATATTGCCGAATGTGAGCTTCAGTACTCCACTTCGACAATTAATCAGTGCATTGGAGGTGGCAAGAAATGGACGCCCAAGGATGACAGGTGCATGGTAAATGGTGGAGGTTGGTTGCTGCATGTCAAGTACTACAAAATCTACTGGGTAGTAAAATTTGTCTACCTGAACCAACACATCTTCCACAATACCCTTTGGTACTTTGACTGATCTATCAGCCAACTGTAGCATGATGGAGGTCTTTTTCATCTCTCCCAATCCCAGCTGCTCATATAATGAGAATGGCAGCAAGTTCACACTGCTCCCTAAGTCAAGTAGAGCTCTCCCAATGCGTGACTCGCCAATCATGATGGAAATGTTGGGGGAGCCGGGATCACCGTACTTTTGCGGAGTCTCGTTCATTATTAGTGCGCTGACTTGCTCCGTTAGGAAAGCTTTCTTCTTTATATTCAGCTTCCTCTTCACTGTGCACAAGTCCTTCAGAAATTTTGCGTATGAAGGAACCTGTTGTATGGCATCCAAGAGTGGAATATTAATCTTCACTTGCTTGAAGATTTCTTGGATCTCAGTGTGATATTTATTTTTTTGGCTAGCTGCTAGTCTCTGAGGGTAGGGAACCACAGGTTGGTACCCTTTACTTGATTCAGCCTCTGCAATTACAGGCTCTTTAGATTCTGGTCTCACCATCTTTGGTTCTTTTTCAGCTTCTTCAGGCTTTGATACATCTTTAGGAGTAGGAGCAGCTTCTTGTTTATCCATGGTCATCTCCGGTTGGGGAACTTCTTTTCCACTTCTCAGAGTAAGGACGGCCTTTGCTGTCTCAATAGCATCTTCTGAGACACTATGTACCTGATGTGATTGTTGCCGGTACACTTGAGGATTGGGTTGAGGCTGTGCTGGGAACTTCCCTTTCTCCAGAGTGCTCAGTGCTATGTTCATTTTATTCATGGTGCCTCGCAATTCATTTATGGCCTGAGTGTTTTGATTGTTTGTGGTGGCCTGGATCTGCATGAATTGCTGAAGTGTATTGGCCATCTGTGCCATACTTTCATCTAAAGATTTTTTTGCAGGGGGTTGTGGCTGAGAATTTTGTGCAGCTACATGAGGCTGAGATCCTGGAAGTGCTGCAAAAGGATAGCTTTGAGGATTCTGATATGGTTGCTGCTGAGACTAGGGTACAATCTGATGAAATGATTGCTGGGATTGAGGAACAATCTGATGAAATGGTTGCTGAGGCTGAGGAACAACTTGATGAAATGGTTGGTGGGAAGAGGAAGGGGATCGGCCAGGCTGATCATTTCTCCAGGAGAAATTTGGATGATTCCTCCACCCAGGATTATATGTATTTGAGAAAGGTTGATTTTGTGTTCTGTTGACCCAGTTAGCTGATTGCATCTGTTCTGGTTCATTCTCCTGAATTACGGGCATGATTGGGCAGTCTTGAGTTTTGTGGTTTGAATCAGCGCACAAAGAGCATGCCTCTACAGCTTTTACGGCTTTCACTTTTTCCGTCTCCATGACCTCCAATCTTCTGGCTAATGCAGCTATTCGGGCCTGAACATCAGTGTCCTCCTTTATCTCATATTTGCCTCCACCAGTAATGGCTCTTAGTGGTTGTGGTGTCAATGAAACTCGATCAGTCCGAGTGTTCCATTGTAGGGCACTCTCAGCAAGATAGTCAAAAAATGATAGTGCTTCGTCAGGTTCTTTGCTAAAGAACTCTCCGTTGCACATGGTTTGGACAAATTGCTTGCATTCTGGAGAGAGACCGGTGTAAAAGTAATTCACCAGTCTCCAGGATTCAAAACCATGATGTGGGCAGATGTTCATCAAATCTTTAAATCTTTCCCAGCTGATATGGAAAGTTTCATCAGGCTTTTGGTTGAACTGACTGATTTTTTCTTGTAATGATTGAGTTCTTTGAAAAGGGAAAAATTTCTTTAAAAATTCACGTTGCATATCAGACCAGCTGGAAATAGAATTAGACTTCAAAGAATTAAACCAAATTTTTGCTTTGTCCTTTAGAGAGAAAGGAAATAATCGAAGTCTAATGTATTCATCAGTATTGGTCCTGTTGATGAACGTGGTGCAAGCCAACTCAAAATCTGTCAGATGTTGGTAGGGACTTTCAGAATCCATCCCATGGAACTGAGGTATTACTGACATCATGCCATGCTTTATGGAAAAATTAGGTGCATCATTTGGCAACAAAATGCATGAAGGTGTAGTGGTGCGAGTGGGTTGCAAATACTCTTTAAGAGTGCGTGGTGCAGGCGCAGCCATTGCTTGCTCGGTTTCAGAGTTGTCGCTTGTAGAGGAGACAAAAAGGGTGTCTGTCTCTAAGCAGTGTGAACTACTATTGGTACTTGATGCAACTCTACACAATCTATTTGAACTGTCTCTCACCCAAAACATGAAACATCAGTCCAAAATAGAAAAGAGAAGATCCAAGCAACTTTATAGTAGGTGAAAAATGCCCTTTTTTTTTTTTTTAAATTTTTTTATAATAAAAAAAAATAAAGATGAAAATCACGAGTTTAAATTTACGACAAGCATCTTTCCCCGGCAACGGCGCCAAAAACTTGACTCGTTCGAAAATGAGCAGCCCAAAGGCTATCCCAAGTGCAGGAGCGTGTCGCGTAGTAATTAGGAATAAATTCCTAGATCGTCTCCACAGGGAAAGTGCTTAAAAATCAAACTCGTGTAAAATGGTGGAAATAGTTACAATGAGAGAAAAAATAAAAAAATGATGATTTGTGCAATGAATGTGGGAATGCAATGGAAATGAAAATTTACTAGTCATGGACTAGATTCATGTTTGTTGATTTTGAGTGGATGATGAAAAGTGAAAAAAAAAAATTAAAATACAAGACAGAAAATTAAAATTGCTGGAAATTAAATAACTGAAATGTAAATGGACAATAAAATTTAAATGACATAAAAGTAAATTGCAAAAAATTAAAGGTGCAGAAAAATTAAATGACAGTAATTAAAATTGCAGGAAATTAAAAGTGCGAGGAAATTAAATGACGGTAATTTAAATTGCAAGAAATTAAAATTGCGAGGAATGTAAATGACAGTAATTTAAATTGCAGGAAATTAAAAGTGCGAGAAAATTAAATGACGGTAATTTAAATTGCAAGAAATTAAAATTGCGAGGAATGTAAATGACAGTAATTTAAATTGCAGGAAATTAAAAGTGCGAGAAAATTAAATGACGGTAATTTAAATTGCAAGAAATTAAAATTGCGAGGAATGTAAAAGTGCGAGAAAATTAAATGACATAATTCGAAATTAAATAATAAAAAAAGAAAACAAAAATTGTACGGAATAAACTCGATATTTGGAAATGGAGACTGTGTTCTCCAACCCAAAAATCTGAACTTCCAATTAATGTAACCTCTAAAAAATAAAATGGACTCTCAACATTTATAAAAAAAACTAAAATTTTACTCACTAAATAAACTCAAAACTGAAAATAAAGACTTACAAAAATAAAATTAACTGAGCCATACATTAAAATTAACTGATGAATAAATCACATGAAACTAAAAATTGAACTCAGAAGAAAATAAAAACTGACTGCAAAAATTCACTCACTATTTTTTTTTCTGAATTTTAACCCTAAATTTACACCAAAAATATTACATCTGACAACTCACTGACACTCTAACTCTAGACTCACTGACACTCTAACTCTCTAACATCTGCTTCAGACTCTCTAATTTCTAACTCACTTTTCACACCCCGCAACTGCAGACTAACACCCCCTTATATAGGCATCAAAGAAAGACATAGATGAATATCACTTAGCTGCCATGTTCCCCACTCAAAATTATTCCATTTGTCACTGCATGTGCGTCTGTCTTTATCTGTTGCTCTTCATTTATTTCATTTCAGTGTTTCGTCCGTGATTCTTTCTATATGCATCACTGCATTTTACTGGCCCCGCATGCATGCATTTCGTCCATTGCCTATTTTTTTTTTTCTCTTTTCTTTCCTTGCTTTCTGCTACACCGAGCGACATGCATGCACCGAATGATTTTTTTTTCTTTTTCTTTCCTTCCTTCCACTGGGTCTAGCCGAAACGCAAGTCATTTTCTTTTGCACCGAATTGCTATCAAGTCATTCTCTTCTTCTTCTTTTCTTTTCCAAGTCTGTTGCCTTTCTTTTCTTTTTCTTTTTTTTTCTTTTCTGTTGCAGCATGCGTGCATGAGCTCGAGCAGAGGCTTCGGTGATGGAGGAGGAGAGCTTCGGTCATGGCGTTGGACTTCACTGGGGGGAGAAGCCTTGGTCTCCGGCATTTTCTGTTGACCACTGGCGGTCATTGGAGGTGCATGGTGGCGTGGAGGAGTGCAGAGGTAGCGGAACCGGGTGGCTGCATGCTGTTGTGCATGGGGTGGAGCTGGCCGTGGCGTTGGACAGTTCTTGGCCGTGCATGGGGTGGAGGAATGATCGCCGGCGTCGTCTGGTGTTGCTGGTGGCTTCAGGCGGGCGGAGGACGGCTCACGGTGGCGGCTCGAAGCTGCTGTGCACGGTGGCACTGTAGCTCGAGACGCAGTGCGGGAGGTAGACGACGATCAAAACGACGTGCCGTTCATGTCGAAACGGCACGTCGTCGGCTGCAAACGGCAGGCAATTCTCTTGTTCGAAACGACATGTCGTTTTGTGAAAACGACATGTCGTTTGCCTCAGACGACAGAAACGACCAACGTGCAAAATGACATGTCGTTTTTATTAAACGACATGTCGTTTATGACCTGCGCAGAAAAATAAAAAATAAATAAAAATAAAATAAAAATAAAATAAAATAATTTAAACTAAAACAAACTAAAACAAACAGAATAATAAAAAAATAAAATTAGAAAAATAAAATAATTAATTAATTAAAAATTAAACAAAAACTAAACTAGAATATTAAAAATGTATTGTGCATGTGAGACAATAAAATCAAATTAAATCACAAGTTATAAAATATAAGCATAAACTATGCTTTTAATCAATTTAATTCATAACTTAGATTTATTTCCTCTTGGTCATTTTTTTCATCTAAAATCAACGATAAAATAATAAAATAATTAAGAATACATTGATTTTAAATGTATAAAATATGCAATAATGCAGCTCAATCAAACCCATACTTTCTTAATGCACCTCCTGCAAGGGAACTTCCTTCCTTACTAGACGGTTTTGGCAACTCGTTTCACCTTGAGATGTTGGTTAGCCACCTTCTGCTGCCTCGACAACCTCTGGTGGGGATACTCATGTGTTGCCCTTTATCTTCCTAAACCTATCATTCGCTAGCGGGAGCAGGGTGCCGATCCCTTTCTCGCTCTTCAATACTTCTCTGAGGGGAGGGGGGTGAGGAACCTTCTCCAACCTTTCCTGTCGATGATCTTCAAACTGGCCCTCCCAGCGGGTGGTGGTCCCTCACCACAATTTGACCAAACAGCCGGGACATCAACTCAAGCGACTTGTGGTCCCTCGCCTCAAACTATTAGGAAGTCGTTCACCCCAGAGGGTTCTACTAGGGTTCCCTTCTAGATTTCGAGTGCTCGCCATGGTCCTTCCTCTTCTCGCCCTGGTGACTCCTCTTAGGCCTCTAAGTCGCGCCACGGTGAAGCTTTATGTTCCACTATCCTCAACCTCCGTAGCATCCTTTTGCCAGTGAGCTTCACTTTTCTTTTAGTCTAACTTTCGATTAGGCTGTTACCTTCTTGTCCTAACTAGGTTTTTTGTAGGGAGTTGACAAGTTGGTTGTTGCGCTAGTGGAAGACCATATGGGACTCAAGGAGGAAAACAACTCCATGCGCGCGTTCATTGGCAAAGCCCATGGGGCTGTTGTCTCTGCTCGACTAAAGAAAGAAGAGTTGGCAAAGCCACCTTTCTGGACCAGATTGCCTCTCTCCAATCTTAGTTGGCAAGTGCGTTGGAGGAAACTGCACTGCATAAGGCTAAAGCGTTTGATAGGGAGGTTGAATGAGATAACCTGGTTGCCTACTTGAGTGAAGTGGAAAAATATGTGGAGAGATTGCGGAAGGTGAAAATTAACTATATTAGCCGCCTGATTGCCTCAGAGGAAGACTGTCAGGAGTCTAATACTCAACTAAGGATAGCTCAGGGCGAGAAGGATAAGGTAGAGTAGTTAGGTCTCAGCTAAGAGTTCTCTCAAGGAACATGATCACCATTATTTGGCATTAAATTAGAGCTTAGAGACCTGTAAGAAAAACTTGGCTGCTTCTGAATCAAAAGTATCCGAGCTGAATAGGGAGTTGGGCCACTTGCAAGACCAAATTAATCACCTCCTCCTCAAATTAACTCTGCCAGTTTGAGAATAAAATATTTTTTTGTAAAAATTCGTTTTGATTTTTATGTTTAAATAATAATTAAATAAAAATTTGAAACAGCATATATATAAATATAGATATTTTTTAATTCTACGAAGTTTATGGCCTAAAAATGAAACGTCACTATAAAAAAAACTAATTTTTACCTGCGTTCAATAAGCTCTGGCACCTGTCCAAAAAAAGGCTGCTAAATGTTTAACAACGATTTTTATCGGCGTAACCATCCACCGCTACTGGGTGGTCGCTATTTTTCAATACCGGCGTTTTGTCAAACGCCGGTACTTGAAAATTTCATTAGTGGCCTTTTTTTACAATTTAGCGGTATTTCTTAAAATGCCATGAGCTTTTCTAATTTAACAGCGTTTATCAAAACATTGCCATTAATTCATTGACATCTTATTGCATATAATAGCGGTGTTATAATAAACGTCACTACTAGTATGTTGTCGATGCATTATATAAATTGGCAGAATTTTTTTAAACGTCGCTAATTGTACGTTAGCGACACATTAAATACATTAATGATGTTTATCTAAACACCGTGACTAATACAGTTAATAGCATTACAATAAATGCCGCTGCTAATATGGTGTCAGTGTAGCATATAAATTGGTGGCATTTTTTTAGATGCCACCAATATTACGTTGGCAACACATGGAATATATTAATGGCATTTATCTAAACACCACCACTAATTAAAATAATGGCATCTTTTGTTATTCATTTCTTTATCCCTTTTAATTATTTTTTTAGAGTTATTTTATTGTTCATTTCTTTATCCCTTTTAATCGTTTGTTTTTTAGAGTTCTTTTGCGGATGAGCTTCCCCACCTACACAGGGATTTCCTGCCCAAATTTTTTTCCTCTTTGGTAAATCATCATTTAAAAAATGCTTATATTTTAAAATTCAAACTATTCAGTTTTAAATGAACTCGTTTTTAAGTTGGCCTTAGTTTTGTGATGGACTTAATTTCATGTCTTAAGTCTAAAAAATTTATATTTGTGTAGATAATATTTTAATAATATTGTTAATTAAAGGAAGTAAACCTATTTTAATAGAGGAGTTTTTCATGACTGATTTTTATGGGAATTTATAGTAGCCAAAGTATTGATCTATTATTATATATGCAATTTTAGAAATATTCTATATTTCATAGTTATGTGGATATTGAGGAATTTAGGAAGTGATGGTATTCTGTGTTTCATAGCTACTCCAATGTCTTTTACTTATAACCGCAATAATCAATTTTGGGACCAGTTTACGTCTATATATGATTACATCACCAATATAAGGATTGAACTTCAAAATAGAATAATAATAGAGAGCTAGAATGTCGTAATCATCATGTATCATATTCAAGCTGATGGCAGACTAGGGATTATGATCAACGTACACCTCATGATATTCTTGATCTTTTGCATGCATGAATGGTTATAATATAAAGTCTAGAACAAAAACGACATTAGTTTTGGGCTTATCTTTAGATTAGTGGTAGGACCATCCTCGTATATAATATATAAATATATATATTTTTATTCGATAGCATGCACCAACCAGTTAATCTTGATCATCTCTCGGCCAGCTCCCATGTGCCGCAGCCTGCCTACACCCATTAAACTAATCTTCTTTTACATGATAATTTATTACAAGAACGATCAGAGGTGTATTAAAGCATGCATGCAGCCCCTAACCCATCACGCATACAATTAATCAAAATGTCCTTAAATAGATTATTATATATATACAGATGCAGGTAATGCATATATAATTAATTGCAGTACATGATGATAATCAATGTATGCAGTATTAGCATACATATAATATATATATAGTTCTGAAAAGTCGGTTAAAGACTGGTACAATAATTAATTAAAAGGTTTGATCGATAGTGTGATGGTGTGGATCAATTAAGCTGGCCAATTGCCCAAGTTGGGACTGTTAAATTAATATTAATATATATATTTATATGAAAAAGCTTATTTATTGGTTGATATGAGTTGGATCATTATTATTGAGAGAGAGAGATATGTTGTATTTGCAGATAAGAAACCAAACTCATGTTGATGTGTAAGTTGGCAAAGATTATGTTTCTGTTGTGAATTTTTCTGCTTTAATCTAAATCATTGCACTTGAATGCTTTGTACATTAATAGACCATACGGCATCTTCCATTACAATTCAAGACAAATTTAGATTTTAGATAATATATCAATTATAATATATCATCATGAGATAAAATAAAAATATCAATTATTCGAGACAAATTTAGATTTTGCATCATATTTATGATCTTGCATTCTCATTCAATATTATTTTCCATACTATGTTTTAAGTTATTGATGATATTGCATTCTCATTCAGTTCTATTTTCATATTTCAAATATAGTTAAGCTATGGACAAAAGTTGGATAAAAAAACCTCGACATACAAAAGAGTATTTCGATGGTGTCAAGGAGTTTTTGAAGTTTGCATGTGAGAATTGTCCTACAGATTCGTTGATTTGTTGCCCATGTAGAAAATGTGGATTACGTATGATGTTAATGCCCAACATAGTATATGATCATTTGATTAGCTATGGATTTTTCCAAGGTTACACCATTTGGCATGCTCATGGGGAGAGAAAATGGGAGACATCTTACCATGCTACTGATGCCCAAAACAATAATGAGTAAATAAATGAAGGCTCCAGTGGGATGACAACCATGTTACATGACGTTTTTCCTATGTTTGATCCTGAAATAGTTGAAGGTACTGGGCCTGAAATATGTGTGGAAGTTGGAGTGCAATATGAAAATCAACAAGGTTCTAGCGAGAGAGTTAATAAATTTTACAATTTGTTGAAAGATGCTGATGAGCCATTATATGAAGGGTGCACAAAGCATACTAAGTTTAGTGCTATTGTACGTCTTGGGAATATGAAGTGTTTAGGTGGATTGAGTAATAGCATATTTACAGAACTGATTGAATTTGTGAATGAGTTCACCAAGAGCATCATTGCCTAAAAATACATACGAGGCAAAGAAGTACATGAGTGAGTTAGGGCTTGGATACGAGAAGATCTTAGTATGTCCTAATGGTTGTATGTTATTTTGGAAGGACAATGAGAATCTGGAAACATGCATGGTATGCGAAGCGTCAAAGTGGAAGCAAAAAGAGTCTATGGATAAAAGGTCTAAAAAAGGTAAAAGAAGTCCAGCAAAAATATTACGGTAGTTTCCATTAAAACCAAGGTTGCTTAGGCTTTTTATGTCATTGAAGACTTCTTTACAAATGAAATGGCATGCTTAGGCCGCACAAATGATGGGGTACTAAGGCATCCAACATATGGTTTGGCTTGGAAGACGTTTGATTCAAAACATGATGAGTTTGCTTTTGACCCTCTAAATGTTAGGCTTGGTTTATCTGCAGATGGCTTTAATCCTTTTGGTAACATGAGCATTTCCTATAGTACATGGTTAGTTATGTTGGTACCTTACAATTTACCTCCTTGGATGTGCATGAAACAATCAACTTCCATGCTATTTTTTATTATACTGGGACCATCATCACCTTCAATGAATATAGATGTATACTTAGAGCCTCTAATATCATAATCAAATGAATTATGGGAGGTTGGAGCACCAACCTATGATGTTTGCTCTAGAGAGAGATTTACAATGCATGCAGCTTTAATGTAGACGATAAATGATTTTCTTGCATATGGTGATTTGTCTGGATGGAGTACGAAAGGTCGTTTAGCATGTCCTTGTTGTATGGGTAATCACGACCTAGATGGCTAAAACATGGAAAAAAAATTTCCTATATGGGGCATAGACGATTCTTGCCAAGAAATCATTGGTGGAGAATGCTAGCAAGAACATTTGATGGTACAACAAAAATTGATTCTCCACCTACTATGCCAACACCTGATGAAATTTTGAAACAATTAGATGATCAAGAAGGATACAATGATAGAACAAATAAGAAATAGAGTTGTGGGGTCCACTAATGTTAAGGAACACTCGTGGAAGAAACGTAGTATTTTCTTTAGTTTGCCTTACTAGAAAGATAATTTATTGCATCAATCTAGATGTGATGCACATTGAAAAAAATGCGGTGGATAATATTGTTGGGACATTGTTAAATATTGATACAAAATCAAAAGATGGCATATTGGCACGCCTTGATTTACAAGAGACGGGTTTGAGACCACAACTTCATCCGGTTATCACAGCTACAGTCAAGGCATATTTGCCTCTAGTTATTTTCACAATGAATAACAAAGAGAAAGAAGACTTGTTGAGGTTATAAAAAATGTAAAAGTACCAGATAGTTATTCTTCAAATGTTTCACGTTGTGTCAAGCTTCAAGGAGGACGAGTTTGGGTTTAGTCTTGTAAATTTTTCTCATATAGTACACACTGGTAATTGGATAACTGATGATCCTTTTGTTTTATCTTCTCAAGTATCTCAAGTATATTATGTGGTAGATGAAAGATGCCCCAATTGGGTTGTCTTCGTTAAGACAAAACCTAGAGACGTGTATGAAATTGGTAAAGAGTAAGTGACTGACGACGATGAGGATGAATATTTAGTCAACGAACATTGTAACACTTCCAACGATGAAGCTATTGAACCTGCTATTGAGGATGTTATGTGGATGCAGAATGACATAGATGGAATGACGATCAAGACTCCTCAATAGTGTTGAGTAAGAAATATATATTTTGACTTTTTAACATGATATCTCTATTGATATTCATAATTCTATTGATTTGCATATATGCAAACTTGTTTTTATATATGTACAATGGGTCCAAAAAAGAAGGCAAAGACTATCAGATCACACTTGCGAAGATAATCTACTTCAATACTAGCTGTCTATAGTAAGATGCAATCATACCCATCCCTTGATAGGGCGGCCCATTCATTGCCATCTGTCGATGGGCCACCCCCTTCCATTGATAGGATGGTGGAGTCATCAACTTCTGTAGATTGTCCTTCCCATTCATCATTATCTTCTCATAAAGGGACCCAATCTTCTACATTGATAAAAATGGGAGGCCAACTATCTACAAATATAGAGATTATTAGAGAGACTAGCCATGCACATATGTACCAAAAGAAACACATTCGGAAGCAAAAAATGTCGACTTGTATTCCGACATTGGAGATCGTTTTGTTGTCATTGTTGGTATGTTTTTATTTTTCTTACTTCTTATTTATTTCACTATGAATGTACATTTGCAAAATAGTAACAATGTCACTAAATCCATTTTTGCAGATAGTAATGGAGGTAGAGTAAAGAGACTATTGCACTCGATTCATGACATTTGGAATCTTCCTGAAGGGGAGCGAGTTGATATGAAGCTTAATAATCTTGGTCAACCCATCAAAAAGCAAGACTCAAATGTGGTAAGGTTTGGTGGCCTGATAGCGAGAACTAATAAGTTGGTTCCAATAATTTAAAAGGATTGGAGGTTGGTGCCTAAAACCATAAAGGAGGAAGCATGAGGTCTTATAATGGTATAGAACTTGTATTAAACCATTATTATTAATTAAATAGGTATAGTTTGAAAATTTTGTTAGAAAGCAAGACATACTTGTGTAAATTTATTTTGACTGTAGGGCAAGTTTAAAGTCCCCGATAACAAATTGAATGCATTCAAAACACGGATACTGAAGGACCTAGGGAAGAAATGGAAAGACTACAAGCACGAATTAAAGAAAAAGTTACTTCGTGAAAAAGACACCTCTGCAGCAGAAGTTGTGGCAAGGGCAACTCTCAATATGGTGGACTTATCGCAACTTGCAGAGTTGGCCAATCTTTGGTTCAATCCAGAATATATGGTAACAATGAGCGCATTTCTCTGATAGATTTAGAAACTCAACCAACTAATTATTTTAATCATAATTCTCATAATCTTTGTGATATTGTAGTCAAAATGTAACAAAAATAATGAGAGTCGTAAGAATAGGTGGTTGTTCACAGTGGAGGATCAAAAAGTTATGCAAGATATGCCCATGATGCGGTATTTATTTAATTAGTATTTATTTATTGTTGGATATATGTTAGTTATTTGTCTTCGATATATGTGTTTGATCTAAAATATTGGACGTAGAAAAAATCAATTGGAACACCTATGCAGCAAAAATGGGTAACTAAGCTACTTGGCTATGATTTTGTGGTAGAGTATAAAAAGGGGTCCGTGAATAGAATGGCTGATGCCTTATCCTAAAAATATAAGGAGCTAGAAGGGACATTGATGCTGATTACTTTTCCAAGTGTGGAATGGGTGGAGGACCTAAAGAAGGTTTATGAAGTGGATGTGGAATTAAAGGAGCTGCTAAAGAATTGTTCGAAAGGTAAGTTAAGCCCCAACTATACCTTGAAGGAAGGGTTACTTCTATATAAAAATAGATTGTGCATTCCTCAACATGAGAAATTTAAAAATAAACTAATGGAGCTGTCCCACAATAGCCCATGGGGGGACATTCAGATTATGATAAATCCATTCATTGAATGAGAATGGATTTTTATTGGTCGGGAATGAAAAAAGATTTAAAAAGGTTCATCCGAGCTTGTGACATTTGTTAAAGGGTGAAGGCCGATAACACTCGACCAAATGGCTGGCTGCAGCCATTACCCATACCAGCCCAACCATGGACCCATATCACCATGGACTTCATTGATGGACTTCCCATTTCACAAGGCTTTAACTGTTTATGGGTTGTGGTTGATCGATTAACAAAATACAGTCACTCTGTGCCCCTTAAACTCCCTTACATAGCCAGGACAGTGGCTTATCTGTTCCTAAAAAATATCCTCAAATTACATGGGTTACCATAGTCTATCATTTCTTACAGGGACACTACATTCACAAGCCAATTTTGGCAAGAGTTCTTCTTTTTATAGGGGGTTCAGATGTCAATGAGTATCGCCTACCACCCCCAGACCGATGGGCAAATAGAAGCAGTAAACAAAACAGTTGAGAACTACCTACGGTGCTTCACAGGGGAAAGACCTAAAGATTGTGCAGTCTAGGTTTACCTTTCTGAGTGGTGGTACAATTCCACTCAGCACACTTCCACGAGGATATCCCCCTTTAAAGCCCTCTACTGCTACCCCCCACTTCGAATGCTGGACTACATCTTGGGTGGACATAGTGGACCTAACTCTAAGCAACAAGGATCAAATCTCAAAGTTACCCAAGCAAAATTTACAACAAGCCCAAGATCGAATGAAGAAATATTCTGAATTGAAAAGAAAAGAGCAACAATTCACAGTAGGGAAATGGGTATACCTGTAGCTACAACCTTACCGACAAACCACCGTAGCCCATAGACGCAGCCTCAAGCTAGCCCTACGTTTCTTTAGCCTGATCAAGGTGCTGCAACAAGTGGGTGAGGTTGCATACAAATTAGATCTACCCCCATCATCAAGAATTCATCACACTTTCCACGTTTCACAACTAAAGAAAAAATTGGGATCTAGGGTTTCGGCCATACCTTCACTACTGCCGGTAGACGAGCAAGGAGTTCTACACTGCTTGAACCCGAGGAGGTCCTCAGCTGTCGCTTGGGGAGAGTGGGGAACAAGGCCAAGGTAGAGCTCTTCATTTGGTGGCATGGACAAAAATAGGCAGATGAGACTTGGGAGGGATATTCACAATTGAAGGAACTCTTCCCCCACCTTGTGGGCAAGGTGTTTTAATTGGGGGGGGGGTATGTGAGAAGGTACTGGTGATAGCTTGACCAGGGTGAGGAAGCGGCGGCAGTACGATCGAGAGGCAGAAGTGAAGTAGGGGAGGGTTTCTGAGTTAAGTCAAAGGAACCTAGGGTTCACGTGGGGGAAGCTTCGAACTAAAGTATTTTGTCTAAGTAATGTCTTTGACCAAGAAGGACGGGCTGGGCTTGAGGTACATGGACTTAGGGAATTATCCCTGGGCCATTTAAGTGATCCAACTTTTTATTGTTTTATTTACCATCTTGTAAGTCAGTTACGGGCTAATGTTAGGAAGCCCAGTTTAGGCCCATGGCCTTTTATGACTTGTAGGGTTTATGCTTATAGTAGGTGTCGAAATAGACTCTGGTATGATTATGCAAAATTCTGAATGAAACTTTAGTTTTTCTTCTCTCCTTTATCTCTTCTTATCTACCTATGTGTTACACACAGGGGAGGGCCACGGGTTCGCAGTAGGAAGAAGAAGAGACGAAGAAAGAAGAAAAGAAAGAAGGGAGAGCTGCGGTGCAGAAGGATGCGATGAAGCCCTTAGGTATTTCCCTCAACTACTCCCAAATGACTCCGTTTAGTGGGGAATGGGGTTTGGCTTCACACACACACACGGGCAAGGCCACACTCAGCCCAATAAAAATACACTCAAACCCACAATTCACTAGCTAGGCCTACAAAAATTAAAACACTACAAACCACTACAAAAGCCCAACTCAAAAGGAAATAAAAAGAAATGAAATAAAATAGGACACAATAACTTAAAATGTGATAAAACAACCATCAATAATACTAACATAAAATAAATAACAATAATAATAATAATTAAATGAAGATAAAAGAGCCAACAATAATAGGTAATAAATAATTAAAAATGCACTAATTAGGGATCTCACATCCTCCCCCTCTTAAAAGAAATTCCGTCCACGAAATTGGCAAGCTCATCCATTGATTCCAAAACAAGATACATCATAAAGCTCAAAACAAGCTTGAGGAAGAAACATACACTCAATAGTACTCAAACAAATAAGAGTAAGACTCTCTCATGTCTGCCTCTCTCTCCCAAGAGAAGTCCTGGGCCAACAGATCTCCCCATGACACCTTAACCAAAGGAATCATCTTGGATCTCAATTGTTGCTTCTTCTAGTCCACAATCTGAGTCAGTGCAACTTCATAAGTGAGGTCAAGCTGAAGTTGAATGTTTTCCAGGTCAACAAAACATGGCTCTTGTTGTTCGAAGCCCTACTTTAGTGATGACACATGGAAGATATCATGAATCTCTCCAAAGAAGTCTAGCAAGGCAATTCTATAAGCGACAGGCCCAACCTTCTCTAGAATTTGAAAAGGATCGGCATACCTTAGGCTAAGTTTCCCTTTCTTACCAAAAGATTTGACGCCTTTCATGGGGGGACTTTGTGGTACACCTAATCACCTTCCTCGATAGACAAATCTCTTTTTCTCGTGTCTGCATAACTTTTCTGACAACTCTGCACAACTGCCATCTTGTCTCTTATAACTCAAACCTAATCCCTTATTTCTTGAACAACTTCTGGCCTGAGCAGCTTCCCTTCACCAACTTCGTCCTGAAACAAAGGTGATCTGCACTTCCTTCCATAAAGAGCCACATAAGGGGCCATCTGAATAGATGCTTGAAAGCTGTTATTGTATGCAAACTCTATAAGCGGCAGGTGATTATCCAACTTCCCTTAAATTCCAAGGCACAAGCTCGCAACATATCCTCAAGAGTTTGAATGGTACGTTCTAATTGGCCATCGATTTGTGGATGATACGCGCTGCTAAACTTCAACTTATTGCCCATGGCTGCCTGCAAGCTCTTCCAAAAATGGGATGTGAACTGTGGGTCCCGATCTGACACTATACTCTTGGATATCCCATGAAGACGTACTATTTCTTTGACATACAACCGAGTCAACTTTTCCAAAGTATTGGTATTAGAGACAAGTAAGAAATGGGCACTCTTCATCATCCAGTCAATAATCATCCAGATCAAATTCTTCTCACTAGGAGTCCTCATCAAGCCCACTACAAAGTCCATAGCAATGTTGTCCAACTTCCACTCAGGGATAGGGAGGGGTTGGAGATTACCAGTAGGCCTCTGATGCTCAGCTTTAACTTGTTGACAAGTGGTACATTTAATGACAAACATAGCGAAGTACTTCTTCATCCCTTCCCACTAGAAGTTTCTCTTTAAGTCTTGGTACATCTTTGTGCTTCCGGGATGAACTGAATAAGGAGCTACATGAGCCTCTACCAGGATTCACTCTTTAAACTCTCAATTTGAAGGAATCACCTTACGATTTTGAAATCGAAGAATATCATCTTTGTCCAAACTAAAATGTGCGGGTCCTCTTGACTTTCTAACTCTTTTTCAGATATCCAACAACTTCGGGTCCTTCTCTGGAGAGTCTTCAATTCCTCAAAATCAATAACCCGGACATCATGCATCAAAGCTAACACCTCTTCTTTCTGCGAACTCTCAGCAAGAAGTCTTCTCATCCCATAAAGGAGAGAGTCTAACCCGAATGACTCAGCCTCATCCACCAAATAAGACTTCCAACTCAATGCATCTGCGACCTGATTCGCCTTCCTTGGATGATATTTAATCTTGCATTGACAATCACTGATCAATTATAACCACCTCCTCTGCCCCATATTGAGATTCTTCTGTGATAAGAGATACTTTAGACTCTTATGATCAGTGTAGACTTCACAAGCCTCTCCATACAAATAATGCTACCAAATCGTAAAAGCAAAAACCACAGCTGCCAGCTCCAAATCATGTGTGGGATAGTTCCTTTCATGATCCTTCAACTGGCGGGATCATAAGCCACAACTCACCCCTCTTGCATAAGAACGCATCCCAAACCAAACTTAGAAGCATCACTAAAAACTACAAACGGCTTGTGTGGCTCAGGAAGTGCCAGAACGGGTGTTGTAGTCAACCTCTTCTTCAACTCCTGGAAACTTCTCTCGCACTTGTCGGTCCAAAAAAACTTAGCATTCCTTTTAGTCAAGGCAGTAAGAGGTCCAGGCAGTCGAGAAAACCCTTCACAAATCTTTAGTAGTACCCGATGAGTCCCAAAAAACACTGAATCTAGTGCACTGATGAAGGACGTGTCTAGCCAAAAGTATCAGGATCTACCGCTACACCGCTTTGGGAAATGACAGGTCTAAGAAATTTAACTTCTTCTAACCAGAACTCACATTGACTGAGCTTCGCATACAGCTGATGCTCTCTCAACTTTCCCAGAACCAGTCGAAGGTGACAAGCATGCTCCTCCAAATCTCGAGAATAAACCAAGATGTCATCAATGAAGACCGCCACAAATGAATCCAAATAAGGTCCTATTCATCATGTTCGTAAATGTTGTAGGGCCATTGGCTAGTCCAAAAGGCATCACTTTGAACTCGTAATGCCCATACCTTGACCTAAAAGCAGTCTTCGGCACATCCTTATCTCTTATCCTCAGCTAGTAATATCCCGACCTCAAATCAATCTTCGAGAAGGTAGCTGCACCTTGGAGTTGATCAAACAAATCATCAATCCGAGGTAGTTGATCTTAAATCTTCAAACAAACCTTGTTGAGCTCTCGATAATTAATGCACATTCTGAGGGTGCCATCTTCTTCTTGACAAATAGTATTGGTGCTTCCCAAGGCGAAGAACTGGGTTGAATGAACCCCTTATCTACCAGCTCTTGCAACTCACTTTTCAACTCCTTCAACTCAGTTGTGCCAT
This sequence comes from Cyclocarya paliurus, assembly GCA_029856935.1. NCBI lineage: Eukaryota > Viridiplantae > Streptophyta > Magnoliopsida > Fagales > Juglandaceae > Cyclocarya > Cyclocarya paliurus. Next base: position 21,495,701 of record CM056947.1, read on the forward strand.
AAGGTAAGGAGCCTTGTGCACTGGAGCCGCCCCAGGTTCCAATTAATAGTAAACTTTAATTCACAAATAGGAGGCAAATCGGGTAGATCATCTGTGAACACGTCAGGAAAATCCTCCACAATAGGGATATTTGCTACTGACTTCTTTGTAGATAGTGTGGACATCACTTGCACCAAAAAGGCATCTGCCCCACTCAATATGTCCTTCTTTGCTTGAATAGCAGATATGACTACAGGTCTTGACTTCAACTTGCTTTCCATAAACTCCAAGTAGTCCCTTCAGGGATTGAAAACTAACTATTTGACTCCGACAATTGATACTAGAAAAGCCGATATAGCCATCATGGTCCATATCCAAAACAATATCAA